>CM062820.1:1047958556-1048587120 GCA_031772625.1 Pinus tabuliformis | reverse complement strand
GCACAAAATCTGGAATCACTGGCACATAACTACCTAGAAAAGTCCCAAGTCGCATACATGCCTTGTTGTGGGAGCGACTGGAGGGTCCCAGCTGCATGCATGCCCATTTCAAGGGAGCGACTAAGGCTTTAATGTATGAGAATGTCAATTTGTCTCAGGGGTTGTTCACATGGGAAGGGTTGGATGGATCCTAGGGGTTCTGTTGCATGTGTAGAAGGTTAGATTGGTTGTGTTGTGTTGGTGCTACTTCCTTAACTCTACATGGGGAGTTGAATCAGATCATAGTAGCCTCTCATCACATGTTTACCCCAGTTGGCAGGTTACTTGGGTAGATGTGGGAGGAGGGTGTTACAAATCTCCTCCCTAGAACATTTGTACCCAGGCTAGGAAACCTCCTATCATACCCATGAATTATGGGTGACTCATCCAACTAATTTGCGACATAATTTGGAAGTCTCATCTCCTCATCTCCTACATATATTTGATCTAGAACACTTTTTTCAACCCTCTCACTAGAGCCACTAATATGTCTAAATATTGTAGTGAGACATTCTCCACTTATCAAAACTTATCCTCTAAGTCTTGAATCCTCTCCTCATGCACTAAAAGGATGTGCCTGATCATTTTATCCTCTCCCATAACCAAAGTAACTCCATCACCGATGCACTAGAATGTCACTCGAGCTCTCAATCCTAGATTAATCCTTTTAGTAGTCACAACCATTGGTGAGGGACTGGAAAATATAGCCAAATGATCCAAATGTGGGATTGGGATGGCCATTGCTATACAAACAATCTTGATCATTCCTGACCGAAAGCCATCTAATAGTCATCTAAAGGAACAATGGTGAGACTCATTTCTCCATGCAAATCTCCTAGCTTGATCAACACAGATTTGATTGCACTAATGGTCTTCTTCTCTCTTGTGTTGATAGTGTTTAATGATGTATGTGTGGGCTCAAGTGTCATTCCAAGTTGTCTCAAAACATCATCCCCAACAAATTTATGTGTCACCCCCCTATCAATCATCATTGTTACCTTCCTTCCATTGATCTCTACATGAACATAGTTAAAATGGGTTCCTCTTCGGTCCTGTGAAGATGCAGAATAAGCCTCCATGACTACACCCAACACTCGTGTCACCAAAATTGTTGGCTTCTCTGTCAATTCCAAAACTAACAACTTCTTCTTCAATGGAAAATCATTTGCATATTGTTCCTTGGCATAGATCCAACACAATATTGGCTTCTTCTCTTTCAGGGCATCCAACTTCTTGGTATTTCCATTCATGGATACCTTTGACTTCCCCTTTTCATTTGTCTTCTTTCCCTCGTCAACATGCTCCATCTAATTTCTATTTGGAATACACTTACCCTCACCTCTATATTCCAACAATGTTTTGACAACGGTGATGACTTCTACAAGAGTACACATTTTTTCATCGCAATTTAGTCTATGCCCATGACTTCAGTCCATTTATAATATAAAACAACATGTGTTCCTCTGACATATCTTTGATCTCCAACATGATCCTCCAAAACTCTTTGATATATGTTTGCATATTCTAGGATGATTCAAGGACATCAACTAGTTATGAGCCATCCATACTTGGTTTCCAGACCCAAATTGAACATGCAAAATAGCCTTCAAATCTGCCCATGTAGCTATACTATTTGTAATGCAACTTGCTGAAAATTCCTCTACCTAATTTCTCCACCATAGCTTAATAATCCCTAACAAAAACATAACTTCAAAATTCACCCTGAATCCTGCTGAAATCCACTCATGTAATTCAACTATTGTTCCAAATCCCAATATAAATCCCCCAATAGTTTTTCACTTTTAATCCCATCAAATGAATCTAGTTCTCTTATTTTAATCATTATAGAAGTGTTGGACAACCCTTTCTCAACAACCCTCTTCAATACAGTGATCATGTCATCATAGTCCTATAACTTTTGCTAAATGATCATTAACTTGTTCTCTATATTCTTCAATCTACTCTCTATTTTATTAGACACGTCATCATATCCCTGTAATTTGTCTATTAGTTAATTCATGACCCTATCGACATTTTCCAAATGTTCCCTCATTTTCGGGATCTTCTAGTCCTTCTCTATGTCACTGCCTCCCTAATGTGATCTATCCATTCAAACCTATCACTCCAAGAAATCCTAGATTCACCTTGATAATAACCCTATTATTTTCTCAACTAATACACCAACTTGTTAAAAATATAATAATACTCCACCTGGATATCACTTGTCATGGATGCAATGGTAAAAGTACCATAGAGTCTCCACTTACATTGATACAAACTATCATGGATATGACAACAACACCTAACCAACTTCTCTTCAACTCTTAATATCACCTTCGTGATGATAAGAGTGGAGTTGAACAATCTTTGTTAAACTTTCATTGATACCACTTGCCATGGCTCAAGGGAGACCCACATAGATCAAGTCACATTATGCACTCCTAAGGCATGCAATAACAATGTCGTTCCACACAATGGGTTACCTACATTATTAGTACTTTATTTGGACTATGCCTCTCAATTATCCCTAGTTAAGTGTTTGTGAAATAACAAGATACTTGACCAATTTCAAATATACAACTAAATAATCTCCATAAACATGTAAAATTTAAAATCCAAACACACACAAAAAGATAAATATAGAGTGGGTAATGATAATGTTTTACACTAAAAAACCCTCTTGGCTCTTTTACATCATGGAAGAACCTGCCAAAACTACCATAAAATTTCACTAGGCCAAACCCCACATTTTTGGCATAGTTACACAAAATTTTGGTGTTTACAAACCCTGAATTTATGTCCTTATAACTCAGCCTATAGTAGCATTATGCAACACTTTGATGACCTACGATTTTATGTCCCCAAGAAACCAAGTCTGCATGCCTTTTGCCTCGCCGGGTAGGTGCTTTCTCTAACTAACTATGCGATCTTGTTTCACTATTCTCTCGATTCGTCTCTCTAACTAACTATGCGATCTTGTTTCACTATTCTCTCGATTCATCTCAACCACATACTATGTTGTGTTCCATCTCATCTCCAATTACCTATCCATAAAAATATCTCATGGTAAATTTATAGGAGTGGGAGAAACCTCCCCAATTGGCATGATAGTAGGGAGGCACGTCTCTTCACCTTCTCATGTTGTTTCATGTACAAGATGACGTGTTGAATTTGCGTTTCGCTCCACGCTCATTTCTCCATTTGTTAGGGACAATGTATCAATTGCATCATTCCAACCTAGTCCAACCAAATTCCCTTGTTACAAGTTGCCAAGATGATGGTGTCATCATGCGATTTATGCCCCTCATCACACAATGGTGGAAACCCAAAATTTGGGTCTCTCACACCACACTCTCTCATATGAGGTCCCAACATATGTCTTGGGAGAAACCATGCTATGTGAACCATCCATCACAAGTAGATCATGGCACCCTTAATCTTATGCAACTCTTTTTGCCAAGTCCTTGTGATGGCATGCAACTTGTTTGCTTGCCCAACCATGAGTTAATCCAAGTGACTTAAGTTCCCAATGTGTAACGGCATGATGATGAAACCATGAATTACCAAGTTAAATAAACCTCAAAATGTGTGCAGGTAATTGAACCAAAGTTATTGTCTCCAACATGCCCAAATGTACTCATGTGGTTAAACTACCATGAGTATGAAGGCATTACATGTAGTCTCCCAATCCATTTTTTTAAATATAATATTTAATCATTCACAATATTTTATTATATAATTAATTTTAAAAAATAACTATCTAATATATTTTTTCAAGTGCCTAACAAAAATGTGCAGCAGACCACAAAGATAATTTACCTATGCTTTAAGTTATAACATAAACGAAAATGCAAGGAAGATCACAAAGATAATTTATGTACAAGTCAAGTTATAACATTCACTCATACGAAATGTTTAATTATTGTGCCAAGAGGCACGCTCTAGCCTACTATGGAAGAGATGTTGTAATGTCTTGTCCTATCTTGTACTGTGCAAATTTTGACTTAGTCAAACTACATAAAAATAAAAATAAAAATTAATAATCATTTGAACTTTCTGATTACAGAAGTGCTTCTAGAGTCTTCTTCTCTTAATAAATAAACATGTCAATCAAGGGAAATAGATATTATTGAGCATGCTATGGTCATATTTGTCTTCATTGTAAGCTAATTTTGGAAGGGTTTTGTTTCTTCTTAGATAATACTGTATGTAATTTCAAGTTTTTGATAATTTTAGGGTTTAAGGTGATGAATTAGGGATTTTATAGTTATCCTTTTCCAAGTGTTTAAACAATTTTCTAACTATGTGAATTCCTTGGCATGAATTATTTGGACATAAATGACTATTGTAGCTTCTGCAAAGAGTATTATCATGAAATCTACATTACTAGCCATCAAGAAATGTATGTTTCCTTTGTCCTATCCAAGGGATTATGTTTCCTTCGACCTATCCAGGGGATTATGTTGCTTTTGAGGAGCTTTTTATGCATTGGGGAGGTTGGAAAATTGGGTTTGACTTTGCAATGGTAGCTCCTGTGTGTATTTTTTGTATAGTTAACGAGATTTAATTATTTCGTGCTTTCTTGATCTATGTATATGCATTGCAGTGGTGGCCCTTGTAGTGTGCTTTTAGCATCCTTTAATGGGATTTAATTATTTCATGGTTTCTTGATTTGGGAATTCTTGTAGCTTCTATAAGTTGATGAGATGAATTTGACTTCTCATAGCGTTCCCTCTGATGGGATTCGATTAGTGTGTTGATTTATCAATCTCATCTTTATTATAACTTCTACAAGGCGGGGGATTTGGGAATGATGTGTAAATATGCTTGTTCTTTATCCACTTGTGTGTTTTTTTTTCCAGAAAGAAAAAAATACTGATAATTTCCATTACTATGAAAAAAACCAATACATATGAAACCACATATAGCTAATATAACTGTCATTTGTTGCATAGAGAGTCTCTAAACAAATTGGTACCCACAATTTATATACACATGTACTATCTACTAAATGACATCAATACACAATATGAATCACCTAGAAATAGATCATACTCTAATATAAAAGTCCATCACAAGACATAAAGACATATACTATCCATCTGCTATGAGGAGAAAAATATATTGCAAGCCAACTACATACTAAGCTAAAAGAAACAAAACATGAAAACAACCAGGGAAAATGATTTAGCCTATCTGTAGAGTTCCCTCTTCTTGAATATTTCCATTGCAAAAGATATTGTAATGGAAAGATCTCGACACTGCATCAATTCGCCTTTTGGAAAGAGAGTTTGTAAACCCTTTAGATCCCTGTATATATGTTTGAAGGAGATACTTGTAAAATATTTC
The DNA here is from genome assembly GCA_031772625.1 of Pinus tabuliformis. Lineage (NCBI taxonomy): Eukaryota > Viridiplantae > Streptophyta > Pinopsida > Pinales > Pinaceae > Pinus > Pinus tabuliformis. The sequence continues at coordinate 1,048,581,732 of CM062820.1, read as the reverse complement.
CTCAGATTCTCTATGCAAAACATCCAATTTTTTAGATTGGGGGCACTGATATTTTCCATTCCATTCGACCAATCAACGATAAACTTTACATCTCGAAGAATGGTCATCTGCTCCAAATTCAGTCTTCTGGCTAAAAAGATAAATCCCCACAATGTTATTACTTATGCTCGAGTATCAGATCCCTCTCTGCCAAACAAGAACAAATGAACATGGTGTTTTGAGTTCAACAATATATCACTCCACATCCACACCAACCATGGTGTGCTTCCCCATCAAAATACCTGTCGGATAAACCATATTTTGATTGTTATCCAAATTTCTACAAGGTTTATTCTTCAATTTCTGGACATATTCACCATAATGAGTGGATACCTTATTTGCAGACTTGCCAATATCTAGAGGGAAATCATCAAAGAGCATACCATTCCTTGCACACCATATTCCCCATATAATAAACCATAGTAGGGATATGTAAACCTTGCATCAATGAATCCACCATTTGAAACATGCTTCTATGGAAGAGAAACACCATCCATATTGCAACTTGAAAGCCTATAAAACACTGCACCAAATTGCAATAGCAAATGGACATTGTAGAAAAGGGTGTAGTAACTTTCATCTGCCTCCCTGCACAACATACAACAATTCAGTCCACACATGCCACACTTACTAATATTGTCCCATGTTAAAATATGTTTCTTCCACGTCAACCATCCAAAAAGAATAAGCTTCATTGGGATGTTCTAGCACCATTCAATCTTGAACCAACATTTTTCGAAGTTGGGATGTAGATCATGATAAATAAAGGAGTATACCTCTGACACTACAAGATTGTCATACTTAAAATTTCCATTCCAGGAGAGCACATCCATGCCATCCCTCATAGAAATCCCTGCCATTCTGATATCAGAGATGTACTTATTTCACTTATCAGTAATGTAAGCTCTTAGCCTAGTCACCTGAGTTGATTTCCATGTAAGACTTGAAGTCCTCGCATCAGATCCCTCTATGACTTGTGATAAAAGGAAGAAACCATATACATGAAAAACATTTAAAACATCCTTAGATAAATAATTATTATGCATATCGAGAATGGGCTCGATACCAACAAGGATTTTATTTCCATTACTAAAATACCATCTCAAATTCTTGAAGAGCCAGTACCTGATTTTTTGGAAGTGATTCAAAATATATGAACCATTCAGAGATGAATCATATATAGATTTGAACCACTTAGTAATAAACATCATTTTCAAACATTTCCTCTTAAAAATATCTTTCCAGATGCCATTACCCATTAAATCCCTCTAAAGACTCTTGATAAGACTTCCAAACCAAAAAAAATTACGTCCTTAAGACCCCAACCACCATACTCTTTGTCACAATATATATCATCTAAATGAACCAAATGGAATTATTTTCTACCTCTAGCTCCCACCCATAAAAACTTAGCAATAATGGATTTAATGCTATTGATTATTTTTCTAGGCAACATAAAGAGACACATCCAATAATCAAATATATTTTGAAGGAAAATTGTATGAGAATATATACATGTCGCCCAATGAAAGCCATCTATAGTTCCAGTGTAATAGTCAGTTCTCAAACATGTCCATGATCCAAGGCCAATCTCTGAATTGACAATTATTTGGTTTTAGATTGAAGCTTAGGTATGATAATCCATCATCTAGCACAATGTTTTTTATACTAGAAATATTGGCAATATCAACCACCAATTCATTGTTCTTAGAGGCCTTAATCAACATAGATTTATGGATGTTGGCATATAATCCAAAGGCCTCCCTATTGCTATTGATCATATAATATAGTAAGCTCCACTGTGGCTAGGATACCTCTCCAAAAATAAACACATCATCCACAAACATGAGATGGGAGACAAAGGAGTTCCTGATGACATGTAAACCACGAAATAGATCATTCTTACGCATCTCCCTGATCTTTGTGCTCAAACCATCAACCACCATTATAAACAACAAAGGTGAAAATGAACATCCTTGTCGATGCCTTCTCTATGCCCCGAAGGAGGCTGATGGGGAACCATTACTTAAAACAACATAATGAATAGAAGAGACATATGCCATGATCCAATCAACACTGTTCTTTTTCAGCCCAATCTTAAAAAGTACCAAACAGAGATATGTCTAATCAATACAATCGTGTGCTTTGTGTAAATCCAATTTAAGAATCGAAGCTTCTTTCTTGTGGGACTTACTAGAGTGTATGCACTCTTGGGAAATGGAAATTGCATCATGAATTTGTTTATTCTTGAGAAACCCAAACTATTCATCTGTTATGTAAATCAAAATCTTCTCTTTGATCTTATTAGCAATAATCTTTGAAATCAGTGTTATAAGTGATGTTGAACAATGAAATGGGTCGAAAATCTCTGAATTTTTTAGGAAGTGAGGAATACGGAATGAGTGATATATGAAAGGTTCAAATCCCGTGATATAATTCAAGGTCTTCCTAAAGTTGAACAATTGTCAGAAGCCCATTTGAATAGTTCAATATCGATGAATCTGAAAGAAATTTTTGAAAATTGGACCGGAGATATGACAAGATTTCTTGGAAGTCTTTGGGGTTATTCATAAGCGCTAGGATAACTATGGAACAAAGTCAGATTCATTTGGTCAATCAGATTCAAAAATTTTACCGATCCCAAGGGGTACGACCAATAAACCACATGCATATGCCATGCATGCCAAAACTAGTGAGGAAAACATACATGCAACTCGGTACCTACAAGACTATTGTTGCTGCTAATCTCGATGTCCTCTTGCACTTTCCTACTCTTTCTTTGCCTTCTTGCTCCAAAATTCCAAGTATACCACACCCTTCAAGAGTGCTCCAAGAAAACTCTAAGTGTCCAAGAGCATGAGAGAGAGAGAATAGAGAGAGATCTCCAAAACTAAACTGACAAAAGTCTATGAACTGATCTTCATAAGCCTTTTTATTAATGAGGCCTCTATTTTCTTCATTTTCCATTATTTTCCTTCATTTTCCTCCTCACATGAAACATGCGACCTTTCACCTCCCTTTTCTTCTAATTTCCATTATTTTCATAAATAAATGTGCCAAAATGCCATTTGCCTTTCCAAAGCCTTTGTCATTGCCTTTGCCAATTTTATTAGCCATTAATCAACCACAAGTGATCCCCATCACTATGTTTTTGCCCAATATTCAGCTTGGAATAGGTGTCCCATTAACCGTGGTTATTATTTTTCCTTTATTAACTTTTATTACATGGATATTTTCACCGGGGTTGTTACAGGACCCTTCCCCTTGGGGAACATCGTCATTGGTGTTCAACAACACCTACAACCAAGAAGGATGTTGTAAGCAAAACACACTACCCATGGAGCTTTATAACTCAGCTCGTTGCAAGATTTAATATTATCATCTTGTTGAGAAGCAAACCAACTTGAAAACATAACAAGTATAACATCATAATGACATGACACCCATACCGCTTATTGGAGCTTTATAACACATCTCATGGCAATATTTACATCCATATACATATGTGCATATACCAAACATCACCAAAACATGTACCGAAAACATATACCAAAACATCTGCTCAACCAACGAATAAGGAAGGATACATTGCCCGCATCTGATCCATCATCTCCCATGTAGCTTCATTAGGCCCAAAGTGCTTTCATTAAACTTTAATCTGATTGATTGCTTGGTTCCAGAGCATGAGCATCTTTCTTTGCAAAATGCACTGCGGTTCGGGCTAGAATTATCATTTTAGCTCCACCTGCAATACAGACCATTCAATCACATGATAAACATATTTAACATACTTCTTAAGAAATGACACATGGAAAACATCATGTACTTTCACTGTCGGACGCAGTGCAAGTTGATAGGCTACTGGCCCAATCCTCTCAATAATCCTGAAAGGTCCACAAAACTGGGGTGCCAGCTTGACACATGATCCAATCGGAAGGATCTCTTCTTTATTTTTATGCACAAGTACACTTGTTCCCCAACCTGAAACTCCTTAAACAGCCTGTTCCAATATGCATAATTTTTCTACCTATATTGTGCTACTTTCAAATTCTTCTTGATTACCTGCATTTCCCACTCCATGTCTACCAACATGTTTGGTCCAATCAACACCCTATTAATTGGATCACTCCAACTGATGGGAGTATTACAACTCCACCCATACAATGCCTCAAACAGAATCATCCTTAGCGACTCTTGGTACCTATTGTTGTAAGCGAACTCTACTAGCAAAAGATACTCTATCCACTTTCACTGTTGACGCATCACATACATTCTCAACATGTCCTCCAATATCCTGCTGACCATCTTTCTGCGGATGCTAAGTTGTACTGAAGACCAAGTTTGTGCCAAAACCTCCAAATAACTCCTTCCAAAACATGGAAGTGAACTTCACATCCCTATCTGATACAATCTTCTTTGGAACTCCATGTAATCTGACCATGTCCCTGATGAAGACCTGTGCTACATCACTCGCTGAGAATGTAGACTTCATTGGAATGAAATGCACTACCTTTGTCAACTTGTCCACCACTACCATGATGGAATCATGTTGTCTCACTGTCCTCGGGAAAAAATGTGATAAAGTCCACGGAAATGACCTCCCATTTCCACTCTGGAATCTGAATCGCCTGTAATAGTCCACTTGGATGCTTACACTTTGCCTTCACTTGTTGAAAATCCAAGCATCTAGCCACAAACTTTGCTACGTCTCTCTTCAAATTTAGTCAATTATAGAATTTCTTAATTGTTTTCAGTGTCTTCTGATAACCCGGGTGATCAGAATATGGTTTCCAATGAAACTCCCTCAAGATCACCTTCTTGGGCTCACTGCTTTCTGACACATATATCTTGTCCCTAAATCTAACCAATCCATCTTTCGTGAGATGATAATCCACATCCTGTGCACCTACACTTGTACCTGTACTTGTACCACTACTTGCACCTGTACTATACTGCAACCTATGCACAATCTCCATATACCTGACATCCTGCTGACCTCTCTGCAATATCCTATCTTGTAAGTCTGTGCCATAGGAGCTCATAGCTGCTATGTGATTTACCTGTATCTGCCTGTTAAGAGCATCTTCCACCCTGTTCTCTTTACCTTTGATATACTTGATCTTGAAGTTGAACTCACTGATCGTGGCCAACCACCGAGCTTTCTTGCCATTCAAATTTGGTTGGTCAAATACCGCAAACCACTGTGATCACTCATCAATACAAACCTCTTGCCAAGAAGATAGTGCCTCCACATCTTCAATGTATGTATGATCACTGCCAACTCAAGATCATGTGTGTGGTAGTTCTGATCATGCTCATTCAGTTTTTTTGAGTCATAGCATGCCGCCTGTCCATCTGCATAAAGACTCCACCAAGTCCTCTCTTGCAAGCATCTGTACATACTACAAACTCTTTGCTCAGATCTACAATATTCAACACTAGTGCATGTGTCAAAAACTACTTGAGTTGCTCAAACCTAGTCGCACACTCCTTTGTCCATTCAAACCTCTTACCTTTCCTCTGCAATGATGTGATAAGATAAGAAATTTGTGAGAAGTTCTTGATGAATCTCCTATAATAACCTGCTAACCCCATGAAATATCTCACCTCATCTACATTCCTAAGAGTTCCCACTCCATGATAGCTCTTACCTTTTCTCGGTCCACTACTATGCCATTCTTGGAAACCACATGTCCCAAGTAGTGTACCTCAGTCTGAAAGAAATTGCACTTACTAAGCTTAGCATACAGCTGATTCTCTCTCAACACTATTGATAAATTCTTGGCATGCTCTTCTTCATTTTTAGAATATATCAATATATCGTCAATGCACACAATAAAAAACTTTTCCAAATACGGACGCAACACAATATTCATCAAGCACATAAAGGTAGCGGGAGCATTAGTTAAACCAAATTGAACTACAAAAAACTCATAATGTCCATACCTGGTCTGAAAATATGTCTTGTAGATGTCCTCTTCTTCAAGGAAAATTTCAAGGATGGAAATTTATCTCAAAGTTTAGAAAACTTGGTGAATCTTACTAGTCCCTAATGTGTAAACTATAAAATATTTGGTGATATATTTGTAAAAATATTCAAATTTATAATGATTTTTTGTATAGTATCTATAAAATTTTGGCGATCTTTAAGGTAAAACAATTTTATACTATAAAATTTGGCAAAGTATTTGTAGAAAAAATGGAAATTGACGAATGTTTTTTTGGAAAAAGCATGGAAAATTAGCCCATCTATGAATATTAGCCCCTAAAATTTTCCCTGCTCTTCTTTAATGCATACCTGATTATACCTAGATCTTAGATCATTTTTCAAGAAAATTGTTGCTCCCTTCAACTGATCGAACAAGTCATCAATCCTCGGTAACGGATATCTATTCTTGATGGTCACTTTTCTCAACTACCTATAGTCAATGTACAACCTGAGAGTACCATCCTTCTTCTTCACAAATAGTACCGATATGCCCCATGGTGACACAGTTGGCCCAATGTATCCCTTGTCCAATATTTCCTTCAACTACAACTGAAACTCTACCAACTTAGGTGTACTCATCTTGTAAGGTGCCTTTGATGTCGGATTTTCCCTTAGCACCAACTCAATAGAAAAGTCTGCTTTCCTGTGAGGTGGAAATTCTGAAATTTCTGCAGGAAATGCATCCTGAAACTGCTATAGAACTAGGTGCCTGCTCAAAACATTTGCGTCCTCAACTTCCTTACCTTTGTGACTAGAAATGTGCACTGCAAATAACACACCCTTTTCTATGACTACGCTTGGCTTGCATAACTGTCACCATTCTAAATGATGTTGCTTTCTTCTTACCCCACAAGACACTTTGTTCCCCATTTTCATCCAAGCACTCAATGGCTTTGTCATAACAATCCACCTTGGTCCTATGAAGGTACAACCAATCCATGCCCAACAACATACTATATGATCCTGACAGTAATACATTCAAATGTGTTGAGGTAGGCATACCATTCAAATCAAATGTACAAGCTCCTACCCAATTATGAACTCGCTTCTTGGTACTTGTAGCCAACTACACTAAACAAGATTCCGAATGCACTTATTTAGTCAAACCACACTTATCCACCAGGTCACAATTAACATAACTATAGTTAGATCTAGGGTCAATCAAAATAGAAATTACTCGATCAAAAAGTTTACTGTCCATCTCAATGATAGATTCCTGATGATCTGCTTGTCTGTTATCCATCATTGCATAGATTCTAGGAATACTTTGTCCAACACCTCCCATTGTCTGTGCATCCTGAGCACTATAAATCTGCGGTCTACCACCCTGATGTTGTGGACAATATCTCATGAGATGATCTTCTCCACAAGTCCAACACTGCACAGGCTCCTTATTATGTTCCTTAGATCGAAGTCCTTGTCCTCTATCAGATGCATTGAACTTCTTAGTTGGCATTGCATTCTCTTTATTACCTGCATCTTGAGGTCTTGCTCACTTCTTGTCCCATTTTCCTTTGTTCTTTGCATTACCTTTCTAGTATGGGTTAGTATCATATATGTGTTTCGATTGCTCATAGAATTTTTTTAGCTTTCAGATGGCCTCCTCCAGTGATCTAGGCTCATCGAACTCAATCCTATCTTTGAATGCAATTGATAATCCACTGATGAATCTCTGAATCTTGTCCTTATCCTCCTTGAGATAAGGCACAATCCTTAGTAGCTCCAAGAACCTGCTAGTGTACTCCTCATCTGTCATCGATCCCATCTTTAGCTCATAAAATTCTTTTGCCCTGTCATCAAAGTATCTCTTCGATAGGTACTTCTTTCAGAATAGCCTCTCGAACTCACTCTAAGTCAAGTCCTCCTCATGAATGCCTCTGACATTCGTCATGAATTCCCATCAAATATCTGTTTTACCTTTGAGACTGAATGTAGCTATTCTGGCTTTCATGTTCTCTGAATAATCATGCAACCTAAAGAACTTCCTCATACCAAGCAACCATGCCTCTGCACCATGTGACTTCTTCATCTCTCCATCAAATTTAGGTGGCTTTGCTTTCTTAAACTCATCCCACAAATATTCCCTGTCACTTCTCATGTAAGTGTGATAACAATGCCAATCATAATGCCTATCAGAACCAGAACTGAAGTAGTACCTGTGCCCATCACCTCTTATATCCGGAGTATCCAACAACTTGCCATCTCTCACTGTGTCATCTTTATCCGACCAGTGATCACCACAAGACCTACTGCCATATGTCCCATTAGTTCTGTCCTCCTACTCATGGTTGATCTGAAGAGGCCCCTGTCACTGCAATTTTGACAAACTCTGAAGTATCACTGCATTTACCTCTGCTTGTTTCTCCCGTGCCTGCATGATTTTGTCATTATCTACCTTACAACTCCTTATTTCTTCCTTTAAGATTCTCAGTGCATCTTCTAAGTCAGAAGAGTTCCAAACACCACGCTGCTCATCTCATCTATAACGAGAGTCTCGGGAACTGTAGTATACCATCTTTCTAGTCATCTTTGATATTCTTCTTGCATGGTATATCATGTGAGCGAAACCAAATCAAAATAAACCAACATACCTTAGCATAATTTGGGGAGGATACCTCATCTGCAAGATCAAAAAATCAATGTAATACATGTATAACATAATCATGACAACATATATAAATATAACACATAAGCATATAAGTAGATACCCATCATTTTAGCTAGAGTCCAATCATAAATGCATGACCATATCAACTACACATACCATGACCTCATGCATGACAACAAACACCACATCATTGTACACTTGACCACATGTGAATACTAAAATGCATAAACAATGAATAATCAACCATACATTCATGATGACACACTCCAAAATGACACCATCAACTTCACATGGTGAATTCACTGAAACCATAACCCATACCATACAAATGCAACAAGCACATGGTCTCACAACACAAGAAACACATATGAAGCCGACATGAATGCATGACCAACACACAACCCATCCATTCTGAGGGGTGAACCATGATTTGATACCACTCTGTAACACCCTACTCCCACATCTACCCAAGTAACTGGCCAATAGGGGTAAACATGTGACGAGAAGTTACTATGATATTACTGAGGGAATTATTTTACGACACCATATTTTAGGAAATGAAATTACAGTGGACACATCTAAAGTAGAAGTTATTTCTAAATTATCAATTCCGACTTGTCAATGAGATGTTAGAAGTTTTCTTGGTTTCACTAGTTACTATAGAAGATTCATAGAAAAATTTATAAAATTTGCATCTCCACTTTTCAAACGGCTCACAAAAGACTGTGAATTCAATTGGAAGTTTGATTCCAAAAGGCCTTTGAAACATTAAAGGAGAAAGTATCTAAAGCACCCATTCTCAGAGGACCAAACTGGAAACTACCTTTTCACATTTAACTGATGCTTCAGACATAGCTCTAGGAGCTATACTAGGACAAAAGGATTTAACTCCTTATGCCATTTATTACACTAGTAAAAATTTCACTCCTATAGAGTTAAATTATACTGTAAAAAAAAGGGGTTTTTAGTTGTTGTACATGCTATCAATAAATTCATACATTACATTACTAGCTACGAAAATTTTGTACATACAGATCATTCTGCAATTAGGTACTTGATTAATAAACCTATCACTAATGGAAAAATTACAAGATGGTTGTTGTTGTTGTAATTGCTTAACATCACTAGTTTGGATCGATCTGGGAAACAAAACATAGTTTCTGACTTTTTGTCTAGAATTCAAAATGATAATAATGATGTACATGTAGAAGACAATTTCCTTGATGAATATCTTTTTGCAATATCTACTAAATCACTTTGGTTTGCAGATATTGCTAATTATTTAGCTACAAGGAAGTTACCATCATATTTATCTCCTCGAGAAAAAAGGAAGGTAATTCAAATCAGTGCATATTATTCATGGATAAATGAAGAATTGCATAAAATAGGGCCATATCTGATCATCCGAAGGTGTGTCAGAGAAGATGAAGTGCCAGAGATATTGACAGCTTGTCATGATGAGCCATGTGGAGGACACTTCGCTAACAAAAGAACTTCCTACAAAGTCCTTCTCTTAGGATACTATTGGCCTTCCCTTTTTAAGGATGCCAAGGAGTATGTTAAGAGATGTGATAGTTGTCAAAGGATGGGGAAACTTGTTCCCTCTGATGAAATGCCTTTGCAGCCTCAGGTAATTATTGAGCCTTTTGAAAAATGGGCTCTAGATTTTGTTGGTCCAATCAATCCATCATCGAGATAGAAAAGGTACATTCTTGTTTTCACTTATTATGTTACAAAATGGGTAGGAGCTAAAGCACTTACTTTTGCTACTGAAAATGTTGTAGTTTCATTTCTTTTCGAGGATATTTTTACTCGTTTTGGTGTCCCAAGGGAAATTATAACAAATCAAGGTACTCAATTCACACCCAAGTTGGTACAAATGATAATGGAGGAGTACAAAATCAAACATCAAAAGTCCACTTCATACCATCCACAAGAAAATGGACAAGTGGAGTCCACGAATAAAGTAATTGAAGCAATTCTCACCAAAACTGTGCATCTGCATAGAAGAGACTGGGTAGAAAATCTTCCAGAAGCTTTACGGGCATATCGTACCACATGGAGAAACACTACATGGCATACTCCCTATGAAATTGTTTATGGGAAGAAAATATTTTTTCCTGTTGAGTTTCAAATAAAAAATTTCAAGACGATAGTTAAATTGGGTGTTGATATTTCAGAGGCACAAAAACAAAGAATGGAGCAGCGAAATGAACTTGATGAGATAAGACAAGATGCAATCCAAGGAACCAATCTAGTTCAACAAAAGAGATCTAGATGGCATGACAAATATATCAAAGAAATAAAGTTCTAGCAAGGAGATTGGGCATTACTTTTTGATTCAACATTCAAAGATTTCCAAGTGAAATTTCAAACTCATTGGCTTGGGCCCTATGAGATTGAAACAATATTTGATAATGATGCAATTGGGATTAGAACTATTGATGAAGAAAGGACCACCTTTCTTGTGACTAGTCATCGATTAAGAATATATCATAAGCCATTGACCAAGGAGGAGTTTATCAAACATTTTCAAGACAATACTGATTTCCAGTTGGTTAAGAAGGATTTTCCTTCTCCTCCAACTTGACTCATAAGTCTTTTTCTTTTCTAAAAAAAATAAAATATAAAAATAAGAAAAAAATTATAAAAATTATTAATAATAATAAAATTTGTATAAACATGAAAACAAACACTATTGACATGTTTATACATAAAATTTAGGGTGAAAACCAAGTAATTTTGGCATTCTAAATTTTCTTTCCCATTCCAATTTTCTTTTTTTCCCTCTTTTTCTTTCTAGAATAAAAAAGCTACAGAATTTATAAGAATCTACAACTTTGATAGAATTATGCAGCTGATGGCCTGTTATATAATCTCTAAAATTATTGATTGCATGAAAAAAAGCTAAGAACTCTTTTTCAGTCACAGTATAGTTCAACTCAGTGGGAGTTAAATTTTTACTGGTATAGTAAATGATAAGGAACTAAATCCTTTTGACCCAACACATCCCCTAGAGCTGTATCTGAAGCACCTAAAGGAAAAACAAAAAGGAGCAATCAAATGTTAGAATCATCAATTCAAAAGGTATGCAGATATTTAATTTAATAATAAGGATCAAAACATTATGTTGTAGTGGATACAACCACCCTCCAAAATTCTTCCTTAGCTTCATTTTGGAGCCTCCCTACCAACCATCCTCAGTAGCGTTTCTTGCACTGTCAAGTGCGCAAGCTTCAGTGATTTTATGGCGAACTGCCAGCGTGTGCATGATAGCTTATTGCATCCCCCTCATAGGTTTTTCTTCAGACTTGGTCCAGATGTAGGTTGAGAAGCTCCCTCAAGGAATTACACAATTTTGGAGTGGAACCAACCTTCCCTTAATAAATTGCGAAATCCTATCTGGCAGCCTACTAGGCTCTAGAATTGTAGAAATCTACTTGTCACCCTTCACTCGAAAAATTGTGCAATCTCTCCCAATAGGACTGCTCAGCCCATAAATTACACAATTCTGGGCAGTAGTCAGCTACTCAGCCCAGAAATTGTGCAATCCTTCTGGGAAACCAACCTAGCTCCCTCCAAGAAATGCGCAAATTTTCACCTCAGCTGAGCAGGTTGTTGCATGTGCCATTGAGTTGACCGGTTCCAGTCGGGACTGAGAAAAATTGACTGGCATGCATGGGATGCTTTTTCCTAAAATAGCAAAAGCAACATGAAAAAAGCATCCCTAGATTTTAGGGAGCTATTTCTAGCAGATGGAGGTTACATGCCAAGATCGTTTTAGAATATTTCCTCCAAGTGTCACCTTTTCCTAGATTTGTGGCATGCGTGTCATAAGCCTCAAACTTATTTATTCGACGCTTCAAAGCTCATTTATTCACTTCGATCTTGGAGCTCTGACATCCCACAACACATCCAGGAATCTTTGTCACATCCAACTCAACTATTCACGGGTAAGTCCTCTTAACTTGTATTTTGTAACATTTCTATCGTTTTTTATGTTTTGGCTTGTGTGAGTGATGTTTTCTTGATTTTTGTGAACGCTTTATGTCGTTTAGATGCATACTAGCTTGTACTGGCACCGTTTTAGTTTTCATCAGCATCTCATTGTTGTCACATGCATGAAACTGTTTTGCACCAATGGTAACCGATTCGGTGACTCGCTTCACCCACATATATGTTTTTCCATTTTCTGAATATTTCGTTAATTTTTTGCGTGCATGATCATTCACTCTTGCTTACACTCAGTATCACCATGCATTCACATTCACATTTTCTTTCAGTTGCCCGTCGGCAAGTCTTGGTAGCCTTGGCCTAGACTTTGCCTCACCAAGACAACATTGCGTAATCCTAAGAGGGAAGACTCTATCTTCCTCTCAAAAAATGTGAATTTCTACCCAGTAACTATCCTCGAGTCTTGTATTATGCAATTTTGAGGGACAGTGACTGCTAGCCCAAAAAATTATGCAATGCAGTCACTGGGCCTGCAACCATTGCCAGTTGAAATTGCACATTGTGCAATTCCAAGAGCCTAGCCAACCTCCCAGATAGCCTAGACTGCCTTTCGTGTAGTTCTGGTAGCTTGTCTCCCAGCCTCCTAGGAAAAATTGTGCAATCCTTCCCATTCAATCCCCAGGTATGTTGCATGTCCTTCCTCAAGTTTTATTTGGTTTTAGCTCACAGATTTCTTGCCATGCATGTCACTTTGTCTCCAGATCTAGCAGGTGTCCATCTACCTCTTAAAAGTTTAGGATCAATGGCCTCCAACAGAGAAGGATCAAAGGACACTGACGGAAGTGCAACTAGAGCAATAGTTGAGCCAGTGTCTACAAGTCTACTGATCTATGAAGACACTAAGATGATTGTACACAAGGACATCAAGTTGAAATGGAAAGATGTCAATGATGCATTTGCAGGCACATTTTAGGAAGATCTCGAAGACCGCCAAGTCTATGTGAACATCCACAAGTTTATCTTGTACCATATTGCATGCAGGTATCCCATGCTCCCATGCACGGACATGATACATTGGATCATCTCTCACATTGACCCCGAGATGATGACATTGAGTAGCGTCAGTGGGATGGAGATTATTACATTCAGGGCACAGGATTATGAACAGATGTATCATATGTCGAAACCTATGATCACCATGGAGACTCCCTTCAACCTACTGAGAAACAATTCCAACTCTAGAGATATTTTGAAGAACTGGGTGAAGGAGTCGGCTAAATTCAGGATGACACCCAACTAGGACTACAAGAAAAAGATACTGCGGAAGGCATATCAATACTTGGTCATCTTTGATTGTTGTATGTATGAGCAAGAAATCACGAAAACCTTCCCACAGAGTTGGGTGATCATGTTTGACCAACTGGGCAGAGAAGGAAAAGCATGCAACTGGTCTGACACGTTGGCTCACCAACTGAAGGAACAGGTAACAAGGGCTCGACAGCCGCCCAAGGGTATCCAAGCAGAAATCTACATGTTCACCTACATCTTGGATGCAATCTATGCTCGTTAGGAGTTCCCCGACTTGAAGTGGGCATGGACATCGGCGGAGACCTCTGTGAACACTTATTGTAAGATTTTGTCTGAATGCAGCTTTAGAGGAGTTCTCACACAACTGTCTAATCATTTTGTCACCCTGGTTTACAAGATGATATTTGAATCTGATCCACCTTGCATGTCGAAGATATAAATGGAAGCATTGATTGACATAGACGATTAGTATGCCTCAACTTATGGCACCTTCATACGAATGTACAACGTGGAGAAGCCTCCAAGTTTTCTACCGAAGTTTGCCTTGGACAAACTCGTCATGCAGGAAGTATCATATCACATCTCGATAGGATTATCAACTAGGCTGCACCGAAAGAAGAAGGCATCTTGGCTTCAAGCATGTGGATGTCAAATCAAGGTAGATGAATAAATATCCATTCGATGCCCGAAGTTACAATCCGTATGAATCAGATTGTCTTCTGAAAGACACTGCATGAGAGTACAATTCAATTGGATCCATGGGGCATGTCATTGGGTGGAGGAAGACCCATGGAGATATTGTTACATTTTCTCCATACCCAATGAACCGGTCGGCCTCACTGTGGAATGGGTAGCGACACAGCATGAAGCAGCATTCTGGAGAGCACCAGAAGTAGCAACAGCAGAGGTAAACATACGAGTGCACGACAAGGGCAAGAGAAAGATTGTCGATAGCATGGAGGAAGAGAAAAGCTACAAGTTCCGAGCAGACCCACTTGTGCAAAAAGAAACTTTGGCAATACAGGCAAAGAGGCAACAACGCGACAAGGGAAATGTGAAAAGGTAGAGAGAGAAACAGAGAATGGAGGAAAACAGAGAAGGAGTTGCATGAGTTGAAGGAGCAACTATGGAAGGAATAGGAACTGCGTAGACAAGAGAAGGAAGCATAGCAGGAACAAGTACAGCAGGGGGTGCAACTTGTATAGACATATGAAACTGCGCCCCCTACAGGTAGTAGAGTCATCTGAATAGCTGGCATTAGGGAGACAGGGTGAACCATCACAGGAGCAGGACTTTTCTCAGGAGATAGAGCAAGCACTTGAACAGATGGATACGGATATGGAGCGATAAGAGTTAGAGCAAGACATCGACCTCATGCCTCACCACCAAGAGGTCAACCCACCAGGTTCACTGCATCCAGAAGAGGAGCAAGTCCCAAGCGACAAAGGAGACACTAAGATCCTTAGGGATCAATAAGAAGAAGAGATGCACAACATCTCATTTGACGAGTCTCAACATAGAGTTGTGAAATCTCGTAGAGTGTCCACTCCGGATGATCATACATCTCTTGCACAATTTGAGGAATGAGTGATTGTGTCTGACGTGCGCAAACATTGAACAGCATTGGCCGATGCTACCAGAGCATATTCCGAAGCCACTAGCTCGAGTGTTCGCTTCCTAATAGCTGAGAACGAGCGAATGGCTAAGGAGCTATTGATGGCCAAGCAAGGAGGAGAATTGGTTACGGCATCCACCCGAGCAGAATTGAAGAAGGAAATATTGGATGAAGTATTGTCCCTTGAAACAATCATGCAAGTGTTGTATTCCAAGTTTGGTACCGTGCATAAGGCATTCGTTCA
The DNA here is from genome assembly GCA_031772625.1 of Pinus tabuliformis. Classification (NCBI taxonomy): domain Eukaryota; kingdom Viridiplantae; phylum Streptophyta; class Pinopsida; order Pinales; family Pinaceae; genus Pinus; species Pinus tabuliformis. The sequence goes on along the minus strand of CM062820.1, from coordinate 1,048,565,975 downwards.
TCTCAACGGTTGGAAGCAGCGATGTGCTAGAAGAGAATGTATCCTGTCGAACGTGCATGTTGTTATTGATTACATGCAAACATGGACGATTAGATATAAGGGAGCCTCCAACAGCTAGCCGTTAGATATGCTAGCTGTTGGAGGCTCTGCTCAGACTATTTAACATGATGAGCTAGATCTGTTTCTTCAACTTGTCCTGACGATGAACCACACTAGTTGGTTCGAAACGCGTCGACAAATGAGATTCCATGTGATTTTTGCCGAAATCTTTCTCTAACTTGATATGGATCACAGAAGCCTAAACTCGATTATTGAATCCCAGAGTGGTCGAGCTAAAGGCTTGCATCCGGAGTCAGATATGTAACTATGAATATCTCCCACAGCTCATCACTAGTCTATAGGTTTCCCATGCACGTGTATTCAAGAGTATGGATGTTGTTGTGCGCACACAATGATCCCATGTATTGGGACATTCACCGAGGTGAAGACAAAGTCACAGGTCCGACTGGAGCTTGACTCATACTTTGACAAGTTGATGCACATAGTCACTACCAAAGACTTGTTGATCAGTGCAGACACCATGCACAAGTATGTTTCTGGTCCAACCGCACTCAAGACAATGATTTACATGCTATCAGATGAGTTGGACAGAGGAGCTTGAGAAATGTACATGAATGTTATGGAGGCAAGAGTTCGTTTCTAGAAAGATGTCACCTTAGAGTACATGGACACCTTCGCGGACTACCGATCTTGGCATCATTTCGCTACTGTCAACCACCATGAGGATGCCGATGATTTGGTCTGCTAACAGTTGTCTGAGTCATAATGATGTCTTACATTGCTTGGTCAAGCCATTTTGTCTCACATGGGTACATGTGCATTTTAATGTAACGTCTTGTCAAGTGTAAGTTCAAGTGTTGATAGTTGGATGTAACAGTCATTGAGTAGAGGAAGAGTCATGATGGTAGATGAACTGTCACAAAGGGGAATGTCAAGGGCCACCCCACCCTTTGCTATATATAGTCCCTCATAACTCATTGTACATGCTTTTGGTAAGCCAAGCTTCCGATAGGACTATCTTAGAGAGAGATTGGACAGTATTGTAATGAGCCTTAGCTTCTCCACTGCGTAGAGCTAGTATATTTCTTTGGAGGAGTAGGCGGTAGTGACTATAACGTTCCACTGTTGAAACTAGTGGTTGGACACGGATGTATTGTATGACTGGAACTTTCACTTCTTAATATAACAGAGCCAACATGTTTCATGCATATGTCATATTGTATTTCAGCTATCTTGTTTACTCTAAATGATATGTGTATCTATTTTCCTACGCATGCATGTGTAGCTATTTTCTGTAGATGTATGTATGAATCTTTCTTAAATGTGTTGTTGGTTTAACCATCACTTTGGATTTCTAGCTTACTTTCCTTCCATGTTGTGATGCATCTTTGCTCATGTATTCTCTTTTTTACTTCGTGCTATCACAGGTTTCCAAGGGGCACACTCACCTCACCCTTCGTGTGTTAGAACTGCTCATGCACCTTCCTGGACTTACTTCATATGTCACGCCCTTGCTACCAATAGGGAAATATTACTTGCCTATGTGCGAAATCGTGTGCAAGGCAATACCGTACAACCCACTATTGGGACTCCTACACCAAACAGTTTGAGGTCTAATTAGGACTTCTTACTGGGGAGATCCCCTGACATGTTGGTGGGTCCAGCATGGTCAACATTTTTGGTGCTAGAAGGAGGGCCAGATGACAAGCTGTGTCCTCTCATCCTATTTTGAACCTTTTCACATCTATCATGGATTCTTGCACACTCAACCCTCCACGATGTTTTTCGCATGTCAAACCTCTCCACATCACGAGGGAGTTTTTTGATCTCTTGTCTACATACATGTATGATGGTGAAGGCGAAGTGGCCTAGCCTGTGTTCTTACATGACTTCCTTGCCATGCTTGATGAGGAAGATGGATGTTCTGATGAACAAGTCAGTCTACTACTTGCATACACACCTTGTGAATCCCCACTACGGTGGCTATGCAGCCTACTAGCTGACAACGTTCACTCACTTAAGCACTTACGTGATCTCATTGAAGATACTTTCCATCATTTTGATCAAGAACATCTTGACCACCAACTGTTACAACAACGGAAGGCTCCACATGAATCACCTACTCATTTTTGGTAGCACTTATGTGTTTTGCAGTTTCAAGCTCTGAAGAGCCAGATGAAGTTTCAATATCTCATTAACGGATTCGAGTATTGCCTTATCAAATTTGTCAATCCCAAGAAGAAATATGAGCCCGAGCCTCACTCAACATACTTTAGTGATGGAGCTGCGCAATCATAAATGGATATAGTCACTGTCACAAGTGACTGTTTACCGTCCCCTAATCAAACAGATCCACCACTGTAGAGTGATGTGGGAGAACATGCACACACATCTATTCAGCTGTCACATCCTCCCAACATCACTTCGCTTAAATTTTGTGTAGATTTGGTTGCCAGTCCATCGAGTTACCATATGCATTGTGTACCACAACCTCTGTCTCTGTACTCGGATGATCCTCTAGATGATATTGTCTTGTGTTCTTCCTTTCTAGACTCTACACTTCTGTGAATGAGGATCAAGCCATCGATGGAGTTGGTGTTGCACAACCAACATGCGCTGTCATTCATGAAGAGTATGACTAGGAGCTTGAGCATCAACACTTGGTGAAGGATGACTCCCTTCTGTCCGAGCCTCCTCTGTTCTTTCCTGACATCTTTGGTGAACCTGCCATCCATGATTTCGCATGTGTATCTTCATCTACAGATGCACCCATTTTTGATCACTCGCAGGACACACTGGATGTCAATCCATCATCCGACAACAAAGAGGATAAATTATTCATTGAAAATCCACTTGACCTTTCATCTTCCTTTTCGGGAAATACAGAGGATGAATTTGTCCGCTTCTCATCTACCGCTCTATTTGATTTATCAGATCATGAGGATGTTGATGAAATCATTTCTTTTTCTGATCATAGCTGTCGTGATCTATTTACTCCCATATTCGATCATGATCATGATTCTATCATAGTTTATTTTTCGAAGCCTCTTGCTTATGATGATCTATCTGATGACGAAGTCAAAACCCCCAAGACTTTCGAGGCACTTCAGCTTGAGATGATGGTTATGTCAGGTCCTCACTATCCTAAGGTTGGTTTCACTTTCGATCAGGAAATTGTTGAATCACCCGAGGCTCCTCATCACTCGTTTGTATGCATTGAAGATAAATCTCACACACAGATCATGCCTCCTCCACTCGAACTGCACAATCCTATCAGTCATGCATTGGAGGAATCTTACATTGTAAGTTGTCTCTGTTTCTTTCGTTTGCTTGCATGTCAAAGTCAATATTATGTGTATGCTTCAAAGCTACACGCAGTGTCGCACAACACCGCAACAAGTCCACAGACCACATGTCATGTACTTGCACTCACTTATGTCTTGTGGACACTTTTAAACATGAAGTGTGTCTGTCTTCATTGTTATACCTTTCTTGTTTGTTGGTTTACACAACCGAGTTGCTCGCGGACCGAGCCTTCACCAACATGGGTCAACCAATGCGACGGTGGCTACATTGGAAATATCACTTCATGTGATCAGGCCCATGCACCATTAGCTTAGGAGTAGGAGTAGCGTTTGATTTCAGTTTGTTTGCTTGCATGCCTATTTCGTTTCTTGCTTTGCATGTTTCTTTGTATGCTTGCTTGTTTTCTTACTCACTTTTCTTTCACATTTACTTCTACTTCTGCTTTTCTTTGTTGTTTATTTGCTTGTTTTTGTTCGTAGGTTAGTTTCGCATGAAACTGCGCGTGACTCTTGAAACAAGCTGGGTAGAGTGCAAGAGGCCTTGTGCAGCTATCACTACTTGGATATCTATCATCTTGCCTCTGTGTGAAGAACTTGTTACTTTTGGTCCATGATATGTCGATGGAAAATATGTCCTTTTCAAAGTGAACCTTGGTGAAAACACAATGCTTGTGTGCTAACTCGTCTCACCTACTCTAGTCAGTTTTTTTTGGGTTAACCCTTGGAATCTCAATCAAGTACAGTAAGGTGAGGGGAAAACCTTAACAAGAACATCAGAGGTATATTATAAACTACTTCTCTGAAGGAACAACCTCTCCTGCTCTTAATAACTTGGGATCCCTCTTCCACCTCTGAAATGAATAAGTGCTATGCATAGTTATGAAAATGAAAAATGAAAAAATGGAAAACGAATAAGGTGAAAGAAGAGAAAGGATCCCTGTGCAGAGAGGTGATGCAAGTAACTCCGCCGGGGTACTGATCAGGCTTGCTGGCAGCAAAGAGATTCTTGTGTTCCTGCGTGATTCCACCTGGGTACTTTCTAGGCTTGTTGGTAGTGAAGCAACACCATAGATGGAACTAAGACTCTGATGACTATACTGCTTGTGCACCAATATACCCCTCAACCCCAATCGAAACAACTATGTTTCCTTGGCTTGGAATGTGTGTCAATCCACCAAGAGCTTGGCAGATTCTACATCTTACAATCAAGTAGGAGTGAAAACCAAGACGAACTGAGAACTAAACAATACTTCCGGAGGTGTTAGACTTTATTTTCACAAAAAAGGTCCATTAAGAGATCCGGAGTTCTACTAGTGTGTCGCCAAGTGTTGTAGCGGCTACAACCACCCTCCAAAATTTTTCCTTAGCTTCATTTTGGAGCCTCCCTACCAACCATCCTCAGCAGCATGTCTTGCACTGTCAAGTGCACAAGCTTCAGTGATTTTCTAGCAGACTGCCAGCCTATGAATGATAGCTTGTTGCATCCCCCTCATAGGTTGTTTCTCCAGAGTTGGTCTAGCTGCAGGCTGAACAACTCCCTCAAGAAATTGCGCAATTCTAGAGGGGAACTAGCTTTCCCTCCAGAAATTGCGCAATCCTATCTGGCAGCATGTTGGGCTTTATAATTGCACAAATCTACCTGTCACCCTTCACTGGAAAAATTATGCAATCTCTCCCAGCAGGACTGCTCAACCCAGAAATTGCGCAATTTTGGGAAACCCTCGACTGCTTAGGCCAGAAATTGTGTAATCCTTCTGGGAAACCAGCCTAGCTCTCTCCCAGAAATACACAAATTTTCCCCTTAGCTGAGCAGGCTGTTGCATGTGCCATTGAGTTGATCAGTTCCACCTAAGATCGAGAAAACTTGGCTTGCATGCATGGGCTACTTTTTCCCAGAATAGCAAAAGAAACATGCAAAAAGCATCCCTAGATTTTAGGGAGTTATTTTTAGCAGTTGGAGGTTACATGCAGAGATCGTTTTAGAATCTTTCCTCCAAGTGTCTCTTTTTACTAGATTTGTGGAATGCATGTCATAAGCTTCAAAATTATTTATTCGACGCTTAAGAGCTCATTTATTCACATAGCTCTTGGAGCTCTGACATCCCACAGGACATTCAGGAGTCTTCGACACATCCAGCTCAGCTAGTCACGGGTAAGTCCTCTTAACTTGTCTTTTGCAGCATTTTTGTTGCTTTTGTGTTTTGGCTTGTGTGGGTTTTGTTTGCTTGATTTCAATGAACACTTTTTTTAGTTTACATGCATATTAGCTTGTACTAGCACCGTTTCAGTTTTTGTCAGCATCTCATTGTTATCGCATGCATGAAATTGTTTTGCAAGAATGGTTGCTGATTCAACGACTCACTTCACCCACATGCATGTTGTTCCATTTTCCGAATCTTTCATTCACTGTTTGCATGCACGATCATTCACTCGTACTTATACTTAGTATCACCATGCATTCACATTCACATTTGCTTGCGGTTGCCCATCGGCAAGTCTAGGTAGCCTTGGCCAGAACTCTGATTCACCAAGACATCATTGCACAATCCTGAGAGGGAAGGCTGCGTCTTCCTCTTAGAAAGTGCACATTTCTACTCAGTAACTGTCCTCCATTCTCGCATTGCGCAATTCTGAGGGACAGTGATTACCGGCCTAGAAAATTGCGCAATGCAGTCACTGGGCCTACAACCATTGCTAGATAAAATTTCACATTGCACAATTCCAATAGCTAGTTAGCTAGCCTGGATTGCACATTACACAATCCCAATAGCTAGCTAGCCTCCCAGACAACCCAGACTACCTTTTGCGTAGTTCTAGCAGCTAGTCTCCCATCCTCCCAGGAAAAATTGTGCAATCCTTGCTAGTCAATCCCAAGGTATGTTACATGTTGTTCCTCAAGTTTGCTTTGGTTTTAGCTGACAGATTTCTTGCCATGCATATCGTTTTATCTTGAGATCTAGCATGTGTTCGTCTGCCTCTTATCAATTCAGGATCAATGGCCTCCAAGAGAGTAGGATCAAAGGACACTAACAGATGTGCAATTGGAGCAGCAGTTGAGCAAGTGTCTACAAGTCTGTCGATCTATGAAGACACCAAGCTGATTGTACACAAGGACATCAAGCTGAAATTGCAAGAGGCCAAGGATGCATTTACAGACACATTTGGGGAAGAACTCGAAGACTGCCAAGTATATGTGAACATCCACAAGTCTGGTTTGTACAAGATTGCATGCAGGTATCCCATTCTCCCATGCGCAGACATGATACATTGGATCGTCTTGCACACTGTTCCTGAGACGATGACATTTAGCAGTGTCAGCAGGACAAATATTACTACCTTCAAGGCATAGGATTATGAGAAAATGTATCATATATTGAAACCTTTGATCACCACGGAGACTCCCTTCAGCCTACCCAGCAATAGTGCCAACTCTAGAGATATTTTGAAGAACTGGGTGAAGGAGCCGGCTAAATTCAGGATGACACCCAACCAGGTCTACAAGACGAAGATACTGTATAAGTTATATCAATACTTGGTCATCTTTGCTTGTTTTTCTGTATGGCCAAGAAAGCACAGAAACCTTCCCACAAAGTTGGGTGATCACATTGGAAAAACTGGCCAGAGAAGGCAAAGCATGCAATTGGTCTGACATGTTGGTTCACCAACTAAAGGAACAGGGAACAAGGGCTTGACAGCTGCCCAAGGGTATGCAAGCATAAATCTACATGTCCGCCTACATCTTGGATGCAATCTGTGCCTGTCAAGAGTTCTTGGGCTTGAAGTGGGCATGGACATCAATCGAGACCTCTCTAAACACTTATTGTAAGATGTTGTTTGAATGTAGCTTCAGAGGAGTTATCACACAGTTCATTTTGTCACCTCGGTTTACAAGATGATATTCGAATAGGATCCACCCTGCATGTTGAAGGCAACAATGGAGGCACTGATCGACATAGTTGATTGGTATGCCTCACCATCCAATAGATTCATACGAATGTACAGTGCAGAGAAGCCTCTGCACGTTCTATGAAGTTTTCCTTCAACAAACTTGTCATGCAGGAAGTATCATATCATATCTCGGCAAGATTATCAGCTAGGTTGCACTGGAAGAAGAAGGCACCTTGGCCCGCTCTTCCATTGTGGATCAAGTTATACGATATACAAAGTTTCAAGCATGTAGATGTCGAAGTAGAGGAGATGAAGAAATATCCATTCGACACCTGAAGTTACAATCCATATGACCCACATTGTCTTGTGAAAGACCACTGCACGAGAGTACAGTTCAACTGGATCCATGGGGCATGTCATTAGGTGGAGGAAGACCCATGGAGATATTGTTACAATTTCTCTAGACCCAATGAATCAGTCGGCCTCGTTGTGGAATGGGTAGCGAAGTAGCATGAAGAAGCATCCTGAAGAGCACCAAAAGTAGCAGCAACAGAGGTAAATATAATAGTGCACAACAAGGGCAAGAGAAAGATTGTCGATAGCATGGAGGAAGAGAAAAGTTGCAAGTTCTGATCAGACCCTCTTGTGTAGAAAGTAGCTTTGGCAATAGAGGCAAAGAGCCAACATCACGAAAAGATAAACACGCAAAGGCAGAGAGAGAAATGGAGAATGGAGGAAACAGAGAAGTAGTTTCATGAGTTGAAGGAGCAACTCGGAAGGAATATGAACTATGCAGATAGGAGAAGGAAGCGTAGCAAGAATAGGTACAATAGGGGGTGCAACTTGTACAGAAAGATGAAACTGCGCCTGTACAGGTAGTAGACTCATCAGAATAGCTAGTATTAGGCAGACAGGGTGAACCATCATAGGAGAAATACTTCACTTAGGAGATAGAGAAAGCACTTGAATAGATGGATACAGATATGGAGCAACAGGAGTTAGAGAAAGACATCAACCTCATGCCTCACCACCAAGAGGTTGACCCACCAACTTCACCACATCTAGAAGAGGATAAAGTCCCAAGCGACCAAGGAGACATTGGGATCCTTGGAGATCAGCTGGAAGGAGAGATGCACAACATCTCATTCGATGAGTCTCAACAGAGAGTTGTGAAATCTAGTAGAGTGCCCACTTTAGATGATCATACATCTCCTATGTAGTTTGAGTAACAAGTGATTGTGTTTGACATGCGCAAACATCTAGTAGCATTAGCTGATGCTACCAGAGCATATGCCAAAGCCACTAGCTCGTGAGTTCGCTTCCTTATAGCTAAGAAGGAGCGAATGGCTAAGGAGCTACAGATGGCCAAGAAAGGAGGAGAATTGATTATAGCATCCGCCCGAGAAGAATTGAAGAAGACAATACTGGATGAAGTATTTTCCCTTGACATAGTCATACGGGCGTTGTATTCCAAGTTTGGTACTGTGCATAAGGAAATCGTCCATCTCAATGTTTGGCAACAACGATGTGGTAGAAGAGCACATATCCTATCAAACGTGCATGCTGTTGTTGATTACATGAAAACATTGATAGTGAGATACAAGGTCGCCCCATTACATTTTCCTAAGATGATGAAGCCTAGAGCGGTCAAGCTGAAGGCATGCATCCGGAGTCAGATATTGAACTATGAAGATCTCCCGCAACTGATCACTAGTCTACAGGCTTCCCATGCACGTTTATTGAAGAGTATGGATTTTTTGTGCGCACGAAGCGATCCCATCTATTGGGACACTCACCCAGGCAAAGACAAAGTCACAGTTCTGACTGGAGCTTGACTTGTACTTTGACGAGTTGATGCGCATAGCCACCAGCCCATACTTGTTGATCAGTGCAGACAACATGCACAAGTATGTTGCTGGCCCAACCACACTAAAGAAAATGATGCATATGCTATCAGATAGGTTGGAAAGAGGATCCGGATCAGTGTACTCAGATGCTATGGAGGCAAGAGTTCGTTTCTAGAAAGATGTCACCTTAGAGTACATGAACACCATTACGGACTAGCGAGCTTGGAATCAGTTCACTACTGTCAACCACTATGAGGATGCTAAGGATTTTGTCTTCCAATAGTTGTCTGAGTCATAGTGATGTCTTGCATGGCTTGCTCAAGCCATTTTGTCTCACATGGGTACATGTGCATTGTAATGTAACATCTTGTCAAGTGTAAGTTCAAGTGTCGATAGTTGGATGTAACAGTCATAGAGTATATGAAGAGTCATGAGGGTAGATGAACTGTGACAAAGGGGAATGTCAAGGGCCACCCCATCCTTTTCTATATATAGTCCCTCATAACTCATTGTAGAGGCTTTTGGTCAGCCAATATTTTGATAGGACTATCTTAGAGAGAGCTTGGACAATATTGTAACGAGCCTTGGCTTATCCACTACGTAGAGCTAGTATATCTCTTTGGAGGAGTAGGTGGTAGTGACTGTAATGTTCCACTATCATAACTAGTGGTTGGACATGGATGTATAGTATGACTGGAACTTACACTTCTTAATATAATAGATCCAACGCATTTCATGTATATGTTGTATTGTATTTCGGCTATATTATTTACTCTAAATGATATATGTATCTGTTTTCTTACACATGCATGTGTATCTATTTTCTGTATATGTATGTATGAATATTTCTAAAATATGTTGTTGTTTTAACCATCACTTTGGATTGCTAGCTTACTTGCCTTCCATGTTGTGGTGCATATTTTCTCGTGTGTTCCCTTCTTAACTTCATGTTGTCACATGTTTCAAAGGGGCGCACTCACCTCACCCTCCATGTGTTAGAACCGGTCACGCACCTTCCTAGACTTACTGCATATGTCACACCCTTACTACCAATAGGGACATCTTACTTGCCTCTGTGCGAAACCATGGTCAAGGTGATATCGTACGACCCACTGTTGGGACTCCTACACCAAACAGTCTGAGGTATAATTAGGACTTCTTACTGGAGAGATCCCCTAACATGTTGGACTTTATTGTCAAGAGTTGGAGAGAAATGGTTTAAGAACAAGGGCATTGAAGGAGAAGAATGGAAGACCATCTTGAAAAACCCAGGTATGGATATCACTATTTTTAAGAAAGGAATTCCTAGTACAACACTTAAGGGTAAATGGAGAGATTTATTGCTAGTAATTCATAAATTTGTCACCTATTAAGGAAGATTTGGTTTATGTTCTTTTACCACATTCATTTGATGATGCATTTCCTCGAAGAGATTGAATTCAATCTTCCTTATTTTATGTTAAATAGCTTAAGGAAAATGTGTGGGAATGTTCAGAAAAGGATCCAATTAATAGAAAACACCATGTATCACCATGACCTTATAAAAATACTCATTGAATTTCATCTTGAAAGACTAGGAGATAATTGGGATAACTTCCTAGTTAGAAATCATTTTAATGAGGAAGATCAAGAGTCACCTAGGATCAACAAAGAAAAAATAGAAAGGAAGAGAATATCTGAGAATCCTATTAAAAACTTACCTCAACAACAAACACAGGAACAGTCAGAAGATGAGACTCCTATTGCAGAAATTTTAGGAAGTCTCAAAATGCAATCTACTAGAAGAAAGAAAGCCAATAAAAAGGAAGAAAGCAAATCCAAGAAAATGGAGGAAGCTAAAAAAAAGAAGAAAAGAGTTAAAACTAAAAACCCTCTTCCATCAAATGTAAGAAGAAGCGACGAGATTAATAAAAAACCATCTCAACAATTTAGAGATGTGAATTTGGAGGAAGAAGAGAAAATGGAAGTTCCATCACCTATTGCCATCTCACCTATTCATAGCCCAGGCCAAAAAACACCAAAGATAGATCCAGTACAACAAGAAATCTATGACTACATTGAGTTTCTAGAGAGGAGAGCTACATAAAAGGGTCCATGAAAAATAAATATAGTCTAACAGTTCACAAGAACCTCAACTCGTGAAAACTATGAAACAAGAAGTCTTTGAGTTGGAGACACTGAATAGACATCTAAAGAAAGAACATGAGCCATTAAAAATACAAAATGAGATACAAAGGAGTGAGAATGATTACATTATTCTACATATGGGATTATGGTATGAAAAGAACAAGAAATTAAAGAAAAATAATGAATCTCTAAGAAAGAAGGTCATGAGTCTAAAATGCAGGATTTTGATGAAGAATCCCATAATGACAGTTGCAAGAAAGAAGATAAGAAGGACAAACTTGGATGTTCTAGCCCAAGTTTCTGAGAGAGAGCAGTGACAGAGAAAGATTTCCAATTTTGAATTTTTTGCATGAGGACATGCAATGGCCTCCATGTGGGGGAATGTTGAGCCTCATGATTTCTTCTTTTTGAAACTCTCCCTTACCTACTTTTCCTTTCCTTGACCATCATCATCAACTCAATAGGCATCAAACTACAAGGTTTTTGACATGGTAAGGTATTTAATTGTCTTATTTTTCATATTTTATAATGTTCCTTATTATTGAGTTAATATTTGTATTAGCTACCAAATTCGCATGATTCTATAGCTAATCTTTGTTTCTGTAGCTGATTCCATGGTTTACCAGGATCAGAGGTGCTAGCTAAGAGGAGAAAGATATGGAAATGTGGAGGTTGATCCCTTTAACGATTGCCTCCTATTCATCTGAACCGTTAGAATATGTGGTCAAAGGATAAATTCAATGTGGTTGCTGAATAGGAGAGCGAGAGTCTGAAATTCCTACACTTCACGATTTGCTTTGCCAAATACCAAATCGTAAGCAACGATATCTAGATAGTTGTTAGAAGCTTAATTTAGAATTATGTTAGCTAAGGTAGGCATAAAAGCCTCGAACAATTATTGACATGGGATTCTATAAATACCGTGCAGTAAACATGGACAAAAGGTTTATTTTTATGTAAGCGACAATGACGTTTTAAAACTTTGTTTCTACTCTGTTAATGAAAAAAATCCTTTGAAGTTCCAGTGTGTAGCTGACTGTTTGATTGAAGTTATATGACCGCCTGTTTGTGGAGGATCCCTGCAAACAGTGAAGGTTTTTCATTCACATATCTTTTCTTTATTGTTTGTTACAATTATTCATACGTTTTAGAATTGATTTGCGGTCTTGATTTCATTCAGATAGTGATATAAATATTTAATTAATCGTTCCTTTTTCAAGTTAATGTATAATGATGTTAATGGTAATGTAATTGCTTTTCATAAATTTCCTTATGATTGCAGAGTGTTTCATTTCAGAGTTGATATATTTATTTATAGTTTCATTTTACAGTATTTCATTTCAAAGCATGTGTGATTTCTTTGTGATTTTAATTTCAAAGCATGAGTGATTGATAATAAGTAAATGTGTGGTTTTCATTTTGAATAGAAGTTAATTTCATTTTGGTTTTTATGAAAAGGATTGTTAGAATGTTAAATGAATGATTCTGCTTTTAGATTAAATTTGTGTTGCAATATATTAGTTAAGTTTTCCTAATGAGATAATGTGATTTTGCTATAAGTTTCATTTTGCAAGTGTGAAGAGAATTTTTAATTTCATTAGAAAGAAGTTGAAAAATTTAATGTGTTAAATTATTTTTTTATTTGAAGAGTAATATAGGAATAAATTAAATCCTTAGAAGTAAATTTCAATAACTCAACCATGCACATTAATAATCTGATGTAATAAAAGGACTTCTAGCATATATAGTACACTTACACTTCACAAGCTTACCAACTTCGGTTGAAAATTCATGTAACAATTTAACACCATTAAATTGACAAACAATAACTATGCCCCCTCATGCAAAAAATATATGCACGAGACTTTTTAGATTATTTTATGGAGTTATGTTAAATTTATTCCATACGAATTAAAAATATAGATTCCAAGGCATGTAAGACCCCTTCTAGTATAGGAATCCATTTGGTTCATGGAAATAAATAGAGATCTTAAAATGTAGTACTATAACCAGTTGCATATGATAACTCATTCTGTGAAAATAAATAGGACCTCCTGAATAATGCTGGACTTAGAATGATATTAATTCTCTCCTATTGTTCATAAATAACTTATCAGAAATTGGTGTTCTTATCAAGTTTGTCTTGGAGAAAATAATTATTTAGGGAGATTGCAATAACCACAAAGGTTTATTCTAGTCAATCACTGAAACATGACCATATGACCATTTAGGCCTTCAAATGATGACCAATTCCCTAGTAGAAAGAGGATACCTTAACAAAATATTCAATTGTCAAGCATTGGGAAATCACAAATAAAGAAACTTGAAGTTTTCACAAAATGAATATTTTTATGCCTTCTATTGTGTTTTGAAGATGAAAATAAGAACTAATTAACTAATTCCTTGTTTTATAATGAAATAAAAATATCTAAATTGCAAAATCATGTTCAATACCTAATTATCTAGAGGAAATTCCTCTATCTCAACAACTAATATACAAGAAGGTCATCTTTAATATTTGTATGCATTCCCTGCAGTTTTTGAATATCATACTTAAAGTTGCAAAGGAAGATAAGTTATTTTAGCAAGGTTGGATGAAATGAATTTTTATGATGCTATTCATGCTTAGAAAAAGGATTAGTTATGATGTTATTGACAGCTGGAACATATCCCTGTAGGGCTGGTTCTGAAATGAAAGAATGCCATAAGACACCCAATAACAACCATAAGAAGAATGCATTCATTAATAAGGAACCTAAATTGATGATCTTGAATGACATTTTCTAGAGCAAATGGTGATTCCTCCGCATATCTTGGACCTAAACCTAAATTGGATAATGCTTCAAATAATATATCATCAACAATCCTCTAAATACATGACTGGTAATTTATGGTAAATAAATGAAACTTTGAAGCAATTTCCTTTGCTTCTCTATGAAGAGGTTTAACATTCTGGATTTGGACTTGATAAATTATAAACAATGTAAACTTTGAAACGAGAATTGTAAACTCAAAACGAGAACTGTAGCCCAAAAAACCCCAAAAAACATGAAAAACAACCCAAAAACGAAAACTGTGTATTCTAAAACGATGTTTTTTTTAATGGGTAAATTTTCAACATTTTTTTAAAAATTACAGTAAAAACCAATTTTTTGTGCAAAAAAAGATGAAAAAAACACACTAAAAACGAAAGGTGTTGATGCTAGAATAACATTTTTTGGGGGTACAATTTCAACAATTTTTAGCAATGGCATTAAAGATTAAATAATGGGACTCGAAAACCCTTAAAATTCCAACAATTTTCATCCATGCCGTTAAAGATGAAATATCACGACTCTAAAAAAGCCTAAAATTCTAATTGTTTTCAACCATAGCATTAAAGAAAAAATATCATAACTCAAAAAAACTTTAAAATTTTGACAATTTTCCAACCATGGAATAAAAAAACCTTAAGTTTTCAACATATTTCAACCATGACATTATTAACCAATTATATGACGAAAAAAACTTAAAAAACGAACACCTGAATGAAAGAGTCAGTATTCCAAGAGTAATTTTTATTCTAAAGGCTAAAAGTATAGCTTTTTTCAAAACTTAGCCTAAGACAAGTTACCTCATTACAACAAAAACATAAAAATCAACCATCCCAAGGAAGTATCCCCTTTTAATGAGGCATTAAAATTGCAACATTTTTTTAAACTATGGTATTAATCAAATGATAACAATAAATAATATCATGGAAATATCACTGTATAGTTTAAAAAATCGATATTAATTTCTAATATTTTTTTTACTTTTAATCAAAATATCAATACATGTAGATTGAATGAAACATAAATTATTTCTCTAAGTTATTGTTGCTTTGTGGATATTCTAAACAAATGAATTCATCATAATTAAAACATATAATCCAACAAACATAGAAATGACTCATAGCTTCATGTAAGATCATATGAAAGTTAAAATATTTATTTCAAGTTACCATGTAAACGTCATTTACATAAAATGTCTTAGACAATTTTTCAAAATCACTCATATATTCTGGCACACCATTACATTTTACAACATCTTCAAATGAATGACTAGATGCAGATGAAGATGACCCATATTTTTC
Organism: Pinus tabuliformis; assembly: GCA_031772625.1. Classification (NCBI taxonomy): domain Eukaryota; kingdom Viridiplantae; phylum Streptophyta; class Pinopsida; order Pinales; family Pinaceae; genus Pinus; species Pinus tabuliformis. The sequence goes on along the minus strand of CM062820.1, from coordinate 1,048,550,634 downwards.
TCTTTCATCAACTAGTGCCCCATATGAGTCAACATGCATACCCACCATTTCAGGTTTCAAAAGTATTCTAGATATACAACTAGGTTCAAGTGCTTTGACAACGGAATTTGCACATAACATAAAAGAAGCCTATTAATAAATACATTTTCATACTTGACAACTATACATTTTTTAAAAGTAATGTTATGAATGCTTACCTATTTCCGCCCCTTGACATTTATCCCTTTTTTATTTAAAAGAAGAACATGTACTCTAAACCCCCATCCTTGTCTTCTTAGGAATATGGACATTGTTGAATTGTTTCCTCCATATCTTCATAAAATATTGATATTTAATAAAATTACCATCTCCATCAACACCTTCTACATACTCTTTGTATAAGTTGTAGATTTCTCATCTTGAGAAATTATTTGGAATATGTATTGTGTCTCTCTTTGGCATACAATCTCTGAAAATAAGTCTTGCATCCATGACATTGCAATATTTTCTAATGGCCCAAAATCTCGTTTATGACATACTTCCAAATAAAATGTGGGATCTATTTCCAAATTTTCTTGGATTCTTGATAGACAAAAATTACCAATTGAATGAAACATTTTAAAATCCTTTCTACAGAGCAATAAAAACCCAATACGATAATCATAAGCTAACAATGTAGATTTCATGCACCCAACTAAATATGAATTTGTCATGCTTTTATTCATTGAAAAATATCTCTTCCTTTTCTCCAATGCAAACTTCAAATCCATATGTTTCAAGCAATCATTTTGACAACATTCACTTGAAATCGAATCACTGATAAAACTTCTTCTCGTGAGATATTATGTTCTACCCCTTGTATAACTGGAATATATTGGATTGATAAAAAAAAGTCTACTCCTACTCCTAGATACAATATTTGTTGGCAATGTCTCCATCATTTCATCATCCTCTCTATAAGAATTTTTATCATCATTAGGAGGAATATTATCCTCACTATGATCATTTTGAACATAGTTAAGAAATTCATCACCATCATTGCTTGGAAAATATTCATTACCATCTTCAACTGCAGGAAATTCTTCACTACCATCATCTGTGCTTTTGAAATACTGACTTGGAGGAAAATCATCATCATCTTCATCCTACCCTTTGTTAGTGTTTCCCTTATAGTCCATAGAATTAAGACTAAGTGGAAAAATTGAATCTCTATTTACTAGAAATTATTCATCCCGCCCTTTGTCACTGCTACTCTCATAGTCCTTATGATTAGGACTAAGTGGAAAATGTGACTCTCTATTTAATGGAAATTACTCATCCTACCTTTCGTTGCTGCTACTCTCATATTCCTTAGGATTAGGACTAAGTAGAAAATGTGACTCTCTATTTACTAGAAATTCTTCATCATGCCCTTCGCCACTGTTACTCTCATAGTCCTTAGGATTAGGACTAAGTGGAAAATGTGACTCTCTATTTACTATAAATTATTCATCTTACCCTTCATCATTTCTTATCTCATAGTCCTTGGGATTAAGACTAAGTGGATAATGTGACTGTCTATTTGGTGGAAATTCTTCATCTCGCCCTTCATCACTGTTGCTCTCATAGTCCTTAGGATTAGGACTATGTGGAGAATGTGACTCTCTATTTATTGGAAATTATTCATCCTTCCCTTTGGTAGTGCTACTCTCAGAGTCCTTAGGATTAGGATCGCGTGAAAAATTTGACTCTCTATTCATAGTGAAATAATTCTTGTTATATTCATCAATATGAATAGAGTTGTTACACGACAAAGATGTTGATGCTCCAGAAAGAGAAACTTCACTATCAGAAGAATCCATGACTTTCAAACAAAATATGTTGAATGATACAAATGCACTCTCTCCCAATGAAAATTTATAGCTTAAAGAATGAAAATTTCCCTCCAAAGTTCCCCCCCAAAAAATTTTACCGAAAATTTTCCCTCCAAAAATTTTGTTTCAAATATTTCCCTCCAAAATTTCCTTCTAGAATTTATTTGAAAACATTCTACTAAAATTTTGTCTTGAAAATTTTGACCCTACTTTCCATTCAAATTTTCCATACAAATTTTCCTTTAACACATTCCTTCAAAATTAAAATAAATTTTTTACTTAAATAAATCTTTACTTCAATTATTTAACATTTACTAGATAATTAAGTTAATTTTTATAATTTATATTATATTTTTTATCTCACATTTAACAAAAGTTAGTGTATCATCATAATATTAACTATATATTAATTTTTTCTAATTTTAATTTTAATCCCACATTCAAGAAGTGATAAAATAATCCCATAATCTATGTTATATAATAACTTCCGTTGTTATTGTTCCTTACATCACATCAAGTCTTCTGGAGGTTTCGTTAAAAATCTTAGAGTGATTATATGGAGGAGATACATTGTCATCAATGAGACATTCAACGAGATATTTTCGCATTTCAAATGTTAGTTTCCCTTCTATTTTGACCATTTAAAGAGGAATTTGGGGAAAATAGGTTGTTTTATGGTGATAAGTCTTTCTTTTTTTTGTCTTGGGGGCAACTCAATTCATTAATTCAAACTTTAAACAATTGTTGAAATAAGGCAGACCTAAGTTCAAATCCCATTGAGTACAGGTCGTCAACCCACAAAGGTTTACTATTATTTATGTGTCAAGAGGTTTGCTAGGTTCCTCCAAGATACCAAAACATAATCTTATTTTGTAATTTTTTTCTTTATATTTAATTAAAGAAATAGATTTTTTTGTCAAAATTAAAAATTAATTTTTTTTTGCACCTGGGTCAGGCTCGCCTACCCCAATGCCAAGGGGCCGTTGAGCCATGAGCATGCCCTGCCCGGGTGTGCCCGCGGTTCCCTGGCAGGCAAGGGGGCATTATGTCATAGGCACACCCACTCGTGGGCGTGCCCATGACGAAACGGTCCCCTGGCAAGCAGGGGGTCATTGTGCCACAAACACACTCGCTCACGAGTGTGCTCGCAACATAACGACCCCCTGGCAGGAAGGGGGTAGATTCCTGAAATCGCCCCCTTGCCTGGCAAGGGGACACTATTTCGTGGGCACACCTCGCCTTGCATGATGGCCCCTTGGCAAGAGTGGGGAGTCAACCCCCTGCCTGCAAAGGGGTCATTGTGCCACAAGCACCCTGGGCTGGGCATGCCTGTAGGACAGGGACCCCCTGGCAGGGAAGGGGGCATTGTGCGGGGCGGGGCATGCCCCACACATTGGCCCCTTGCCTTCCATGGGGTCGCTATACGTGGTGGGGCATTCTCGCGGCACAACGACCCCCTAGCACGTAGAGGGTTGATTCCCAGAATTGACCCCCTACCTACCACGAGTTCGCTGTGCCACGGGCACATGCAGGTAGGGAGTTCCTGCGACACAATGACCCCCTGTCATGCAAGGAGTTGATTCTGTGTCACGAGCATGTCCTGCCATTGACCCCCTACTTTCCAAGGGGACGTTGTGCCTCAGGCACGCCTTACCCAATTGTGCCCGCAACACAATGACCCCATATATGACAAGGGGACTCTGTACCATGGGCGGGTGGGCAGGCGAGCCTGGCCCAAGTACAAAAATTATGAAAGTTAAAAGTTAAAATTTAAAAGTTATTTTTTGTTTTGTTTTGTTTGTTTACTTAAGATATGAGTTTTTTTTTATCACATCTATATATATATATATATATATATATATTCTTTTTGCAGGAAAATGGCATCAAGGAAGGTCTCTGTGAATCTTTCTGGACCAAAGGCAATAATTACATCATCTAAAGTTGTAGGTGGACCCTCAATGAATACTGCTGAATGAAACTAACCTATGCCACATGGTAAAAATCCAGCAAGTGGCTCCTCAAAGGAAAAGAAGATGATTTCATATTGGATGAAATCACGAGAAATGAGTTGTACAAAATTTGCATGGTATGTGAAAGATAGAGAAGGCAAAGAATATCTGCATATATATATATATATATATATATATATATATATATATCTATGATGGTATGATTTACAATGGTGGAAGTTATGAGGTGTTGGGAAAAGTACTAGACATATGTTTGGTGCCAAATACAAAAGTTGTTTATGTACTTACAAAACTGCCCAAGTCACATGAGAAGATTAGATATCATTTTGCATTGTCGATGTATGACACGAATGAAAATTCTACAAAGATATGTAAACAAATCGTAAACGACATTGCACAAAAAAACGTAAGTTTGATTATTTATATTTATGTGTTTTGCGTTATTGTAACTGTATCATTATATTTTTTATAACTTACTTATTGTTGACATATTATATTTTGTTTGATATGATTTTGCTGAGGGTCTTTCAATTATGTTGGGGGGAGTTTATTTTATAGAGCGAGATATTATGGATGTGGTCAACGGTTTCCACACAGAGTCAAAAGAAGATATGAGAAAGAAGAAAAATAAGTTACTTCATGATGCTACAAGACTATATACAAGTGATCAAACAATAATTCCTATAGTGGATAAATCTAGTAAAGGTAGACATGTTACTTTTGAATATGAGGAAGATGAAGTTGAAGAATATGTTTCCATTACTGAGAATGAGATTAGAAATGATGTTGGAAAAGAGAAAAGCCATAAAAGACCAAAAAGGAAAATGCCAATAATGTCTCTTCCAGTTGATGACGAGAAGATTGATTGTGGAAAAGAAAATATGATAACCCATAGGAGGAAGAAATCAAAAGTTGGTCATTCTGAAAAAATCATGGGCAACAGTGAAGATCAAAGTGAAATCTCAAAGGGAAGCAAGGAAATCATAACACCAGGTGCTGATTTAGAGGATGGCATTATGAAAACAAAACAAAATTCCATTCGAAATTGGTTGACAAAGACAAACTTAGTTGAGGGTGGTCATACATTTCAACTTAATGTCAACCAATTCTATAATCCAAATGAAGGACAATCTAAATATCAAATTAGAAAGCCACACCACCTACATGTTCATAACTTGAAAACATTGTTCAGGTACAATCCATATGCACATGTGGTTTATTATGTGGTTCTTGTTGATCCAATTCAAGTTCCCAACAAAAAGGCATTTGAGAAGTCAAAATGTTTTGAATAGAAATATTATGTAATTGGGGGGAACCATTTTGCAGAGGCTAGAAGACAATTGATGGAGGAATATCCCAATAACTCACATTTTGAAATAGTGAGATGTATCATTTATGCTGGTTTAATAGATACAAAAGCAAAGTTATTGGCATGGGATCATAATATAGATAATGAGTATAGGATGTCTATGACTTTCATCCAAAGGGTTAGATTTATTCATAGTGAATTTGAAGAAAAATGTGGTGGGGATAAGACAAAGGTTAGTCTAGCCTTTCAAAAGGAATGTTGTATGGAAATAGGTTATCAAATTGAAGAAAAAATCAATTCAAAAGGTGGCAAAGTAAATTCAGAGATATTCAGAGGTATGGATAACATTTTCCAGTTGGCATTTAGAACTGGAGAGATATGGGAATTGATTAATGATATTTTTGACATGTGGGAGAACATTGCCATAAAAACCAAAAAGTTAAAAAGTCTAAACCAGTGATATTTAGCAGCAGTAAATCAAGTCCTGAAATGAAGCACCTTCCAGATGATATGACTATCACACCTTGGAGAACAATGCAAGGAGTGAAGGATGACAAACTTGTCAAATCAATATTATCCCGTGTGAAGTCAGGTGAATTATCATTGGACGAAATGTGCGAGGAATTTCAAAAGTAAGTTTGTTGAATTATTTTTACTTATTTTTGGATTATAATTTTATTTTAAATATAACATATTGTTGTTCATAGTATTTGTTATACATATCACTATATTAATATTTTTTACTTTATTTATTCAGTCACAAGGTTTATATGAAAATACAAGAACATATGGTTAAATTGTTGAATGAAGATAGTTGGGATAATGTTGTACACAACTACCCAAATTCAAGTTATACATCAACACTAAAATATTTTTATATTGCATTTAAATGGGTGTTGATTTAAATACATTCATTTTATTCCTATATATACTATTTTTATTTTATAACTTATACATATATTTGTTTATTTCATTAAATTTGTCGAAGAAGGATGCAAATGGAGTACCATATAGTTTCAAAACCTTTATTGAAAAAAAGTTGGAAAGGGTGAGAAAACAACATTTTAAGAATGTTGAACTTGATCCTAGTCTTACTCATTTCATTTGGAATGGGCTCAACACTACCCAATATCAAATAATACAAGGTGATTGTGAAGACATTGCAAAAATCATAACTCAAAGAGATTATTCCGTAGTTATTGCAGATACTCCTCAGGGTTTCAATATACCAAACATTGAATATGATAATAAACCTTATACTTATCAAGCTTTTAGTAAGTGGTTATATGATTTCTATAAGTCACAACATCACCATTTTTGAGATTTGTGACATTTCACTCAAGCACACAATTTGGAATGTTATTAACAAACTTCAAGGGAAAAACAAACTCAAGGATGCAACTTACATGGTAAGACATTGAAATTTTATGCTTTTATTAATTTTAATTTTTTTTTATGTACAAGTTAATTGAACTTTTACTATTTCATTTTACAGGGAAAAGTCAAATCTTATTGGTTGCAAAGATCAACCAATTATAAGTGATTGTGAGTTCATTCATGTTGAATGTCAGGAAAAATATGATAGCTATAAGCGTATGCTTTTGAATCATGTAGATGGAAAGAGTCATAGCCAAGTACTAGCTCATGATATTGTTGTAAAAGAACTAACATATGAAGATAAAGAAGAAAAAGGAGAGACAATTAACATTTATAAAAAACCACAGTCATTGATTAACTGTCTTATAGATTTATGTTCAAATGAAGGAGATTGAGTTTTGGATTTATTCTTAGGTTCAGGTAAAGTTTTATTATATAAAATTGAATTTCAATATTTTCTTTTTTAATTTTTATGTGTTTATACCAATTTACTTAATTATTTCTTTTGTACTTGATGATTAGGTACAACACTAGCATGTTTCCTATAAAAAGGAAGAAATTGCATTGCCATTGAACAAGACTCATTACAATGCAACTTTATTTAGCGAAGAATTAATGATCTTCAATTTATTTCAGATGCAATGCAAGAATTTGGTTTGAGGAAAGGGGATTATAATGAATCACGTGTGGAAAAAAAGGAAAAGGAACCTCAACCACCGTCAGATCAAATAATTGGAAAATGATACTTTGGGAGGTTTGTAAACATCAAAGATCCATTAGAAGAGGAAAATGACCAAACTTAAGCAGAAAATATTATGGAAGAAGACAATAATGAAACTCTAGAAGATGATGAGCATGGATTACATGATATTGTTGATTAAATTTAAGTTATGCTTGCAAATCAAGCTTATTTTTTGTAACTATTCATTTGTTATATTTGTAATGGTTTGATTTTCAGATTTTATGAGAAGACTAAGTATTCAATTATTGTTGTTATGTGTTTAATATTTTCATTATGTGATTTTCACTTTAATTTCTACGTGAATCATTATTTTTTGAAAAAAACAGTGAATATTTTTATTTTTTGACATAAAAGTCATAAAAATTGCTATTTTTTATTTATTTTTTGTTAAAATTTTCCCATAAAAATTGATTATGTCACATGTCATTTTTAGCAAAAAAGTCCCAAAATGTGTATTTTTATTTCAAATGTTAAAATTTGTTGCTATTTTAATGAAAATTATTTGATGTGCATTGAAATATTAATTAACGATAGATAAATATATAGAAAATCGTAACTTTAAAATATACTATGCATAAAAATGATGATCTCACTCAAACAAAATGAAAAGAAAAACAAAAAAAAAAAACCTAAAAAACACTTCAAAATAAATATATCCAGGAAGAAGAATAAGAAGATGATGACTACTTCAAAAATTGTTAAATTAAAAAAATAATTATCCACGCTTAATACATTAGAAAATTTAAAGTGTCAAAAATAAATCTTTTAAAAAAAGGGGTTGTTGCTCTTGAGAAATCTAGGGCGTCATTAGTTAGGATATTTCTCTTCTTAATAATTTCTTGTGATATAATTTTACTTCTTGTATTATGATATTTTCTTCATTATTTTATTACTGTGTTCTTTTCATCAAGAAAATTACCAAATAAACAATAGAAGACAAGAGACAAAGTATGTAGGTTTGTCAGCTAAGGCCAAAACCTCTCACTCTTTGAGAAGAAAACCCAATAAGAAATTATTCTTATAGATCTTCAATTGATGGATACCAAGACTATGATGAAGACCCTTGTCACTAGCCTTGATGCTCTTCCTCTTCTTCTTCTCAGCTTCTTCTAGATCTTGAACTGCTCTCCTTGACTTCTTTCAGAGAATCTCAGCCTCTTTTCCTCCACACTGCTCTTCTTAACTTTCCTAGAGAATCTCGGCCTCTTAGGTTAACCTCATTTCTAGAACAATATTTGCTCCTTGATAAGTGTCTTTAAGAGAGAGATCTACAACACTTCTTCTCTGCTTCTTCTACGAGATCCTATACCCCAAAAAGGTCACTTCAATCTAGTAACAAGTTCTTTGACCTTCTCTTTATGTCTTCAGACCTGCTTCCTTTATACAACGGAGAGTATGTAACCTCAAATCAGAAACCCTAGAAGAATCCCTTCCTTCGCTATACTTTCTTTGTTCTCTACTTCTCTCTTCTAGTCCTTTCTTCTCACTTATGCTTGTAAGCTCTTCTTCACTAAATTACTTGCCTTTAAGTGAGGTCGAGTGTTGCTATATATACACATTGACTCATGTCCTTTAGGCCGACATGATCACTTGAGGGAGAGCTGACATGATATTCTATGTTTCTCCATTCGTTGTAGGTTGACTTGAAGAGGACTAGTGACAAGGCCTTGGAGGAATACTTTACATAGACAAGTGTGACTCTTTAAAATGTGTAACATGAATTCATTACATGACATTGACTCTTTTATTATTTTATGACTAGATGACAAAATTCCTAAAGGATCTCAATGGGAGAGTTAAATCAAAATAAAATCCATTGCTCATGAAACCCATGATGCAAGCATTACAACAATTTTATTTTTCTTCTTTACATTTGTTTACCTAAAATCACAATTACATGTCATTGTGAAGACCGAACTTAGTTACACTTTTCAACAATCCCTCTTAACCAGGGAGGTATTCATAATAGTACTTGGTCATTCTCAATCTGAATAATTTATCAGAAGAAGAATAAGATTTGTAACCCATTTTCTTAGCATCATATCAACCTATTGCGTGTGGAGCATGATTGTTCAGAGGTCTTTGTTTCAGCTGGATGTATACCCTAGGAAGTTTGTACACCCCTTCACGTGGGGGGGTGCGGGGGGGACTTGTCCTCCTCGCAGGGGTTCGGGGGGCCGATACCCCCCGGCTGGGGGGTCCGGGGGCCAGCAGTCCCCCGGCGGGGGCTCGAGGGCAGTGCCCCCGAAGCTAAAAACAAATGTAAAATTTCCTTGTAAAAGTATAGTAATTTCTAGTCAATCTGGGCCGTTCATTAGGCAGATGATCTGACGGTAGAACTTATGTTTAGTTTAGGGTTTTTTGCCCTAGAAGGCAACCCCTCTCTTTGTATGAGGGCATTGTATTTGAGGCTGATATATAGATGTGTATTCTGTGAGCGAGAAACAGAGAGGTGAGATTGTGAGAGAAAATAGAGGATATTATAGCGGATTTGTTGTAGGTTGTGTCTCTTCATTTTGCTAGATAATAGAAAGGAAGGATTGGCTGTTCAGGGTGGACGTAGCCCAAACTGGGTGAACCACGTATATCTGTGTCTCTCTTGTTTTGTGCGTTTTTTCTTTGTTTATATTTCTGCAATATTTTATGTGTTCCATTGCTCCGTAATATATAATTTTCTAATAACTGGTATCAGAGCCGAAGGTCGATTTGGCTGATAAACGCGGAGGAAAGAAGGGTTCCTGGTTCGAGTGGGAGAAATGGCGGAAGATGGTAAGTTTAGGGTTGAGAAATGTAACGGCCAAAACTTCTCGCTGTGGAAGATGCAGATGGAAGATTATCTGTATCAGAAAGATCTATACCTACCATTGGGCGGAAAAACAAAGATTCCGACGAGTATGAAAGACGAAGAATGGAACCTTCTCGACAGAAAGGCACTCGAAACAATACGGTTGTGCCTTGCTGCATCAGTTGCCTTCAACATTTTGAAGGAAACCACGACAGAGGGTTTGATGCAAACGTTGTCGAAACTATATGAAAAACCCTCGGCCTCAAACAAGGTATTTCTTATGAAACGGTTATTTAATATGAATATGTCGGAAGGTGGATCTGTTGCAAACCATTTAAATGATTTTAATACAGTTACAAGTCAGTTAAGTTCTGTAGGGGTAAACTTTGATGATGAAGTTAGAGCTCTGTTATTCTTGTGCTCATTACCAGAAAGTTAGAATGGTTTGGTAATGGCCATTAGTAACTCTGTTTCTGGATCTAGTACTTTAAAGTTTGATGATGTTGTCGGTGCTATCCTTAGTGAGGAAATGTGATGGAAAAGCTCCGGTGAGACATTGGGAAATGCTTTGAGTGCAGAGTCTAGAGGCAGAAAAATGGAAAGAGGAAAGAGCTCAGGATATCGCAATAAATCAAGGAAAGGCAGATCCAAGTCCAGATCGGGGATAGTGTGCTGGAAATGTGGAAAGAAAGGACACCTAAAGAAAGACTGTAGATCTCGGAAGGGAAAATAAGGAGATGCACAGCAAGAAAACAATCATGAAGCAAATGTGACAGGTGAAATGTTACAAGATGCTTTGATTCTTTCTTTTGAAAATATTACTGATTCCTGGGTGGTAGATTTAGGGGCTTCATTCCATGCCACACTTGATAAGAAATACTTTCATGACTATGTTCAAGGAGATTTTGGACAAGTTCGTTTGGGTGATGATAAACCCTGTAAAATTGTTGGAATGGGTAAGGTTCTTGTAAAACAACAGAATGGAAACCAATGGCTACTAAAGGAGGTAAGGCATGTTCCAGATCTAAAGAAAAATCTGATTTCAACAAGGCAGCTATGCATTGAAGGTTGTGTGACAACTTTCACAGACAAAGCTTGGAAGGTCACCAAAGGAGCCCTGGTAATAGCAAAAGGCGAAAAGATTGGTACATTGTATTTATGCAATGGTATTTCTAACTCTGTTAATGCTTTAACTTCCAAAGGAGCAGATGCAACGTTATGGCATCATAGGCTCGGACACATGAGTGAAAAGGGGATGAAGATTCTTCACTCAAGGAATTTGTTGCCGGGTTTGAAGAATGTTGATTTGGATTTCTGTGAGAATTGCATTTATGGAAAATAGAAGAGAGTCAGATTTCTCAGAGTTGGGAAAGAAAAGAAGAGTGAAAAATTAGAGCTTGTGCATACAGATGTATGAGGACCTGCTCATGTATCATCTCTCGGTGGCTCTCATTATTATGTTACTTTTATTGATGATGCAACTAGAAAAACTTGGATTTATTGTATTAAGAATAAATCTGATGTATTTGATACTTTCAAGAAATGGAAAGCTTTGGTTGAGATTGAGACAGGAAAGAAATTGAAGTGTCTTAGATCAGACAATGGAGGTGAATATTGCAGCAAAGAGTTTGATAGGTACTGTTCAGAACATGGAATTCACAAAGAGAAGACAGTTCCAAGAACACCACAAGAAAATGGTGTGTCAGAAAGGATGAACAAAACAATCATGGAACATGCAAGGTGCATGAGATTGCATGCAGGATTGCCTTTACAGTTTTGGGCAGATGCTGTAGATACTGCTGTTTATCTAATAAACAGAGGGCCTTCAAGTTCCTTGGATGGTGGTGTTCCGGAGGAAGCATGGACAGGTAAAAAGATAAACTACTCTTTTTTAAAGCCTTTTGGTTGTGAGGCCTTTGTCCATATTGATAAAGAAAATAGAACAAAGCTTGAGGCAAAGTCAAAGAAATGTACCTTTATTGGATATGGTGTTAATGATTTTGGTTATCGCTTATATGATTACGAAAATCACAAAATCATTAGGAGCAGAGATGTAATATTCAATGAAAAGGTCTTGTATAAGAATCAGTTGCATGAAATAAAGGTTTTGAGATGATGGAAGGAATAGGGCTCGACCTGGGAACCCTAGGCCCTAGGCCTAGGTGATGCAGGTGTCGCAGTCATGGCAGAAGCTGTACAGGTTCCGGGTTGCAGCTGGCAGGGTCAACAAAGTAGCAGGAGGAGGACAGACGTGTAAAGCGCCAGCTGGAACCTGCAAACGGTGTTGGGGTTTTCGCGGAACGGGATTTGGAGCATTTCCGTAAAAGGTGTTTACGATATGGTGAAACCTTTTCGGCATTGTTACCATTACCTGTGCATTCGGAGGCTTCAAAGATCAGGATCGTTACGCTGTGCACATCCGGTGACGGTTGAGGAGAGTCTTAAGGTAAACGGCGTCGTTTTTTACTATAGTAAACCCTAGAGAGTCGGTTGATTTGGACCCTTCCACGGAAGACATCCTTTCCGTCTGGGGAAAGGAGGCTTCATCGGAAAACATTGAACAATTTTTTGGCCACTCGGTCAGTCAGGCGAACGCCCTGTTCACAGGAGGAGGCATTTGGCATACAAACGCGGCAAAAGGGTTGTTGGATGAAAGCTTGGAGCTCCTAGGTGGGGTAGGAGTCAGAGGCAGAAGCACGTTAGAAGCAAACAGGGCCGGAGGAAAGGGCTTGGAAGCGACAAACCTTCATGCATGGCCAGGGCTGCCCAAAATCAAGAATGACGAAGTGCAAAGCTATAAGCCTATATCCCCGTCAAAAATTTTCACTTCGTCGGGAGGCTTGGAGGACATTATAAACTTTCCAAATGTAAAAGGGGTATGGAGGACTATTGGAGGGGTCCAGAGTGCAGGGAAAGATTTGGGGGAAGGAAGCAATCAGCCGGCGGTTCAAAAAACCCTGTTTCCAAACGAACCCTTGCAGTCAAAGGAGGTAGAGGGTTTAGATGGTATTGGGGATTTAAACCCTCCAAGGGTTTCTGACACCCTTTCCGATTTAGGGAAGGTAATCGAAGGATTCCATCCGGTTTCGAGAGAAGCAGGGAGCCCGGTGGAGGGTTTGGTCGAAACCCTAATCGAGCATCAGGATCAGAGAGCTGAGAAAGATGGAAGCGGTAAATCTGGGATTCAAGAATTCCAAACCCTACCTCAGAGGAACGAGTATCATCTAGAGAGGCAGCGAAGGTAGGGGAAAAAAGGAAGAAGAAAAAATCGTGGAAATCCAAAAAGGTCTCAAATTTGGTCCTAGGCATGGACGTTCAGGCCGAGGAGGCGCTGGATGTGGCGGAGAGCACTCTAGTGGGCAGAGTGAGAGGTAGATATATTTCTGGTAATTTCCTAAAGCAGTGGGCCGAGAGCCAGTGGTCACATACTCCGGCGAACAATTTCTCGACTGCTACGCTGGTGAACGGCTGGTTCATGGTGAAATTCGACTGCAAAGAGGCTACGGAATGGGTCGAGGAACGTCTATGGGCTTTCGGGGACTGACCTATCTTTTTCAAACGATGGTCGCCCATGTTCGATGCATCAAAGGAGAAGGTAACAGAACAACCCGTCTAGGTCAGAGCTCCAAATTTACCTCCTTATCTCTGGGTCGACTCAGTCTTTAAGTCCATTGGAGACCACTTGGGAACTTTTCTGGACGCAGATAGATCTTTTTTGCAAACGTATGAAAGAGCGGTGGCGAGGATTCTCGTAAGGCTAAACCCATTGGAAGGACTTGCAAAAACAGTTTCATTACAATATAAGGATTATGTGTATGAACAGAAGTTGGATTACGAACTCTTTCCCTTCAGGTGCTTTCGATGCCAAGAATACGGTCACCTGGAAAGGGATTGCCCTACGGGGAAAAGGAGAAGAAAGCTGAAAAGCAGAGAAGAGGACAAGGAGGGCATGCGGAGGAAAAATGAGGAGTCGATGGAGGATATAAACCGGGAAGCAGAACATCAAAGATCGAATCAGGAGGCCCAGGCAGAAGCGGACGTGATACGGGAGGAAGCGATCCCTCTGCGCAACAATGAAGACCAGCCTCCAATGGAACCACCCTCGGATGGTCCAGTCAACTCCTCTGCGGATGACCCATCTAGTATGCAGGCTTCTCCTCTAAATCTCTCTTCATTTTCTGAATCTGTAAAGGGTGTATTGTCTCCAGATTGTAATATGATTAAAAATCTTGAAGATCCCATACAAAATATTGAATCTCTCTCGGAAGCTCTACCTTCCCTAAATTTGAACTGTGAGGACTCTTCCAATCCAGTACAGATCCCAATTATTTCATCCCCCGTCCATCATTACAATCTCAGATCTCACGGCAAAAGACCGGCAAATCAGCAGTCTGTTTTAGAATCAGTAGGAGGCCTCTGTCCTGAGTCGTCGAAAAGCCTCAAAAAAAAAAATAATAGAGGAAGAAAATCTCTTTTTTCCAAAGCACAAGTTAAGGCAAAATTTGATGTAGAGGATGGTAAACAAATGTCGATCCCTGGGGCGCTTAGAGTAGCAAAACCCCCTGAGATGGTTATCAAATGATCAGCCTTTCTTGGAATTGTAGGGGGTTGGCTAGTAAACCCAAAAAACTAGCACTGAAGGATCTAATTACATGGCACAACCCAGATTTGGTTTTTCTCCAGGAAACTTTGGGAAACAACACTGATGTTGAAGCCTCCCTTTGCTCTCTATTTCCGGGTTGGGTTTTCACTGCTCTGGATGCCTCCGGACATTCAGGTGGTCTTGCTATCGAATTCAAAAAGGGAAGGTTAAGAGTGCTAAATTCTTGGGGATTATCCCACGCCCTTGGATTGGAGATTCAGTCCCCGGATTTTGATCAGCCTTTTCTGGTCATCAATGTGTATGGCCCCTGTCAGGGTCAAGTCTCCTTTTGGAATGATCTCCTCTCGAAAGACTTGCTCCAAAACAGAAAGCTTTTAATTGGAGGGGACTTAAATTTTTCCCTGGGGATTGCTGAAGCATGGGGACCAAATGCAAGGGAAGACCCTCTGGCCGATTACTTCTTATCAACTCTTCAGAACCACAATCTGATTGATGTCAACATAATTAAGGCAAAACCGACATGGAGAAATAGAAGAACAGGGGAGGAGAGAATTGCAAAAAGACTGGATCGTTTCCTCATAAACGACTCGCTGGCTTCCCACATTCCCCTCTTCAGGCAGTGGGTGGGGGAAGGAGGAAACTCGGATCATTTTCCTATTTTCTTAGAATTCTCCAAGACCCCTCCCAAACCGGCTTCTCCCTTTAAGTTCAACTCTTCCTGGCTTCAGGAGGAGTCTTATATTCAGCTGTTCAGAAATACTTGGAGGCACCCGGGCATGTCCACCCCAGAAAACAAAGGAGCCCATTTCATGGAGAATCTAAAAAGGTTAAAGAAGGAAACCATTGAATGGGCCGCGGAGAGAAGGAGGAAGTCATATGAGGAAATGGCCAGTATTGATGAAGCCCTAAGCGCTTTAGAAGATCCTGAAGCTGATGCATATATAACTTAGGAGTCGAAGGAAAGAATTTTGGTGTTAGAAAAAAGAAGAGCAAAGATCCTTCTTGACAGAGAAGAGGAATGGAGGTTAAAAAGTCGGGCAATTTGGCTGAAAGCCGGGGATGAGAACACAAAATTCTTTCATAATTATGCAAAGGGGAGGAAAAATGCTAATACAATTTGGAAATTAAAGGATGCAGAAGGCAGGGAGCACTCCTCTTTTGAGGCTGTCTCTAACCTGGGGAAGAGTCATTTTCAATCTCTCTTTGCCGATCCAGGGGGGATCTCAATAGCTGAAATCATTCGCACTGCTCAAGCTTTCCCACGTTTTGTGGAGGAGGAGGAGGCAGAAAATCTATTCAGAGAAGTGACTAAAGAGAAGGTAGAAAATGTCATAAAATCAATGCCAAAAGATAAAAGCCCAGGCCCAGACGGCTGGACCATAGAACTGTTTCTCCATTTCTTTGAGCAGATTGGCGATGAATTGACAGATGTGGTGGAGGAGTCAAGGAAGAAAGGAGAAATCTATGGGCCCTTCAATGCAACCTTCATAGCTCTCATCCCGAAAAAGGAGGACCCAGAATCCTTTGAAGACTTCAGACCTATATCTCTATGCAATACTATTTACAAGATCATAGCAAAAGTCATAGCGGTACGCTTGAAGCCCATACTTTCTGTCTGTATTTCAAATGAGCAATTTGGGTTTCTGGATGGCCGCCAAATTCATGAGGCCATTGGGGTGGCCCAGGAGACCATTCACAGTATTAGACAAGCAAAGAAGAAAGGGGCAGTGCTGAAATTAGATCTATCCAAAGCATACGACCGAATTAGCTGGTCATACCTCAGGCTTCTACTGACACACCTCGGCTTCAAGGTGGAATTCATAAATTGGATAATGGGGTGTATTTCAAATGTATGTTTTGCTGTGTTGATAAATGGGGCTGCCTCTCAATTTTTCAAAAGTCAGCGAGGCCTGAGACAAGGGTGCCCTCTCTCTCCCCTTTTATTTCTTCTGGCTGCTGAGGGCCTTAGCAGGTTGATATCAAAAGCAAAGAGAGGAGGTTTGATAACAGGTTTGGAAGTAGCTGTAAATCTTTTCATTACACATCTCCTATTTGTTGATGATATTCTATTATTTACAAATGGAAATATAAATGAACTAAAAGAGCTCAAAGACATTCTTGACATATTTCTGAAAGCTACAGGGTTGCAAATAAATCCCAGGAAGTCTCAGCTTATAATGGAAGCTTTTTCCAGGCAGGAGGAGATCCTGATCACTTCATATTTGCCCTTTGAAACATGCAGTATGGATCAGCCATTCAAGTACCTGGGGTTCTGGCTAAAACCCTCTTCATACAGGAAGCAGGATTGGAACTGGCTGGTGGAAAAAATTGAACAAAGGATATCCCATTGGAGCTTCAAATGGTTATCAAGGGCTGGCAGATTAACTCTGATTAACTCCGTCCTTCAGGCCATCCCGGTCTTTTGGGCTGCTCTGACCTGGATCCCAAAAGGTGTTCTTTATAAAATTAAGCAAATATGTAGCAGATTCCTGTGGTCGGGTGCAAAATAAGACACAGTCCTTCCATGGGTAGCTTGGGACAAGATAGCTAGACCAAAGGACTGGGGGGGATGGGGCATCAAACAACTTGTCGAATTTAGTCAGTCCCTGGTAGCAAAATCAGGATGGAGAATTATTGAAGCAAAAAACCTGTGGACCAGAGTGGTAAAAAGGAAGTATATTGACCCAGTTCCTCTTGAAGATTGGATTCGTAGCCCAAACAAAAAAGGTAGAAACTGCTCGGTAGTCTGGAAGGCTACCACAGAGGCCTTCTTCATTATAGAACAAGGTCTTGCTTGGCAAGTGGGGAATGGAGAAAGCATTCGGATAGGCAGGGATCCGTGGTTAGGATGCAGTGACCTTTTTGCTCTTTCCCCGGGTCTCCTTGCACATTTAGATTCAAGGGGGATTCTCAGTTTAAGCCAGATAGCAAACATGGAGCTTTAGTCCATTTGGGGTCAGGAATGGAAATCTGTAGAGGATCTCGGTATTGACAACTTATGGAGAAATGAGTGGCAGAGCTTCATCCATGAGCTCAAGCGATCAAGTGTCAGAATAAAGGACCGCCCTGATTCACTGGTGTGGGCACATTCGGAGACAGGTTTATACTCCCCAAAGGCTGGCTATATCTTCCTGATGAATAGAAAGGGCTGGGATCCCCCCATTTGGTGTGCCAAACCCCTTTTCAAGCTGAAATGCCCCAAAAAAGCCAGACTTTTCTTGTGGTGTGTGCTCAAAAGGAAGATACCTACTTGGGATGTCCTGTTAGCTCGTTATAAGGAGGGACCGAGCCGATGTGCCTTATGTAAGGTAGCTTCAGAATCCATTAATCATTTATTCGTGGAATGCTCCTTCACAATTCAAGTATGGGACACAGCGAAAAGGCTACTGCATATCAATGCCAGATGGGAAGGGGCTGATCTTAATGCAGCATGGGAGGGTTGGTGGTCCAATCACCCAGAGAAGAATCTGAGGAACCTTCCACCTATCCTCTATTGGGGAATTTGGTTAGCCCGAAACCGCAGCATATTCAAAGAAAAATCAACCCCAACGGAAGCAATAGCAATCCAGAGCTCAGCTATCTTATCCAGCATCCTCGAACCTGAGCCCCCTTCAGCCTCACTCCAGAGGGCAGAAATTCAGATCAAAGATGGCATCCCCTGGGCTTTTTTCGACGGGGCAGCACAAAACAATATTACTGGGGCAGGAATTATTATTCACCTTAGCTCTTCTCACTCTCTAAAAGCCTCAGTGGGGCTAGGGACGGGCACAAACAACTTCGCCGAATTATCAGCTTTAAAACTGCTCCTCTGCTGGCTCATCCATAGACAAGTCCTCACAGTTCAGATTTTTGGAGACTCATTAAATGTTGTAAATTGGGTCAATGGGAAATTTAGATGCAGGAATTATTTATTGATGCCTCTGCTTGAAGAAATTCAAAATCTAAAATCTTCTTTCTCTGTTTTCTCTCTTGCTCACATATACAGGGACAGGAATGTTGAAGCAGACGAATATTCTAAGACAGGTTTACAACAGGCTGTGGGTACGTGGAGGATAAAGGAACAGATTCAGGATCAGATCCGTGAGACGGATTTGGCCCCTTATACTTAATGTTTTTGTGCAACAAGCTGGGAAGGCGTCAGAAACAATTGTGTCTTTATTTTGTTTTTGGCGGTTCTGTTATATGATCTTTCAAACTATTTCATTACAGCTCCTGTATTGGAGAAGCTTCGGAAAAATACTATGTTTTTTTCCTGTTTGTGTCGTGGGTCGTTTTCCTAAATGGAGGCCCAGCGGTCCTTGACAGCCTCTGTTATTTTTTGATGCGGCTGTGTTCAGGCCGAGTCTCATTTTGAACTTGGTGTTTATTGCTTTGTATCACAGTCATCTTAGATGACAGCATGGGGGTGGACGGTTTTTCTACCTCCCAGTTTCAGGCAGTTTTCTAACTGCTGGATGTTAACTCATCAGTTTGTAGCTCTTTTATTTTTATAATAGAAAAGCTCGGTTTTTTTCCTTGGAAAAAAAGAATCAGTTGCATGAAAAGAAACAGGAAAAAGAAAACAAGGAATACGCAGTTCTTGATGAAATCACTGAAAAGGTAAAGGTGCCTGAAAATAATAATAATCAACAGCAGCAACCACCACAACAGCAACAGGCACCCCAAACACCTGAAAGTGGTGTTAGAAGATCTACCAGGATAAGTAGACCCCCTAAACGATACTCTCCTTCATTATATTATTTATTGTTGACTGATTCTGGTGAACCCAAATGTTATGAAGAAGCAATGCAGGTTGAAAGCAGGAAGAAGTGGGAGGTAGCCATGGAAGAAGAGATGGACTCCTTAATGCATAACCAGACTTGGGATTTAGTCAGGTTGCCTACAGGAAAAATTTCATTGAAGAATAAATGGGTTTACAGGCTGAAGGAAGAAGATGGAGGAAAATAGAGGTACAAAGCTAGACTTGTGGTGAAGGGGTTTGCACAGAAGAAAGGTATTGATTTTGATGAAATATTTTCTCCTGTTGTTAAAATGGCTTCAATAAGAACTATTTTAAGTCTTGTAGCAGCTGAAGATTTGCATCTTGAGCAGTTAGATGTAAAGACAACCTTTCTCCATGGGGATTTGGAGGAAGAGATATATACGCAGCAACCACAAGGATATGAGGTGAAAGGGAAGGAGAAACTAGTGTGCAGGTTGAAGAAGAGCTTGTATGGCTTAAAACAGGCTCCAAGGCAGTGGTATCTAAAATTTGACAAGTTTATGTCTGAACAAGGTTATACTAGATGTCACTCTGATCATTGTGTTTATTTGAAAAAGCAAAATGATGGCAGCTATATTATATTGTTATTGTATGTGGATGACATGCTTGTTGCAGGATCTAACATGCAAGAAATAAATGTACTCAAAAGAAAATTGGCAAATTCATTTGCAATGAAGGATTTGGGAGCTGCAAAACAAATCCTTGGTATGAGAATCACTAGAGACAGGAAAAATCGCAAATTAACATTGTCTCAGAATGAGTACATACAAAAGGTGTTGAAAAGATTTAATATGCACAATGCAAAACCAGTTAGTACACCTTTTGCTAGCCATTTCAAACTTAGTAATGAAATGTGCCCAAAGACCTAAGAAGACATGGATTATATGTCTAAAGTTCCATATGCATCAGCAGTTGGAAGCTTAATGTATGCAATGGTCTGCACAAGGCCTGATATTGCACATGCAGTGGGAGTTGTAAGCAAGTACATGAACAATCCAGGAAAGGAACATTGGATGGCAGTGAAATGGATTCTCAGATATTTGAAAGGTACCACAAATCAAGCATTATGCTTTGGTGGTGCAAACATTTCTCTACAGGGATATGTTGATGCAGATATGGCAGGTGACAGGGATAACAGGAGGAGCACTACAGGATATGTATTTACTATTGGTGGAACAGCTGTCAGTTGGATTTCAAAAATCCAAAGTGTTGTTGCACTTTTAACAACAGAAGCAGAGTATGTTGCTGCTACAGAGGCTAGTAAATAAATGATTTGGTTACAAAGGTTTATGGGTGAATTGGGTAAGGAGCATGATATGGGCACGTTATACAGTGATAGCCAAAGTGCCATTCATCTTGCAAAGAACTCAGCATTTCATTCTAGGACTAAACACATATATCTCAAGTACCATTTCATACGATCAGTGTTGGAAGATGGAGAGTTGAAGCTGGAAAAGATACACACTAGCCAGAATCCTGCAGATATGCTAACAAAAGTTGTAACCAGGGAGAAACTAAGAATATGCTCAGTTTCAATTGGTCTTCAAGGATGACGATGAAGATGAGAAACAGCTAGGTCCAAAGAGAAGTCATTGTCCAGCAAATGAAGCAGCGGTGGAGTTTCTACAATCATTCTCCAAGTGGGAGATTGTTGTGTGTGGAGCATGATTTTTCAGAGGTCTTTGTTTCAGCCGGATGTATACTCCAGGAAGTTTGTATACCCCTCCATGCGGGGGGGGGGTGCGGGGGGGACTTGTCCCCCCTGCGGGGGTCCGGGGGCCAGTGGTCCCCTGGCGGGGGCTCGGGGGCAGTGCCCCTGAAGCTAAAAACAAATGTAAAATTTCCTTGTAAAAGTATAATAATTTCTAGTCAATCTGGGCTGTTCATTAGGCAGATGATCTGACGGTAGAACTTATGTTTAGTTTAGGGTGTTTTGCCCTAGAAAGCAACCCCCTCTCTTTGTATGAGGGCATTGTATTTGAAGCTGATATATAGATGTGTATTCTGTGAGCGAGAAACAGAGAGGTGAGACTGTGAGAGAAAACAGAGGATATTACAGCGGATTTGATGTAGGTTGTGTCTCTTCATTTTTTTGGATAATAGAAAGGAAGGACTGGCTATTTGGGGTGGACGTAGCCCAAAATGGGTGAACCACGTATATCTATGTCTCTCTTGTTTTGTGCGTTTTTTCTGTGTCTATATTTCTGCAATATTTTATGTGTTCCATTGCTCCGTAATATATAATTTTTTAACACAACCAACATTGTTACGTTGCAAGGCCTTGACTAACAACTCTATCTCTCCACAAGAACTGAGCTCAATGATGGCGAGACCAATGATTTATAGACACTCTCGTCATTGTCTCTCTTGGAACATACCCTACCCAGGTACTTAGGGTGTATTCCATGAGGACTATTCTTATCTTGGACTCCCCAACCCTCAAATAATATCGATCCTCCATGGCTACTCTTCTCTTGGATTCCCTATCTCATCCTCAAAGAGTATCGGATGCCAAATGATTACCAAATCCTCTCCTTTTGTCTTCCCAGGTGAAGACCATAATGATGTCTCTATCTCTCCCTCTCAATTTGGGAGGACATATCTATTCCATTAAAGGAATTTACTCATTCCTACACAAGGAATGTACCTAAGCTACCTCTTAGCTTAGAAATTTCCAAGTTTCTTCCAAGTAAGAAACTTTCCAAACTCCCTCTCAAAATAGGGACATTTAGAATCTCTTCACGTGGAGATGATGGGACAACGATCTGCTTGAAGAACTCATTTCTTTGATGTCATGAATTTCTTCTTTGTTGTGGAGTCTTCATATTTGGGGACTTATTCATAGAACATAAACCATTCATAACTTTCATCCATTAGTCATGTCATCATTCCTTTTATCGGAAAGTGATCCAGCAATCTTCATTTGGTATTTCTTCATGTTATGCTACCTTCATCTGACTTTATTTTCCGGAAGGTTCCTCCATCCTTCTACATGATTATTCGTGGAAGACATTCATAGTATTTCTCTTAGGTAGCCCTACATAAGCCCATCAAGATACTAGTGTATAAACAATGAGTACTTAAATCATAATTACCTTAGTGATGGTATTTCATCATGACATCTTCCTGTAGGTATCAACAACCAATGTGCATGTTGAAACATCTCCTAAAGATATGTTTTTTCAAGGGTCTCCATCTTTTCCATACTTCCATCAAAGTATTCATATCTTTCTGGGAGATTTCCTAGTCAAATATTCTTGGTCCTTCAGATGTTGACTTCCTTTACCATAGTTGCATAACTTTGTGATCTCTTCCTGCCTTTCTTTACACCTTTCTTTCCCAAGAGCTTCAGATTTCCTTAGTTATAATAGAACACTTAATACTTCCATATGAGGACATATTATGTTGATTTCATCTAATAAATATGCGATTCATGCATTCTAGCATCCTTTTGAGGGAGGATATTTCTTCTTTGATCATGCCTCTTAAGATAAAGTATCCATTTTGTTTGTAACCATATGACATGACTTCTATAAAATAAAATGTGAATATTCATACCTCGTTTTTATTTTGGATCATCCAGACTTCCTACAGCACCTACCTTTGAATGAAAGAACTTCATTCCCTTGATCTGCTTCACTGCCATGTTTTCATACCATCATTCTATGAATTCCACAAGATTGGAATTCTTGAAGAAACAATTGCTTTCCTTTTGGTCGATGAATATTACAATAAAGATTTCATCAGAGAATTTTGAGGATCTTGCATATCCTACCTTGTAGATGTTTCGCTTTTGACAGATATATGATAACCTCCTTTTCCAGATGACTTCTATAAATTTCACTTGAGATTTCAATGATTTCCAAGAGCTATATCCTATATAGTTAACTTCCATAGGTTTTGATCCAAACATCCATCATATTACATATGTCGTGATATCTTACTTCTAATGCTTTTACCATGATGCCATTCTCTAATATAATGCATCCTATCTCATTTTTAATGCTTCTTATCTATAATTTACACAATAAAAGAGTACCTTTTAGTGAAGGAGATTCTCTTAGTCATAGTAGAGATCTTTCACTTCCTCCTTCTTAGGCTTCTTTGTCTCAAGCTCTTCTACTTCTTTGGTAATATGGGCTTCTTCCTTATTTCTCTTGTTATTATCCATTTTAAGCTTAGGAAAATTTCTTTGATAGTGCCCATATTATTGACATCCATAGCACTATACCTTAGCCATTGTCTTCTTCTTCTTTTGAGGACAAAATTTTCCAAATTTTCCTTTTCTTCTTGACATAGCAGCATATGCTTGATTCTATTCATTTGATCCTACATCAGTCTTTGCTTTTAGTCTAGTTTCTTCGATATTACATAGAGACCATAGTTCTTGGAATGGAGTAGCTTATTTCTTTCCATAAATACTTGAAGTAAAGTTACCCCATTCTTCTGGTAGTGCATTTAATATCACTATTGTCATTTCTTTATCAGACATGACTTCTCCCAGATCTTGTTGTTGATCTCTTATTTATGAAATCCTATAAAGTATCAGGTTATTCCATCTTCCTTTGTCATATTTATCTTGTATAGTTCCTACCTTAATGAGATTACTTCTCATGTAGTGCTTACGGAAAACAACTCTACTAATTTGTCATATATAGCTTTTGTAGTGTCTAATTCTGATACATATGGCAGAAGAGAGTCTTTGGAAAATTATATGAGAATCCTTTGGGCCCTCACTTCCCCCTTCATGAATATAGCATGTGCTTGAGTATCTTCTTTGGTAGGTTGGGTTATTTACCCCTTGATGTGATCCATGACCTCATTCTCAATGAGATTTAGGTTAGTTATTTTCTTCCATGCAAGGAAGTTTGAAGCCCCAACCAATTTTTTGCTTTCTTTACAAAAATACATTTTGAAAGTATCATATGAAGTCATAAACTTACTTGATTGATTGATTCTTTCTTCCTCCTTAATATTGATATTGACTGAATGTTACTCCTTGAAGAACTGATGAGAGAGGGCTTGCTTCATGATCCTTCTTGAATGTTCTAGCCTTCTTTCATTGATGATCTTGGAAATGCTTCTAGGTTTTAGTATGATGAAGATATTGATATCTTGCTTTGTGATCTTTGACTTGATTTTGATCCTTCTTTGAAGCTCAATTCCTCGATGTCTTCTTGCTTGAATGCCCCTTCTTGACTTTAGCATCTAAGCTCTGATCCCATGTTGAGAAATTTAGGGCATCATTAGTTAGGATATTTCTCTTCTTGATAGTTGCTTGTGATATACTTTTACTTCTTGGATTATGATATTTTCTCTGTTATTTTATTATTGTGTTATTTTCATCAAGATAGTTACCAAATAAACAATAGAAGACAAGAGACACAGTATGTAGGCTTGTCAGCCATGACCAAAACCTCTCACTCTTCGAGAGGAAAACCAAATAAAAAATTATTCTTATAGATATTCAATTGAAGAATATGAAGACTATGATGAAGACCCTTGACTCTATTATCCTCCAAAGATCCTTGTCATTGTCCTTGATTCTTTGCCTCTTCTTCTAGATCTCGAACTGATCTCATTGACTTCTTCTAGAAAATCTCGGTCTCTTTTCTTCCACACTACTCTTCTCGGCTTCCCTATAGAATTTTGGTCTCTTAGGTTAACCTTATTTCTAGAACAATCTTCACTCCTTGATAAACTGTCTCTTCAATAGAGAGATCTATAGCACTTCTTGTCTACTTCTTCTGTGAGATCCTATACCCAAAAAAGGTCACTTAAATGCAATAGTGAGTTCTTTGACATTCTCTTTATGTCTTCGAACTTGATTCCTTCACACATGGGAGAATATGTAAGCTCAAATAAGAAACCCTAGAAGAATCCCTTCCTTCACTATCCGTTCTTTGTCCTTCACTTCTCTCTTCTAGTCCTTTCTTCATACTTATGCTTGTAGGCTCTTCTTCATTGAATTGCTTGCCTTTAAGTGAGGCCGAGTGTGGCTATATATACACATTGTCTCATGTCCTTTAGGCTGACATGATCACTTGAGGGAGATCTGAAATGATATTGTATGTTTCTCCATTCGTTGTAGGCCCACTTGGAGGGGGCTAGTGAGAAGGTCTTGGAGGAATACTTTACATAGACAAGTGTGACTCTTTACAATGTGTAACATGACTTCATTACATGACAATGACTCTTTTATTCTTTTATGACTAGATGAAAAATTTCCTAAAGGCTCTCAATGGGAGCCTTAACTCAAAAACAAAATTTCTTGCTCATGAAACCCATGATGCAAGCATTACAAAAATTTTATTTTTCTTCTTTACATCTCTTTAAATAAAATCACAATTACATGTCATTATGAAGAGCAAACCTAGTTACACTTTTCAATAGATGTTGCATCAACACTTTTCAAAATCAACATGAAAATCACTAACATTTTAAAAATAATGTTCATAATTGATACATATGAAAATTTAAAGTGCCAAAAATATGCTAAACAGGGAAGGTGTATTCTGAATCAACACTTTTCAAAATCGGATGATTTTTTGCTACCTCAAAAAAGGGGTACTCATTACATTTGTCATTTTATAGTTTACATTTTTTATATCCATTTGATTGCATATCAATTCAAAAATAGTGTAAATGATAATATCATTTGTACCATAATTTTTTACTGATGTTAGTTCATCAACTAGGACAATATAATGGGCTTCATTATTCTTCATTCTTTTAGGAAGTTCTCTATTGTTTTGAAAAACTTGCCTTAGAGCTCCATTGTGAATCACACATCTAGTTGTTTCTTATCTAGGGTTAGGTTAATGCCAAACTTGAATGCACAAAATCCACTGGTCCATTGTTGCGGAAATTTGCTAGTTCACCATTGCAACAACTCATTAGTTCGTTGTGGAAACTCGTTGGTTTACCATTGTGGCAAATCGTTGTGTCACTGTTGTGGGAAATCGTTGGGTCACTATTGTAGAAACTTTCTAGGTCACTGTTGCAAAAACACATTGGGTCACTGTTGCAAAAACACATTGGGTCACTATTGTAGCAACTCACTAGATCATAAAATGGTAAAGCTAGGAAAATGGGAAACTATCAATTCGTTTATGGTACAAGACCCTAAAGAGAATATCAAATTTTCTAGAAAGGATTTAGTTTGGTCTGAAGTACATGAAAATAACATGGAGATTGATCAGATTTCAAAAATCCCTTCACGTAGAATTCCCTACTTTATTAGAAGAAAGGAAATGAACACATAAACTCCATGTTCTTCACCCACATACAAAATAAATGCCCAAGCTCACGGCCTACTACTTTCTTGCGATATGAAGTGTAAGTATTTTAGAGATGCATTGTTTTGATGTTGTATTAATAGTCATGCTTTATCATTTCTCATATGTATTAACCTTTCAAATTTTTTTATGCAGTTATGTTTGTTCATATGTCCCTAAGGACATAATACGAGAAAATGAAATGAGACGAAGATCCTTATTTGCGAAAAAGAGGGGTTGTCAATGCCATTTCATTGTAAATGATATGGCTCAAAGTCCTGACATAGCGACAATAACATATAACATGTATGAACATGAAGATAGCCAAGGCTGACATTGTCATGGCCAACATGACACTTCGGGTGATGCTAGGTCTTTGCATCAACCAAAGTTACCAAGGGACATGGCTTCCTATGTGGAGAGTTTTTTTTCTTGGAAGTGTCGTCTAACTTGGTTTGTAAAATGCATGTTAAAAAATATATTTACATGGATGCCATAGCTCAAGATAAGGATTTCATTTTATGTAGGAAATATGTTGTTAACGTCTATAATAATCTAATGAAAGGACAATATCATTTGCATATGAAGGATGAAATGAGTGTGAACCTTTGGTATAAAAAACACTAAGATGATTTTTTTCTTTTATCAAAATCCCAATGGCAGAGAGATCCCTTTTATAGTTGGAATTAAAATGAAGTGGATGTTGGAGACCATGGTCAAGCTATCAAATAATAGTTTAATAGCCATGGATTCAACATTCAACACAAATAAAAATGGAGCGAGTAAATTAAGAATGATTGGTATAGTACAATAATTTGATTTTTAGTGATTGATCATGGTTAATGAGCTAAATTTGACTTCATATGTTTTCTGAATGTGACAATATCAGTTGTACACACTCATGTTGTTTGATGAGAAACATAGTGGGGTGCTAGTTGCATGGGTGGTGGCATCACATAATACATCACAGGACATTTCAATATGGTTGGAACACGTCATGCATAGGTGTCAACAAGTTCATCCTAACTGGAAAGTTAATGCCTTCATGGTTGATGATGCATTGGCTGAAATTAGTGCTTTTAATATTCTTATTTTATAGTACAACCTGTATTTATTCTAAAAAACTCGTACTTGATAAATTGAATGTGGCAATATAATAACAAGGTACAATGTTATATTGTATGTTTGACGCGCAAGTAAGGCATGGCTAAAAAATTTCAATTGATTTGCCAATAGTCCAAAAATAGAAAAATAGATGTTTAGGGATTTGGGTTTGATTGTGAAAGCTTGTTCCAATGATGAAGTGATCATTGCAATTAATGCATTATTCAACAAATTTACTGATGAGGAGAAATTATTGGACTATTTCCACAAGAATTGGCTTTCCAGTGACAATATTTGTAAGTACACATACTCTTTCTTATATTTCTCTTTTTGGTTTTCATGTAAACAAGATACCTTCATTAACCGAAATTTTCTACAAGTAGGGACATGGGCAAAAGGTTGTTGAGATTTTTTCCCATGCAAATATGTAGACAAACAATGTTGTGGAGTCATATCACTGTTACCTAAAGACAAAATTTCTATCTGATAGAAGAAAGAAATTTTCTTGTAGGATAGATTATTTGATATATATTCTTCTAACAAATTTTGAACCTTGTTATTGGTTTAAGGAAATTCTGAAGAAAAAGAAAAAAAGGTTTTTGAACAATTACAAGAAAGTGAAACAATTTGAATCATAAATGGAGAAACAAAAAATAATTCCAGATAGTGATTGCATCCCTCAAGAGAGAATATATCATGCTTGCTGGGTGAGGAGTAATCTAAACATAATAAGAAATATCTTATCACTTGGCATCACACAAATTAACTTGTGACTTCCCATGGTATATTTGTGGCAAGATTTGCAAGCATGCCATAAAGGTGGGTTGGTTGTATTCTCGTTCAATGGATTCAAACCCTTTACTAAATCATGAGACTACAATAGATTCATATATCGATCCAACTAAGATAAATATAGAGGCACCATATCTTAATGAAGATACCAACATAATTGCCATGGATAGTCGCAATGTTGATGTAAATTTTGAAAGACTTGAGTTGGCTAGAGAGGCGTTTTTTGACTACTTAGACCTTCTTTGAGACAATCCTCCTGCTAATTTAACCAAGACTGAACATTTAATTGGTTTGGTTAAAAAAATGTTCGATGATACCAACAGTCTTCATATTAAGGATTATGACTTCGCATGTGGGTTGGGTTCTTTTAAGTCATCTTTGAAGAGGATGAATAGTTTCTAAAGCCAAAAAAAGAGGAGAATGAAACAAAGAAAATTAAAGATTGAAAATTTATTTGAATATCACTGCAAATGAAAAAGAATAATTTTAGGAGTAGCATGATCTGGATTATCCACAGTATTATGTTTCTTATGTCGACGTTGCGAATCCCAAAGGGGGTCAATCATCAAGACCAAAATTGATAGAATATGAATGATAGTTATTATGAGAGAAGAATCTTCCAACCAGAGTATATATACAAAAACCTAGAAAATTTGTATATAGAAGCCGACCCTTACATATATGAATTTTTATTTTAATTTTTAATTATTTTATTTTAAGTTTAATTACTTTGGTTATTAATTATTCTAATTCTAATTATTATAATTATTTGATTTAATTATATGTTAAATAAATTGATTATTAATCCCTAATAACTAATTAAAGTAATGAGATAAGTTTATATAATGTTTTAATCTATTTTATTGCATTGATTATAGATTAGTTTTATTATTTTAATTAATTTTAATTAATTGATTAATTCATAATTTTTTATTAATTTAGGGGTGAAACTATGCTTCTAAAGGTTTGGAGGGATTTATCTGTCTAATCAAGGGGAGCCAATTTCAACTAATCTCACTCCCATTGTCCTTGTTGAGGTTCTGAGGAAGTTTCATAATTTCAATAGCCTCTCTAATTTTTCTCTTTTGATAATGCTCCTCTCTTGCAATGATTCTGGTGTCTTCTAAACACACATGATGTTTGGTCTTGGATGAGTGTTCCGCAAGGGTTGATGTACGAGATCTCCCATTCTTAATATCAGCTCCGTGCTCTTTGAGTCTTATTTTCAAAGATCGTCATGTTTCGCTAATAACTAATTAAATCGTTTACTTCTTAGATATTTAGGTTTAATAGTAATAATAAAATTAATTAAAACAATAAAACTAATCTATAATCAATGGAATAAAATAGATTAAAACATTATATAAACTTATCTCATTACTTTAATTAGTTATTAGGGATTAATAATCAATTTATTTAACATATAATTAAATCAAATAATTATAATAATTATAATTAGAATAATTAATAACCAAAGTAATTAAACTTAAAATAAAATAATTAAAAATTAAAATAAAAATTCATATATGTAAGGGTCGGCGTCTATATAAAATTTTTCTAGGTTTTTGTATATATACTCTGGTCGGAAGATTCTTCTCTCAAAATAACTATCATTCATATTCTATCAATTTTGGTCCTGATGATGGACCCCCTTTGGGGTTCGAAACGTCGACATAAGAGACATAATACTGTGAATAATCCGGATCATGCTACTCCAAAAAACTACCATAGAAGCTGAAAGTCTAAAAAAGAACAATTTTAGTTTGAGCAACTCAGCAACCAAGGTCCAATAATGCATGATTTTCCAGGTTTGTTGTGATATTTTTGTTTTCAATTTGTTTTTAATATTTTTTAGTGTATGACATGTATTATTATTGTGTTGAATATGTTCATGCTAGGAAATCATAGTACGATGGAATCTTCTTCTACTATACATGAGGGTTGGAGCTACAATAACTAAAGATGTCCAAGAGACATAGATGGGTTCCAAGTAGAGTATTTGGATTGCCTATATTTTGTTATATTTTTCCTTATGCTTCCTTTATTTTTCCTTATAGTTCCATGTTGGTATCTTTGCATTACACAATTATGGTACACAGGTTTTCTTTTCTAATTCAGTTTTTCTGATAGCTTGGCTCATTTGTATCAGTGGCGTTGGTATTTACATTAATATACATTGGAATCGAAAAGTGTTATGAGCACTTTTTCCCTAATATATGTATAGTTTCATCAACAAGACAAATGTAGAAGGTTGGGTTTCACTTGGTAGCGTAGTCCTCTGTATCACATGGTTTTTCCCGTATTTGAATTGACCTTCAAAATTTTGCTTGTGGTAGTTTGTCTCTTTTGTGATTATGAATATTGAGGTCAAGTGGAGTGAAAACACACAATAGTTTAGTTGATTAATTTTTGTTTTTCATTTATGTTTGATAAGTGCTCAGGCTATGCTTGTTGATTTGGTAAATTTGTCCCAATTTTCAATTAAGGTCAGTAAATGGATAACTCCATGCATCTACATTCAATATTTGAATACATTGATCATTTAGTATGTTATGGAAGATAACTTTCAGAGGCTTGTTCTATACTTTCTTAATTCTTGCATACATTGGTGTCTAATCATGAATCTGATATCTAAATTGAAATGAAAGAAACGAAAATTTTAAAAAAAATGTAGCAACAAAATTTACTGAGTGGCAGCAAAAAGGAAAATATGCAAAATACAATTTTACTAGTATTTGGTAACTATAATTTCTAATGATGATATATTACTGGAAAATAATAAAAATTACATCAACAGACTTTTTGTGTCTACTAAGTAGGATTTTTTGCAATAGTGGGAACGAGTGTCATCAACAGTGAGCCAATGAATGTAAAAAACAACACATGGGTTAGTCTAAATCTAAGTTATGGGCAGAAGGGGGAAATTCATGAAGATTTTTGATACTATAATGACTTTTCCCTACTTCATCAACATAAAGATACCCTTCTTTTTCCCAAATTTCATTCTAGTATGCAAGTTCCTTGTTCTTGCTCGTGTCATATGTCTGCTTATATCATGTTGTTGGCAATTAGATCATTGGAAAATGAAAATTGAGATTGGTCCATTTATTCCCAGATTTTTCCATGCAAGAAATATATTTATGAACCCTTGTTAAGGTTATCTTTAAGTTCTTGTGGTTAAAGGGATCTCTATCTCAAGTTTTTGTCCTTGCTTTACCATGTCTTTCTTTACATCCTTTTTATATTGCAATCTGTAATGTTTCAATCTTCTCTCTACAATATGTAATGGCTTGTTTCTTGTCCCTGGCCATAAACTCTTCATGCTTTAAGGAATTGAAATAGTATCGGTGTTATTGTATTAGATGTAGAGGGATTTCAAATTATTTTCTAACCCAAAAATTTCTATTGCATTTTTTTATTGATTTCAAGAGATGTCAACCAATTGGCCTCATTTCTCAAATAACATACAGAAGTTATCAATTGGAAATCCCCTACATAAGGGTTGGGATTCCATAAATTGTCATGAAAAAACACAATATTTTGTTGGTACACTTCACAAAGAAAGTCCTTTTCTTCATTCATACATGCATTGCACACTTCTAAAAATTTAATTGGGGAAGTAATCTCAAAAGAATTACTAGTCATGATAGTCTTCCTCCATAACATCATAAATATTCCTTGTAAGGACATGTTTTAATTGGTTGAAGGAGCCTTGAAACTCAGTCCATATTCCATTAACAACCCAAGTTGTATATTCTCAATCTCCAATTTGATCACCTTGTTTTCTAGCTCAAGCATCTTCTTTTCTTCTTATTTTAATTTCTTTCTCTCTTATTTCTAACAAATTTTGTGAGTCTTGAAATATTCTATCCATCTCTCCCAGAGATTAGGAATTATATTTTGGTGCTCTCACAAGGGTATTACTTCTTCAGTATACAAGGCTATCAAATAGGCCAATATATCCTCTTTTTCTTTAATAAAAGGATCTAGTATCTCCACCTCAACAACCTTTTCCTCTACCATCCTTTTTCTGTACAAGTAGTACTGTAGGTTATGTCTGGTACCTCGTCCTCTATTTGTAAAACAATGTATTGGGTCAGTTTCTTTCCTTCTTTCTCATACAATTCTATCAACTAGGACAATTTATACCCTTTTTCCTTTATCAAAGGATTTGATATCTCAACCTGAACAACCTTTTCCTCTACCATCCTCCCTCCTGAACAAGCAAAATTGTGGGCTATTTCTGGTTCTTCATCCCCTATTTGCACAACAATGTCTTGGGTCAATTTATTTCCTTATTCCTCATAAGAGGCTATCAACTAGGAAAATTTATACTCTTTTTGCTTTATGAAAGGAACTGGTATATCCCCCTGAACGACCTTTTCCTTTATCATCATTTCTTCTATACAAGTAGAACTATGGGTTATTTCTGGTTCATGGTCCTTTGTTTGTAAAACAATGTCTTGGGTCTATTTTTTTCCAAGGGGTCTAATTTATTCAACCCTAGGAGAAGGTATATTTATGACACCCATGGTTAGGGAGTCTACAACCTAGGCCAAGAAATCTAATTTTTCACAAGCTTATTTTTCTCTGAGCTCCTCTGTTAGGGTTTTAACTGTGTATTGAAGTTCTATGTTTTTGAGCTGAAGAACCATATTCTTCCTTAACAACAAAATATACAAAGGAAGAAATGAAGGGGTACTTACTATTTTAATGTGCTTGTTTTACTTCCTCAATTCTGGTGTGGTTTCTTCAACCTCCCGAAGATCCTCCTTGTCCTCATATACCTACATAATTGTGGTGAATCCCTCTCTAAAAAAATGGCATGATGGTTCTTATGTGTCAACAAGGTGGTTGATTTATGTTTCCATCTCTACATCTGGTACATGCCCATTGTGGGTTTCCTTCACTATCTCTATTGGCTCTTGTGTAGCAGTAGGGGAAACCTCCTTTATTGATTCTTCTATGTCTGCAAGGTTTTTGAATCCTATTCCCTTCTATACATACAATACATACTCTTGTGTAGCATTAGGGGAAACCCCCTTCGTTGTTTCTTTTGTAATAATGGGGAGGGTTTCAGTAATTGCAGCAACATGGGTCCTATTTGTCTTCTTTTCATTCTCTATTGGCACAATTACCCGACACTTCCTTATTCCTCTCAATCTTCTGGTGGCATGTCTACTCCCAAATATTTTATATGATGATCATCATCATGTTTGTCTTTTTTCTCTAGGGAATTAGTAACATAATCCTCAGGAACCCTTGTAATTTGAGCATGAGGTGGCTCAATTACTAGAGGAGTTTCCATATGGGAAGGTTCTATGGGAATTTTTGCAGTCGTGAGGTCATGGGGTGGAGTTGCGGCTTCTAGGCATCCTTTGGTAGAGTAGCAACATCTGCATGTAATGGCCTTCCAACTATGTCATTCCAAGTTCTCCCTTCCTTTTGCAACACATTAATGACTAAAAGTTTAATGAGGCCATGGTGGGATAGGGTTTCCATTTTCTAGTTAGAGTTTTGTACCATTTGGGCCATATTCTATAGGTTTTTATAAGAAATTAGGGCATGTTAACCAACCATCCATGACACAAGTGGTCAAACAACTAAATGTTTTGTAAATAAGCAACTACATACTTCCCTTCACATGTAAAATAACTCTAGATAAGGAATACAACATCAACCTAGGGTTCTAGTAGTGACCTCATTTCAAATCCTATGGCTCTCTTGATGAGTCATTCACCTGGCTAAAGGAATTGCCGTAAAATTTTAGGTTGGGGTTTCCAAACGGCATATCACTGTTCTCCCATTTGGATTAATCATGTTTTTTATGCAATAACTTCTTCCAAGGATAATTTTAGGGGCGAATGTTGGCCCTTTGGCGAAATTAAGGGGTTTTAAATTTTTAGTGGGCGAATATTTTGTATCATAGTACATTTTTACAAATCACCTCAAATAGCCCACCTTATTTTAAGGGAGAGGGTAAAAAAGGTAAATTTAGCCCTTGAAATTAGGAGTTACAACCTTCCATTCGCCCATTTTCAAGAATAGGTTTTATTTAAGTGAATCCATTTGCCCATTTTCAAGAATAGGTTTTATTTAAGTGAATCCTATGGGCCAAATACCATATTTATAAAAGAGGTATGGTAAATTAATAAAAATATAAATAAATGAGAGGTATGGTAAATAATTAAAACTTTTTTTATATTTACTCCATAAGTCACCTGGTGTAAACAAATAAAAATATAAGTAAAGTGGAGGTATGGTAAATAAATAAAACGTCTTTTTATACTTACTCAAAAGGTATGGTAAATAAATAAAAATATAAATAAACTAGACGTATGGTAAATAAATAAAACCTTTTTTTATATTTAGTTCATAACCCTCGTTCTATTTATGAAGGCTCAAGAAAGAGGTTTTATTTAAGTGAATCATATGGGCCAAATACCATATTTGTAACAGAGGTATGGTAAATTAATAAAAATATAAATAAATGAGAGGTACGGTAAACAAATAAAACATTTTTTTATATTTACTCCATAAGTCACCTTATATTTACAACACTAGAAAATAGGTTATATTTAGGTGAAACCTATGGGCAAAATACTATGGGACAAATACCATGGACTAGATTGTTATTAATACTATGCAAAAAACCGTTATTAACCCTAATATTAGAATTAATAAAAATAAAAATGGCACATGGTATTGACCCATGGTATTCACCAAAATGGCACATGGTATTGACCCATGGTATTGACCTGGAATGTAACCTATTTAAATGGGGGAATTAAACCAGCATAGATCCATCTTTACTCTGGATCTACTAACCCCCGAGAGGTATCAAATATCGTGATATGCAAACTAGCATAGAGTGAAAAATATTTGATCCTCTTGGGGCTTGGTCAAGAGTAAAAATGGATGAGGTATCAAATATCGTGATATGCAAACTAGCATAGAGTGAAAAATGTTTGATCCTCTTGGGGCTTGGTCAAGAGTAAAAATGGATGTTGTAATTTAATGTAGGTTAAACATTTTAGCTTGGTTAAAATAAAAAATAAAATAAAAATCAACTATTAATTTTATTAATTTTTATAAATTACTAATAGTAATTTTTAAGCTCTAGGTTTATGATAACCCATGGTATTGACCCACGGTAATACCATGGTATTCATGTGAGCATAGACTATTTAAAGGGGAAATTCTATAGTCTTAGATCCATACAAAGTTTTATTATTTAGTGAAAGACTTGCCAAGATCTTACAAGATTTTATAATTGAGTAAAATATTCGCCATGCCTGGTGAGAGATTCGCCAAAAAATTATATATATATATTATATTATTGATAAAATCGCCTTCCATTTTTCCTATATACCATGGAGATTCGCCCATTTATTATATTTATAAATTTAGGGGGGGTTCTTAAAATTTTCCCTTACTTCTTCTATGCATGCACCACTGTCTCTACTACTTGATATCTATCTTCCCTGAACTTCATGGAAAATTATATAGCTATCCCATCATCATACCAATGCAATATGTGAACATACTTCATCTAGCTTTCCATGTTCAAACAATTCTCTAATGTGAAAATATGCTTGTAAAAATGTTTCGAGAGGTTCTCTATATTTTCTTAGGCCTCCTATCCTTAATCAAAATTCAAACTACAAATGGCCTTGTTGGAAATTGGAACAATTTGAATTGGGGGGGAAGGGGAGAAATGGAAATTGCTAATTAATTTTGTGGAAATTTAATGCAGTCATGTCAGTTAATGTGAGTCCTCTCCAATTGGAATCAATCATACCTTGTTGCTATGCTCACAGGAGGTCCCTCTTGTACACAGTCAAGAGTTTCAACAATGATAATCACTGAAATGGGAAGGCAATGGGAGTTGTTTCAACCAAAGCAACTATCGTATTCTAATTTCCCATCATAATATGCAAATTTAAATTTTTTTGGTGTGAAAGTTTGTGGAAGCATGCATTGAATGTTGAAAAGCCTAAGGTTGATTACACTAACTCCTAAAATTATGTACTTTAAAAAGTTCAAAAATCCTTATAAACATAACTCGATAATATTATTCCTTACATTTTATTATTTATCATTAAGTACTTATTATAATTTTGCAAACTTATCATATTATATTCATTGATTTGTAGGTTGATCGTATTATATTCATTCTTTGCAGGCTTAGCTATTGTTGTTGTGAATTTTGTTAGAACATGCTTGATGTGTTTGGTGATCTTATCGGCTGGATGAATTCATTGATATAGCTATCAGGAAGAAGTACTCAAAACATGGTGCTTTTCAAAGGAACAACACTTGTGAGGTTACTTCTCAAAGGAAACAATGTTACACTAAAATCCTTGTATAACTTAAGAAGAAGACGTTAGACAGCATTTTGGAAGTGTGCCATCGCTGACTGTTATTGACTGATAGTGATCATTATTTATTGGCCTTATTTATTGATCTCGTGGCTCAATATGTTGATAATGGAGAAGTGTACAATAATTAAATGATTTGTTTGGTTATTTATACATTTCTCTCACTTAAATGAAGTTGGAAAGAAATTGAAAAAATGAAATATATCATAATTTCATTTTGTATATCACCATCTATATATATTGTTCCCCAATAGAGTTAGAAACTTTTGAAATATTTCTATTGCATTTTTTCATTTACTTGATGTAATTATGATTTATAAATATATTGTATTTTGTAAATGTTAATGTATAACATATTACATTCTTCATTTGTTTTCTATTTAAATACGTATATACTACTGGGTTCATACAGCCACAAATCCAACAAGGTGATCTACAAGAAATAATCAAAAAATTAAATATGAAGTTGGGAATACAGTGTAGAAATCTCTACAAATTAGCTAGCTCTGATACCATGTAGAAATTCTGCAAATTCTCTAAAAATTTCGTTCTAAAACCATGTAGAAAATTTGACTGTAGATTAACCCGATAATGCAATATAACCAAAGAAAAATACTATAATATACTTCTACTATCAACTTGTTGTGCGGAAGCTTAAAATTGAGCAAGATCAAGCTGAACACATATAACCAGAAGAAGAAGAATCAATGCACATGAAACACAGAAAATACTCAAGGGAAAGCCTCAGCTAAAAACCCCACTATCTGTATTATCATACAAGGTGGAAATATCTCAGGATTACACATAGCCTTAGCTCTCACAGCTAGCCAGCTCTCAGTACAATCCTCCTGGATGCTCACAAGCAAACAAAGCTTCTCATAGGCCTTCTCCTCTGCCCTCCAAGCCTCCTGTTTCCTTGTGCAGTTTCTCTGGGTGATCCTCCTATTACCAAGTGGAAGACTGATCACTCACACTGATTCTACACCCTATAAGAACTGCACAATCCTCAAGGAACCTTCCCTTGACTGCATGGATGAGTTTCCTTTATAGGAAAACACATACAATTGATAGTAACATTTCCTTGACATTTAGCTCAACTGGGTCTTTCTCTAAATAGACATGCATGAGTTTCTGATGAGGGAATCTTCAGTTACCTAAAGTACATTAGTTGAGTGCATGCATGCATCAAATGACTGATAACTCACAATTAGTTCCTCAAACAGTTTGGAACTAATTTAACCAGACTTAACTCAGTAAATTGAGCTAACTAATTACAACTCAAATATAACTCAATATTATCTCCTTAATTAAGGGATAATCTCCTTAATTTAAGGGATAACTGTTGCATGACTTCAGAAAGACTTCTAACTTGAATTTCTCCTACTAATTAACTCAAGATGAATTAATTAATTATTTTTCAAGTAGCTGGTGAGACTAAATTCAAATTTAATTCACAATTTTAATTCAAGGACAAATTAAAATTGGAATACTCTGGATTCTATTTTTATCATTTCTTATTGTTATTTTCAACACTCCCTCTCAACAAGAAAGGAATTCAACTCGATCCCAATCCTGAACATTTGGAATGTTATGCATGAAACACTTCTCTCAAGTGTTGTTGCTCCAGCAACTCCAGAAACAAAAAAACATCCAACCTGAATCAGTATGATGCATCTGTCATCAAAGTCTTTGACTGATATTGCCTTCGTCAACTGAAAAATTTTGCTTTTGTTGACTCAACCTTTCTTCACTATTGTCAATCCTTCTTTGCTCTCTTTAGTATCTGACTACTCTAGCCTCTATCTCTTTGATCTCTGACTGCACCAATCCCACTAATTCCTCCTGCTACTATGTACTTTGGGCTCCCGTAGCAAGGTACGATCCATGAGATAAAACCTCCCAATGGACCCTACCCAATTTCAACCTTCTTGAGACTATCACTTCACATCGCTCGACCTCACACGAGGAGGTATGCCTGCATGTGATCCCTCTGCCCACTTCTCCAATTGTGGCTCCTCCACAATTTTCTGAGACTTCTTCTGGGACTGCATGTTTAGAGGTAATTTACTCTCCCTCTCAACCACCAAGTCTCTAACATTTTCCTTACCCCTCAAGGCTTTGCATGCATCTTGAACCTCAAGAGCATACAGGTTCTTAACTCGTGAACCAATCTATTTCACTTGTCTTGTGGTGATATGTCTAAGGAAAACCTTTCCCTTACTAAAGACAACATCGTAGCCTTTGTCCTCCAACCTCACGACCGATACCAAGTTCTTCTTCAGTCTAGACACATACTTCACATCTGTCAAGGTGATAGGAGCTCCATGCTCCCTCTGAAAAGCAACTATGCCCACTCCTGAAACACTAAACCTTTCGTCATCACCCATCTCTATGTGCATCTTGAGGTCTTTCTCATCCAAGGCACTAAATAAACTTTTAGCGTCGGTCATGTGGAATGAGACTCCATTGTCAAGATACCAACCACAACCCATCATCGATGACACCATGCATGTGATGAGGGTGAAGTCCATTTCGAACTGAGATGCTAATGCCTCACCTTTCAATCATTCCGAGTATCCCTTCTTCGACTTATTCAATGGGCAATTAGTCGCATAATGTACCATCTCTTCTTTTTTTTCTTTTTTTACTGTATGATATGAATTCGATTTGCACTTGCAACCCCGAACTTCAAACTTCGAATTCTCTTCTCCGTATACTGTTCACAACTCCAATAAACTTTTCTCTTATACGATGTAGAAATTTCTACAAATCAGCTAGCTCTCATACCATGTATAAATTCTGCATATTCTCTACAAATCTCGTTCTAAGACCATGTAGAAAATCTTATTATAGATTAACTCAATAATGCAATATAACCAAAGAAAAATTCTACTATCAACTTGCTTTTCGGAAGCTTAAAATTGAGCAAGATCAAGCTGAACACATATACCCAAAAGAAGAAGAATCAATGCACATGAAACAAAGAAAATACTCAAGGGAAAGCCTCAGCTAAAAACCCCACTATCTGTATCATCATACAAGGTGGAAATATCTCAGGATTACACATAGCCTTAGCTCTCACAGCTAGCCAGCTCTCAGTACAATCCTCCTGGATGCTCAAAGGCAAACAAATCTTCTCACAAGCCTTCTCCTTTGCCCTCCAAGCCTCTTATTTCCTTGCGCAGTTTCTCTGGGTGATCCTCTTATTACCAAGTGGAAGGCTGATCACTCACATTGATTCTACACCCTATCATAATTGCGCAATCCTCAAGGAACCTTCCCTTGACTGCATGGATGAGTTTCCTTTATAGGAAAAAACATGAAACTAATAGTAACCTTTCCTTGACATTTAGCTCAACTGGGTCTTTCTCTAAATAGACATGCATGAGTTTCTGATGAGGGAATCTTCAGTTATCTGGAGTACACTAGTTGAGTGCATGCATGCATCAACTAATTGATAACTCACAATTAGTTCCTCAAACAGTTTGGAACTAATTTAACTAGACTTAACTCAGTAAACTGAGCTAATTAATTACAACTCAAATATAACTCAATCTTATCTCATTAATTAAGGGATAATCTCCTTAATTTAAGGGATAACTGTTGCATGACTTCAGAAAAACTTCTAACTCGAATTTCTCCAACTAATTAACTCAAGATGAATTAATTAATTATTTTTCAAGCAGCTGGTGAGATTAAATTCGAATTTAATTCATAATTTTAATTCAAAGACAAATTAAAATTGGAATATTCTGGATTCTATTTTTATCATTTCTTGTTGCTATTTTCAACATATAGTTCAATGTAACTTTAACAATAAAAGGCCATATACAAAAAATAATTATGACTGTGTTTATGTACTTAAATGTTATTTTCTAGATATTTTTAAGTCTTTATTTATTTTTAATGAGTTTTCATGATTTTACTGCATCAAAGCCAAAGAGAGCAAAGTTTCTCACCAATTCTACAACAAAATATAAAGGGGCACAAGATATGACAACATATTGAATATATAAGTAGAGAATTCCCCTTATGAATTTACCTAGGAACAATAGAATTATCTCCAAAATAGAACCAACATGGCAACCTTTTGTCTGTTGGTATTCATTCTGCTAAAGATGGGAAATCGTTACAAAAGAGACTTCTTATTTGTTAGCTAGGTCAAGCATGATATAAACTACATGTATACAAAAGTGCCACAATCAATATAAACTCTTCAAACATCAAACAAGACTTATCTTAATAATCCACCAAGCAATGGTTTTCTTCATGTCAGTATATCATCCCAAATCCCCAATGTAAGGATTTAGGTGCACATCAATATAGTTATGAATCCAACATGCCATAAAGAAGTAGTTAGGTATGTCATGTATGATAATCAGAACGTAACTAACCATGTCATTGAAGAATACCAAAAAGGTGATTTATTACCATAATGGTGACCCAATGAGTTACCGCAATGGTGACCCAACGAGTTGTTGCAATGGGTGAACTAAGTAGGAAACTAGCTGGCATCTAGAGCATACAAAGTTTATGGTCTAGAACAGACATGCCATTGCACATTGCAGAAATTAGATTGAAACATTGTAGATTGCAGCAGAAAAATGATGTAAAGCAAATGGGATAATGCAAGAAAACAAACTCGAGATAGATATCCCTTTAACCATAAAAAATTAAAGATAACTATAGCAAGGGTTCATAAATATATTTATTGCATGGAAAATTGTGGGAATAAATGGATCAGTTGTAATTTTTATTTTCCAATGATATGGATGCCAACAGGGATATATAAACGGTCATATAATATGAGCAAGAATATAGAACTTGCATACCAGAATGAAAGTCAGGAAAACACAAGGTATCTTCATGATGAAGAAGAAGGGCAGAGTGATTATAGTATCAATAATATTCACGAATTTCCCCCTTCTACCCATATCTTAGATTCAAACTGACTGATGTGTTATTGATGGAATTAACTAGCTCATCATTGTTGATAATCGTTCCCACTATTGTGGCAACTCCTAGTCAACAGACACAACCAAATGAGCTATACACAACCTAAAATTTATTTATGCAAAATAACATCTAAAACCCTTAGCCCATGAATATCTAGGAGAGAAGAATAAGGAAATCCATTCTCTCCTCCTAAAATATGAACTCGATGCCCTTTTTGTCATAATTTTCTAGTAATGATAATTTTTCAAAATGATTTAGTCCCTATTCAATTCATTCAAAAGTATTTCACCCTGATTTTGTGGTAATGGAATTCTTTGGAACATATTTCACCCTAATTTTTGGTAACAACAATTTTTTAGAGGTAAGTTGTCCCTATTTTATGGGAATGGACATTATTTTATAACTTCTTGATTTGTGAGGCAAATTATGTTCTATAAATTAAATTTACTCACGGGCGCCAATTTTAACTATATTATGAGATACTCCTCATAATTCTTACCACTCCCATGGATTCTCTATTGGTACACAGGGCTACCTCTCTCGGAGAGTCTCTTAATGTTATCTACACTACATAGGTTACTATTGTTCTGACTACCTACTTCCACTATGCTAATTACATTGGTTCATGAAATATTCTCACGGAAAATTTTCAAAGCATTAGGGTGGAATCACTTATGCTTTATCTTAGTTTCATGGGTTCATGAAATGGGTTATTGTAGTGTTATCTATTCCATATCTAACCGAGTAGTCTGATGATAGAAAACGTAGCCATGAATGGGGAGTTTTAGTAGTCTTATTAGAATAATATAACGACCAAAGTGTTGTTTGTTTCTTTCCCGAAGAAAGAAACTCGTACTTTCATTTATATAACAAATAAAAACACATTTTGTATATACACAATAACATGTGTATTCTTCAAGGATCAAGAATGATCCTTGTGAGGCAAAAACTTACAAAATATTATAATCAGCAAGCCATATACTTTGGTTCTTACATTATATAGCATAGCATGAAAATTAAACATGAAACAAAAGTTCTTATTTTATGTATGTACAATATTCTAATAAAATATAGATAAACAAAAAAAATTCCAAGCAGTAAAAAAGTGGAATGCATAATAAAAATAAATATCAAGCATAGGGGTTGTTTGTTGGTTTGGAGTTTTTGATATCGAAACTTCATTTGTTTGGTGATGAAATAATTTTTTTGACATTGGGGCAAGAAATTGACCACCGCACTAAGGTTTTTCTTAATATCGGTTACAGTTACAACGCTATGTGCAAAGCCATCAAAAGAACCAAAAAGAGCCCTCCTTCTCCACATTCCCCCCCCACCACAAATGGAAAATAATTCCTCCCCTACATTTGTGG
The DNA here is from genome assembly GCA_031772625.1 of Pinus tabuliformis. Classification (NCBI taxonomy): domain Eukaryota; kingdom Viridiplantae; phylum Streptophyta; class Pinopsida; order Pinales; family Pinaceae; genus Pinus; species Pinus tabuliformis. The sequence goes on along the minus strand of CM062820.1, from coordinate 1,048,507,374 downwards.
TACCACTGATAAAATTACTAAGGTCCTTAAGAAGAATGGTATTATTACATCATTTAAACCCCTTGAGACCATAAGACAAAAAATGAGATCTGTGAAAGATAAGGTTGATCAATTTCTATTCAAATGAGTCTACAAGATTAATTATTCTTGTAGAAAGTGATACATTGGATAAATTGGTCGATCATTTAAGATTAGACTCAAAGAACATGGGGAAGACATTAAGAATGAAAGAATATTCTCTTCATCCCTTGTTGATCACTCATCCAAAACTAAGCACCACCTATGCCTTGAGGATTCTAATATCATCACTAAAGAAGATCATTATTTCAAACACAAAATTAGAGAAACAGTGGAGATCATCAAACACCCTAACAACCTAAATAGAGATGGTGGTACTAAAGTAAGCACTAGTTGGATTCCTTTAATTTCACATATCCAATAATAATTTGCTTCCTCTCCTTTTTCTTCCCTTGACTTCTCTTTTCCTCTTCCTTCCTTCTCTTTCTTTTTTCTTTTTCTTTTCTTCTCTTTTTTACCTCCCCTTTCCCTCTTCCTTCTCATCAAAACATCCTTAATTTCTTGTTAGTTTTTCTCACTATTTTATTTTATTTATTTTTTATTATTTTGTCCTTCTTTTTTTCTTGTTTCTTGGTGTTTCCTCTTCTCTTCCTTTTATTTAATTCGAATTTTTTCTTATTTTATTTAATTCTTCTTTTTCTGGTCTTAGGGTTCTTTTATCCCCTTATAAACTTCCATTCTTATATTTTGCTCTCTTATCATTTTTCTTATTCCTTTACCTTTACCATTATTACTATTTTCTTCTTTTATTATTATTACTTTTTCTTTTATAGTTTTTCATTTTCCATAATTTATTTTATTTTATATTATTTATTTTACTCATTCATTATTTTATTTTATTTATTTATTTATTATTTCCTTCTTTGTGTTTGTCATCCTTCACTTTATTCTCTCTTTTCTCTCACCTTTACTATTATTATTATACTTTTATTATTATCCTTATCCTTTTATAATTTTTTCTTCCTATTCTAATATTTATTTATTTTTATGTTTAATTCTTTCCTATTTTATTTCATTTCTTTGTTTTAATTCTTTTTTTTTGTCTTTGTATCTCTTTCTTTTGTTGTGTCAGCCTTCACTCTGCCTTTATTCTCCCTTTTTTTGTAGTATGTATTTATTAATTTTATTCTACGTTTATCTCCTTCTATCAACATCATATTCTGATGATGAGTCATGTTAGAGACTTGAAACATAGATATTAAAAAAATGACTACTGTGGAATTATCTCTGAATCCTCATGTTGAGATTTTTTGTTTTTAATAATTTTGGAAAAAATCTCATGTATGTGACAACAATAGCATTAGTTGCTATATTAGCTCCAATATTTTTTGAGGAGGAGTTAATGCATCCTATATTTGTTGTGAGGGAATTTATGATTCAGTTTTATACTCCAGCTATAAGAAATGTAATCCCGTAGAGTATTGTGAGTGTATGTAGAGAAAATAGGGTGAGCTGAGAGTATGTGTGAAGAATTAAAATTGTTATAATCTCCTGTTGAATAATAATATTGCCAATGCATCTGTTCTGGTGGATGTGGCCCAGATGATTGGGTGAACCACTTTAAAATCTTTGTGTTATGGTTTGTGATTTTTGTATGTGTTGTGTATGTATGTTTATTTTTATTTTCGTTGTGCATTGTTTGGTCTAACACCTCACCCATCAAAATTCCACCACAAAAATCTACAAACTGAAATTAAAACCCCATATGGAAGGGATGGTTGGAATGAGTGTCGTCTACTTGAAAAACCAAAATTAAAATTGAGAGAAGGTTCACAGATCTATTGTTTTTTAATCATTACCGAGATTTTAATCTCACCCCATCATTTTTCATTATCAAACACAGACTTTGAAGCATCAACAATGAAAAAGCATTTTCTAGACTCAATCTGGAAATAATTCGTGGTGAAATAAGAAGGAACCGACACCTCTGCTACCCTAAAAGTTGAAAAGGAAGGATCCATTGCCAATAATTGTCAGGTTTGCAAGATTATTAAATTAGAAACATCTGAAAATTACAATGCTGGTAGAAGATTCAACATAACTGGAAAAATTAATAAGTTTGCGATTATGAATGATGATAACGTTTGTATTAAAATAAATTACAGTGTAAACTCATCTTACGACTCAACATCCATGAATGCCCTTAAAAATACCATTAATGCATGAATCCTAACAATAAAAATTATTATCGTGTATTTAATACAACAAATAACGTTACTGTAGCTGATATGAACCTGTCGGATACATCTAATAATCTGACCACGAATATCACTCCATCCCTTAACAATTATGTTGAGCATAACGCTATATCAGATATGCCCAATGATAAAAAAACACTATCATGTAAACAATAGCATTTCCTCCAGTAATATAGCATATTCACATGATTTTAATACAACATATAATGTTGAAGTTGTGATAGTGGCAGATTATATTAACATCTCACATACATATAATGATTTTAGTGATAGCAAGAGCATGCACCAAGTTAAAATTATTTGTTCTCCTTCCTCTCGAGTTACATTGAATCCTAACAGTACTCCATGTTCTTCAAATAAAAAGGTCATCAAAATATCCTCTCATGAGCTTACTAATGATGAAGTCGAAGTACTGAACAAAGGCTTAGGTTTTGCCACTGCCCCCAAGAGGATTCCCTTGGAAAGTATTATCTATAGCGTGGAAGATAGCATTCAAGGACTGAATGATGGACAAATAATGTATTTTCCAGGAATGCACTCTCCTCATGAGAAAATCCAAACCCCCCAAGTCCAATTTGAATCAAAAACTATGATTAGCACTTAAAAACTTAAGGAATAATGATAAAATTGTCATCTTGAAGTTCTATAAGGGTGGAGCCACAATGTTATGGACAAAGAGGACAAAAACTCCAATATGAGAGATCACCTCTATAAGAGTGGTTGATATAATAAGCTTCAACATAATCCTATCTAAAAAATGACTAAGGTGGTTAAGAAGGCCATCTAGGAATCAAATATTGATGACATAATAAAAAAGAAGTTAACCTTGTGTAGTAAGACCAACCCTAGGATTTATGATCTTCATAAAGTACACAAATAAGGAATTCCCCTAAGACCCATTGTAAAAATCATTGGCTCTCCCACCTATTTGCTTGCTAGATATGTGGCTAGTATTCTCAGACCTCTTGTTGGCAATGTTGATTCCTTCATTAAAGATTCCAAACATTTTTTGGACTTGATTAAAGATGATAAATGTGAACCTAATGATCTATTAGTAAGCTTCGATGTTGTTTATTTATTCACTAAAATTCCTCTTAACGAAGCTATAAAAGTTGTCAAAAATGTCACTGATCCCCTTACTACCAAGCTCACTGAGGTCTACCTTAGATCAACCTTATTTAGTGTCCAAGGGAAATTATTTGAAGAAACCACTAGGGTTTATATGGGCTATCCCTTGTCACCCATTGTTGCCAATATTTATATGGAAATATTTGAAAAGAAATCCATTAACTCTTACACCTTAAAACCAAAAATATGAAACCAATGTGAAGTGGCCTCATGGGGATTTGGAACTGAACAAGTTTTTGGAACATCTTAATGGAGTCTTAGATGACATCAAATTTACCATGGAATTAGAAGATAAAAATACCATCCACTTTCTACATGTTCTTATCTCTAAAATAAAAGATGGTAGCATTGGACATCAGGTATATAAGAATAAAATTCACACTATAGCTATCTCCATTCTGATTCTCATCATCATCCCGCTCAGAAATTGGGGATCCTTAACACACCAATCACTAGAGCCTTAAGATCATGTGACAAGGAGCATCTCCAACAAGAAATCGACCACCTCACTAAGGTTTTTCTTGATATTGGTTATAGTTACAACGACATATGCAAAGCCATCAAAAGAACCAAAAAGAGCCCTCCTCCTCCAAATTCTCCGCCACCCCTCCCCCCTCCAATGGAAAATCATTCCTCCACTACATTCGTGTTACCACTGATAAAATTGCTAAGGTCCTTAAGAAGAATGATAGTATTACATCATTTAAACCCTTTGAGACCATAAGACACAAAATGATATCTGTTAGAGATACAGTTGATCAATTTCAGTTCAAGGGGGTCTCCAAGATTAATTGTTCTTGCGAAAAGTGCTACATTGGAGAAATTGGTCAATCATTTAAGATTAGACTCAAAGAACATGGGGAAAACATTAATAAGGAAATAATACACTCCTCAACTCTTTCTGAGAATTCATCCAAAAATAAAGCACCACCTATGCCTTCAGGATACTAATATCACCACTAAAGAATATCATTATTTCAAACGCAAAATTAGAGAAACAATGGGGATCATCAAACACCCTAACAGCCTAAACAAAGATGGTGGTACTGAAGTAAGCACTAGCTAGATTCCTTTAATTTCACATATCCAATAACAATTTCCTTCCTCTCCTTTTTCTTCCCTTTACTTCTATGAACGCCCTCTTCCTTCTATTTTCTTCTTCTATTTTCCTTCTATTTTTTACCTCCTCTTTCCCTCTTTCTTATCATAAAAAAAATCCTTAATTTCTTGTTAGTTTTTCTCACTATTTTATTTTATTTATTATTTATTATTTTATTTTATTTATTTCTTTTTATTTATTTTATCTTTCTTTCTTTCTTTTTTCTCATTGTTTCCTCCTCTCTTCTTTTAATTTAATTTAATTATTTTCTTATTTAATTTAACTATTCATTTTCTTGTCTTATGGCTCTTTTATCCCCTTATAGACATCCCTTTCTTTTTTCTTGCTATCTTATCATTTTTCTTATTCCTTTACCTTTACCATTATTACTATTTTCTTATTTTATTATTATTCTTTTTCTTTTATAATTTTTCTTTTCTATAATTTATTTTATTTTATTTTATTTATTTTATTCATTTCTTATTTTATTTTATTTCTTTACTTATTATTTTCTTCCTTGTGTTTGTCATCCTTCTCTTTATTCTCTCTTTTTTCTCACCTTTACTATTATTATTATGCTTTTATTACTATTCTTTTCCTTTATAATTTTTCTTCCTATTCTAATATTTATTTTATTTTGTTTTGTTTTATGTTTAATTCTTTCCTATTTTATTTCATTTCTTTGTTTTATTTCTTTATTATCTTCTTGTCTTTATATCTCTTTCTTTTGTTATGTTGGCCTTCGTTCTGCCTTTATCCTTTCTTTGTTTGTAGTATGTATTTATTAATTTTATTTTACCTTTCTCTCCTTCTCTCAACATCATATCCGAATGATGAGTCCTACTTGAGACTTGAAACATGGATATATAAAAATGACTACTATGGAATTATCTCTGAATCCGCACCTGTTAAAATCCTACCAAAGAAATATACAGACATAAATATTATCGTTATTATTAATACTTTTAAATGAATGTTGCTAGAGATTGACCACCTTCTAGTGGAGTAACTGATGACTTTAATTGTCACTCACTAATCATATTTTTGTAGGTTCAAAAACACCCAATTATATGGTGCATTTGAGATAAGGAATGACCTGATTTATATGTGAAAGGATCAGATGGTTTAGTAGCATTGATAGCTACATTCAAGGATTTAGAGGCACAATTTAATCATAACTTGTTTGTTTGAATGTTTCTTGTTATGTTGCCTATTTTAAAATTATTTTGGTTAGAATTTCAACTTTCAGCACTACAAGTCTCAATTTACTACATGTCTTTGTGTAGAAGGGAACCTTGGGTTTTAGAGTAGTTATATTCATTCTTGTTTTAATATTGCACCTTTGTCCAATCATGTATATTCAGTAAATTCATTATATATGAAATGAATAATAATTTGGCTTATATTTTCATTTGACTTATTCAAAATTCATTAGGAGTAGAAAAAAGAAGTCATAGCTATGTTATTATTTAACTTGCGTAATTTAGTCATATTGTCATGTGAAAGTGATGTAGTATCATTATGTTAGTATGGCATGTCATTTATTAGTCAAATGAGATATAAGCTAAATTCATGTGGTAGAAACTAAACTATAATCACAACGTAATTCCATTAATAGCTTTGATTGAAAATTACATTCTTTACATTCAAAATGTATTTAGATATCAAAAAGGTGCCAAAAAATAAAGCACCTGTGTGAGCTCATAGATAAAAAATAGAGATCCTATCAATGTGAGAAAACAATAATTTTCAGATATGTACATAAAAAAGATGGACATAATGATTTCTTATGATGTTATTGACAATTGGAATATGCCCCTGTAAGGTTGGTTTTGAAATAAAAGAAGAACATGATAAAACACCCAATAATGACCATAAGAAGAATGCTTTCACTAATAGGGCACCTATATCAGTGACTGTGAATGACATGTACTGGAGTGCATGGTAAATCCTCCACACATATCGGACCTCCACCTACACTGGATACTAATTTAGACAATAGATCATCAATAATACTTTGAATACTTAATCGGTAAGTAATGGTAAAGCACTAAAATTGAGAAGAAATTTTTTTTTCTTCTCTATGAAGAGGTTTAAGATTCTGGCTTTATAATTGATAAATGTCGGTCATTTTATTGCATGTCAATTTAGAATTGATGTAAATAATAATGCCATTTGCACCATAGTTTCTAGTTGATGTTAGCCCATCAACTAGAGAAATATAGTAGGCTTCATTATTTTTCTTTCTACTAGAAATATCTCTACTATTATGAAATAATTGAGTTAGTGCTCCATTGAGAAGCACACATCTAATTCTTGCCCATCCAAGGTTAGGATGGCACCAAACTTGAATGAACAAATTCCATTTTTGCACCATCTGTAGAACAAGAAACCAATTCTATGAAAAAAATTATACCTTGTTGAAACAACAATGTGACAACTCCCTGTTATATTGGTGGCAACTCATGAATAACATACCCATGAATAACACATCAACGAGTTGCCATAATGGTGTTATAGGGTTGAGGAACATCCAGTGGGAAGAAAAAAGGCAATGAGATGTGAAACATAAATTATTACTAATAAAATATCAATGATTTTTTTGGAAATAGGCTTAGGGCATAGTCCCATGTTTTAATGGTGGAAACTCCTTGTTACAATGGTGGAAACTCATGAGGGAAAGGAAGACATTGATACGAAAATACTCAAAATGATTTTTCATATTGTCAGTGAGATCATATATCAGTGAACTAGAATTCCAAAAGGTTGCAAGGCATGTTAACTTCTTAAGTTTCCATATTCAATATCAAATGAACACTCATAATTTTTTTATTATAGATTAAGCATAAAAAATTTCCCTTAAAATTGAAGAAAAGTTGAGCAAAAGATAGCAAAGTTCTAAGGAAGAGGTGATCAAAGCATAGGCATATCAAGCTTTCAAACAAATGAAACAAATGAAGAAGAAGTGAGCAACAATAGTAATAAAAATAAAGGAGATGCTAACATATGTAGAGGAATTTTGCTAGAAGAATAGGAGGTAGGTGTGTGCATACATGATATAAGTGTGGTAAAAAAAGATGCGAGATGATAGAATGTCATGAGAATCAAAATGATGGAAAAAGGAATGAAGTGAGGAAACATGTGGCTTGAGTAAAGGAGTGTTCTATTGTTTGGAATATCATTGCAAAGATTCACCGTGATCAAGGAGAAAATATCATCTTCAAAAGAGTGTTACTCAAGCTAAAGAAGATGTTTTTTAAGAATTAGAGTAGAGAAAGAACATCTTCATTACAAAATTAAAGACACAAGGTAAGTCTTATAATATAATTATTGATTAAGAAATCACTAAAAAGGACTATTTGTAAAAGTGAGAGAAGTTAAAGTTGAAATGTACACTCAAGTCTAGTGTATATACATTTCCATGGCCACAAAGAGGACATCAGGTTATGATTCTCAACAATGCTTGCTCAATTTCAAGGATGCTAGTAAAAGGAAAAAGTGTTGTGTTGTGGTTGTGTTATGTTTTTTATGGATGCTTGTCATGTATTCATTGGTATACCTTGGTTGTATGATAGGAGAGGTTTTCTTGATAGGATGTGAAATACTTATCAATGTCAGAAAGAGGGAAAAAGTTTCATATTACATATAAGAATTGAAGTGAGTGTTGGAGATAGGAAGATCAACGTGATCATGGTTTATTTAGTCAGCATATTTTTTCAATAAATAAAGATTTCAAAGTGCTACATTGTAATTTTCCAAATATGGTTTGAGAAGAAGAGAAGAAAGTGGCAATAGAAGTTGAAGAATTGTTGAATAAATATAAGGAGATCATCATAGATGATATGCTAATAAGAATACCTCTAATTATAAACATTTCATGTCAAATTGAATTGATACTTCGATTGATATTGCATAACAAGGTTGCATATAGGATTACCCCAATAGAAAGTGAAGAGGTTAATAAACAAGATTAAGAGTTTCAAGATAGGGTTGTTATAAGAGAAAGATAGAGTCCATAGTGTTATACATACATTACTAGCACCAAACAAGGGTGGAGAATGGAGAATGCATGTGGACTTTAGAGTCCTAAATGTGATAATGATCAAGAACATATTTCCATTGCCAAGAGTTTATGATATTATAGATTATTTGAGTGGGGTAAGATAATTTTCAAAGAAGAGTGAATATCAGTTGATCAAAATTAGAGAAGCAGATGAATGAAGATAAAATCCAATACAAATCAAGCGAATCTTAGGTAAATTGGAGTATGTCATAGTTTGAAAAATGCACGAATTATCTTCATGAGTTACTCAATCCAATCTTAGATAAATTTGTAGTTGTTTACCTTGATGACATTTTGATTTTTAGTGGGATAAAAGAGGAGCATTTCACGTATGTGCAACAAACATTGGATTGGTTAAAAGAAAAGAATCTATTGTTTAACTTAAATAAATATATATTTTTGTAGGGGAGTTACTACATTCATATTTTTTGGATTTCCAAGAAGGTTTGAAGATGAAACTAGAAAAGATAAGTGTTATAATTGAATGGCTTATTCCCCAAATAAATTTTGATGTTAGAAATTTCCATGGACAAGAAAAAAAAATTCAAAGACAAAAGGAAAAACACTCATGAGAGAGTTCACATGCCATAACATTCATAAATTTAACACATGAAAAAACGACATGTTTTTTGAAATGATGTAGTCATCACAAAGATTTCCCAGTGAATCGCTACAATGGTGACCAAGCGATTTGTTGCAATAGGTGAACAAACTAGGAATCTAATTGGTTCACCCATTGCAACAACTCATTAGGTCACCGTTGCGGAAACTCACTGAGTCACCGTTGTGGTGACTACATGATTTCAAAAACCATGGGGAAATCAATAATTTTTTAAAAGTAATGAACAAAGAGAAATGAAATAGAAATTTGGGGAATAATTTACCTTTGCTCGCCCACCCGAAATAGTGTCTAATAATCTTTGTGTTGTATAGGTTGCTTGCCAATAACTCCAATAATATGATTTCTCCATTTTATAATTGGTTTCAACAGGGGAGGAGTAAGGTGATGCAAAGGAAAAATTATGTTAGATGTGGGGTCGCTTTCAAATTAAGGGGAGAAAATTCAAAATTTCCCATAAATGTTGTACAATCGAAGTTGTTGACTTGTACAAGGTAAATGGTCAAATGAGTTTACGACATCAATTGGTTAATGAGGTCTGCAGAGGTTTGTTTACTTGTTTGATTTCCAATTGGAGGATGTGTAGACCACAAGTTTGGAATTTGAATTTGAAATGGTGCCTTGCATTTAAATTCATGTTCCAATTTGAAAATTCAACATTAAATCTCACATGCACGAGCGTATGCCTAGTTGGTGTAATGCTGAGGAGTTGTGGACGGAAACAAAGTTAGAGCAGAGATGGAGATGGTGATGGAGATCTTCCATGGAGGCAAGATGGAGATAGATGAAGTTGGAGCAGGAGACAGATGCCAATAGCTAGTAAATCATGGGGGCCAAAAAGTGAAGGTGAAATCGTCAACTCATTAGACTATAATATGTGTAACCTCATGGAACATGATTTATTTTCTTATTTATGCACTATGATTCCTTTAATGCATCATCATCGAAAGGGATATCCTTTTGGTTCTCTAGTTTATTTTTCTCTAGATTCCACGAGACATCTTATTTTCTCATTATCTTCATTAGCTATCCACAAAAGGAATTTGTTGGTTGTTATAAGATGTTCATTGGTCATGTAGATACCTAGTTAGAGTGTGAAAGTATTCAAAGAGAATCAATTCTCTCTTTTTCAACATGAATATGAAGTAAAGATAAAAAGATACAAGAAATGATATAGAGAAATAATAAAGAAAAAAGTTGTGTGTGAGGTTGTTTGATAGGATTTGATTGCATGAAATAAGAGGGAATGGATGACATATATAGCTAGAACCTGTAGAAGCATTAGGGATAGCACAAGGAGACCAATTTTTAGTCAAAATGATGCTTTAGATCCAAGATTTGAACAATGGACACAATCAAGAGGAATTTGAAATGGCCATTTGAGTGAGGCAATGGTTCCACTTGGAGGTTTGGTCCATGACTTCCACTCATGTTGTGATATCATCATTTCTAAACTTGTGGGAAATGAAAATCCTAATTTTTTGAAGAAAATCATATCAAGGCATCAAATAAGACCAAGGATGGATATAAATTGTAATTATTTCAAGAGAAAGGATCATAGGAAACAAAAAATATTGCAACACGTGCTAGAGAAAGAGATGGTGTAATTATTCCAAGAAGGTATGTGGTTTACATTGCCTTATGAATTTTCCCATAAGATATGATAAAAAAATATCTAAGTTTTTCTATGTAATATAATGAAATCCAAATCATTAAAAGTAAAAATAAAATTAAACGGGCAATGTCAAGTGTCAAGTCAAGGAACAAATTGTTGAAACGTAAAGGAGTCAAAATTAGGTGACAAATGGACCCATAATGAAGCTAGTTGATGTAAAGAGAGTTAAATTCCATTTTTAAATGGAAGAAATTCAAATTGGAAGTTAAGTCCAAACATAATTCAAAATATCATAATTATATAACCAATTCATTGAAACCTTGAGTCAAGTCAAGTTGAAAGTAAAAAAGAAGTCGTGGTAAAAGAACCAGATGAGTGAAATGTTTAAAATCAAAATAAAGTTAAAATTGTAATTAATCCTTATCATAGTGGAGTCAAGTCAATGTTCAAATTCATAAGAGATTATCATTGTAAATTTAAAAGTCATGAAAAGTCTTGCAAAAGTTGTTGGCTTGAAAAATTGAGCGTGCATGATTAGTTTTCCCAACACCCAACGTATGGTCAAATCACTACATACAAGTTTGTTGATGAAAGAAGTTAAAGTGTCAAAGCCAAGAATCTAGAAGACAAATTCAATTCATAGTCAAATTTCATTGTTGTAACTTGGAATGAGAGAAATGTTAGGTTATTGTTGTATAAAATTAAGTCTATGTTGGGTCTGGTCATTCTAACAATAGGAAATATTTTGTTGTTTTTCAAGAACAAGACATTATGAAGATAGTAAGAGTCAAAATCAATGAATAAGTTAATTTTTCTTGTTGGATATTGTTCAATAAACATATTTTGTAAAGTGAATGAAAAATATTGGAGGTATCTTGCTGGATGAAGACATCCATCCTACAAGAATAAAATTATTTTATGCAAGGATTAATTAAACATATAATCAATAAAGAAAGGAAAAACATGCTTTGACAAAGATGCGCAATGGAAATGAAGACTCCATGAATAAAGCAGGCAAAATATGACAATAGAAAGAAGATAAATGAAACAGATTACCCCAAGGCAAAAGAAAGTGACAAGACAGATGCAGAAAGAGGAATAATGATAAAGAATTGAAAGATGAGATATGTGGAAGAAACCCTTATAGTAGAGAAGTAGAGATGAAAGAGGAACAAATTCCACCTATAGTTGGGTACAAGTTGTTGACAACTCTACAGTTGCAAACATAGGTAGATTTATCTAAAGAAAATGAACAGGAAAATCTCTTGAGAGGAAGTGAGAAGGCGTAAAATCGTACAACTATGGAAACTAAAGAGTAGAGGAAGCTTAGAAAGTTCTATCATAAGGAATCATGAATACCAAAAGGTCATGTTCAAGAGAGGAGCTTGATGAGGTATTATGTAGTAGTGATTAATATAAAAATATCTTCTACAGACATAAGTGAATCCCCTAGATCTAGTGCTTTGATCTAGAAACAACAAAACCAAAACACTTGTGCTTTCCTTAGAGAGATTAGAATATGGATGAAGGACTTACCTTGAATCCAACATAAGTTTTCCTCTTTTCCATGATTGTTAAATTTAGCTCCATAACCAAATGCTATAAATGGAACCTGCAAAACAATTATAACAAGTAGGAGACTACAAGATACACATAGCATAAACTAATATCTCTAATCAATGATTCAAGAGGACAATTAAATACATTTGCATCAAATAGACACAAGTATAAGAAAGAGAACAATTATTAATGAAATGTAGGAGAATATTACAACCCTTTTAAAGCTCTTGACCATGTATATGTCTCCCACCTAACTTTTCCTTCCTTAGCCAAAAAGCAAGCCTTCAATCACAACTCAAGGATGGTAATGGATCCTTAGATAAAAAGCAACAACATCGGGGAATAGCTAAGAGTCTCCAAAAGCCAACCTAGACTCTATGGGAGGCAGTGAATTTATAGGGTAAATAGGATAGTTTAGGATTTACCAATCTTGGTCTTAGATCCACATATGAAGAGGGATAAGAGATAAGACCTATAATGTAGGAATTCAAGATCTCAATTAATAGTAAATGGTTAAAACCACCTTAGAAACTTCTGAAAGAGAGGATTTGTAATTTTTTTTATTTTTCCCAAAATTTTATAGCCATCGCACCTACAGAGAAGGAAACATGTGTTGTTCAATTTAGATATTCAGTTATGCAACATGAAATTAGTGCAAGTTGCTAGAAGGCAGAGTGCACTAGGACCAAAACTAGGTTTTTAAGTTATTAAACCCAAGATTATTAGACTTTTTGGAGAGATAAATTCTTAAGCCTTTGCAAAGGGATGATTGCAAGGATGTTGATTGATCCAATTTTCAGGCCATTTGAGAAAATGTGACAAAATGATCTGTAACAGATTGCCCCCTAAAGTACAAATTTAGAAGTAGTGGTTTAGGACTAAAGTGCTTTACTTTGTGACAAGTTCGGACCAAGAAAAGGTTGGTTGAGATTATCATCTTTTACACTACATAATTATCATGATATCATTGTTGAGGTAGGCATACCCATACTCAGCCTATACACTAATATTACGTGTATAGTGATTAAAGTACCATCCACTGATAAAAAATGGTGGACCCATGTTTAGATGACTTTTTGAACAATCATCGCCATCATACTTGATGATCTAGTATGAATCCTGAAAGCACAACCCATATGGATGGAAATAAATCCAGGATCTTATACCTCATCACTCAATAGTACGAGTCTAACCATGTGAATAAATGAGTTGGAGTCAAACATGGTAAACACCATCTGATTATCGGCTAATGATGTAAGTCGTTAACAGATGTGAGAGGAATCATTGATAATGATAATGGTCCTCAAGGTACTACAATACAATATATGTGGTGTGAATAAATGAGTTGAAGTCGAACACCACAAAAAATCCCTCGGTAGAAGGCCAATGATGAAAAACATATCACCAAAAGCAAGGAAACTTGCCAATGAGGTATGAAAGTTCCAAGGCACTGAAGGGATTTTCTAAGGAAAATTCCTAGATAATGTGTTGATGTCAATAGGAAGTGATCCGTCCTAGGAGGGCCTTGATGTATCCCCCATCAATGATACAAAATAAGTATCAAGTTTTGAGACAAAAAATGTAGTGATGTGAAGTTGGTTTGAGAAAGGCAGATATGAAGTAAGGCTTAAGGTATTATAGCAAATGTCAACTAAGGGTGGACTTTCTCTAGAACATATTGACGACATTGAATGGAGTTGGCAACATTGGTTCAAATACCCATGATGAAGGTGTGATCAACAGTGAGGCAAGCGAATTTCCCAACCCAAAGAAATCATAGAGATGAATTGAAAGAGTGCCATATTCAAGAGCGATCTGCTGCCATCAATAGCTAAAATTCCTTATTTTCCCAATTTCCCAACCGTTTCTTGCTAGTACCTATTTATTTTTTACAAGCTTGAGGAGGATAAAATATGCTTTGTGTAACACCCTCTTCCCACATTTACCTAAGTTAACCGGTCTGATGGGGTAAACATGTGATGAGAGGCTATTATGTTGTGATTCAACTCCCCATTTACAGTTAAGGAAGTGGAACCGATAAAAAAACCATTATGACCTTCCACACATGCTAAAAAACCTTCAGGAGCCAACCAACCCTTCCAGGTGACCAACCCCTGAGAAAACTTGACATTTCACTGATATGGACCCCCATCCACTCCCATGACAAGCCATGCATGCAACTGAGGCCTTCCACTCACTCCCACAACAAGGCATGCCAATGATTGTGGAAATTTTCGGCTAGTTTTGAGCCAGCAACCCCATATTTTGTGTCACTTTTTTAGGACCAAGGCATAGACCACTGCCTAGAACTTCATGAAACTTTTAGAAATTATAAATAAAAATGGAATAAGGATACCAATGAAATATTTGGTACAAATACTTGATCTGACCCCTACTATCCATGATAAACATTTCGTCAAACATGTCACAAATATGCAATCTGTAGGTCATAACAACATATCTTAGCATAAGGGGAATCATACTTATCTGAAAATCGTTATGAAGAATTGATGCCTTATCACAATATCTTCAATATCATATATTGGGTCATATATTTATTGTTCATTAATTTTCTAATCAAAACATGATGAGATCCATACATCAAGTCTATCATAAAACATCCTCATAACTAGCATATATTCAACAGAATTAACAAAGATATGACAGCCATAAAAACCACATGTGAACAAGTATACTTACCCATTAAGTACAATAGGAAACGAGTTCTTATTAACATATGCAAAATGCAAGCAGGTTTGGGACTTCCACTTACCACCTGAACATAGATTGGCTGAACCAAATCTTTCTTTCATCCAATCACCTCATGCCATGTTCCAAGCATGAAAGTGGGATCTCATGGAACAAATCAAACAAAACCAATCCAGGGATTCTAGAGGCCAAACCATATCAACACTCAACATGTGACTCCACCTCACAGTTGTATATCGCTAACCATCACGATAGTGGTCTCTACCCAAGTAGTCCAGGGCTCCAAAGCATTGTTCCAACCAGGGCTTCTAGGACTAGTAACACAACCCACAGCTGTTGTCAGGCTTCCAGAGAATTTTTCCAACCAGGGCTTCGAGGACTAGTAACTCAAACCACCAATGGATTTTAGAGCATTTTTCCAACCAAGGCTTCTAGTACTAGTAACTTAACCCAGGTTGTTACAGGTCTTCCAGAGCATTTGTCCAACCAAGGCTTCTAGGAACTAGTAACTCAACCCACAACTATAAGGAACATGAGAACCAACCAAAAAACAAAAGGAAAGACACCCACAACGTCATGGTTATTTGGGAAATGGAAAGGCTAGACCAATCCACTGTTAATATAGGAAACTCTCCATGCCAATGACAAATCATAACCAAGAAACCACATGAATGTGCGATGTATGCCAAAACTAGCAAGGAAATCATACATGCAACTCGGTACCTAGAATCAAAACCCGTTGTAGTTGTTGATCCTAATGTCCTGTTATGCTTTCCTACTCTTCCTTTTCCTTCTTGTTCCAAATACCAAGTATGCCACACTCCTTCAAGAGTGCTCCAAGAAAAATCTAAGTGTCCAAGAGTATCAGTGAGAGAGTAGAAAATGAGAGCTCCACAAATGAACTGACAAAAAGCTACAGAGTGATCCTCATAAGCCTTTTTATTAATTTTCAGGCTAGGAGGGTAACTCTGAAGGAAATTGGTTATTACAGTACCCGTATCATTAGTTTATACATGAGTGGAGAGACTCTTGGGATTCCAATTCCAAGGTCTCTTAGTTTTCTCAAATGCATAACTGACAATATTTACAATATTTACAATAATTCTTTCAGATTAGGTGTCAACATTCCCCCTTAATCTAAAGGGATGTTGGTGAGTCCAAGCATCATTTTGAACCTTTCAAAATTTTCTCTTCCAAACGATTTGGTGAATATGTCTGCAATATACTCATTTGTGGAACAATAACATAAGTGGATTGTCTTGGTCTCAACATGATGTCGAATAAGATGATATTTTTTATTTATGTGCTTGGTTCTATCATGCAACTTTGGGTTCTTGGAAAAATTTATTACAGAAGTGTTATCAATCAAAAGAGGAGTTGAATGTTATTTTTTCTCCTACAAATCCTCCTAAATTTTCCGGAGCCACGCAATTTCCTTTGTTGCTTCAATTGTTGCCACATATTTTTCCTCAATTGTTGAATTTGTTGGAACTAATTGTTTGCATGATCTCTAGGAGACAACTCCTGATCCAAGACTCATAACATAACCTGAAGTAGATACCCCAGTGTCTTTATCTCCATCGAAGTTTGAATCAGAGTATCCAATAAATTTGAATTTCCCCACCTATGTATACTTAAGTCCAAAGTCTTGAGTTCCCTTCAAGTGCTTTAGAACTCTTTTTGCAGTAGACCAATGACCCTCACAAGGATTTTTCATAAACCTGGAGAGGATTCCAACATTAAATGAAATGTCTAGTATGGTAGTAGTTAGGTAGTTGATACTTCCTACCAGTTGTCTATACTTTGTTTCATCCTCAAATTATTTTCCTTAAGTGGATGTGAGCTTTAAGTTTTGTTCCATTGGAGTAGTCAAGGGATTATACTCAGCCTTACCAAACCTATTTAATACATCTCCAATGTACTTCTTCTGAGAGAGGAATATAAACTTCGAATGTTGAGTTACTTCAATACCAAAATTGTAGTGAACATAGCCCAAATCTATCATTTCAAAACCTTTCCTAAATTCCTTCTTTATGGATTAAATGTAGCTCTTATTGTTCCATATCATCATAATATAATCTACATACACCACAATATATAAAACTATTTTTCCAACTTTCTTGACAAACCAGGTTGCATCATCAAGATCATAATGTTTGAAGTTGAGTTTTAGAAGATGCTTAGTTAACTTCTCGTACTAGGCTCACAGTGATTGCTTGGGGCCATACAAGGACTTTACAAGATTTCATATTTTTTGTTCTTGACCGTTCACAACAAATCCTTCTGGTTAGTACATAAATACATTATCTTTCACATCTCCATTCAAGAAAGCAGTTTTTACATCAATTTCATGGAATTTCCAACCTTTCTGAGCTGCTAGGGCAATGAGTGTCTGGATGGTTACCCATTTTGATGTGGGGGGGGGGGAATCATCCTCATATTTGACTCCTTCATTATGTGCAAAACCTTTGGCCACAAGCCTGGCTTTATGCTTATCAAGTGAGACATCTTCTTTATACTTGTTCTTAAAGACCCACTTGCAGCCAATTGGTTTGGTTCCCAATGGAGGATCAACCAGCTTCCAGGTGTCATTCTTTATCAAGGCATCATATTCTTTCTACATCATTTCTTTTGATTCATCATTATAATCAACTTCTTTGAAGGAAGTTGGTTCAAAATCTGTATTCAAATTTAGTTCACAATCATAAGAAACATCCATATCAACTGGTGAATCAGAATCTTTTACGTCACCTCCATTCTGTCTAGTTGAGCTTCTTATTCCTGTCTTTCCAACCTCATAAGGATGAACACCTTCAATTGGCTTTGTCAACTATTTTGGAGGACCTTTCTGAGATGGTCCAGGCTACTTATTTGACTGAGATGGGTCTGAATCAAGATTTAGTCTCCCAATTCTGTCAATCACATCACTCAAATTGTTATCAGTGGCTAGAGCTTCATGCAAGGGAAAGAGTGCCTCAAAAGAAGATTCCATAGATTGATCTAGTATAGGAATCCCCCCTTCAAGATTTGGAATCTCATTATCAAATTCATGAAAATATTTTTCATGTCCAAATTTATCCAAGCGATCAAGTTTCTGCTCAACAACAATGTCAATCTTGTAATATTTAAGAAATATCACATCTCTAGATATTATAAACTTCTTATTCACTTCATCATAGAGATGGTATTCTTTGGAGGTATTTGAATACCCAAAGAAGATACATTTGCAACTCCTTGCACTGAGTTTATTTCTCTGTTCTTTAGTTATCAAGGCATAACAAGTGGAACCGAAAACCTTGAGATGCCTCACTAAAGGAATGTGGCCATACCACAATTCATAGGGAGTCTTGTTTTTTATAGCATTAGATGGAAACCTATTCTTTATACACACAACACATAGAACTTCATCAACCCAAAACATCAGTTTAACATTCTTGAAAAACATCATGGAATGTGACATGTTTAAGATTGTCTTGTTCATTCTTTCAACTACTCTATTTCGTTGGATATTATAGGGCACAGTTGTTTGATGTTTAATCCCATGCCGACGAATATATTTTTCAAATTCATCTGAAGTCTATTCTTTTCCATTATCAGTGTGAATAGAGCCAATATGAGGTTGTGCATCATTTTCAATCCATTCATGAAAGTTCTTGAATGTTTCAAAAGCTTCAGAATTGTTCTTCAATAAATAAACCCAACAAATTCTAGTGTAGTCATCAATAAATGTCATCATATATTTATTACCATTTGCAAAAGTAACAAGCATCAATCCACATAAATTAGAATGAATGATTTCAAGTTTTCTAAGTGATTTGGAATGAGAATCATCAAAATATTATTTTTTTCTATTTCCTAAGATACAAGCATCACATTGATTAAGTTTCCTAGGAATTGTAAGAAAACCAATAACACCATTTTTCTTCAACAAATGAAGGTTGTCATAGTTCAAGTGTCCAAATATAGCATGACATAAAAGAATTGATGGAAATGTACCTTCATCATTGTGAGAACTATAGGAGAATTTCTATACACGAGCAGAGGTTCCATGCAGCTTCAGAAGTCTTTCTTCTTCTATCCCCGTCATGATAAGTGAGTGATATGATTCTTTTCTAACCTCGAAATTGTCATCAAATATATGCATGAGTGTCCTTGCTGGTGGATGTGGACCAAAGACAACAATTTTATCCTCAGATCTGGGAGGTAGAGAACATTAAGTTTTGACTTATTTGCAAAGTATACTGCTCCATCAGCATTGTCAGTGAATCCTTCAAAGAAATATCTCCTGAAAGTCATGTGGAAAGTTACTCCTAAATCAATCAACCAATCATATTTCCATGAAGCAAGTGAAGCATTGAATAAGTCTTCAGTTACTCCAATGTTTCAATGTTCCACAACATAATGAGTGGACTCAGGTGATTTACCTTTCCCTTTATCAGTTTTTCTACCTTTTCCTTCATTTTTTTTCCTGCTCAATTCAGTCCCAATAAAACTTACAAGTGGAATCATCATGTCCATCTATATTGTGTCATATGCAATGAATATTAGACTTTTATCCTTGGAACTGTCTGTCCCTCCTGCCTCCAAAATTCTTCCTTCCTCTACCTCTTCAGTCACCTCTTCCTCTAGAAGAATCTTGTGCATGATTCTTCTCTTTACATGCAAGAAAATGACTTATTCAAAATGACTGAGGAGATTTCTTCTTCCCAGATTCCTTCTCTCTCTCAGCAAACTTCTTCTCAAGGTAATCAAAGGTAATCTCCTTAAGGTTTCCACTTGCTTGCAATGACTCAATATAATGTGAATACGTGGGATATAGTGCCTTGACATAATCTATGAGAGGAATATCTATCTCAACACCAGTGGGTTTTATATCATGTATAATGGATCTTACTTCTGATGTTAAGGCAATAGGGTCATCATTTTTCAACTCAAGACTGAAAAAAATAATCAACAATTGAACAACTTCAAGTTCAAAGTGCAAGTCATACAATTTCTTCAAATTATTTAAACCTGCAAAGGAATTTGAAAATAATGAAATACGACGACTCACCTCTTCATTTACTGACGTTGAAATCAAGGCATAGGCCTTGTTGTTCTTGTTTTCCAAAAAGGAAAGCTCCTTATCTGAAGTGGGATTTTCAGGTGCATTATCTCCTTCTCCTTCACAAATTCCTTTCCACAACTCATTGAAGATGAGGGTGTGTTTTCTTTTCCATGACCACTCATGACAGTTCTCTTTGCTAGAGAGAACTACTCCCACAATGGAGATGAGTGAATGCATCATAAAATCTGAATTGATGTCAAAAATAATTATAATACTTGCAACAAAAGATTGATGTCTTTGTAAAATGATTGGCTATGTCTTCAAAAAAACTTCAATTAAAGATGTAGACTCTCCATGAAAATCACATACCTCCATACACCATGCAATTCTATAAAGGACTCAATATATAATGGATGCTCCAAATAATATGTGATAAATTTTATACCATTCACATACTATGGCATTCAAATCCTCTCACATACTTCATATGAATTATAAGTTATTGAACTATATGAATGCCACCCTTTTTTTTTTTAAACAAAATGATTATATATGTGTAAGTCTCCACACATACATATATCACATATCATGAACCACCATGTAACATACACCTTTCATGAGCATAAAAAAATTCAATTCGCATCATACCAAATTAACTCTTCACGACCTTTCATTTTAAATCAACACTTTCAAGAGTCTTCAAATTCAATATATAAATGGCATTCAATATATAAGGGCCACTGAACTATATTCAATGCATACTAGATAGGATTTCATCTCACAGTCTTCAACATATATCGACCTTCTATTCACCATGCAAAATCTTCAGAAAAATTGTTCATTACATACCTCAACATTAGGCAGCAGTGTTCACCGTGGCAGGGGTTTCGACCATATAATTCCTGGTCATTTGCAGGATTCATTTAACGAATTCCATGGTTCTCTCACAAAGGTGGATAGTTTCTCACGCAGTGTGGATCTTAATTGTGTGGTTGACGAAAAAATATGGCTTGAAGATATAGTTGTGTGGCCACATTCATTAATCGAGTCAGCAAGAGAAGAGTTTTTGGTGAAGAGGATGTGAGCAAGCGTGACAATGGTGGGAAGAGAAAGAGCTACAGGAATGAGGAAACCAATGAGCAGAGATATTAGGGTAGACACACCTTGTCACTGTTTACAACCCAAATGGAAACCAGAGTCCATAGTCAAGGATGAGTACCCAACAATGCAACAATATGAAATTGAAGTATACATATAGGAAATTGTGCATACAAAAAAACGTATAATTTTGACCAAATCAAGGAATTAGCACAAGTAAAGAACCGATTGCAGAGGAGTTACTAAGAAACAAAAATATAAATTTGGGACAAAATATGGCAGAAAATGGAATAGGAGTTACAATGCTGAAAACTAATTTTGGGAGTTGGCTCTAATACCATCTCAGACTAGGAGGGTAACTCTAAATGAACTTGTTTATTGCTTTACCCATATCATGAATTTATACATGATCAAAGAGACTCTTAGGATTCCAATTCCAAGATATATTTGTTTGCTCAAATGCATAACTAACAATATTTACAATAATCCTTTCGGATTAGGTGTCAACATTAATGAGGCCTCTATTTTCTTCATTTTCAATTATTTTTCCTTCATTTTCCTCCTCACATGCAACTTGTGACCTTTCACCTCCCTTTTCTCCCAATTTCCATTGTTTTCGTAAATAAATTTCCAAAATTACCACTATTCCTTTCCAAAGCCTTTGCCAATTTCCATAGCCATTAATTAATCACAAGTTATCCCCGTCACTATGTTTTTCCCAACATTCATCTTGGAATATGTGTCCCATGAGCATGGTTATTATTTTGCCTTTATTAAATTTATTACATGGATTTTTGACCAAGTTTGTTACATAACCCTCCCCCTTGGTAGAGAACCGTCCTCGGTGTTCAATGACACCTACAACCAAAAAGACTACTAAAAATTAAAAAAAACTTCCCATGGAGTATTATAACTTAGCTCGTTGTAGTATTTACAATGATCATCCTACTATGAAGAAAACCAACATGAGAAACATAACAACATTACAACCATAATGACATGACACCCACACCACTTATTGGATCTTTATAACACAACTCGTGGTGGTATTTACATCCATATACATATATACATATACCAAACATCACACGAAAACATATGCCAAAAGCATTCGCTTAACTAGCGAATAGAGAAGGATACATAGCCCGCATCTGATCTGCCATCTCCCATGTAGCTTCATCAGGCCCAAATTGCTTCCATTGCACTATAACCTACTTGATTGCTCAGTTCCAAATCATGAGCATCTTTCTCTGCAAAATGCACTAAGGTTCTAGCTAGAATTATCCTTTTGGTTCCACCTACAATACATACCATTCAATCACATGATCGACATGTTTAACATACTTCTTAAGCAATGACACATGGAAAACATCATGGACTTTCATTGTCGGAGTCAGTGCAACTCGATAGGCCACTATTCCAATCCTCTCAAGTATCCTGAAAGGTATACAATATCGAGGTGCCAACCTAGCACATGATCTAATACTCAAGGAGCTCTTCTTTGGCTTGATGCGCAAGTACACTTGTTCCCCAACATGAAACTCCTTAAACATCATGTTCTTATCTACATAGCTTTTATTTTTGTCCTATGCTTCCATCAGATTCTTCTTGATTACATACATTTCCTATTCCATCTCTGCCAACATGTTTGGTCCAATAAACACCCTATTCACTGAATCACTCCAACTAATGGGAGTATTACAACTCTGCCCATAAAGTGCCTAAAAAAGACTCATCCTCAAAGATTCCTGGTACCCATTTTTGTAAGCGAACTCAACCAGTGGAAGATACTCTTCCGAATTCCATTTCTAGTGCGTCACATACATCCCCAACATGTCCTCCAATATCTTGTTGACCCTCTCTATCTGTCCATCTATCTATGGATGATAAGCTGTACTGAAGGCCAACTCTATACCCAAATTGCCAAATAACTCTTTCCATAATATAGAAGTGAACTTGACATCCATGTCTGACATAATTTTCTTTGGTACACCATGCAACCTCACTAAATCTATGATGAATACCTATGCTACATCATTACTTGAATACATAGACTTCATTGAAATGAAGTGTGCTACCTTTGTCAACCTGTCCACCACAACCATGATGGAATCATTTTGACTAGATATCCTCTAAAAACTTGTAATGAATTCCATGGAAATGACCTCCCATTTCTACTCTGGAATCGGAATTAGCTATAGTAGACCACCTAGATGCTTACACTCTTCTTTTTCATATTCACAATCCAAGTACCTAGCCACAAACTTTTCCACTTATTTCTTCATGTTCAGCCAATGGTAAAACTTAATCACCGTTGTCAATGTCTTCTAATATCCTAGGTGATGTGAATATGAGTTAGCATGAAATTTTTTCAAGATAAGATTTTTGAGCTCACTGTCATCTTAAACATATATCCTGCCCCTAAATATTACCAAGCCATTTGTTGTGAGGTAATAGTCCACATCCTAATCACCTATACCCTATTGTAACCTATGCATAAGCTCCATATACTTGTCATCCTTCTATCCTGCCTACAAGATCCGATCATGTAAATATGTCCCATAAGAAATCATAGCTTCTATGTGATTTACCTATATCCGCCTGCTAAGAGCATCTACAACCATGTTCTCTTTACCTTTAATGTACTTGATCTCAAAGTCAAACTTATTGATCGTGTCCAACCATCTAGCTTGTCTAGCATTCAGATTCAGTTGGTCAAATAGATACCTTAACCCATTGTGATCACTCATTAAGATGAATCGCCTGCCAAGATGGTGCCTCCACATCTTCAAAGAATGGATGATCGCTACCAACTCAAGATCATGTGTTAGATAATTCTACTTGTTCTCATTAAGTTTCCTTGATTCATAGATTACTACATGTCCTTCCTGCATAAGGACTCCACCAAGCCCTCTCTTGCAAGCATCTTTACATATCACAAACTCGTTATCCAGCCCTACAATATTTAAAATTGGAGTATTTGTCAACAACTACTTCAATTGTCCAAAACTGGTTACGCATTCCTCTATCCATTCAAACTTCTTACCCTTCCTTTGCAATGACGTAATATGATAAGCAATTTGTGAGAAGTTCCTAATGAACCTCGTGTAATAACCTACTAACCCCATGAATGATCTTACCTCATCCACATTTCTAGGAGTTTCCCACTCCATGATAGCCCTTATCTTTTTCGGATCCACTGCTATGCCTTGGAAACCACATGCCCCAAGTAGTGTACCTCTGTTTGAAAGGAACTGCATTTTTTAAGCTTGGCATCCAACTAATGCTCTCTTTGCAATCTCAATATTATTGTTAACTGTTCGACATGATCTTCTTTGTTTTTAGAATATACCAATATATCATCAATGAATACAATGACAAACTTGTCTAGAGAAGGATGCAACACACTATTCATCAAGAATATAAAAGTAGTTGGAGCATTAGTCAAACCAAATGGAACTACAAAAAACTCATAATACCCATACCTGGTTTGTAAAGGAGTCTTGTATATGTCCTATCCTTTAATACGTACCTGATGGTATCTTGATCCCATATTAGTCTTCGAGAACATTGTTTCTCCCTTCAGCTAAGGAAACAAGTCATTGATCCTCGGCAACAGATACATGTTCTTGATAGTTACCTTGTTAAAATGCTTGTAATAAATGCATAACCCGAGCGTACCATCCTTCTTCTTCAAAAACAACACCGGTGCATCCCAAGACGACACACTTGGCCTAATTTATCCCTTGTTAAGCATATCCTTCAACTGCAACTTCAACTACACCAACTCTAGTGTGCTCATCTTGTAAGGTGACTTTGATGTTGGTGCTACCCCTCGTACCAACTCAATAGAAAATTCCACTTCCCTGTGAAGTGAAAACTCTAAAATATCTGCCGAAAACACATCCTGAAACTGTTGTAGAACTGGGTACCTTCTCTAGATTTCCACATCCTCAACTTACTTACCTTTGTAATTGGATATATGCATTGCAAATAACACAAACCATTTTCTATGACTGCGCTTTTCCTGCATAGCTTTCACCATTCTAACTTATGTTACCTTATTCTTACCCTACAAGACTCTTTCTTCCACATTTTCATTCGGACACTCAATAGCCTTGTCATAATAATTGACCTTGGTCCTATGAAGATATACCCAATCTATACCCAAAAGCATATTATATGATCCCAATGGTAGTACATTCATATGTGGTGATGTAGGCCTACCATTTAACTCAAATGAACAGATCTTATCTAATGATGAACTCTCTTCTTTGTATCTATATCCAACTTCACTAACCAAGATTTTTGCATGCACTTTGTTATTGAAACCACACTTATCCACCAGGTCATAATTAACATAACTATAATTATATCCAAGCTCATTCAAAATAGAAGCAACTTGATCAAAAATATTACCATCCATCTCAATAATAGATGCTTGGTGATCCGCTTTCCTGTTCTCCAATGCTGGATAGATCCATGGAATACTCTGTCCAACATCCCCCACTGTCTGTGCCTCCCTGATGTTGTGGAAAATATCTCCTACGATTCTCTCCACCACAAGTCCAACATTGTAAATTCTTCCAACCTACACCCTAGTTTTTCTTCTCAGACCAAAATCCTTATCCTCTATCAGATGCATTAAACTTCTTATGTGGTGCCACATTCTGTTTGTTACTTGTATCTTGAGGTCCTGTTCACTTCTTGTCCCATATTCCTTTATTATTTGCATTACCTTTCTAGTCTGACTTCATCTCAAATTTATGATTTGATTTTTCATAACAATGCCTTAGATCGAGATGGCCTCCTCCAGTGATCTAGGCACATCAAACTCAATCATGTCCTTGAATGCTACTAGAAACTCACCGATGAATCATTGGAACTTGGCCTTCTCCTCCTTGAGGTAAGGCACATACCTTAATAACTCCAAGAATCTACTAGTGTACTACTCATCAGTCATAGATACCATCTTCACCTCATAGAATTCATTTGCCCTGTCATATTAGTATCTCTTCAATAGATACTTCTTCTTGAATAGTTTCTTGAATTCACTCCATTTCAACTCCTCTTCATGAATATCTCATTTTTCACATCTTCCCACCAGATATCTACTTTTCCTTTAAGACTGAATGTAGTTATTCTGTCTTTCATGTTCTCTAAGTAATCATGTGATCTGAAGAAATATTTCATCCCAAGAAACCATGCTTCTACATCCCGTGACTTCTTTATTTCTCCATTGAATTTAGGTGTCTTTTCTTTCTTGAAATCATCTAACAAATATCCCATATCACTCCTCTTGTAAGGATGATAACAATGATGACCATGATACCTATCTAAACCAGAACTAGAGTAAATCCCATGTCCACTGCCTCGTCTATCAGGTGTATCCAATAATCTTCCATCGCTAACTATGCCATCTCTACCCAACTTGTGCCCACCATGCGACTTGCTACCGTATGCCCCATTAGTCCTACCCTCTTGTCCATCACTGATTCTAATCATTCCCTGTCTCTGCAAGTATAAAGAGTTGTGAAGAATTACTACATTGACTTCTTCTTGTTTCTCTTGTGCCCTAACAAGTCTCTCTTTTGGGCATTGGATAATCCAATGCTCCCCATGTGTTTCGTGACATGGCTTAACTACATCTCATGGATCCGTTAACTGTGGAGATGCATTCGTTTACTAACACCTATAGTTTTGGTGTAACAGAAATTGTGATTCCAATAAGTGTTATCAAAGCCAAAAGTCTCGAGTTCAAATCACACCCAACTCATATTAGGGGGGACATTGTTGGGTATTGGATAATCCAGTGCTCCACGTGTGTTTCGCAACATGGCTTAACTGCCTCTCATGGATCCATTAACTCTAGTGATGTGTCTGTTTACTAACACCTGTGGGTTTTGGTGTAACATAAATCATGATTCCAACACTCTCTTATGATTAAATGATTTTGCCATTATATTCTTTGCAACTCCTTATTTCTACCTTCAAACTTCTCATAGTGTATGTTATGTCAAGAGAATATCCCTCACCATGTTGCTCATCTGATCTATAGGGAGAATCTCATGAACTGTAGTCTACCATCTTGCTAGTCATATTTGTTCTTATCTTCCTGCGAGGTATATCATGTCAACTAAACCAAATCAATAGCAAACCAATGTACCTCATTTTAGTTCAAGGGAGGATATCATGTTTACAAGACCAGCCAGGTTAGCACAATACATATGTAAACATAATCATATCAACATTTAATCATCATTTCAACCATTGTCTAGTCATCAATGCATGACCATACCAACCACATACCATGACCTCATGCACGACAACTATCACCATGTCAATGTATTCATAACAACATATAAACACTGACATGCATGACCAATGCACAACCGACATGCACTCATGATGACCACATCCAACAACAACACCATCAACTTTTCACATGGAAACACCACTACAACTATGACCAACACCATGCATATGCAACAAGCACATAGACCACAAGCATAAGGAAAACATATGTAATCGAAATGTATGCACGACCAACACACACCGCCCATCCGGTCCAAGGGGTGAACCATGCTCTGTTACCACTCTGTAACACCCTCCTCCCACATTTACCCATGCTAACGAGTATTTTGCGGTAAACATGTGACACAAGACTACTATGATGTGATTCAAATCCCCATGTACAGTTAAGGAAGTGGAACTGACAAAACAAAACCATTTTGACCTTCCATCTCATTATTTCATAATTAATACAAGATTAATTTTCCTGAAATGCTGAATGAGAATCTTCACAATGTTCATCTAGTAAAAAACAAAAATTTCCAACAAGTGAACTAGAGGGATACATAGTTTCACAATGTTCATAGAAAACTGTATGGAAATCCTTTAAAGATAAAATTCCTGCGGGAGGAAGTTTTTTATAACACTGTCGAGCTCTACCTTCCAATGACATCATGAATAATTTCATCCATACGTCCTCATGTTTTGTTAGGGTCCCACCCTAACCCCCTTATTTATGTCATGAGATCACGTCATAGTCAAGAGTCAATAAAGCCCATATTAATATTTGTAAGTGGTTAACCCGCAATTAATCTACAAAACTATCACTAGTCAGAGTGATTTATGCACTAGTACAGACTCGAAATTATCGTAAACTTAAAAAAGTATTAACAGGCTATTAAAAATATTACCCTTCTTTTGAAATATAAAAATTTAATCTAACCTTTGTAATTGACGAGTGATTTTGATATTTTAAATTTTTTTGGAAGTGTAATTTTTTTTTAGCCCTTCTAAGAAGGGCCAGGAGCCTAAAGAAGGGCTAGGAAGGGTTCAATTTTGAACGTGATTCGGTATTGTTTACCGAATGTATTGAGAGAACCTAAGGAGCATATATTTTTTTAATTGAATACGGTTTTTTTTGGAATGGATACTAATATGTTATTTGTGTCACCAAACATAGCGATATTATTTCATGTTAAAGTTTCTATTATATATTAATAGAAATTGAATATATATATATATATATATATATATATATATATATATATATATATATATATATATATATATATATTAAAATAGCATATTATTTTAAAAATATATATATTAATTTATTCATTTTCCATGTTATGTATATTATTTATTTTTTAATTTTAATTAAATTTATTTTTTTATTGAAATTAAGATGGAAATTAATCATTTTATATTTTAAGTTTTTTAATTACCAGTTTAGATTTATCTTAACAATGGATCTATTAAGCACCGAGAAGGATCAAATCTCTCAACGTGTGAACTTATTTTTTGAGTGCAAAATTTGAGGAAAGGTTTGCACCTCGAGAGATTTGATCCCTCTCGGCGCTTGATAGATCCGGTGTTAAGATGGATCTAGGCTGATTACAGTCGTGTGCGGTCATACAATATTTGTTGAACATCTAATTATTTTCATCATTTTAAATATGCTAAATATGTCTAAGATTAATTTGGTCAATTTAATTTAAAATTTTCTTAGTTACCTCAATTTTTTGAGATGAGAGAGACTGTTAGTAACTTGAATGATGAAAAATGATGAAATACAAATTTTGAGTGCAAAGTGTCAATGTAACAATTTTGATAGATAGAAAATGGGAATACTAAGAATATAGTTAATTACAAACAATCTTCATTGCAATCAATATGAAACTATTTATTTTCTTCCACTGTTCCTATTGTCACACCTATTAGTTTTTCCATTTTCTCATATCGATCATATGAAAAGAGTAGTTGGAATCATATACCATTCAAATATTTAACTCGAGCTATTGTAGTAAACAACATACCTTGTCTCTGTTTCTCTCCAATATTAATAGTAGTTTTCTCAAAATTCAATCATTGTGACTTATGGAGTGTTAAACCCCAAATAGTTTTCAATGGTAGTTATTTTCTATTACTGCGTTTGAATGCAAAGTAATTAACAATGTTGAATGATGGAAAATGGGAATAATAAGAATGTACCTAATTATAAATAGTTTATAGTTTCAAGAAGCAAACATTTAGGGTAAGAAAACATTTTATTTAGGATGAAAATTCAAGTATTGCATTTATGGTTGAATAATTTTTATGTGCTTAGACTTAGAGAATGTGTGTATGTTTTGGGGGTGAGAAGGAGAGACAAGGGGAGATAGAGATATAGATGGGGGGGAGAGGGAATAAGAGAGAGGCAAAGACATGGAGGGAGGAAGAGATATCGATATGGAAAGAGAAATGTTAGAGAGAGAGAGAAGGGGAAGAGAGCGAGAGGGAGGGGAAAGGGAGGCAAGGAGAGAGAGATGGATAAATATGGAGAGAGAGTGTGTGTGTGTGTTTAGGGGCTAATATAGAGAGATAAAGAAGGAGAGACAATGGGAGATAGAGATATAGATGGAGGAGGTAGAGATGTGCTTACACTGAAATCAATGCACACTATTAATATAATTACTTTGAAATTAATGTACATCATACATCTCGTTGCATCAAATTAGATATCAACGTCTACACTAAAATCAATGAATTGAGTGCAAACAATCAAATAGGATTATAAATCAACATCTATACTGAAATAATTGCATCTAGTGCAAGCAATCAAATAGGATTAGAAATCAACAGCTATACTGAAATAATTTCATTTATTTCAAGCAATCAAATAGGATTAGAAATCAATATCTACACTGAAACCAATACATCTAATGCAAGCAATCAAATATGAGTAGAAATCAACATCTATGCTGAAATCTATGCATCTAGTGCATGGTATTAAATATGATTAGAAATCAACATCTAAACTGAAATCAATGCATCTAGTGCAAGCGATCAAATAGGATTAGAAATCAATATCTACACTAAAACCAATGCATCTTGTGCAAGCAATCAAATAGGAGAAGAAATCAACATCGACACTGAAATCAATGCATCAAGTGTAAGGTATTAAATAGAATTATAAATCGACATCTACACTGAAATCAATGCATATAGTGCATGTGATCAAATAGGATTCTCTCTCTCTCTCTCTACCCCCTCCATCTATCCCTCTTCCTCCTTCCCTCTCTTTGCCTCTCTCTTCTACCCTCTCCCCCGTCCCATATATATCTCTATCTCCCCTTGTTTCTCCTTCTCACCCCCAAAACATACACACTCTCTCTCTCCATATCTATCTCTCTCTCTCTCTCTCTCTCTCTCTCTCTCTCTCTCTCTCCCTCTTCCTCTCCTTTTCTCTCTCTCTCCCCCTCACTGACGTTAAGAAATTGACTGTATAACATAAATAATTGCCGAAAGGAATAAATATAAAAAATAACCAGCAACAACCATAAACACATAAACACACATGTTTATCTGGGAAATCCCAAATCCAGTGAAAAACCCAACCTAATGATATTTCATTAGCATTGGCAAAAACCCTGGCCACTCCAACCAAGTGAGCCTTCACCGCTCACCTCCAGGCCTTGCATTACAATGAAGTTCTTCCAGCCTTTTATAAGCTCCATTACATATAATACCATAGGCAGAATATTATGGGTGCACAATACCATGTGCCCCAAAACCATCACTGTTTAACCTGGTCAACTTTGACTCTATCCCGAGTCAAGTTTACCTAACAACTAACTCTCTATCTCTCCCTTGTCATTCCCTCTCCACCTTTCTCTCTATATGTATTTCTTCCCCTTCCAACTCCATCTCTCTCTCTCTCCCCCTCTCTCTCTTTTTCCTTCCTCTCTCTCCCCTTCTCTCCCACCTCCCTCCGTCTCTCCCCCCATCATTCACACACTCTCTCTCCATCCTCCAACTCTCTCACTATCTCCCTCCCTCTATCCTTCTCTCTATTCTCCTCTCTCCCCCCTCCACATCTATGTCTCTCTATCCCTCTCCTCCCCTTCTTTCCCTGTCTTATCCTCTCCTTTTCTCTCTCTTTTCTTGTCTCCTCTCTCACTCATTCCATCTTCATCTCTCTTTCCCCCTCCAAATAGATCTCTCTCTCTCCCTCTCTCCCCCCTCTCTCTCTTCCTTTCTCTCTCACTGTGTCTCTATTCCCCCTTCCATATCACTCTCTTTCTTCAATATGATCCCATTGTATTGTATTTAAGAAAGTATCTAAATTAATAAAATGTTAGAGATAATGGAGAATATCTTAGAATAGTGAATTGATTCACGGTACCTCAGGATAGGAATTAGCTTCTATTTCCTAGGGTATGGTTCTATCTTCCCTAAATCCATGATTGCTATATAATGTGTGATGTACGTGGACAATGTAGAGCATTCTGCAGAGCCAGACTCTCCTAGTTCAGTCTCTTAGTCGTAGAGCTGACCAGTGGTTGTTTTTTTATTAATACCAACATTTCTTTTTAACATGGTATCAGAGCGACAGGGTTGAGAAACTTGTTTGCTAAGTGAAGGATTTTGCAGACGCGCCTGAGGTGAAATCGTCGTGTGGTTTGGGGGAAAAATCGCGCTGATCCCACTGTGAGACTTCCCACATATTATTTTGGATGACCGTCGCGATTCCGTGCTGGATAATTGCGCCGACCATCGCGAATCTGTGTTGGCTAATCATGCCAACTGTGCAAACAAAAAAAAGAGGTGGATGCCGAGAGAAGGCTACGCAGAGGCTAGTGGCTGATCTGCCATTTTTTATTTTCATCGAGGCTGTGGATTGGCATGGATCACAACAAGATATCTTCCTGAGAAGGAATCCACGGG
Organism: Pinus tabuliformis; assembly: GCA_031772625.1. Taxonomy (NCBI): domain Eukaryota; kingdom Viridiplantae; phylum Streptophyta; class Pinopsida; order Pinales; family Pinaceae; genus Pinus; species Pinus tabuliformis. The sequence goes on along the minus strand of CM062820.1, from coordinate 1,048,474,943 downwards.
CAGAAATCGAACTTGCGGAGATCAGCAATTTCTATCTTTGACATAGATCCGGGGTAGATCTAACATATTTTTTCTTAATCACCAAGATGAATAATCAAATGATTGAAGCATACTTGAATGAGCATAACAAGCTCGATGATTCCAATTATGCGAATTGGAAACTCAAGATGCAGACTATGCTAGAAGTGCAGAGTGCTTGGACAATTGAAAATGGGGATTAGCAGAAGCCAACAGTTGGATCATCATCGATCCCAAATTGGGAGAAGAGAGAAGGTAAAGCAAGGACGTTGCTAAAGATGTTAGTGAAAGACTGCATCATACCACATATCAGAGAATGTAAATCAACAAGCGAAATCTTGGGAATTTTGAAGGATTTGTATGAGATTAGAAATACAAATCGTCTTTTGTTCCTAAAGAGAAATATCTTATCCCTGAAGATGGAGGAGAATGAAACAATTTCTGCCTTCATAGGGAGGATCAAAGATCTGAAGAACAAATTGGCAGACATTGGTGATATAGTTGCAGATAAAGATCTAGTAACCATTACCATGAATGGTGTGACTGATGACTACCAAATGTTTATCACTGGGATAAATGCGAGAGAGAAAATCCCAAAGTCTGAAGAATGAACAGGAATATTAATGCAAGAAGAGGAAAGAAGATTGACTCTGAAACCCCAGAGTGCAGATATTACATTGATGGTGAAAAAGACCTTCTTCAAAGGAAAAGGAAATCTGCAACATCAAAACGAAGGAAACTCACAAAAAAGACCAAATCAGACTCAAGGTATGCATCCAAATGGAAACAACTCTGAAATTAAATTTTTTTATTGTGGAAAACTTGGTCATATTGCTAAGGAGTGCAGGAAGAAGAAATATCGTGAACAACAACAGAAGCAGAAACGACATGAACGTCATCTCGCAAATGATAATCATGAGCAAAACTTCAGATTGTTCATGACAAACTTTGATGAGAATGTTGATACAGACATCTAGTATGTATATTCGGGAGTGTCAAAACATATGATGGGGAACAAGAAATGGTTCGAATATTTTAAAGAAATCAACGACGAAACACAAATCTACCTAGGTGATGATAGAAGTCATCAGATCAAAGGGTGTGGAAAAAATTCTGTCATTTTACCTAATGGTACTGTAAGACAAATTCATAATGTCATGTATGTGCCCGGTGTAACAAAGAACTTGATTTATGTATCCATGATTACATATCAAGATCTCAAATTTGAATTTTTTAAATCTAACTGTTATATTAAATATTTGTTAGATGCCATGAAGACTATTGCCACAGGAATTTGAATAGGAGGTCTATACAAATTATATGTAAGATCAGCACTAGTTTGAGCCTTGACAGCATCACGTTTGACTATAGAAGAGTTGTGGCATTAGAGATTTGGTCATATCAACTACAATGATTTGATGTTACTTCAGAAAAAGGAAATGGTAAGAGATCTTCCTTTGTTAAAACAAGTGCATAATGATTGTGATGCCTGTACATCAGGAAATATGCATAGACAGGAATTCCCTGTTTGAGTAGAGAAGAAATAGAGAGACATTCTTGAATTAGTGCACACAGATCTTTGTGGACCCATGCAAACAAAGTCATTAGGAGGTGCACTGTATTTTTTTACTATCTATTGATGACTGCACAAAGTTTTCTTGGGTATATTTTTTGAGTAAGGAAAGTCACACATTTGAATACTTTAAGTAGTTCACAAACATGATTGAAAAACAAACAGGGAAGCATATAAAAATTCTTCACTCCGATCAAGGGGGAGAACGTTAGAAAATTATATATTACGGAGCAATGTAACACATAAAATATTGCAGAAATATAAACATAGAAAATGCACAAAAAAAGAGAGACACAGATATACGTGGTTCACCCAGTTTGGGCTACGTCCACCCCGAACAGCCAGTCCTTCCTTCCTATTATCCAACAAAATGAAGAGACACAACCTACAGCAAATCCACTGTAATATCCTCTGTTTTGTCTCACAGTCTCACCTCTCTGTTTCTCGCTCACAGAATACACATCTATCACACAGCCTCAAATACAATACCCTCATATAAAGAAAAGGGTTGCCTTCTAGGGCAAAAAAACCCTAAACTAAACATAAGTTCTACCGTCAGATCATCCACCTAATGAACGGCCTAGATTGACTAGAAATTACTATACTTTTACAAGGCAATTTTACATTTGTTTTTAGCTTCGAGGGCGCTGCCCCCGAAACCCCCCGTCGGGGGGGGGCTCCCAAAGGTCGCAGCCGCCCCCCCCCTGGAGCCCCCCTGCAGCGAATATTTTACGGTTCGAACTGGGGTCCTATGTGGCGATACCTTTGAATATAGAAGATAATCAGGCTCCACACCCAACAATCTCCCACTTGGAGACTGATTGTATTAACTCCACCGCTGCTCCATTTGCTGAACAATGACTCCTCTTTGGACCTGGCTGTTTCTCATCTTCATCGTCATCCTTGAAGACCAACTGAAACTGAGCATATTCTCAGTTTCTCCCTGGTTACAACTTTTGTTAGCATATCTGCAGGATTTTGGCTAGTGTGTATCTTTTCCAGCTTCAACTCTCCATCTTCCAACACTGATCGTATGAAATGGTACTTAAGCTGTATCTGTTTAGTCCTGGAATGAAATGCTGAGTTCTTTGCAAGATGAATGGCACTTTGGCTATCACTGTATAACGTGCCCATATCATGCTCCTTACCCAATTCACCCATAAACCTTTGTAACCAAATCATTTCTTTACTAGCCTCTGTAGCAGCAACATACTCTGCTTCTGTTGTTTAAAGTGCAACAACACTTTGGATTTTTGAAACCCAACTGACAGCTGTTCCTCCAACAGTAAATACATATCCTGTGGTGCTCCTCCTGTTATCTCTGTCACCTGCCATATCTGCATCAACATATCCTTGTAGGTAGATGTTTGAACCACCAAAGCATAATGCTTGATTTGTGGTACCTTTCAAATATCTGAGAATCCATTTCACTGCCATCCAATGTTCCTTTCCTAGATTGTTCATGTACCTGCTTACAACTCCCACTGCATGTGCAATATCAGGCCTTGTGCAGACCATTGCATACATTAAGCTTCCAACTGCTAAAGCATATGGAACTTTAGACATATAATCCATGTCTTCTTAGGTCTTTGGGCACATTTCCTTGCTAAGTTTGAAATGGCTAGCAAAAGGTGTACTAACTGGTTTTGCATTGTGCATGTTAAATCTTTTCAACACCTTTTGTATGTACTCATTCTGAGACAATGTTAATTTACGATTTTTTCTGTCTCTAGTTATTCTCATACCAAGGATTTGTTTTGCAGCTCCCAAATCCTTCATTGCAAATGAATTTGCCAATTTTCTTTTGAGCACATTTATTTCCTGCATGTTAGATCCTGCAACAAGCATGTCATCTACATACAATAACAATATAATATAGCTGCCATCATTTTGCTTTTTCAAATAAACACAATGATCAGAGTGACATCTAGTATAACCTTGTTCAGACATAAACTTGTCAAATTTTAGATACCACTACCTTGGAGCTTGTTTTAAGCCATACAAACTCTTCTTCAACCTGCACACTAGTTTCTCCTTCCCTTTCACCTCATATCCTTGTGGCTGCTGCATATATATCTCTTCCTCCAAATCCCCATGGAGAAAGGTTGTCTTTACATCTAACTACTCAAGATGCAAATCTTCAGCTGCTACAAGACTTAAAATAGTTCTGATTGAAGTCAATTTAACAACAGGAGAAAATATTTCATCAAAATCAATACCTTTCTTCTGTGCAAACCCCTTCACCACAAGTCTAGCTTTATACCTCTGTTTTCCTCCATCTTCTTCCTTCAGCCTGTAAACCCATTTATTCTTCAATGTAGTTTTTCCTACAGGCAACCTGACTAAATCCCAAGTCTGGTTGTGCATTAAGGAGTCCATCTCTTCTTCCATGGCTACCTCCCACTTCTTCCTGCTTTCAACCTGCATTGCTTCTTCATAACATTCGGGTTCACCGGAATCAGTCAACAATAAATAATGAAGGAGAGTATCGTTCAGGGGGTCTACTTATCCTGGTAGATCTTCTAACACCACTTTTAGGTGTTTGGGGTGCCTGTTGTTGTTGTGGTGGTTGCTGTTGTTGTGGTTGTTGATTATTATTATTTTCAGACACCTTTACTTTTTCAGTGATTTCATCAAGAACTGCGTATTCCTTGTTTTCCTTTTCCTGTTTCTTTTCCTGCAACTGATTCTTATACAAGACCTTTTCATTGAATATTACATCTCTGCTCCTAATGATTTTGTGATTTTCGTAATCATATAAGCGATAACCAAAATCATTAACACCATATCCAATAAAGGTACATTTCTTTGACTTTGCCTCAAGCTTTGTTCTATTTTCTTTATCAATATAGACAAAGGCCTCACAACCAAAAGGCTTTAAAATAGAGTAGTTTACCTTTTTACCTGTCCATGCTTCCTCTGGAACACCACCATCCAAGGAACTTGAAGGCCCTCTGTTTATTAGATAAACAACAGTATCTACAGCATCTGCCCAAAACTGTAAAGGCAATCCTGCATGCAATCTCATGTACCTTGCACGCTCCATGATTATTCTATTCATCATTTCTGACACACCATTTTCTTGTGGTGTTCTTGGAACTGTCTTCTCTCTGCGAATTCCATGTTCTGAACAGTACCTATCAAACTCTTTGCTGCAATATTCACCTCCATTGTCTGATCTAAGACACTTCAATTTCTTTCCTGTCTCAATCTCAACCAAAGATTTTCATTTCTTGAAAGTATCAAATACATCAGATTTATTCTTAATACAATAAATCCAAGTTTTTCTAGTTGCATCATCAATAAAAGTAACATAATAACGAGAGCCACCGAGAGATGATACCTGAGCAGGTCCCCATACGTCTGTATGCACAAGCTCTAATTTTTCGTTCTTCTTTTCTTTCCCAACTCTGAGAAATCTGACTCTCTTCTGTTTTCCATAAATGCAGTTCTCACAGAAGTCCAAATCAACATTCTTCAAACCCGACAACAAATTCCTTGAGTGAAGAATCTTCATCCCCTTTTCACTCATGTGTCCGAGCCTATGATGCCATAATGCTGCATCTGCTCGTTTGGAAGTTAAAGCATTAATAGAGTCAGAAATACCATTGCATAAATACAATGTATCAACCTTTTTGCCTTTTTCTATTACCAGGGCTCCTTTAGTGACCTTCCAAGCTTTATCTGTGAAACTTGTCACACAACCTTCACCGCCTAACTGCCCTGTTGAAATCAGATTTTTCTTTAGATCTGGAACATGCCTTACCTCCTTTAATAGCCATTGGTTTCCATTCTGCTGTTTTACAAGAACCTTACCCATTCCAACGATTTTACAGGGTTTATCATCACCCAGACGAACTTTTCCAAAATCTCCTTGAACATAGTCATGAAAGTATTTCTTATCAGGTGTGGCATGGAATGAAGCCCCTGAATCTACCACCCAGGACTCAGTAATATTTTTGAAAGAAAGAATCAAAGCATCTTGTAACACCTCACCTGTCACATTTGCTTCATGATTGTTTTCTTGCTGTGCATCTCCTTCTTTTCCCTTTAGAGATCTACAGTCTTTCTTTAGGTGTCCTTTCTTTCCACATTTCCAGCACACTATCCCCGATCTGGACTTGGATCTGCCTTTCCTTGATTTACTGCGATATCCTGAGCTCTTTCCTCTTTCCATTTTTCTTCCTCTAGACTCTGCACTCAAAGCATTTCCCGATGTCTCACCGGAGCTTTTCCGTCGCATTTCCTCGCTAAGGATAGAACCGACAACATCATCAAACTTTAAAGTACTATATCTAGAAACGGAGTTACTAATGGCCATTACCAAACCATTCCAACTTTCTGGTAATGAGCACAAGAATAACAGAGCTCTAACTTCATCATCAAAGTTTACCCCTACAGAACTTAACTGACTTGTAACTGTATTAAAATCATTTAAATGATTTGAAACAGATCCACCTTCCGACATATTCATATTAAATAACCGTTTCATAAGAAATACCTTGTTTGAGGCCGAGGGTTTTTCATATAGTTTCGACAACGTCTGCATCAAACCCTCTGTCGTGGTTTCCTTCGAAATGTTGAAGGCGACTAACGCAACAAGGCACAACCGTATTGTTCTGAGTGCCTTTCTATCGAGAAGGTTCCATTCTTCGTCTTTCATACCCATCGGCATCTTTGTTTTTCCGCCCAATGGTAGGTATAGATCTTTCTGATACAGATAATCTTCCATCTGCATCTTCCACAGCGAGAAGTTTTGGCTGTTAAATTTCTCGACCCTAAACTTACCATCTTCCACCATTTCTCCTACTCGAACCAGGAATCCTTCTTTCCTGCGAGTTTATCAGCCAAATAGACCTTCAGCTCTGATACCAGTTGTTAGAAAATTATATATTACGGAGCAATGGAACACATAAAATATTGCAGAAATATAAACACAGAAAATGCATAAAACAAGAGAGACACAGATATACGTGGTTCACCCAGTTTGGGCTACGTCCACCCCGAACAGCTAGTCCTTCCTTTCTATTATCCAGCAAAATGAAGAGACACAACCTACAGCAAATCCACTGTAATATCCTCTGTTTTCTCTCACAGTCTCACCTCTCTGTTTCTTACTCACAGAATACACATCTATCACACAGCCTCAAATACAATACCCTCATACAAAGAGAGGGGTTGCCTTCTAGGGCAAAAAAACCCTAAACTAAACATAAGTTCTACCGTCAGATCATCTGCCTAATGAACGGCCCAGATTGACTAGAAATTACTATAATTTTACAAGGCAATTTTACAGTTGTTTTTAGCTTCGGGGGCGCTGCCCCCGAAACCCCCCGCCAGGGGGGGGCTCCCAAAGGCTGCAGTTGCCCCCCCCTGGACCCCCCTGCAGCGAATATTTTACGGTTCGAACTGGGGTCCTATGTGGCGATACCTTTGACTATAGAAGATAATCAGGCTCCACACCCAACAGAGAATACAGGAAGGATGAGCTTATCAAGTATTGTAAAGAACATGGGGTATTACAACAATTCACAGTACCTCATACTCCTCAGTAGAATGGAGTAACAGAAAGAAAGAATAAAACATTAGTGGAATGTGTTAGGAGCATTTTGAAAGGTAAGGATCTTTCGAATGGTTTTTGGGATGAAGCATTGAATACTGCAGTTTATTTGAAAAATAGGAGTCCTACAAAGAGTCTTGAGTTTAAAACTCTTTATGAAGCATTATATGGATTTAAGCCTACAGGAAAACATTTAAGAGTGTTTGGGTCTAAAGCATTTGCCCATATTCCAAAAGAAGACAGAAGAAAACTAGATTCAAAAGCCATCAGATGTACCTTTATAGGGTATTGTTCGCAATATAAAGCTTATATATTATTTAATCCTTCTACTCACAAGATTTTCGTTAGTAGAGATGTCATATTCCATGAGCAGGATTATGAAGAATCTGATAAGTGCAATGAGGAATGGGATATTCCATTCTTGGTGGAAGAAGGAAGTGATGAATCAGGTGACAGAAATGAGCAGCAGTAGATGCAGTAGCAACAACAATAGGAAGGAAAATAAGATGATGTAGCTATCAAGCCAAGTCCAATAAATGATGATCAAACAAGGTTTGAAGCTACCCCACCACTCAGGAGATCAGGTAGGAAAGCTCAGTTGCCAACAAGATATAGGGAAAATTCATTCATAACTAGTATGATGAATGTTGTTGAACCTTCTAGTTATAAGGAAGCAAACGAATGTATTAAATGGAAAACATCTAAGGAACAAGAATATGAATCTATAATCAGGAACTACACTTGGGAGCTAGTTGAACTTCCTAAAGGGAAACAAACCATAGATTGTAAATGGTTGTATAAACCCAAGATTAATGCAGATGGAACCATAGATAAATTAAAAGCTAGATTGGTAGCAAAGGGGTATTCACAAAAAGAAGGCATTGACTATGAACAATGTAAACTTTGAAACGGGAACTATAAACTCAAAACGGGAACTTTGGCCAAAAAACCCCGAAAAAACATCAAAACCAGTGCTAAAAACGAAAAGTGTTGATGCTGCAATAACACCTTTTTTTTCCAAGCTAAATTTTCAACATGTTCTAAAAATGATGGTGAAAACCAATTTTTGGTGCAAAAATTGTCCAAAAAACACCCTCAAAACGAAGTGTTGATGTTCGAATAACATTTTTTTTTTTCTTAATGGTAAATTTTGTGCAAAAAACACCCTCAAAACGAAAACTGTTGATGCTGGGATAACAAATTTTTTTTCAAGGGTGAAATTTCAACATTTCAAAATAATAGCATAAAATGTTTTATCATGACCCTAAAAAACATTAAAATTTCAAAAAAAAAGTAATAAAAATTAAAATTAAAATTAAAACAATGAAAAAACACAAAACAAAAAAATAAAAAATAAAAATAACAAAACATAAATAAACATATATACTAAAAACAAAACTTAAAATAAAAAAAAAAAAAAAAAAAAAAAAAATCAAACATCAAAAATAAAATCAATCATAAAAATGTAAAATGTGAAAAAAAAAAGAAAAACAAAATTAACCTATAAAAAATAAGAATTAAAAAACTAGAAAAAAATTACAAATTATAAACAAATAAATAGTAAAAAAAACATATCTAAAAAAAATGGGGAAAAAAAACAAATATGTAAACCATAAAAAAATTTGGGAAAAGAAAGAAAAAACACATTTAAAAAAACTATAAAATTAAGTAGGTAACAATAGAAAAATTAAAAAAACATTAACAAAAAACTAAAAAAATTAAAATTAAAAACAAACTAGATTTAAAAAAAAAAATGGAAAATTAACCCCAAAAAAATTAAAAACTAGTGAAATTAAGATTAAAATGATGATTACTTAAAAAATAAATGTAAAAATACATATATATGAGACAAAATATAAATAAAAAAATGTTTAAAAAAAATCATTAACAAAAACTAGCCAAAAATAAAAAATAAAAATAAAAAAAATAAACCAGATTAAACAAAAATAGAAAATTAACAAAAAAATAAAATTAAAAACTAGTAAAATTAATATTAAAAACATTTAGAAAAAACTAAAAAGACAAAAATAAGCTCAAATTATTAAAAAAAAAAACTAAAAAAATATCAAAATTTTAAAATTATAGGTATTTTCCAATAAAAAAAATAAAAAAATTAAAGAACATTTTCAACTTACAAAAAATGTCTTTTTGATTTAAAAATAAATAAAATTTTTAATTAAATTTTCATTATTTATTTAAAAACAAACAAAAAAAATTAAAGATAATTTTTTTTAAACGTATTTTTTTTTTTTTTTGAAAAGAAAAATTCATTAAACAGTGGTAATAAAAATTATTAAATTTTAATTTATTAAAAAATTTTAATAAAAACTAAATTAATAAAAAAATTTATTAAAATATTTTAATAAAAATTAAATTTTAATTTTTTTATTTTTTTTTTTTAAACAATTATTTATTTATTTTAAAATACAAATCATTAAAAACATTTTAATTTTCTGAAAACAAAATTAATTTTTTAATTTAAAATTTAAAAAATTATTAATTTTTTTTTTAAATTAATATACCAAAAAAAAAATTATAAATATGTTTGATAATTTTTTTTTTTTTAATATTTTATTGTTAGAGATTTCAGCAAAATCACATAGAGAATCATTTGTCGACGTGTTTCGAACCAACTAGTGTGGTTCATCGTCAGGACAAGTTGAGAAACAAGTCTGAGCGATCCGTTAAATAGAGTATGCAGGTCCTTCAACGGCTATGTAAACGGCTATATGAACAGGCAACGGTTAAAAAGTCCTCTAACGGTTATAATATATAAATATAAATATATATTTATTATTTTTATTATTTGAGTTATTATTATTTAATTAATTAATTAATTAATTATTTATTTATTTAATATTATTGTATTATATTAACCTCAAGCTACTATTACTATATTAATTTTAAATTAACATTTTTTTGAATATTATTATCAATAATAGATTATGGTAATTTATATTTTATTTTTATATTCTATTATTATTATTATTATTAATTTTGATTTATTTATTTATTATTATTATTATTAATTATTATTATTATTTTTATATCAAATTATTAAATTGATGTCATTAATAATAATATTATTGTAATAACCTTTAGTAATATTATAAGATTAACTCCAAGCTAATATTATAATGTTAATTTCCAGTTAATATTAATAATATTAGTCCCAGGTAAAATTATTATTATTATTATTTTATTTTATTTTTATTTTTTTAATATTATTATTATTATTTTTTGTTTTTTTTAATTTTTATTTTATATTTTTATTTATATTTATTTATTTGTTTATTTATTATTTATTTATTTATTTATTTTTATGAGTGAAATGAATAAAATTGCAATAGTTAATAATCCAGGTCTAGGGTGAATAATTAAAAGGGGATATTATTATTACTAAACCAATGATATCAAGAGAAAACACCGACCAACTAAACAAACAGAGAGGGGTCAGGCAAAGAAGAGGCTAAGGTAAAAGGGCTGGGATCCAACACCTACTAATCTTCCAGCCGTCATCCCTATTGAGATTCAAAGGTCTTTTCTCGATCTCAAGGGCTTCCCTCAATTTACGATGGTGAAATTGTGCCACTCTTGCGATAACTTGAGCCTCTTCGATACAGATTTGATGTTTAGTTTTCTCGGCATGCTCAGCCAGGGCTAAGGACTTGGCCCTACCATGCCTCAAGTCTTCTGCATGCTCACTGATCCTTTGATTAATTGAGCGACCAGTTTCACCAATGTATGGGGCACCGCAGGAACAGGGAATGACATAGACCCCTTTCATGTCTTTAGGGTCGACAGTATCTTTAACAGATCGCACCGAGCTACGGCTGGTGTTAAGAGGTCTAAAGGTCGAGGGGATATTATGCCTCTTAAGAATCCTGGCGATCCTATCAGTGGTTCCTTGGATGTAGGGGAGGTGTACACCAAGGATCCTGTCCTTAGGATCTTTTTGGACAGAGGGCTCCTTCCGGGCCTTGAGGAAGGCTTTTTGACCTAGGTGTCTACTGTAACCATTTTTAACGAAGACATCCAGGAGATGAGCCTTCTCCTTTGCTAAGTTTTTCTCATTAGATATTCTTAATGCACGAGTAGCCAGCGTGTTGAGAACGCCTAATTTTTTAGCAGGGAAATGATGAGAGCTGGCGTGGAGATATTGGTCGGTGTGAGTCTTTTTTCGAAAGACTTGGTGGGAGAAGGAACCATCAATATTCTTTGAGATGAGAACATCCAGGAAGGGAAGGCAACCGTTGACTTCCTTTTCCATAGTGAACTTGATGGCGGAGGATTGTTCATTGAGATGACGGAAGAAGAGATCCAACTCATCATGACCATGAGACCAAACGACACCAGTGTCATCTATAAACCTCTTCCAAAGCTTTGGCAAGAGACGGGCTGAGGACAAAGCTTTGGACTCGAAATCTTCCATAAAAAGATTTGCGACGACTGGGGATAGGGGGGAGCCCATGGCCACCCCAGAAGTTTGCTCATAGAACTCTCCTTCGAAGCTAAAAAAGGTGGAAGTAAGACATAACTCAACTAACCGAGCGGTATTAGGGTCAGTGAGCCTATTAATAACTTCCATGGCCTCATTGATGGGAATACAAGTATAAAGGGAGACTACGTCGAAACTAACTAGAATATCATCGGGGTCAAGCTTCACCTTCTTAAGATCATCAACAAACGACGCAGAGTCTTTTACGAAGGACTCTGTGCAACCAACCAATGGTCTAAGCTTTAAGGCAAGGAATTTTGCAAGAAGGTAAGTAGGACCACCGATGGTATTGACAATAGGTCTTAAGGGAACCCCTTTTTTATGGATCTTTGGAAGGCCATAGATCCTAGGGGTGATGGGGTTGCTTTCTATGAGCCTCTGGGAGAAAGAATCAGTAAAATTACAGGACTTGACAGCAAGAGCAACTGCCTTTGAAACCTTCTTTAAAGGATTCCTTGACAGCTTTTTATAACTTCCACTATTGTTAAGATGATCCAGAATCTTGGATCGGTAATCATCCTTGTTAAGGATGACTGCTGCCCCACCTTTATCGGCTTTTAGGACAACAATATTGCGATTTTGGTTTAAGGTTTTTAGAGCCTCAAACTCAGTTTTGTTGATATTACTACGGGGCGGTTTTGCGTTCCTAAGGGCCACGGCACAATCTTGCCTAATCGTGTCCTTAGTTTTATCCGGAAGGCTCTTAATACCAAGTTCTACACTGCAAATGATGTCTTCAACAGGAATTTTCTTCGAAGCTAAGGCAAAATTAAGACCCTTACTTAAGAGACTAAAAACAGATGGGGGAAAGGAAAAGCTAGAGAGATTGATCACCTTATTGCTAGGGGGTAGAGGGTGAGAATTACTCCCCGGATCAAGGTTATTATTATTGTTATAATTATTAACGATATTAATGTTATTATTTCCTCTTATATTATTATTATCATTATTAAAATTCTGTTTTATATCGTACACCTTAATATTATTATTTTCATCGATGTTAATATTATCATTAATATCATTATTACCTCCCCTATTATTATCATACACCTTATTATTATCATTATCGTAAATATTATTTTTATTATTATTGTAAATATTATTTTTATTATTATCGTTAATGTCATTATTTCCTCCCTTATTATTAATGATATTGTTATTCCGACTCTGTCCTATATCATACCCTTTATTATTATTATAAATATTATCTATATCATACCCTTTATTTATTTTTTTGTAAGCTACAGTATTTCTATTATCTACATCAAATTTAAAAGTACAAACTTAGGAACCTCAATCCGCCCAACTGGGAAACCGGATCTGTTGGCTCCTATTCATCAGACAGTCAATAAAGTTTTCATGCTGAAAAATGTCAAAAAACTTTGCAGGACATTAAGCCCTATCTCGCCAGGTTTTTCCAAAAAACTATTCTTTCCAAGTTCTACTAACAGACCCAATTTTACTACTATTGCTATGGCATACAAACTAATATTCAAAAACTAGAGCAATATCCTTCTAAATTCAAAAAGAAGACAGTTAACAGGCCTCTCAATTCTCCGCATTTCCTCTTCCGGATTTATTGTTTTCGTTGGTCTTCCCAAGCTCCTTCAGCATCTCTTGGATTTCCTTGAGTTGTTCGTTCTGTTGACAAAGCAGCCCTTCAACATTCGCCACCTCCTTTTTCGCTGCTGCCGTTTCCTGTGCCATTTCCACCATCTCAGCTGCGACTTGCTCCATGGCCTTTGCCAAGAGATGCTTCAGCACCCAGTAAGTGTGAAGAGCGCGGCGGTAAATGGTTAATCTGCCTCGCGTGTTGCCTGGGTCCGGAAGCTGAGAGGTCCATTCTTCCATCTCCGGGTCGGACGGTTCCTCTAATACTCTGTCCTCCATGACATCAATAATTTTCCTTATGTCTACATTTGTCTCCAGATTGTATGCCTGTTCAGCTTCGTGCACCGCCATGCTGATCGATTTCTTCCCCCTTTTCCGTCTTCTCTGCACCTGATTACCCTCCTCGTTGATGATTGGTTGTCGGGGTCTACCTCTGCCTCTCTGTTCATGCGTCTTCCATCTTCCGCCCTTTCTGCCTCGCTTAGTTCCTTTGCTGCTCTGCCCTGTTTCGAAATGTTTGCTCCTGAAACCTTCCCCCTGGCTATACTCCATTTCGTCTGAGCTTTCGATTTCGATTTTTACGCGGCCCCGTTAGAAATGCCTGTCGCCTACTGCCTCCCTCTCTGCCTGGACTGTCTTATCCCTTTTCTCAACCATTTTGGTGCGATTGAGGCGTTGATTTTGGTTCCTCTGCCAAGTCTCCCCTTCTCTCGCCACCTTCATCGACTTCTTGTTGCCTGTCATTCTTCTCCTGTTCCGCCTTATAGAATTCTCGCCACCTTTTCGCTTATGATGGGTTTGCTCTCCACTTCTTATCTCCCTTGCGCCTTGAATGATGGTTTCTTCGGTGTTTCTCAGTTTTTGTTTTGGGCTGCGTACCTGCTGTTCTGAATTATCATTACATGCTGATGTCAGGGAGTTGAGGCTGCCGTCCTTCTGTCCTATCTTCGCTGCCGCATAAACCTGCCTTATTCTCCTTCTCCCGCTCCACGTGATTTTTTGATTACCATTATGTTGTTTCATGGTTATCATTGTCTATAAGCTGTTTTAAGCCGTCCCATCTTGTCATCGCTGCTTGATTGGTCCAGCTGTCATCCACTTTCGCCAATGATTCTTTACTTCCCCAATTAGCCAAGCAATCCGCGGGCTTATTTCCTTCTCTTCTGACATGAGAGGTGATCTTGTATTCGATCCCTTTCAGTATTTCCTCGATTTCTTGGACTATACTTGCTGTTCTCCAGCTTTTAACTACCTTCTCCCACTGTTTCCCTTGGATTAATTTCCTTATGGTGCTAATGACCAGGGCTGAATCACCTTCGATCTCTATCTTCCTATATCCATTTCTTATGGCAATTTTGAGACCCTAATACACTGCCATAAATTCTGCCTCGTTATTACTCATTGTTCCTCCGTGTTCAGCATAGATACATTCTACCTCTCCTTGTTTGTTTCTAAAGACTCCTCCAAATCCTGCTGGACCTAGGTTCCCCTTTGCTGCCCCATCGAAGTTGAGCTTGATAAACCCTTCCGGTGGCTTCCGATAAACTGCATGACTTTGGCCCGCTATAGGTTGGTGCTGCTTTGCTTTTTGTTGGTAGATCATCCCTTGTTCCAAGTTCAGCCTTTTTAGGATTTCTGTTTCTTCCTCAGAGGTCTTCCAATCTTCTTCTGCCCAATTTTCCACGAGGATTGATTCTCTGATTTGTCTTAGGGTTCTTTTCCAAACTTCTTCTGGATTTGATGATTTCCCCTTGAAGATTCGACCATTTCTCTCTTTCCAAAGATTCCACACGTTGAAACCTACTGTCATGCTCCAAGCTCTTCTTACTACCTTGCTTTTAAACTTTCCTTCTCCCCAATCACATAGGGTTTGAATTATATCCTGTGGATTTCGTTCTGTGGTCGAGAATAAGTTTCTAGTATTTTCCCATTGGAATTGGGCCGCGCTGCATCCATTGAGAAGGTGTTCCTGGTCTTCTTCATCTAGATAACAAAGGCAGCATCTTGATGGACCTGAGAAACCTCTTTTTTGTATTCGATCCCAAGTTAAAATGTGTTTCCTTCCTACCAGCCATACAAACATTTTGATCTTCGGCCACCATTTATTTCTCCATATCTTCCTCCACTTCTGCTCTTCCTCCCCCTGCTCTTGCTGTATCTTTACTTTATAAGCTTCCTTTATGGTGAACGCTCCTTTAGTTTCTTTTCCCCATCGTAGAATGTCCCTGCCTCCTCTCTTTTTTATTTTCCTGGAATCTAATTCTTTGCCAAATATAGTTTTTTGATCCTCTGTTGCATTCCTATTCCATTCTTCCATAGATTTCCATTCCCTCCATTCTTCGTTTCCTCTCTCTTCTATCCAATAATCTTTAACCCTAATGAGGTCTCTGTCCATACCTGTTCTTTAGATTTCTTGCATTCCTTGTAGGTCCAACATTTTCTCCCTTTGTTGCCATGCTTCCTCCCAAAATCTCGCATTCTGACCTCCTCTGATTTCCCAAAAAATGTGACCATCAATTAATTCCCTGCTTTGAATGGTTAGGTTCCATATATCTGATCCCCGGGGTGCTTCTTGTTTCCTTAGTATTTCTTCCGGGGTGGATGGCATATTATATTTTGTTGTCTAGATTTCTTTCCACAGGTCCTTCCCCCCTTGCATCCATCTCCATCTTAACTTGGCTGCTAGAACTTGATTTAGGGTCCATGGGTCCCTTAGGCCAAGACCTCCTTTTTCTTTTGGTTTGGTTAGGTTGTCCCATGAACAGAGGGCCCATTTCTTTTGTTGCTTGGGTCCTCCCCAAAGAAATTTTTTGTAAATCTCTACCAGCTTATTGCATATTCCTTTTGGTGCTGCCATCACTGATAAGGGATATATCGGGATCGCCTGAATGGTGGATTTAAGCAGAACAACCCTTGCTGCCAAGTTCAGAGTGCGAAAAGTCCAATTTTCCAGTCTTTTCATGATCTTTTCCAGGATGCTCTTCCAGTTTCCTATTTTGAGGGATGAGGAATCTAGCATAGTTCCTAAGTACTTAGTTGGGAGATCCCCTTTCCTATAACCCAAGATCCTGGTTAAATGATTTTTAATGGGTTCCACTGTATTAAAGAAAAATGTTCTTGATTTCTCATTGTTTACCTCCATGCCTGAGCCTTCCATGAATACCTCTAAAATTTTCTTTATCCTTCTCACCTCCTTCATGGAGGCTTTGCAATATATCATGATGTCATCCACGAACTGTTGGTGGGTGACTGTAGTTTGATTGCCCCATAGTCTCAGGCCCTGGATTTTCCTTTCTCTTAATTCTTTTTTGAAGTATCTACCTAATCCTTCTGCTGCTATTATGAAGAGAAAGGGGGATAGGGGGTCCCCTTGTCGAAGTCCTCTTGTAGCATTGAACATCGCAGATGGCGCCCCATTTAGCAAGATAGAGAAATTCGGGGTGGAAATCATGCTTAAGACCCATTTCACCCATCTGTCACAGAATCCAAAGGCTTTAAGGATGGTTTCTAGATAATTCCAGCTTAACCTATCATAGGCTTTTGACAGGTCTAATTTTATCAGCATTCCTTTTTCTTTCTTCGTTTTCAGAGTGTGGATTACTTCCTGGGCCACCACTAACCCATCCAAGATCTGTCTTCCTTCTACAAACCTAGTTTGCTCTGGGGAAATTATGCTTGGTAGAATTGATTTCAGCCTTTGTGCCACCACTGATGCCACTATCTTGTAGATAACGTTACATAAAGATATAGGGCGGAAGCCTTCAGCTTGATCCGCTTGATTAGTTTTAGGAATAAGGGTCAGCAGGGTTGAGTTTATTCCTAGCCATATTCTTTGATTGATTCTAGCTTCCTCCACCACTTCTAAAACTTCTTCAGCAAGAAAATGCCACCCTGCTTGAAAGAATTCTACCGTATACCCGTCCGGCCCGGGAGCTTTGTTCCTTTTCATGTTCCTGACTATATCCTCCACTTCTTCCATCGTAACTTTCCTCATTAAAGCCAAATTCTGATATCTGGTTACCAGTTTTGGGATCTCCCTGCTTATCTTTGTTATGGCTTCTGATCTATTATCCTGAGTTTCCTTTAATAAGTTTTTGAAATGGTTGACCAATACTTTTTCGATTTCTTCATGCTTGAGGACTCTCTGACCTTCTTGATTTTTTATTGAGAAGATTTGGTTTCTTTGTCTATGCTGTACCATTGCTTTATGGAAGAACTTAGTATTCTTTTCTCCTTCTCTAAGCCATTGAACCCTTGACTTCTGTCTCCATAAAATCTCTTCTTGTTTCCTTCTTTCTTCTAGCTGGTTCAATATAATTCCTTCTTTCTTTGTTCTTTCTTCCTGTATGCCTTCTAGGATATCCATCTGCTGTAGCTCTTCCATTCTCTGCTCCAGGCACTTTTTTTCTTCTAGAATATTTCCAAATTCTTCTTTATTCCAATTTTTTAATTTATCCTTCATCTCCTTCAGTTTGAGTTGAAAGGTGTGCATCTTATTTCTTCCTCTTTGGTCACTCTTCCTCCACCAATCTTCAAGTTTCTCTACCAGTCCTTCATTTCTTAGCCAGAAAGCTTCGAATCTAAAGGGTTTGTTGGATGGTCTTTGCTTTAGATCTATTTCCATTTTAATTGGCCAATGATCCGATCCTGTTACCGAGAGAATTGTGGCTTCTATGAATACATCCTTCATCATTATTTGTTCGGAGATTAAGAATCTGTCAAGTCGAGATGCAATTTGATTAGCTCCCCCTCTGCGGTTGTTCCAAGTGTGGTTTCCATTTATGGTTTGAATATCGATCAGTCCCTGCTCCCTTATCAAGTCTCCTAACTGTTCCATTGCTTTATCCATTCTCCTTAGCCCTCCTCTTTTTTCCTCTGAGGTTTTAATCAGATTGAAATCCCCTCCTACGATCCATTGTTTTCCAGGGATTAGACTTCTCAATGCTTTTAAATTTTGCAGAAAGTTTTCCTTTTCTCCTTGGATATGTGGCCCATACACCCCTGTTATAATAACTTTCTCCATTGTTCCTATTATCTTTGTTGTCCCTGTTAGTATTCTTGGGAAGCTTATCCAATTACTTAATTGAATTTCTTCAGGGTTCCAAATTATTACCAGACCTCCTGCGCTCCCGATCGCATCCTATCCCATCATTTCATATCTGTTCTTGTTTCTATTCAGAATTTCTCTCATTTTCTCAGTACTTATTTTTGTTTCTTGTACTATCATTATGCTAGGTTTTTCTTTTTTCAGTCTGTCATTCAAATACCTCTGTTTGCCTCTGTTGTTGAGGCCTCTTATGTTCCAGCTTGTGATGATCATCGTAACAGTTTCGGAGGGGATTGGAATACCTCTGAAAGAGGTATCACTCTTCCTGAATTAACTAGCATCTCTCCAACTTCTTGAATTGTTTCACTCATTGTTCTTCTACCTCTTTTTTTACCTCCCTTGCCAATGCTGCTCATTCCTAGATTTTGTGTTTCCTGCTTCGCCATTTTCCCGTCTTCTCTATCTTCCATTATTCCTTTTTTCTCTTTATATCTTTGGAAAGCTTCTTTGTACATCTGTTTCTGATCCTCTGGGATAAATCTTTCATCGAGCCTCTTCCATTCCTGCAGAAGCTTCGCCATTACTTGTTCTTCTTCTTCTCCTTTTGTTTTCTGTGGGTCTATTTCCATTTCTCTTTGATCCTCTTGGTTTTCTGTTGGGCTTTCTGCCCTCTCTTGATCCTTATTCATTTGATCTATCTCTTTGTCTGCATTTTCCTTTATTACTTCCATTCCTTCTGATTCCTCCTCCTCGTTTGCCTCTGTTTCTGCTTCTTCATCCTGCAGTATTTGAAACTTGTTTTGGGATTCTGTACTATGGGTTCCTTTTTGTTTGCCCGTCTGTGTCTTGCTGTTTCCTCTCTTTTTCTTCCTTTGCACTTCTCTGAAATCCTCTTCCTCTTCTCCTATTTTCCTTGTTGCATTTCTCCTCTCATTTTCAGCTTCCCTTTCCTTTTCTGCTAGCGTAATGGGACATTCTCGGTATAAATGGCCATACTCATGGCATCTTCTGCAACGAAATGGGATATGTTCGTAGTCAATTGGTTGGTGCCAGATCTCGTCATGATATTCCAATTCTATTGTATCTGGAAGTGGCTCTGTGATATTCATGTACGCGCATATTCTAGCATATGCTGTATATCTTCCCCTCTTTTTCGACTCTGCCACTTTCGCAAACGATCCTATTGCATTTCCTATGCCCTTAAGGATCTCAGGGTCCCAAAATTTTGTTGGAAGGCCGAAGAGTCTGATCCATATCGGGGCAGCTAACATTCTTTCCTTCTCTAGGTTGTAGCAGTCTACCCACTCCCTCATAAATAGTCCAGCATTGTTCATGAAGTAGGGTCCTTCCTCAAAGATCCTTTCCCTATCTTCTAGATTGGAGAATATTACTGTAAAAAATCATTTT
This sequence comes from Pinus tabuliformis, assembly GCA_031772625.1. Lineage (NCBI taxonomy): Eukaryota > Viridiplantae > Streptophyta > Pinopsida > Pinales > Pinaceae > Pinus > Pinus tabuliformis. Next base: position 1,048,455,229 of record CM062820.1, on the reverse strand, counting down.
TCTCCCAACTTTACTTCCACATGTCCTTTTGGTTTCCACCTTTGCTGGATCCATCTGAGCAGATCTTTCTCTGTTGGCCAATATCCTACGAACTTATAGATCAAAGCATAATCCCTCATGTAGCTTCTATATTTCTCTAATCTGTTGGGCAGAATTACAAACCTGGGTTTGTTCGTCGCCCTCGGTAGACATTTACTTGTTACTCCCGTTCTCCTTTGCGCTCCCGCTACTGAAGTTTCACCTTCATTTGTTCTATCTCCTTCCTTTTGCCGCTCCTTTCTCGCTTCCCCCGTTATTACTGCTTTGTAGGAGGGGATCTCTTCCCTCCCCTGCTCCGTTCCCATTTCTTTCAGTCAGAACTTGCCCTTTGATTATCCCTCAATCCTTAGGTTTTTCGTCTTTTTCTTCTCCAGATTCCTATGTTTCTGAGGTCTGCACCCAAGGTTTGTCCTGGTGCGCTGGTTCCACCCTCAACAACCATTCTTCCTTCCTTTGGCTGAACCCTTGTCTGCGAAACCCTCGTCTCGCATCCCTCGCTTCGCTCCGACCTACATACAGTTTTGTTATAACCACTCCACCATCATATCATACCCTTTATTATTATTATAAATATTATCTTTATTATTATTATTAAAGTGATACATAATATTATTATTATTATAAATATTATCATTATTATTAACGTACCTAATATTATTATTATTAATATAATTTTCATTAATGTTATTATAATCTACCATGATATTATAATCATTATAATGGTTATCGTTATTATTAAAGTTATCAAATTTAATACCATCCATATTCATGTTTAAGCATAAGTCACGCCTATTTAACACATTTGAATTATTGTGAGCTTCAATTTTAGAAGAAGAGTATGAGACATCGTTTACAAAAGGTGCGCACAAGGGATTCGTACCTGGAGGCTCACCGAAAACCGCCCTGTCTCCATGAGCCAGCACGTTCTCCTCATTCATTTCCTGCCGAGCAGGTCGATACATCCCCATCCATGCTTATTGCTGGAGGCTCATCGAAACGCACCCTATCTACACGAGCCAGCACGTTCTCACCAATCGTTTGCTGCTGCGCAGGTAACGCCGAGGTGCTTGATACAACACGATTTATGCTGGACGGTTAAACAATTTTTTATTTTTTATTTTATTTATTAAAATAATTTTTTTTTAAATTATTAAATTTTTTTAATGAAAATTATGTTTTTATTAAATAAATTAAAAAAAATTAATGGGTCCCCGGCCTCGCCACCACCGGGCGGCGGGAGGGCGTGGGTTGATTCCGGGAATCAACCCACGGCACTCCCGCCGCCCGGTGGTGGCGCAGCCGGGGGCCCAGGGCCTGCAGCCCCCAGCCGCGCCACCACTGGGCGGCGGGAGGGCCGTGGGTCGATTCCGAGCCCCAGGGCCCCCGACCGCGCCACCACCGGGCGGCGGGAGGGCGTGGGTCGATTCCCGGAATCGACCCACGACCCTCCCGCCGCCCGGTGGTGGCGCGGCCATGGGCCCATTATTTTTTTCTAATTTTTTAATAAAAACATAATTTTCATTAAATTTTTTAAAAAATTCTTTTAATAAATAAAAAAATTAAAAATTGTTTAATAATATTTTTAAATTTTTTTTAATAAACATATTTATAATTAATTTTGTTTGGTATATTAATTTAAAAAAAATAATTAATAATTTTTTAAATTTTGAATTAAAAAATTAAATTTGTTTTAAGAAAATTAATTAATTTTTTTTTTTTTTTTTTTTTTTTTATATGATTTGTATTTTGAAATAAATAAATAATTGTTTAAAAACAACATTATAATTTTATTTTTTAATTAAAAAAAGATGGTTTAAAAAAAAAATGTAAATTTAATTTTATTTTTTTTCTTAAACATAAAATGTAGGTTTAATTTTTTTTTTTGAAAATATAAAATGTATTTTTAATAATTTGAATTTTTAAATTAAATAATAATAATAATAATAATTGTTAAAAAAAATTATTTTTTTTAATAAAAGACAAGATTGTTTAAAAAAAATTATTTATTTATTTTTAAATAAAATAGGTATATTTAATAAAAGATAATTGCATTTTTTTTTTAAATAAAAAAACCATTTTTTTGGGTTTTTTTTTTTTTTTTTTTTTGAATTTTTTTTTTTTTTTTTTTTTTTTAATATTAATTTTACTAGTTTTTTGATTTTTTTCGTTAATTTTCTTCTTTTTTTTTAAACTAGCTTGTTTTTATTTTTATTGTTTTCCTAGTTTTTGCTAATGTTTTTTTTTTAAATTTCTCTATTTCTACTTATATATATATATATATATATATATATATATATATATATTAATTTTGTTTATTTTTTCTAAATTCTTTTATGGTTTGTGAGATAATTTTTTTTTTACATTTTTTGTTTTTTTTTAATATTAATTTTACTAATTTTTAAAAAAAAATTCGTTATTTTTCTATTTTTTTTTAAACTAGTTTGTTTCTAATTTTTTTTTCCTAGTTTTTGCTAATATATATATATATATATATATATATATATATATTTTATCCTAATTATTTTATGGTTTATGATATAATTTTTTTTTAACATTTTTTATTTTTTATTTTTGTCTTTTTATATATATTTTTATATTTGTTTTTTATAGACAATTATTTCATGTGGATTGAAAATTTAATTAATGATGTATAAATATGTAGAATATCGAAAATGCAAAATATCGACCTTCTTCTTTAAATATGCAAATCAATAAAAACCCCACTACAAAAAAAAATAAAAACTAGAAAATATGAAGAAGAAGATCACTTCCAAAATTATTAAATTTACGAAATACTTATTTACATTTCATACATTAGAAAATTTAAAGTCAAAAAATAGGTCTTTTAGAAAAAGGGTCTGATGCAGAATAACTATTTTTTTAAATTAGCATGAAAATCACTAACATTCTAAAACGCAATGTACATAAAAAAAATGAAAGTGCAAAAAACTATGCTCTAAAAAAAACATGTGTGTTCTGCATCACCCCTTTTCAAAATCGGGTCACTTTTTTGCTATCTTTACAAAACGGGTAACGGTATCAGTTCTCGTTTCAAAGTTTACATTGTTTATGAAGAAACCTTTGCCCTTGTAGCTAAACTAAATACCATTATAATGTTAATTGCTTTAGCTACTAAGAAACATTGGATGATTCACCAACTAGATGTAAAATCTGCATTTTTAAATGGAGAATTGAAAGAGAAGGTTTCTTTAGAGAAACTCAAGGGGTTTGTCCAGAATGGGAAAGAACATTTAGTTTGTAGATTAAAGAAAGCTTTTTATGGACTAAAGCAAGTACCGAGGTCCTGGTATGAAAAGATTGATTCATTTTTTCTGTAACTAGGCTACAATAGAAGTAAAAACGACCCTAATCTATATACCATGAAAGATGAACAGGGGTGCATAATGTTGATTTCTTTGTATGTACATGATTTAGTTATTACAGGTGATGTTATTGCTCTAATCAAAGAAATCAAGCAACAAATGTCACAGGTGTTCGAAATGAAAGACCTTGGTGAATTAAGATACTGTTTGGGTCTTGAGATCTGGAGAGATTCAGGACAAACTTTTCTGTCCCAAGGTAAGTATGTCAAAGGTCTACTGGAAAGATTCAGGATGGATCAGTGTAAGGCTGCAGCAGTACCATTACAGCAGAACATTAAATTTCAGAATGAGGATGGCTCTAAAGAGGCAGATGCAACACTTTATAAACAATTGGTTGGGAGCCTAATCGACCTGACCACTATTAGACCAGATTTGGCTTATGCAGTCAGTGTGCTAGGTCAATACATGTCTAAGCCACTTGAGAGTCATTGGAATGCATTAGAATGTGTTTTGGGGTATCTACAAGGTACTGTAGACTATGGTATTATTTATATTGATTCCTCTGATGTTAGATTGACAGGATTTACATATTCAGAATGGGCTGGAAATGTAGAGGACCGCAAATCCATAATAGGCTATGGATTCAACATTGGATCCGGGGTAATTACACGGAACAACAAGAAACAGAACATAGTTTCCTTGTCTTCAGCGGAAGCAGAGTATCAAGCCATGTGTGCAGCGACATGTGAGGCAGTTTGGTTGCATAGACTTCTCCAGGATGTTGGGGAAGAACAAAAAGATGCAACAACAATCAGATGTGACAATCAGAGTTCAATCAAACTTACTAATAATCTAGTGTTTCACAAGAACACTAAACACATTGATACACAATTCCACTTTTTTAGGGAGAAAGTGCAATCAAAAGAAATCCCTCTTGTATATTGTAATACATGTGATAATGTTGCAAACATTTTCACTAAACCTCTTGGAAAAATTAAGTTTGAAAATTTTAGCAAGATGTTAGGCATATTTGTGAACCCCTACTCCATTAAGGGGGAGTGTTAGAGATAATGGAGAATATCTTAGAATAGTGAATTGGTTCACAGTACCTCAGGATAAGAATTAGTTTCTATTACCTAGGGTATAGCTCTAACTTCTCTAAATCCATGATTTCTATATAATGTGTGATGTACATGGACAATGTAGAGCATTCTGCTCTTGGTTCAATCTTTCAGTCGTAGAGCTGACCAATGGTTGATTTTTTATTAATACAAACATCGCTTTTTAACATAAAAAACATAATTGGTTGTAAAATATTAAACCTATATTTTGGATCAATCATGTTAAAGAAAATACAATAATAAAAAAATTAAAAGAATCACACACTATCTTTCCTCTATCATTGTTAATTACTTTTCTTTCTCATCGCTTGGATCCTTGGTTAAGATGCATCTATCCTATTTCTTTAGGATATTATTTATATTATATAAATTTCACATATGTATATGTAAAATTATTCTCATTTTTTAATTTATTAAAAACTCCATTTAATATTGTTAATTACTTTTCTTTCTCATCGCTTGGATCCTTGGTTAAGATGCATCTATCCTATTTCTTTAGGATATTATTTATATTATATAAATTTCACATATGTATATATAAAATTATTCTCATTTTTTAATTTATTAAAAACTCCATTTAATTTCTATGAAAACATTGTTAGTATTCGTGAGGATGGAGGGTTTAGATACACCTCAAAAGTAAGTATAACCTTTTTTCTCTTAGATTTAATTAAAAAATGTTATAAAATTAAATTAAATTAAAATATTTGTAAAATATTTTTATTTTGAAATAGGCTATTGTTTTTGGGCATGTGGTATTGATAGGCCATGGTATTGGCCCATGATATTGTAGCAATTAAAAGCCTAGATCCATAACATAATAATCCAAAGTCTAGATGGCCCATGGTATTGATAAACCATGGTAGTAGCCCATGGTATTATAATTTTCTTCCCTCCTCTCCCTCTCTATCTTTCTCTTGTGGGTATTGGCCCATGGTATTGTAAAACAATCTACTTAGAATTTAATAATATCCATGGTAAATATTTATGATTAAAAATCTTGTCATATTGTAAATATTAAGTTCTTATCCGCTTATTAATTAAATTTATAGATGGAATACATCTATATTAATTGTTACAAATATATTGATTACATAAAATATAATATTACAATATTATATGTTACCCAATATTTATAACCACCCCCACCTAATAAATAGTGACTAGGGGTGGGGAGAAATAATAATTAAAATGTAATATTATTAAATTTTACGGCACCATGGTAATAGCCCATGGTATTATAATTTTCTTCCCTCCTCTCCCTCTCTATCTTTCTCTTGTGGGTATTGGCCCATGGTATTGTAAAACAACCTACTTAGAAGTTAATAATATCCATGGTAAATATTTATGATTAAAAATCTTGTCATATTGTAAATATTAAGTTTTTATCCGCTTATTAATTAAATTTATAGATGGAACATATCTATATTAATTGTTACAAATATATTGATTACATAAAATATAATATTACAATATTATATGTTACCCAATATTTATAACCACCCCCACCTAATAAATGGTGACTAGGGGTGGGGAGAAATAATAATTAAAATGTAATATTATTAAATTTTACCTAATATTTCAGGTCACACCCCACCCTAAACATTACATTCTACTACATATTTCCCCTCACTCTTACTAATTTTATTGAGCACCTTCCATTATATTGAGTTTACCTTACTACAACTGAAAACCTAAACGGAACTTGAAATTTACCTAGTTATTATTTTTTTTGACAAGATCAGTTACTGATATATTATAAAACAACAAAAGGGGAACTAGGCCCCGATACATGTGAAGAGGGGAGCTCAGAGGATTTGGAGCAAAATGGGCACGGAGTCCCGATTTCCAAGTCATTGTTCGAGCTTCTTAAAATTTGAAATAGATACTGACTATATTGTCGAAGGAACTGCCCTAATAAGAAACAAAAATTACATTGCATAGAGACTCGTTATCAAAGGGATCGCCAAAACTGGTTAACAGAATCATCTGGGGGATTGTATTTCTTGTCGCTGAGCTTGGTCGAGGCTTCACCTTGCTCGCTTTGGTTCAGTGTCTTTATGTATTTTATGACTTCTTCCAGATGTTGACATTTTTCTTTTAGTCCTTCGATTTCTGCTTTTTGTTTCTCGAATTTCTTCTCCTTGGATTTATTCTCAGAGTCCACTTCAGCCTTGAGCTCATTGAAGTATTTGATGAAGCGTCCGATCATGAAGCAATGTGCTTTGCAGAGGGCACAATTGTTGTTGGTCTTGATCCGATCTAAAGGGTTGCTAGCATAATGGATGCAGGCAGGAAACTCTTCTTGTCCTCTTTACTGTACTGAGCCTGGGATCTTCTAAATGAGAGAGGGTAGAAGGAAAATATTCTGAAGGTATTGTCCTGAATTTTCCTTTTGGACAGAGGACTGCTACGGAACAAGTAATTCTTGGGAAGCAGATCTACACAGAAGGCTGGCTGGTGCAGATGCCCGAAGGGGAGAGGCCTATTGGGAGAAGAAATGAAACATAGAGGATGGATTAGCGTGTTAGAAAGGACATAAACTTTATACAATGAGGGAGGAAAGAAATAGAGGGGATGAGGGAAGATCTGGAGGTGAGGAGAGGTAAGAAACAACGTGGAACAGATAGTCTCCACAAAAAGAGCTTTGAAAGTCCTGAGCGTAAACTAAACCATAGAGACAAGCCAGGAGTTAGCGTAAAAATTACAGAGACAAATATTTGAGACAGCATTACCTCTGCCGACACGCAAGTGGGAAGAGGAGAAGCAATGCTCCTCAGACACCTCCAACAACAAACACAACCGCCAGTTCTGCGCGCTGCTGAGAGACTTCTTCATATGAGGAAGCCTTATCCTGGGCTGCTTCTTATAGAAGTTGATGGGAAAATTCTCATGATTCCTTCTGATAGCTGAGACCTTACGATCTGAGTCATAGTTGATTCCCCTGCTCTTGAAAAGACTGATGACCACTTCTGTCTTGTCATAGGGACGATTTTTTTCCCTCATGCAGATCCTCTGAATATTGATTTGAACGAGAACGATTTTCCACTCTGCTCTATGCGGATTTCCTTTGATATTTGTGACTATCATCTACTTATAATTCATAATTTGGAGCTATATAGTACTGCACTTCCTTTTTTCCCATGACTGATGTATTTCCTAGTGTGTTCCCTTTGACATGGGCCATATCATCCCCGCAGACTGGCTATGGAATTGATTTTTCATAGACAACATTATTTTCATTGGCTGTCCCAACTTCTCGTTTGGTCAATTTAGTGTGTCCTAAATTGCTACATTAATTATCAATCTGGGAGTCGTAAACTGATGAAGTGTGGCGCACTATATGTGCAAGACAACCTCTTTCTTATATTTTTGTCGTTTTTCAATTTTTATTTTGTTTTGGGGGTTTTTATCTTCGTTTATCTCCTAATGTGAATAGAAATCCTGTTCCTAAGTCTCTAGAAGGCTAGTATGGATATAGATTTTAGGCAATTATGTCCTCTATAATAGTTTCCAGCACTTAACACTTCAGAAGATCTTAGAATATACTAGTGATGATAGTAATACTTGAACAAGAATGAAAAATGTGCTGCTATTTAAAACAAGTAAATAATGAACTACTGATCATGAAACTATTATCTCTGCTGCTGTCTAAATACAGAAAAATGATTTAAGCTACTGCACTCAAAGAAATAAAAGATTGCAAAGAAAGTAAAACTAAAATCAAATTACATCATTCATAGTCCGATTTTTCGCTAATTAGTCTAGCTATGGATTTCGGAGATAATCGTCAATGACATGAGCAATCTGATATCTAATTGTAGAAAAGTAAAACTAAAATCAAATCACAACATTCATAATCCGATTCCTCGCCAGTTAGTCTAGCTATGGCTTTCGGAGATAATTGTTAATGACATGAGCAATCTGATATCTTGTTGCAGAAAAGTAAAACTAAAATCAAATCACAACATTCATAATCCGATTCCTCGTCAGTTAGTCTAGCTATTGCTTCCGGAGATAATCGTCAATGACATGAGCAATTTGATATCTAATTGCAGAAAAGTAAAACTAAAATCAAATCACAACATTCATAATTCGATTCCTCGCCAGTTACTTTAGCTATGGCTTTCGAAGGTAATATTCAATGATATGAGTAAGTTAAATTTTAAACTAACTAACAAAGCAAATGAACAAGACTGAAATCAACAAAACAGAACTGGAATTAAAAAAAACTAAGAGAAGAAAAGTCAGCAGAGAATTAATCCCATATCATTAGTCATTGCGAAAATTATATGCAGATGCTCGGGCTGCCTACTCTATCCTGAAACATACATACACTGATCAGCTTTATACAAAGATTGTAAAATCATGAGCAGAAGTGAAATGTTAATACCATAACAATTGAAATATACACAGGTGGATAACTATGGAATATATGTAATGGAAATAAATAAACAATGCATAAAACTTTACAGCAACAAGGAAAACGAAAACTCAGCATACAGGGGCCCTCTATACAGCCTCGGTCAACAAGCTATCAATCCAAAATTACGTTCACGCAATCATGTAGAAACAGAGTCTTCTCATATATTTCAAAACACAGTTACAGCAATAAGACTAGTGTCATGGCACAGTGAACTTTGAACAACAAAATTACATTCAAAAAGACTAACTCTATGCGTATAGCAACGCGTTATTTATAACAAAAATTTCATAATTGTTTTCCTGTGAAGATACGTCAACAGGAGACACGTAAAAAACAACGTCCATGGATTTAGCATAATGGTTGTCGAGACTATTAAATCTATCAACTTTGGCTGTTGGATTCAAGTCGTGGGGTAGTCTACAGGTGGCAACATGACCCCAGAGATTTAGGAATGGCCACGCATCCTTCAAAATCCTTCACGTGTTTGAAAACAGAGTTCGGCTGCCGTAGGACTCTTACGTTGGGCCACCGTTTGACCACCATTGACCACAGATTCCCTTGATGAATTCGGCTGAACCAATAGGATCTGATCCATGTCCAGGTCATTTTTAACTTGCCCATGTGGCTTGTTTTGCCTGATGACACCTACAACCTAGAGTTTAACGAAAACAGCTGCGGAAAGTTGAATCAGCTGCAGAAAGTGACTGGATTCTGCAGCTAATGAGAAAAATCTAGTTCAAACAGCAAACACAAAAAGATAGTCAGAAAACGACTTAAATTCTCTTTTAAAATCAATATGCAATGATCTTTGATAGCTTATGGAGTGTTGGTGAGGGGAAAAAGTCTGGGAAAATGTATAGGAGAGGTGTAATTTCAAAGCTCTACATACTCCCAATGTGAAGGTGTTGCATGTCCCCATGCAACCAAAACTTTGATCATCCTTCTTTCAGTTCATGTGTTCTAAGACCTCTGCCGATACATCCAGCGTTCTTTTCTTCTTTCTTGGGACCACTACTATCCTCGGCTTCCTCATTAGACACCTAAACTTGAGGTTGATGAGAGCCTTGTTCAACCTTCTGTTCTTTTTATTTAATTTTCTATTTTTCTTTTGCCATAGCCCAAGATGCAACATGGTGTTGTCGTGAATAATCTTATCTAATCTGCCCTGTTCCTTTAATGTTTCATTTTCTCTTTTGATGTGTCTATTTAAGACCTCCAACTAAAAAACTTCCTGTTTTAGTGATTGGATTTGAGCTTCTTGAGCTGTATTAGGCTGGGCAGATGAAGTGCCTGGATCTGCGGCCGTTTTCTCCAAGGACTCTATATAATCATACATTTCTTGCTGGTTCGGGTCTATCTCAGGTGTGGTATTTCTTGGGACGACCCCAAAATCCTATTGAGAAGCACTGATTTCAAAATCTGGCCGAGAAGGATTCATGTCAAAATCTGGCTGAGAAATAGGAGTATGGTGGGGACCACGGATAGGAGGGATTGCTGAAGGTTGTTCCGGTGTTTCCCCTCCTAAATCAATAAAGTGGGGCCCCTTAATTTTTATTTTCCTCAATTTCCCTTTTAGTCTAGAACTTCTCCTCAAATTTTGTGGGCTAGTGTCCTCTTTCTCCCCACTCTATTTTTCTTTCCCTTTCTTCTTTGTTGTAGCTGATTGTTCCTGAAGGTAAACTAGTCTTTCAGACAGTACTTGGTGGTCCTCTTCTGAGGAAGGTTTTGGGGTTTGATAGACAGCCTCTATATTTATTTTCCCTTTTGATTTTGTTGGCTTCTTACCCTCAGTTCTTTCCTTCCTACTTTCAAACAATTTTTCTTCCCTACTAGTTTCTTCAACTATGTTAGTAGGAGTATCCTGAATTTTATCACTTGTTTTCTTTCTTCTGTTTCTCCTTGATGTGCTGCTTTCAGGGGTTTCTTATGGATCTTTAAAGAAATTTCTAACTAAAAACTGCTCCCAGGTGTCTTTCTTTTCTTTTAATTGTTTTTCTATCAAAATCTTCACAAGGTCGTGATGATACAAATGGGGTTCTACGTCCCCCAGATTCTTTTGGACTGTGGTGGACATTTTCTTCAGGCTATTTAACAAGAAGTAGGGAAAATTAATAGTTTGGTTTTCTAGAAAATTCATCAGCAACCGGGTGTGGTACATGTACAATTACCCGAATTGTCCTTCACAGGAAATGAATTTCTTGATTATTAATAATGAACTAGCCCATTTTTCTTGTAAAGTAGAGACAGGGATTCCACGACTAAAGATGGTTACATCCATACCTGAATTTCTTAGGATAACCCTCCATGCTCTCTTGTCAAAGCTCTTATTTTTGAACCACCGTTCTCCCTCATGTGGGAGTTCGGTTGCAGCTGCTATGGATGCCTCTGTGATTGAGAATTTAAGGTCTCCAACCTCTGCTTCTATGTTGTCAAAGGACCTCGCAAAAGTCTTCGTAACTTCCTTGTTGTAGCCTCTGAATTTCTGAATAAATTGTAACCACCGGGCCTTCCTTAGCATGCTTTTCACTTGCGGATACCCTTCCATAAATTTGGGCCCTTCCGGTTCTGCTCTCAACAAAGGACCCATTCTTTCCTCTTGTCTTAAACACGTCTGCATGGGTATTGGATGAACGGAGGTGAGACGACTGGGTTAGAGGGAAATGGACAGGATTTATGAAGAAAAACGAGTGACTGTAGATGGAAAACAGAGAACAGGTAGCGGGAGTGAGTTTATGCAACGGAGCAGAGGCTTATGTGAACAGGGTAGGAATGTAAACGTGACTTCAATAGAATAATAGGGGAGTAAAATGAGCCCGACAGAGTTTTAAACTGGATGTCTACGAAGTGGACGCAAACATGCTCAAGAAATGGCTGCGGAATTTGTGCGGTGGAGAAGAACCATGATCAAATCAACAACGTCCCCATAATTATAGGTGGAGTGTCAAAGTATAGCCAAACACGATTTAAATCTGGAGGCTTGATATGAGTTCGTTTAAAAAAATAAATACAAGGTTCGTGGAGGAACCATAGGTCGTGGAACGGTTATGCGCTATCAATGCCAATCATTGCATATAATGGAGTTGTGGTTTCATAACTATGTAAAATGTGCTCTAAATGCTATTTGAAATAAATCTTACTCATACCTTGGAATTTTTGCCACTTTTCGTCCATTAACCTTTGATCAGTTGCTCCTTGTTGATGCTTTTAAGTGCCTCATGTCTTCAAAATATGTGCTTGGTCATACCTGCATTTGATTTTCATGATCATTTAACTAACATATTTCTGTCAATGTTGAAAAACAGAGTGGTGGCTGCGGAAACTGGGTTCAGCTGTGGAAACTGACACAATAATCATATGACTGAATGGAGATGGATAAATGATGATTGAATGAATGAAAATGGTCATAAAAGGAATTTTATTGGCGGAATGAAATGATGAAATGAAAATGAAATGAAGTGAATTGACATGAGGTGGAATGAAGTGAAGTGAGATGTCATGAAACTATGGATACAATGGGAGAAGATTTTTTTTTTTTTGGAAAATATAGGGTGTCAGGAGTTCCTGATTTTCGCCATGTATTTTCTGTATAAGACTACCAATTAGTGATTGGTTTTCAAGCTTATACACATTATTTTTTTTTGGTAGAAACAGAAAAGAACAAAGGCTAGGCTGGTGGCGAAGAAGGATTCTTCTTCACCAGCCTTATTACAGAACTATCTTGAAAGATTTTGACAAATTCCTCTTTTGAGAGTGGCTTATGATAGATCTTTAATCTGTGGCCATTCACAATAAGAGGATTCTGATGTTCATCAATGGTTTTGATTCTTACTGCTCCATTGTTAAAGATTTTGTCAATCTCATATGGCCCAAGCCAATGAGTCTGAAATTTTCCTTTAAAATCTTTAAACTTGGAATCAAATAGCAATGCCCAATCTCCTTCTTGAAACTTTTTCTCCTTGATGTATTTGACATGCCACTTAGCTATTTGATATTGAACTAGATCAGTTCTTACAATCGCCTCTTGTCTGATCTCATCTAGCTCATTCAACTGCTCCATTCTATGCTTTTGGGCTTCTGATAGATCCATTCCCAACTGAACTGCCATCTTGAAAGTTTTGACTTGGAACTCAATGGGGAGCAGGACTTATTTCCCATAAACAAGTTCATAAGGAGAATGTCTTGTTGTATTTCTCCATGTAGTTTTGTAGGCCCACAAGGCTTCAAGAAGCCTTTCTGCCCAATCTCTTCTGCGTAGATGAACATTTTTGGTGATGATGGCTTCAATAACTTTGTTTGTAGACTCCACTTGACCATTTGCTTGCGGATGGTAAGGAGTAGATTTTCTGTGCTTGATTTTGTATTCTTTCATCAGCTTCTCCACTAGGTTGGATGTGAATTGACTTCCCTGATCTGTCACAATTTCTCTTGGAACACCAAAGCGAGTAAAAATATCCTCATAAAGAAAACTAACAACTGAATTTTCAGTAGCAGAAAATAATGCTTTGGCTTCTACCCATTTAGTGACATAATCAATACATACCAATATATACTTTCTTTGTTTAGATGGTGGGTTAATAGGTCCAATGGCTGCAATGGCATTTCATTTGAAAGGGTAGGTTTCCCTACTCTTTGGCAGCTGTCACCCCTTTTGACATATTGTTTTGCATCTTTGAAGAGGGATGGCCAATGAGTACCTATGGCTGCAATGGCATTTCATTTGAAAGGGTAGGTTTCCCTACTCTTTGGCAGCTGTCACACCTTTTGACATATTGTTTTGCATCTTTGAAGAGGGATGGCCAATGATATCCTAAAGAGAGGATTTTATAGGCTGTCCTTTTGTGAGCAAAGTGTCCGTCGCATGGTTCATCATGACATGCTTTGAGAATATCAGGCATTTCTTCCCTAACACATCTTCTGATCACAAGACATCTGGCTCTGTTTTAAACAATTCGTTAGAAATCCATGAATATTTTGAACTCTCCTGAATAATCTTTCTTCTTTCACCGGGAAATAAATGTGGAAGTAGTTTCCCTATAACCAAATAGTTAGCTATATCTACATACCAAGGGGTCTTAGTAGTTACTGCAAATAAATATTCATCAGGAAACTTATCCTCTACAAGAGAATCTTCTTTAGTATTCTGAATCCTAGACAAGAAATCAGCTACTGTATTTTATTTCCCTAGTCTATCCAACACAGTAATATTAAATTCTTGTAAAAGTAGGAGCCACCTTGTAACTCTACCATTAGTAACAGGTTTGTTCATTAGATATCTAATTGCAGAATGATAAGTATGAATAAAATTTTCATAGCCTATTATATAGTGTCTAAACTTATTGATTGCATGAACAACAGCTAAGAACTCTTTTTCAGTTAAAGTATAGTTCAACTCAGTGGGAGTCAAATTTTTACTGATATAGTAAATGGCACAAGGAACTAAATCCTTTTGACCCAACACAACTCCTAAAGCTGTGTCTGAAGCATCTATAGAAATATGGAAATGAAGTTTCCAATTTGGTCCTCTCAAGATAGGTGCTTCAGATATTCTTGTTTTCAAAGTTTCAAATGTTGATTGACAATCAGGATCCCATTTGAATTCACAGTATTTTGTAAGCAGTTTGAAGAGTGGAGATTCTATTTTAGTGAAGTTTTCTATAAATCTTCTATAATATCCAGTAAATCCTAGAAAACTTCTAAAATCTTTTTGAAAAATTGGAATAGGCAACTTGGAGATGACTTCAACTTTTGATCTATCAAATTTAATCCCATCCCCTAAAACATGATGTCCCAAAACAACACCTTCAGTAAACATCATAAATCATTTTCATGGCTTAATGAAAGGTTTGTCTCTTTACATCTTATAAGTACTTTTTCCAAACTTTCTAATGCTTATTCAAACGAATCACCATAAGCTGTAAAATCATCCATATAAACCTCTACACAATCATGGATTAGATCAGAAAAAATTCCTAGTACTGCTCTTTGGAATGTTGCAGGTGCATTACTGTTGGCATTATGTTTTCTGGTATGACTGTATGTTACAGATGTTGTACTTGATGGCAACTCCAGTGGCAAGGCTCTCAGTTTGTTGAAAATTAAGAAAAGACGCAGGAATCTAGTTCAGAAGGTGCGTACCCGCAGGTACACCATGCCGAGTCCGCGTCCGAAGACGCAGGGCAGCCATTCAGGGGGTGCGTCCACCCAGTGCACACATTTCAAGGCAGAGAACAAGCACGTGGGGGTTTCTTGTGTGGTTTCTAGCTGACGGTTTTGTGTTTCTATGGTGTCAGCCCGCGGTATTGTTCCATGTTTTGAGGAGGAGCTTGCCTATATAAAGCAAGGAGATCATTTGGCTAAGGATGTCTTATCTTGTGGAATATCTTATTGGGTGAGATCTGGTCTAGATCTAAAAGGCGAATCTACTGAAGGACTGAGATCTCTTTGGCGCAAGAGCAGATCTGTAGATCTGACTATTTGGGTTACACTTAAAGGTCTTGAAATCATTCATACCCAAAGGGACGCAGGTACAGTGAAAGGGAAGTGCGTCGGGACGCAGTACAGAATCCAGAGATCTGCGCCGAGACGCAGGGGAGACGAAGTTCAGGTGCGCCGGGACGCAGTACAGAGTCCAGAGTTCTGCGCCGAGACGCAGGGTAGACGAGGTTAAGGTGCGTCTCTAAAGCAGAAAGACGCGGCGCGATAGTGTTTTCAGGTGTGTCTCTGTATCGAAAGACGCGGCGCGATTGTATCTTTGGGTGCGTCCCTGAAGCAACAAAACGCAGAGCAGACAAAGGAACAGTGCGTGGGCACGCAGCGAAGCAGAAGGACATCTGCGTGTGGACGCAGAATAGAATAAGGTGAACTGCGTCTGGTCGCAGGCCACAGAAAGAAAAGCAGCGTCTGGTCGCAGGTCTCAAAAAGAAAAACTGCATCTATGTCTTAAGATGTTCTGTTGATTGGATTTCTCAGTTGATAAGTTGTTCTGGGTTAGTTCTGTTATTGCTGATCTGATATCTATAGTGGTCTGTAACTGTTATGTATTTGTTGATCATCTGATGCTTCATGAAAAGAAGTAGGGGGTTGTAACTCCCTTCCAGGAGTAGACTGGAAAACGAGAGAGAGAGAGGATTGTAGCTCTCTGCAGGTTGCAGCCTGCGTACTGGTAAAGGACTGCACCAGTACAAAATCATTGTAAAAGAAGTTTCTAATTTGAAAGAAGATAGAGACATATTGCAGCAGGTGGTTTTCACCCACATTGGGTTTCCACCTTACATCTTGTGTTCTTTGGTGTGACTATCTGATTTTTCATGCTCATTATTTTATGGTACTGATATGCAAAAATAATTCAAAGATCAAATAAGGAAGATTTATTAAATTGCTTGATAATACTGATTCACCCCCCCTCTCAGTATTATTTCCAACAATTGGTATCAGAGCAGGTCCTTCAGAGAAGCTTGATCGCTTGAAGGTAGATCGTTCATCATGAGCAGCTACGAGAAAGAAGCATCAATCAGGCCACCTATTTTTGATGGGACAAATTTCAATTATTGGAAGGTAAGAGTTACTGCATATCTTCAATCTCTTGGTACAGAAGTTTGGAACATTGTAGAAACAGGCTATGCTTTTCCTTCAGCTACTCCTACAGATCCGGCTGAGAAAAAACAATATGAAACAAATGCAAAAGCAGTCAGTACGCTATTAGGAAGTATATCCCAAACAGAATTCATGAAGGTCATGCACTTCAAATCAGCAAAAGAGATATGGGACAAAATGATCACTAGCTATGAAGGAGATGAACAGGTAAAGCAAGCTAAACTTCAAACTCTCAGGATTCAATATGAGACTCTCAAGATGTATAATGATGAAAGTGTGGCTAATTATTTTCTTCGGGTAGATGAGATTGTTAATTGTATGAAAAATTTGGGTGAAGAAATAAAAGAGACTATAGTAGTTCAAAAGATTCTAAGATCATTATCCCCCAAGTTTGAATCTAAAGTATCTGCAATAGAAGAAAAGGAAAATCTCAAAGTTCTCACTATGTCTCAGCTACATGGAATTCTAACTGCTTATGAAATGAGAAAGGGAGGTCCATCAGACAGAAGGGAAGCTGCTTTTAAGGCATCAGGAAAAGAAGATTACTATGAAGCAAGCCATGTTCCAGAAGAAGAGGAAGAAGAATCAAATTTTGTCAGAAATCTTCAAAGGGGTGCTGGAAGGTTCAGAGGTAAGCTACCTTTCAAATGCTTTGCTTGTGGAAGAGTAGGTCATTATGCTGCAAAATGTCCTTATAAGGATAAAGGAAAAGAACCTGCTAGATGGAACAAGAAACAAAGTGCAAATAAGAAAAGCTACTACACCCATGAAGATAGTGATGGCTTATCAAACAGTGATGAAGATGAACAAGGTAATAAATATAAGCTGTTAATGGCATTTGAAGATGATGATTATGAGGATGCTGTAGATGTGGATAATCTCTATGATGAAATTACTAGACTCAAGAGATGCATAGAAGAAAAGAATGTGATCATTGATACTTTGCAATTTCAAATTGATGAAAAGGAAAAACATCTTGAAAAACTTGAAGGTGAAATTGTTGGTCTCAGAAAAGAAATTGAGAAAACAAAAGCTATTAATCTTAAATTTGTCAAAGGATCTGAAACTTTGGATGAGATTATCAATGTGCAGCGGTCTCCTCTAAACAAGACAGGTTTGGGCTATAATGGAGAGACCTCTCAAGCATCCACCTCAAAAAGTTATCTTGATGCAGCAAGAAGAAATGAGCAGAAGAACAATGAAGATAATCAGGTAAAGCAGGGACAAATTACAAACAGAAACTATCAGGGACAATCCATCTTAAGGGTGAACAAAAGCTACAACCAGCCACAGGTAAAATCTTCTCAGTTTGGTTCAAGAATAAATGAAAATAGAAATTACAATCAGTTGGTTGGTAGATTCAATAACCGCAGAAGCTTCTTCAATGGACAATGCTTTTCTTGCCATAACTTTGGTCACAAAGCAGCTCAATGTGTTGCATATAAAACAATCATGACTAGGGAAGCTCAAAAACAAAGAAGTATGACAGGGATTACAAAAGGGACCTATAACAACTTTTCGGTTCTTGAAAATGAAGTTGAATGTTCTATTTGCAATAATTTTGGTCATGAAGACTTTGAATGCAGGAGCAGGTTTCAGGAGAAAAAGGAACAAGCCACAAGCACCAAAACATGGAGAATAAAGGAACCTCAAACAGAAAGATGTGGAATAGCATTTTATGCAGAAGGACAGGAAAATCTATGGTACATTGACAGCGGATGTTCGAAACATATGACAGGTGATAAAGAAAAACTTGAATCTTATTCTACTTTAGAAAAGGGAAAGAAAGTTTCTTTTGGAAATGATACTCCTGCAACTATAAAAGGAAAAGGTATTGCTCCTTTGAAAGAAAAGGTCAAGGCTGGAAATGTTTTGTATGTTGATGGATTGAAGCATAATCTACTAAGTGTCAGCCAGATGTGTGATCAAAAAACCGAGGTTATTTTCAGATCGAATGGATGTCTTGTTCGTGATCTTGATACAGGTAAAACAGTTCTCAAAGGCAAAAGAACTCCAAATAATCTGTACATATTTGAAGAAGGACAACAACAATGCTATCTAAGCAAGGATGAAGAGCACTGGTTATGGCATCGAAGGTTGGGACATCTAAGCTTCTCACAAATAAGGAAAGCATGCAAATATCAGGCAGTTCGCGATCTTCCAGATATCAAAATTCCTGACAACACCATATGCAGATCATGTCAGTTTGGAAAACAAACCAGGACTAACTTTCCAGAGAAAGAGGGATCAGCTAGCATGCCTCTTGAGCTAGTACATACAGATACATGTGGCCCATTCAGGAAAAGAACACCTAGAGGAGAGGAATACTTGATATTATTTATTGACGATTTCTCCAGGTTTGTCTGGTTAGGACTTATGAAGCACAAAGATGAAGCATTCGAAAAATTCAAGACCTTCAAAGCCTTGGTTGAAAATGAATCAGGTCACAAAATTAAGTGCCTCAGATCCGACAGAGGTGGGGAATTTACTTCAAATGAATTTTTCGATTTCTGTGATGAACATGGGATAAGGAGAGAATTCTCTACAGCTAGAACTCCTCAGCAAAATGGAGTTGTTGAAAGAATGAACAGAACAATCCAACAAATGGCTCGTGCTATGCTTGATGAATCAGGAACTCCCGCAACTTTCTGGGGTGAAGCTGCACATGCTGCGGTTATTATTCTCAACAAGACAAATGTCCGGGTGAACAGCACTCAAACTCCTCATGAGCTCTGGAGTGGCAAAACTCCTTCGGTAAAGCACTTCAAAATCTTTGGGAGCAAATGCTATATCAAGAATACAGATGAGCAGCTTGGCAAACTTGAACCTAGAGCAGATGAAGGCATTCTTCTTGGCTATTCTCCACATAGCAAAGCATACAAATGCTACAATAAAAGACTTGGCAGAATTGTTGACAGCATTGATGTAGTGGTTGATGAGAACGGATATATTCCTAGGCAAGTACATCATGAAGATATAGAAGAAGATGAAGGCTACCCTCAAAGACAGAATAATGAAGAAGAAGAACCCCAAGGAGAACCTCAAGAAGAACTAGAGGAGCAGACAAGAATAGAAGAGAAAACTCCATCCAGATATGTTCAGAAGAATCATCCAGAATCTCAGATTGTGGGGCAGAAAGAAGCAGGTGTACAAACAAGAAGAACTGTTGCAGAAGCCTCAAGCTATTTGGCATTACTCTCCTCTACTGAACCACAAAATGTGAAAGAAGCATGCAAAGATGAATGTTGGGTGAAAGCAATGGATGAAGAACTTGAGCAAATCGAAAAGAACAACACTTGGAAGCTGGTTCCTAGACCAAAGGATAAGAATGTTATCGGAACAAAATGGGTCTTCAAAAATAAATTGAATGAAAATGGAGAAGTAATTAGAAACAAAGCCAGACTTGTTTGTAAAGGCTATGCGCAGCAAGAAGGAATAGACTTTGAAGAAACTTTTGCTCCTGTTGCAAGACTTGAGGCCATCCGAATGTTCCTTGCTCTCTCAAGTTTTCAAAACTTCAAAGTATTTCAAATGGACGTGAAATCAGCCTTTCTGAATGGAGACTTGGAAGAAGAAGTGTACATTGAACAGCCAGATGGGTTCATTCTTGGAAATGATCCAAATCTTGTCTGTAGATTGAAAAAGGCTCTCTATGGTCTCAAACAAGCTCCAAGGGCTTGGTACTACCGGTTGGACAAATATCTTCATCAACAAGGTTTTTCAAAAGGTTCAGCAGATAGCAATCTATATATAAAAGTTGAAAATGATAAATTGCTAATACTGGTTGTGTATGTAGATGACATCATTTTTGGCAGCAATGAAGAAGCTATGAGTCAAAGCTTTGCCTCGGTCATGCAGAAAGAATTTGAAATGTCCTTGCTAGGAGAACTGACATATTTCCTTGGTTTGCAAATCCAACAAAAGGAAGGAGGAATCTTTTTATCTCAAACCAAGTATCTCAAACAGATTTTGAAAAAATATGGCATGGAAGATGCAAAACCTGTATGTACACCCATGGTCACAGGATGTAGTCTCACTGCAAATGATGAATCTGCTGCAGTACATCAACCAACCTACAGATCTATGATTGGAAGTTTACTATATTTGACAGGTACTCGACCGGACATCATGCATGCAGTTGGAATAGTTGGAAGATTTCAGGCAAATCCGAAGGAGACTCATCTTCAGGCAGTAAAGAGAATTTTCAAATATCTTCAAGGGACTCAAAATTATGGCTTATGGTATCCTAGAGATACAGATCTTACTCTTCATGCTTATACAGATGCAGATTGGGCCGGAAGCGTGGATGACAGGAAAAGCACAAGTGGTGGTGCGTTCTTTATGGGTTCCAGATTGGTATCTTGGTTCAGCAAGAAACAGAGTTCGATTGCCTTGTCTACAGCTGAAGCAGAATATGTTGCTGCTGCATCTTGTTGCACCCAACTTCTTTGGATGATGCAGACTTTGTAGGATTTTCAAATCACTTGTACTCCACCTATCCCCATCTTATGTGATAACACAAGTGCAATCAGCATCTCAAAGAATCCGGTTATGCATTCAAAAACCAAGCACATACCAATCAAGTATCATTTTCTCCGGGAACAAGTGCTTGAACAGAAGGTCAAGTTGGAGTATGTTCCTTCTAAGGAACAAGTGGCTGATATTCTCACCAAACCATTGCCCAGGGACACTTTTGAGTACCTCAGGCAAAAGCTGGGGGTTGTTGATGCATCATCTTATTGTTGAACCTTTTCTGATTGATGGTACAGGTTCAGGGGGAGCATATAATGCATTGTTGGCATTATTGAGGATGGTCAGAAGGAGATCTTGGAACTAGCTGCAATATGTCTCTATCTCTTTCATGGAGGATTATGGTTCTTTATTACAGATCTGGTTCAGGGGGAGCATGATCTTAGGGGGAGCATACCCTTTGCCCTTGATGTCAAAGGGGGAGAATGAAGCTGAAGTTTGAAAAGTTGCCATCAAGTCCAAAGGGGGAGATTGTTGGCATTATGTTTTCTGGTATGACTGTATGTTACAGATGTTGTACTTGATGGCAACTCCAGTGGCAAGGCTCTCAGTTTGTTGAAAATTAAGAAAAGACGCAGGAATCTAGTTCAGAAGGTGCGTACCCGCAGGTACACCATGCCGAGTCCGCGTCCGAAGACGCAGGGCAGCCATTCAGGGGGTGCGTCCACCCAGTGCACACATTTCAAGGCAGAGAACAAGCACGTGGGGGTTTCTTGTGTGGTTTCTAGCCGACGGTTTTGTGTTTCTATGGTGTCGGCCCGCGGTATTGTTCCATGTTTTGAGGAGGAGCTTGCCTATATAAAGCAAGGAGATCATTTGGCTAAGGATGTCTTATCTTGTGGAATATCTTATTGGGTGAGATCTGGTCTAGATCTAAAAGGCGAATCTACTGAAGGACTGAGATCTCTTTGGCGCAAGAGCAGATCTGTAGATCTGACTGTTTGGGTTACACTTAAAGGTCTTGAAATCATTCATACCCAAAGGGACGCAGGTACAGTGAAAGGGAAGTGCGCCGGGACGCAGTACAGAGTCCAGAGATCTGCGCCGAGACGCAGGGGAGACGAAGTTCAGGTGCGCCGGGACGCAGTACAGAGTCCGGAGTTCTGCGCCGAGACGCAGGGTAGACGAGGTTCAGGTGCGTCTCTGAAGCAGAAAGACGCGGCGCGATAGTGTTTTCAGGTGCGTCTCTGTATCGAAAGACGCGGCGCGATTGTATCCTTGGGTGCGTCCCTGAAGCAACAGAACGCAGAGCAGACAAAGGAACAGTGCGTGGGCACGCAGCGAAGCAGAAGGACATCTGCGTGTGGACGCAGAGTAGAAGAAGGTGAACTGCGTCTGGTCGCAGGCCACAGAAAGAAAAGCAGCGTCTGGTCGCAGGTCTCAAAAAGAAAAACTGCGTCTATGTCTTAAGATGTTCTGTTGATTGAATTTCTCAGTTGATAAGGTGTTCTGGGTTAGTTCTGTTATTGCTGATCTGATATCTGTAGTGGTCTGTAACTGTTATGTATTTGTTGATCATCTGATGCTTCATGAAAAGAAGTAGGGGGTTGTAGCTCCCTTCCAGGAGTAGACTGGAAAACGAGAGAGAGAGAGGATTGTAGCTCTCTGCAGGTTGCAGCCTGCGTACTGGTAAAGGACTGCACCAGTACAAAATCATTGTAAAAGAAGTTTCTAATTTGAAAGAAGATAGAGACATATTGCAGCAGGTGGTTTTCACCCACATTGGGTTTCCACCTTACATCTTGTGTTCTTTGGTGTGACTATCTGATTTTTCATGCTCATTATTTTATGGTACTGATATGCAAAAATAATTCAAAGATCAAATAAGGAAGATTTATTAAATTGCTTGATAATACTGATTCACCCCCCCTCTCAGTATTATTTCCAACAATTACATAATCCAAAAGGAAGCACTTGATAAGCAAAAGTTCCCCATGGACAGGTAAATATGGTCTTGTCACGATCCTCAGGTGCTACCATCCTCAGGTGCTACCTGAGTTTGATTATAACCACTAAAACCATCCAGAAATAAAAAGTACTTTTTTCCTGCTAATGATCTAATACTTGATCGATAAAGGGCAAAGGAAAGTGATCCTTCAAAGTTGCTTTGTTCAATTCCCTGTAATCAATGCATACCCTCCATTTACCATTATTTTTGGGTACTATAACCAAAGGAGAAACCCATCGGCTATCTGAAATGGGATAAATGAAGTTTACATTGAGTAGCTTTTGGAGCTCTTCTTTCACTATCTCCCTAAGATTTGGATTCATCCTTCTCTGAGGTTGTCTGAGTGGTCTACTGTTTTCCTCAATATAGATATGATGGATGCAAGTCTTAGGGTCAATACCTTTCATATCAGTATACTCTCACGCAAATGCAGTAGAATGTTTTTGAAAGATTTTGGTTAGCTCTCCCTGTTGTGATTTTTCCAAATTTTTGTTGATATTCAGTGTTTTACCTGGAAAAATCTCAATGGTAGAACTACCAAACTCTTCCATAGAGTAAAGAGACATTTGTCTTGATGATAAATACTCAATGTTAGAATCTAACTGAAATTGTGTGTGGTCATATTCTGAAGATGTTCCAAAATTTTCTAATGTGTTCAGAATTTCACTATCTTCATTAATTTCAGAAATGGTAAAGACAGGTTGTATAGTGTCCTCATCATCGATCCATTCATTGTCTCCTACTTCTGTAATTTCTTTTGCTGGAGGGTACAGATTGAATTTCTTTGTCGAACTACCATCAGAAATGTACATATCCCGAAATCTACAACTAATGAAAGCATCAGCTGTGGCTAGCCAAGGTCTTCCTAAGATGAGTGGATGCCCTCCTAAATTACTCTTGGGAGTCAAAATCATGAAATCTACTGGATATTCCCAAGAATCTAAGGAGACTGAAATATCTTCTAATACACCATCTGGTTTGATTATTAATCTATCTGCAAGTTGCAGTAAGGTAGGTGTAAAAATAAGATTAGGAAGTTTAAGTTGTTCCATTGTCTGTCTACTCATAATGTTGATAGCAGCCCCTAAGTCAATCAAAGTATTTGGAATTTTTATCCCATTTATATGTGTCATGACAATTGGACTTCTTGGATCTACATATTTCTGCATGGTAATTTTTTCCATCATGATATCTAACAATGTAAACTTTGAAACGGGAACTGATACTGTTACCCGTTTCGTAGAGATAGAAAAAAAGTGCCTGATTTTGAAAAGGGGTGATGCAGAACGAACATGTTTTTTTTAGAGCATAGTTTTTGGCACTTTAATTTTTTTATGTACATTACGTTTTAGAATTGTTTTAGAATGGTAGTGATTTTCATGCTGATTTAAAAAAGTGAGTATTCTGCATCACCCCCTTTTTTTAAAAGGCCTGTGTTTTGGCTTTAAATTTTCTAATGTATAAAATGTAAATAATTATTTTGTAAATTTGATCATTTTTGAAGTGGTCGTTTTCTTCACATTTTCTTGTTTTTTATTTTAATTTTAACCTTTTTTTTAGTGAGGTTTTTATTGTTTTGCATTTTTAAATTAGGAGGTCGGTATTTAGAATTTTCGATATTCTACATATTTATACATCCTTAATTAATTTTTCAATCCACATGAAATAATTGTTTCTAAAAAACAATATTTTTTAACAATGGACATAAAAATAACCATTTTTAACATAAATATAACTAAAAAACTACACGTTTTGATAATTTTTTTGCTAGAATTGTCATGTCAAAATCACAATTTTTATACGATAATTTTAACTAAAAATGGTTAAATAATAGCTTTTTTATGAATTTCATGTCAAAAAAATAATAATAATCACTTTTTTTTTCAAAAAAAAATGATTAACTTAAAAATCAATGCGAAAATCACATATTACAAATATTGAACGTATAACAACCCTAATTGAGGGTTTATTCTTCTCATAAAGTGTCAAATTCAAAACATTGCAAAGCTTGATTTACAAGCATAACTTAAATTTAATCAACAATGTCACGGAATCCAAACTCTTCGTCCTCTAGATTTTCATCATTGTCTTCTTCCACAATATTTTATGTTTCCTTTTGCTCACTTTCCTCTTATAATGGGTCTTTGATGTCTGCGAATCTCCCAATGTATGTCTTTCCAAACATTCCATGTAATGGTGGTTGGGGTTCCTTTGTCTTTTTTGCCACACGTGATTCACTAAAGTCCCCTTTATTCAACCCAATTTCTTGCATTACATCTGGAAGAAATTGAAGAACATTAATTCTTTG
Organism: Pinus tabuliformis; assembly: GCA_031772625.1. Lineage (NCBI taxonomy): Eukaryota > Viridiplantae > Streptophyta > Pinopsida > Pinales > Pinaceae > Pinus > Pinus tabuliformis. Next base: position 1,048,429,941 of record CM062820.1, on the reverse strand, counting down.
CTGAATGAAATTGCACTGTACTGGATCATTTTCAATTGCAATGCAATTTCTTCCTTTTTGAAGGCAACATGGTAGCGTTGTACCTAATTATCAAGCAAAAAAGAAATAATGAACTAAATTAGTACAATGACATATTAATTAAAAAATAACATATTGAAATTCAATTCCATATAATAAAACTTACTTGAGCCAGAAAATAAATCCAGAACCCAATCTCCTTCATCTGAACAAATGTATATAATATAGTTAACCAATAATTGTGATTTTTGATAAATGTTAATTATCTTTCCTTTTACTTTTGATTCTGAGAATCAACCAGCCACCAGCTGTACGACGGTTGGTGCCTGGGTGATTCCCACCAGCTGGGAGGGCGGCTGGTGGCTGGTTCATTCTCGGAATCACCCAGCCACCAGCAGGGCGGACGGCTGATGGCTGTGTGATTCCGGGAATCAACCAGCCACCAGCCGGGTGGGCCGCTGGTGGCTGGGTGATTCTAGAAATCAACCAGCCACCAGCCGGGTGAGTGGCTGGTGGCTAATGATTCTAGGAATAACCCAGCCACCAGCCGGGCCGGGCGGGCGGCTGGTGGCTGGCGGCTGGTCGCTGGTTGATTCCCGGAATCAACCAGCCGCCCGCCCGGCTTGTGGCTGGTTGATTCCCGGAATCAACCAACCACCAGTGGGGCGCCTGGCTGGTGGCTGGTTGATTCCGTGAATCAACTAGCCCGGCTGGTGGCTAGTTGATTCCCGGGAATCAACCACCCAACAGCCGTCCGCCCGGCTCGTGGCTGGTTGATTCCGAGAATCAACCAGCCACCAACGGGCGAGCGGCTGGTTGATTCCGGGAATCAACCAACCGCCCGCCCGGTTGGTGGCTGGTTGATTCTCGGAATCAACCAGCCGCCCGCCCGGTTGGTGGCTGGTTGATTCTCGGAATCAACCAGCCACCCGCCCGGCTGGTGGCTGGGTGATTCCGGGAATCAACCAGCCACCAGCTGGGGAATCAACCAACTACCAGCTGGGCGGCCAGCTGGTGGCTGGTTGATTCCCGAAATCACCCCCGGTTGGTGGCTGGTTGATTCTCGGAATCACCCAGCCAATAGTGGCTGGTTGATTCCCCGAATCACTTAGCCACCAGCCGGGCGGAATCAACCAGCCACCAGTCGCCCGCTCGGATGGTGGCTGGTTGATTCCCGTAATCACCCAGCCACCAGTCGCCCGCTGGTGGCTGGTTGATTCGGTAATCACCCAGCCACCAGTCGCCCGCTCGGATGGTGGCTGGTTGATTCCCGTAATCACCCAGCCACCAGTCGCCCGCTGGTGGCTGGTTGATTCTCGGAATCACTCAGCCACCAACCGGGTGGGTGGCTGGTGGTTGGTTGATTCCGGGAATCAACCAGGCACCAGTCTGGAGGAATCAACGAGCCACCAGTCGCCTGCCCGGATGGTGGCTGGTTGATTCCCGTAATCACCCAGCCACCCGCCGCCCGCACGGCCGGTGGCTGAGTGATTACGGGAATCAACCAGCCACCAGCCGCCCGCCCGGCTGGTGGCTGGGTGATTTTGGGAATCACCCAGCCACTAGCGGGGCGGGCGGCTATTGGCTGGTTGATTCCTAGAATCAACCAGCCACCAGCCGAGCGGCCAGCTGATGGCTGGTTGATTCCCGGAATCAACCAGCCATAAGCCAGCCGCCTGGCGGGCTTGTGGCTGGTTGATTCTGCTGGTTGATTCCGAGAATCAACCAGCCACCAACCGCCCGATGGCTTGTTGATTCCAGGAATCAACCAGACACTAGTCAGCCACCTGGTTGGTGGTTGGTTTATTCCCGGCCGGCTACTGGCTGGTTGATTCCTGACCCACCAGCCTCCCGCCCGGCTGGTGACTGGTTGATTCTGGGAATCAATCAGCCACCAGCCAGATGGCCAACTGGTGGCTTCTTTATTCAGAAATCAACCAGCCACCAGTCGGGCGGCTAGCTGGTGGCTGGGTGATTCAGGGAACCAACCTGAATCAACCAACCACCAGCCGGTTGCCCGGCTCATGGCTGGTTGATTCCTGGAATCACCCAGCCACTGGTGGTTGGTTGATTCCCGGCTAGTTAATTCCTGGAATCACTCAGCCACCAGGGGGGTGAGCGGCTGGTGGCTAGTTGATTCCGGGAATCAACCAACCATCAGGAGGGCGGAATCAACCAGCCACCAGCCGCTCGCCCGACTGGAGGCTGGGTGATTCCAAGAATCAACCAGCCACCAACTGGCTGCCCGGCTGGTGGCTGGTGGCTGGTTGATTCCGAGAATCAATCAGCCACCAGCTTGCCGCCCGTCTGGTGGCTGGGTGATTCCGAGAATCAATCAGCCACCATCTGGGCGGACGACTGGTGGCTAGTTGATTCTGGGAATGGAATCAACTAGCCACCAGCCGGGCGGAGCCACAACCGGGCGAGCGGCTGGTTGATTCCCAGAATCAACCAGCCACCAGTCGCCCGCCCAGCTGGTGGCTGAGTGATTTCGGGAATCAACCAGCCACCAGCCGCCAGCCTGGCTATTGGCTGGTTGATTTCCGGAATCACCCAGCCACCAGTCGAGCGGGCGGCAGCACCCAGCCACCAACCACCTGCCCGGCTGGTGGCATGGTGATTCCGAGAATCAACCAGCCATCAGTCTGGCGGGCGGAATCAACCAGCCATCAGTCGGGTGGGCTGCTGGTGGCTGGTTGATTCCGGGAATGGTTGGTTGAATCAACCATCCAACAGCCGGCTGGCCGGCTGGTGGCTGGTTGATTCCCGGAATCAACCAGCGACCAGCTGGCCGCCTGGCTTGTGGCTAGTTGATTCCTCGCTGGCTGGTGGCTGGTTGATTCCCAGAATCAACCAGCCACAAAGTGAGCCGGCGGCTGGTGGCTGGTTGATTCCGGGAATCAACCAGCCACCAGTTGGTCGCCCGGCTGGTGGCTGGTTGATTCCCAGAATCACCCAGCCACCAGCCGGCCGTGAATCAACCAGCCACCAACCGGGTGGGCGACTGGTGGCTGGTTGATTCCGGGAATCAACCAGCCGCCCGCCTGGCTAGTGGCTGGGTGATTCCCAGAATCAACCAACCACACGCCGCCCTCCTGGCTGGTGGCTGGGTGATTCCCGGAATCAACTAGCCACCAGCCGCCCGCCTGGCTAGTGGCTGGGTGATTCCGGGAATCAACCAACCAGGCTTGCCAGAATCACCTAGCTACCAGCCAAGCGGGCAGGTGGGCCGTCGGGGTGGGGCGGCCCGGAATCTTCCAGGCACCAGTCGGGCGGGCCACCGGGGTGGTGCCACCCTAGGCTGCACCACCCCGGCGGTCCGCCCGCCCACCCGGCTGGTGGACCAGTCACCTGCCCGGCTGGTGGCTGGCTGATTCTGGGAATCACTCAACCACCAGCCGGGCGGAGGGAATCATCCAGCCACCAGCCAGCCGGGCGGACGGGCCGCCAGGGTGGCACAGCCTTGGCCAGCGCCACCCCGGTGGCCCGCCCGCCCGCCCGGCTGGTGGCTGGGCGATTCCCGGAATCGCCCAGCCACCAGCGATGCGGGCTGCTTGTGGCTGGGTGATTCCAGTCGCCTGGGTGATTCCCGGAATCACTCAGCCACCAGTCAGGCGGGCGTGGGCAGCTGGTGCCTGGGCGATTCCCAAAATCACCGAGCCACCAACCAGCCGGGCAGGCGGGGTGGCGCGAATCACCCAGCCACCAGTCGGGCGGGCTGCCGGGGTGACCTGGCCTGGGCTGGCGCCACCTCGGTGGCCCGCCCGCCCGCCCGGCTAGTGGTTGGGAGATTTCGGGAATCACCCAACCACCAGCTGAGTGGGCGGGCAGGCCGCCGGGGTGGCACAGCATGGGTTGGCGCCATCTCGACAGCCTGCCCACCCACCCGACTGGTGGCTGGGCGATTCCGGGAATTGCCCAGCCACCAGCCGCCCGCCCGGCTGGTGGATGGGTGATTCCGAGAATCACCCAGCCACCGGGTGGGTGGACCGCCGGGGTGGCGTGGCCTGGGCTGGCGCCACATCGACTGCTTGCCCGGCTGGTGGCTGGGCGATTTCAGGAATCACCCAGTCACGAGCCGTGCCACCCCGGCGGCCTGGCTGCCTACCCAGCTAGTGGCTGGTCGATTCCCGGAATTGGCCAGCCACCAGCCGGGTGGGCAGGTTGGCCACCGAGGTGGCGCGGCTGGGTTGGCGCCACCCCGGCCGCTCGCCCGCACACCCGGCTGGTGGCTGGGCAATTCCTGGAATCATTTTTCTTTTGTATCTAGCATGTTATGGTTGAAAACATGTTGAGTTTATACTTTGGAAAAAAATGATATCCTTCCGAAAACATTAATGTGTTTTTTTCCTCATAAACAACTTTGTTTGGCACATAAAAATTTGGTTTTACTAGCATTTTTTAAAAAGTTTGATAATTGACCCTAAAAAAAGTCATTGTTCCAGTATCATCACTTTCGTTTTGAAGCTATATTTTGCACGAAAATTTCGTAGTCACTACCATTTTTAAAACATGTTCAAAATTGACCCCTAAAAAATAAAATCATCGTTCCAGTATACACACTTTTCATTTTTAGCACTGTTTTTGATGTTTTTTTAGGGTTTTTTGGCCAAAGTTCCCGTTTTGAGTTTATAGTTCCCGTTTCAAAGTTTACATTGTTATCTGCAATTTTTCCTACCAGGTGGATTCTTTTTGTATCTCTTGGTTTCCTTCCTGGTCTTTTAAGACTCAAATCCTTTATTGTTTTTGTTAGAATAGGAATCTCTCTAATGGCTTGTAGCAAGGGAATCTTGATACAGACATTCTTTAATTCATCTAGAAAGTCATAGTCAGGCAATAAGATTTGTTTTTTCACCCCTTTGTCAATTTATAATCTTTCAGGGAAAGGAGGTGTGGATGAAGATGCAGGTTGCTCAACTATAGGAGTTGTGGGGGTTTATTCTTTTTCTTTTTCTTTTTGAATGTTTGGGTTTTTAAGAGATTCTTCCTCAGAACCTTTTTTGGCTTTAAGAGAATCCTCCTCAGAGGTATCTTGCTCTTGAACATTTATAGAAGGTTTTTCTAAAACTCTACCAGACCTGAGTTGTACATCATTGAGAGGAACAATCATATAGGTAGGAAATTTTTGTCCTTCTACCATGTAAGCATTCTGAGGATTTTTGTTATTGGGATTTGGCAATGGCTGGGCTAGTAGTTGATTTGTCTTTTGTTGAAATGGAAGCAAGAATTGAGAATTTGGATTTTATGAGAAGGTTGTTGTTCCAGAAATGGTAATGAAAGCTATGGGTTTTGATTTGGAAGTTGTGGATTTTGTTGATTTTGAAAAGATGAAGGATATTGATAAAATTGAACAAATCTCCCATAAGGATTTTGCATCCCTTGTTCCCATGATTGGTATGGATTTTGAGATTGGGGCCAAGGTTTTTGCCAAGAATTCCAATTTGGTGGGAGCTGAAAGTTCAGAGGATTGTTAAATCCTTGATTTTGTGGCCCCTGCCATGGTCTTCTTGAAAAAAAACAAAGGGATTCTACTGAATTTGGATCTTCCTGAAAGACAGCTTTGAGCCCAGGAATTGAAGGACAATACTTGGTCTCATGGCTTTCTGAGCAAATCACACATGTCTCTACAACTTTTGCATCCAAGGGACATTCCCTTAAAGCATGTTTCTTTCTACATTTTGGACAAAAGATGGATAAGGCTTCGGCTTCTGCTTTCTGCTTGTTTTGTATTTTAAGGGTGTCTAGTTGTTCACTAAGGCTCCCTAGAATATCAATTTTGAACTCATCAAGCATATTGCCAATCTCTTCCCTACATACTGATCCAGTTGCAGATTTGTTTGCTCTAAGAAGAGAAGGATCTCTAGGCCCTTTTCTAGTTTTAGATTTTCCCCTTGAGAGATGGACACATAGTTCTGCTATGTCATGGAGTGGAAGTTGAGAAATATCTCCCTTCCTCATCATGTTTAAAATATCTATCCATTCATCTTTAATGGATTTTAATAGAAGGTCTTTCAAGGTTTCCTCATCTAAATTACTCATTTTTTCTCTCTTTAAATTGTATTGAAATCTTTCAAGTAAATCCTCCAAGTTTTCATCTTCTTTTTGCATCATCTTGAATACCTCATCCTTATGATTGGTGGGCATACAATAATCCAAGTATCTATCCAAAAATGTTTGTTTCATATCATTCCAAGTCCTAATAAATTGAGTGACTAATCCCATGAACCATTTCAAATAAGATCCTTTCAATGTTGAAGGAAGCAATTTGAGTTGTTGAGAGTCTTCCATATAGTCATAGGTTCGGCACAAGACTTCAAACTCAAATAGAAATGTTTTAGGATTCTCACTTCGCAACCCATAAAAGTTTGGGAGTAAAAATGGTGAAATGTTTTTCATTGTTGTATGGGTTTCCTCATCGACTATAGGGAATCCAAATGAGTTATCTCCATCTCTATTTCCCCCATTGTTACCTCTACCTCCTCCATTGTTTCCTCCTCCTCTACCTCTACCTCGACCCCCTCCTCCAAATCCATTCACTACTTCCTCTGTCATGATAGTTTCCTCAGAGTTCTCAGAGTCCTCTGGTTCTTCTATTAATGGCGAACGAGGAAGAATTTCTCCCTCCTCTGCTTCAGGAGATTCTACTTCTTTGATTACAATATGTTCCCCTGTAGAAGTGAAGAAAAGTTCTTCTCCTAGGTCAGATTTGATGGATAGTGTGGGAGAGTCTCATAATTCAGCTGTTGCCCCTTGAATTCCAGGAATCCTAAGGATAGGAGTGTGAGTTGAAGATGATGGAGGTGTATCTTGTCTATGCCTTGAAGTAGCTAGAGTTGTGAAAATCAAACTTTTGGCCCTAGCTATAAACCTTCCCCTAGAATCTCTTGCTCTATGCATGTCATTTTTTATTTTATAATTTTTTTAAGTCGGGCTAATAATTCTATTTCTGATCTTCCTGGTCACAGTAGGTGCAAGAAGAGAGCATAATCAAGAAATTATTGAACTAACAACTCTCTTTTCTGATCCTCCAGATCACACTAGGTGCAAGAGGAGAGCATACTTCAAGAAGTTATCAATTTTTCCCTTCTTTTTTTTTAAGAGATTGGCTACCTAGTTACACTTCTCTGGCAACGGCGCCAAAATATTTGGTCAATTTAGTGTGTCCTAAATTGCTACATTAATTATTAATCAAGGAGTCGTAAACTGATGAAGTGTGGCGCACTATATGTGCAAGACAACCTCTTTCTTATATTTTTGTCGTTTTTCAATTTTTATTTTGTTTTGGGGGTTTCTATCTTCGTTTATCTCCTAATGTGAATGGAAATCCTGATCCTAAGTCTCTAGAAGGCAAGCATGGATATAGATTTTAGGCAATTATGTCCTCTATAATGGTTTCCAGCACTTAACACTCCAGAAGATCTTAGGATATACTAGTGATGACAGTAATACTTGAACAAGAATGAAAAATGTGCTGCTATTTAAAACAAGTAAATAATGAACTACTGATCATGAAACTATTATCTCTGTTGCTGTCTAAATATAGAAAAATGATTTAAGCTACTGCACTCAAAGAAATAAAAAATTGCAAAGAAAGTAAAACTAAAATCAAATTACATCATTCATAGTCCCATTTCTCGCCAGTTAGTCTAGCTATGGATTTCGGAGATAATCGTCAATGACATGAGCAATCTGATATCAAATTGTAGAAAAGTAAAACTAAAATCAAATCACAACATTCATAATCTGATTCCTCGCCAGTTATTTTACCTATGGCTTTCGGAGATAATCGTCAATTACATGAGCAATCTGATATCTAATTGCAGAAAAGTAAAACTAAAATCAAATCACAACATTCATAATCTGATTCCTTGCCAGTTAGTCTAGCTATGGCTTTCGGAGATAATCGTCAATGACATGAGCAATCTGATATCTAATTGCAGAAAAGTAAAACTAAAATCAAATCACAACATTCATAATCTGATTCCTCGCCAGTTACTTTAGCTATGGCTTTCGGAGGTAATCTTCAATTATGTGAGTAAGTTGAATTTTAAACTAACTAACAAAGCAGATGAACAAGACTAAAATCAACAAAACAGAACTGGAATTAAAAAAAACTAAGAGAAGAAAAGTCAGCAGAGAATTAATCCCTTATCACTAGTCATTGCGAAAATTATATGCAGATGCCCGGGCTGCCTACTCTATCCTAAAACATACATACACTGATCAGCGTTATACAAAGATTGTAAAATCATGAGCAGAAGTGAAATGTTAATACCATAACAATTGAAATATACACAGGTGGATAACTATGGAATATATGCAATGGAAATAAAGAAACAATGCATAAAACTTTACAACAACAAGGAAAACGAAACCTCAGCGTACAGGGGCCCTCTGTACAGCCTCAGTCAACAGGCTATCAATCCAAAATTACGTTCACGCAATCATGTAGAAACATAGTCTTCTCATATATTTCAAAACACAGTTACAACAATAAGACTATTGTCATGGCACAGTGAACTTTGAACAACAAAATTACATTCAAAAAGACTAACTCTATGCGTATAGCAACGCGTTATTTATAACAAAAATTTCATAACTGTTTTCCTGTGAAGCTACGACAACATGAAACACGTAAAAGACAGCGTCCATGGATTTAGCATAATGGTTGCCGAGACTATTAAATCTATCAAATGTGGCTGTTGGATTCGTGTCGTAGGGCAATTTATAGGTGGCAACATAACCCCAGACATTTAGGAACGGCCACACATCCTTCGGAATCCTTCACGTGTTTGAAAACAGAGTCTGGCTGCCGTAGGACTCTTACGTTGGGCCACTGTTTGACCATCGTTGACCACAGCTTCCCTTGATGAATCCGGCTGAACCAATAGGACTTGATCCATGTCCAGGTCATTTCTAACTTGTCCATGTGGCTTGTTTTGCTTGATGACACCTGCAACCTAAATTTTAACAAAAACAGCTGCAGAAAGTTGAATCAGCTGTGGAAAGTGACTGGATTCCGCAGCTAATGAGAAAAATCTAGTTCAAACAGCAAACACAAAAACATAGTCAGAAAACCACTTAAATCCTCTTTTAAAATCAATATGCAATGATCTCTGCTAGCTTATGGAGTGCTGGTGAAGGGAAAAAGTCTGGGAAAATGTGTAGGAGAGGTGTAATTTCAAGCTCTACACCTCTCTGTCCACCACTTTGTTGGCTAAGGCATCTGCCTTCTGGTTATGGGCTCTTAGCACATGTTTATAGACTACTTTCCCTAACAGGTTGATATTTTTGTTTATTCTCTACTTTATCTTATTCAATGATAATCTTTTAAAGTCTCTTCCAAAATCCATTGCTGCTATTATAATAGCAGAGTCTCCTATAATAATGAGATCTTTGGCTTGGAGCTTTATGAGAAGGCTGGTTCCCATTAACAAGCCATAAGCCTCTGCTCTATTGTTTGACAGAGTCCCAAGCCCCCACTCAAATGTTGAAATTATTTCACCTTGCTGATCCCGAATTAGTCCACCTGCCCCAGCTCTTCCGGGGTTGTTCTTTGAAGCTCCATCAAAAAAGAGTTTGAAGTTTTTTTGATTTTTGATCCATTCCTCTACTTCCCTTTCATTCCTCGTAGCTTCCAATTTTCTTGTTTGTAACCAACATTCTTTGGAATATGATTTCTGGCTAGGCCATTTAGAGGGATTTTATTGTACCACTCTTTTTCTACATGTGTTCAGTTGGTTTGGTCAGGGGGAGGCATACTTTTTGCGTTGATCATTTCTGCTAATTGAGCCCAAGTTTTAGCAAGAATGGCCCCTGTTCTTGGTTTTTTCCCCTTGAAGATGCCCTTATTCCTGGCCAGCCAGATATGCCAGCAAAGTGTGGAGGGAAGGCACTTCCAAACATTCAATATGGATGCCTTATTTCGCTTTGCTTGAGGATAGTTGTGCGCCCAGTTTTTAAATAATGGAGACAATTGCACAATTGAATCAATATTCATTTCAAGGGGGCTTAAAACCTGTTTCCAGCACTATCTGGCTATGTGAAAATCCAAGAAGAGGTGCTGGGAGCTTTCTTCTTCAGCAAGGAAAAGTACACACATTGACGGCCCATGAATGCCGTTTTTCCTCAAATTCTCAGTAGTGAGAATCCTCCCTTTTAATAGTGTCCAAACGAAGAACTTGACTTTAGGGAGGCACACAACAGTCCAGAGGCTCCACTTATCGAGACTGCTATAATTGTTGAGGAAGTTGTAACCAGATTTGACCGAGTAGTCTCCTCCACTGGGGTCCCAAATATAAGTATCCTTGTTCTGTTTATTTATCGGAGCTGAGTCAAATAAAAGTGCCTTCAATTCTTCCCACTGAACAGCAAGGCAACTTGGAAGAGCTGGTCTTTTCCAAGCTGTCCATCTATCTTGATTCCACTCTGAGATCGAGAATAAGGAAGATATGCCCTTCTTCTCCATCCAGTCATGAAGGTCATTCAAATTGTGATGTCCTTTTAACAGGGTTGCTCCCATGATTATGTCATTCCAGATGGAGGTGTTTTCTCCATTTCCAGGATTCTTTGAGAGATGATCTTTTATGTGGGGGATGGATTTTTTGATAAGTCTCCATATTTGAGTACAAGGGCGGTACGAGATCAACCCATCCAGCAGCAAAGACCTCTAGCCGTTGAGGTATTTACTGGCCAAGGCTTCTCCCCACCACTGATCCTAACCAGTAATCATGCGCCAGACTAGTTTTATACCAAGAGCTTTGTTTGTTAAATTTGGGAGACAGATAGAGATGCCTCCATATTCAAAAGGAAGGGTGACTTGATCCCACCAAACCAAGCTGAACTTCTTGGAGTCCTATCTCCCCCCCCCACCATAGAAAGCCTCTGATGATGAGCTCCATTTGTTTATGGATGCTAGCAGGAGCCAAAATTAAAGCAAACTGATAGATAGGCAATGCCGAAAGGAGTGCTTTGATTAAGATAGTTCTTCCAACCAAGTTTAGCCACATCATTCCCCAGCTTTGGATTTTCCCTCTTACTTTCTCAATTTGTTTGTTCCAAGTCTCTACCTTAATCCCTTCTTTGGCCAATGGTAAACCCAAATATATGAAGTGGCTCCAATTTTGCTGAACTGGGATTTCCAGAATTTGGGAAATCCTTTGCATGATGTTGTTTGGCACATTCCAGGTGTAAATTCTGCATTTATTGTTGTTCAGAAGACCTCCCGAGACAGCTAGAAAATTGTCTAACATCATTTTAAACCTTATAGCAATTATAATGGAAGCTCCCCCAATCAAAAGGGTGTCATTGACGAAGAGGGAATGGTTAATTTCTTTAACACCTTGAGCAATTCTTATACCTGTAATCTCTCTTCTCAAACGTTGATTTTCTAGTTGAATGCTCAAAGTTTCCTGCCATAATTATGTACAAAAAAGGAGAGAGTGGGCATCCCTGCCTCAGCCCTCTTGAGCTGCGGAAGTATCTGCAGGGATGCCCATTAATCAGCGATGCAATCCATGGGTTGGAAATACATGCTTCAATGATCCTGATGAACTTGTCTGAAATGCCAAACCTTTGTAAAATTGCAGCAAGAAAATGATGGTAAACACGGTCAAAAGTGTTAGCCATATCCAATTTTATAACCATTCCTCTTTCATTGTTATGGACACTGCTGTGTATGGCTTCTTGAATGAGAATTACATTGTCAGTTATTTGCCTTTTTGGGACGAAGCCCCCTTGGTTTTCCGAAATGATACAAGGAAGGATTTTTTAGACGGTTTGCCAAGATCTTGGTGATGATTTTGTATGAAGAATTGCATAAAGAAATTGGCCTGAATTTGTCAAAGGAGGCTGGGTTTGGCTCCTTAGGAATAAGAGCCAGGTGAGAAGTTTTTGTATTGTCTCCCACTTTTTGCTTTTTGAAAACATTCTTGATCATACGAACCAGATCTTTTTGGATTATCTCCCAATGGCTCTTAAAGAAAGCGATGGTGAATCTGTCGGGGTCTGGAGCTTTTTCTAGATGCATGCTCCAAACAACTTCCCTTATTTCTTCCGCTGTTACCTCTTTCTCGAGCTCACTATTTTTCTGATCGCTAACTTGGTTGCTTATATGATGAAGAAAATCAGCACTATCCACTTGATATTCCTCGGTTGTGAGGAGGGATTTGAAGTGGTGAAACACTGCTTCTTTTATTTATTCTCTCTCCTTGATATCTTGCCCTGCCACATGGATTTTGTCAATTTGGTTGCCTGCTCGGTGAATCTTGAGGTTGTTGTGGAAGAAGGCTGTGTTCTTGTCCCCAGCTTGGATCCAAAGAAATCTGGATTTTTGTCTAAGTTCCTCCTCTTCGTTTCTATTTTGCTGATATAGTGCCGCAAACAATTCTGCTTCCTGGGCTTTATCTTGTTCAGTGACTTGCTGGCTTTCCTTTTCCTTGTTCCATTTCTCCAACTTGTCTTGCAATTCTGATTTTCGATTCTTGTCTCTTACAGCTTCTTCTCTGGCCCACGTTTTAATTTTTTCTCTTACCTTTTTGAGCTTAGACTCCCATACATACTGTGGGGAGCCCAACACCTCTTCTTCCCAGCTCTTTTTAATCAAATTCCTGAAGCCGTCCTTGCTGTCCCAAATTTTGTTGTACTTAAATGGGATCGGACCCTGATTTTCCCATTTGTCCAAAATGAGCATAACCGGCTTGTGGTCGGAGGCCGAGGCGTGCACGATTTTTCTCTTTATGGACAAAAAGTTTGCTGCAATATCCTCCTGGATCAAAATTCTGTCAAGCCTTTCTTTTATTTATGAATGCCCATTCTTTTGTTGTTCCATGTGTATTTTCCGTTGTTGGGATGGATATCCAGCAACTTATGGTCAACAATAATGTCCTCGAAGGTAGCTCTTGAGGGATCTCCTATGAATCTGCCTCCCAGCTTTTCCTCTATGTTCTGGATCAAATTTAGGTCCCCTCCCATTATTAGATTGTCGATCTGGGCGTCCTGTACCTCTTCTTTTAGAGACTCCCAGCATAAGGCTTTATCTCTATAATGATTCTGTGAGTATATATTTATGACTGTATAAGTGATATTTGTGTTTTTCTTCATTAGATTTTTCCTCACCCAACTGCTTTTGAGTTTTTGGCTGATTAGTTTCTAGTTCCATTTATTCCACAACATTTCAATGCCTCTTGATGCCTCATTTGAATCTATTGCTATTCCTTCATAAATTTTTTGAGTTGCTATCAAATTTTGAAATTCTCGGTTGTTAATTTTGGTCTCTTGGATCATTAAAACATCCGATTGTCCCTGCTTTATCAGATCTCTTGTTGCATTGAGTTTTAAGGCAGAACCCAACCCCTTGCTGTTTCAAGAGACCAAGAACATTATTTACTTGGTTTATGGTGGTTCCCCGCCTTTTCCTTTGGCTGCGATTTTTCCCGACTCCCTTTCTATTTTCCCAAGAAGGTGTCCATAGGTTGTTGAGTTCCAATAGCCATGTCCTTTGCTGCAGCCTCATCTCTGAGTTCCTTGTTGGATTTCCTCCTGAATTTTTTTGGCTGATCCAGAGTATTGGTTGTTTCTTTGATTTTGTTTCTGGTGAGGATTATGTCGATTGAAGGAGCGGGAGGCGAGAAGTTGGGGGGAGGGGAGGAAGCACTAGCATTGGCATTTGGCTGGGGAGGGTAGTGAGGGGATGGAGGGTCATCTTCAAGAAGTTCGAAGGGATTAGGAGAGGGATCGACCGAAGGAACAGGGATGATGAGGGGTTGAGAGGAAGTAGAAGTGTTTTCATTTGATTGAGGAGGGTTTTGGGTATTTTGTTTATTATTAGTTTTCTTCCTTTTCACTTGTTCCCAGTTATTTTCTTGGGTTTCTGCATTCTCAGTTGTCTCAACATCCTTAAGCTTGCTACATCTATTAGCAAAATGGCCATACTCATGACATACCTTGCATTTGAAGGGGATTTGCTCGTAGTCCAGCTGCTGGATGTGCGTCCACTGATCCACCCTGAGTTTGATTGCCTCCAGAAGCCCTTTTCCCAAGTCTACTTCCATGCAGATCCTGGCACAAGCGTGCATGTTGTCTTTTGGTTCACATCTGTCGATATATTTTCCCACAACATTCCCTATTGCTTTGACTGAATCGTCTCCCCAGCAGTGGAGTGGTAGATGCGGCAACCTAACCCAAACCAGCACTGCATTTGGTATGTCCATCTCGGGGTCAAAGTCCAGAGACCACCTGTTCAGGTATAGGCCTTGCGAATCCATGAAGTAGGGTCCGTTCCTGAAGATTAGGTTCCTATCTTCTTTAGATTCGAATAAAAATGTGTAATATCCCCTTCCACAGAACCTGATCGTAATCTTCCCTTGTATATTGGCACTCCAGTTTCTCTCCACCCATTTTTGAACTACTCTAGGGGAGGGCCATAGACCTGTGAACTGCCCCACCAGTCCCTGTTCAGCTAGAGAAATGGCTGCTTTACGAGGAAGAGTGGGGGGTAAGGCTATTTCAGGAATTTCATCAAGTTTTTTTACAAATTTACTTGCCACTGGTTTTGCTTTTGGAACTCCTTGATCAGCTATTAAGGAAGTGAAAGCTGCTTCATGGTTTGGATTGCCATCCGGAGAAGAAGAGCCATCCCCCGGCTGCTGAGACATTTGGCAGAGGGAAGCTCAACAACAAAAGGCTGCTAAGGTCTGGATGAGAGGGGTCAGCGCAAAAGGAGCCCACCAGCAGAAGGCCAGAGGGAAGGAAGGAAGCCTGACAGCGGACTTGGATTTGATGAATTCCAAATCATATTCTTGGAGGATAACTATCCATTTCGAGTATTCCCCCCCCCAAAAATTGATGTGACCAAATGTAAATCATCAGGTTTCAATCAGAAACTACAATAGCCTTCCAAAGCAGGATATGGTGGTGAATTTGGACATCTTGCATAGCTTCCAAAGCTAACTTTTTGACATGAGAGTACATGGATTCAATCTTAGTCAAGTTTCGGCTCAAGTAATATATGGGGTGTTCGTCTCCTTAGTAATCTTCTTGTACCAACACCACAGTGAAGGTGGTAACTATCGCAGCTAAATAAAGGAAATAGACTCATCGATAGTTAGGGAGATATAATAAAGATGAACAAGCAAACACATTTTTCAAAGCATAAAAAGCTTTTTGAGCGGTGTGATCCCAATGGAAGGGAACCCCTTTTTTCAGTAAGTGAGCAAATATTTTTGTAATTTCTGTGTAATTAGGGATGAATCTTCATAGAAATTTAACCTCCCCTTAAAGGTGTTGTAACTGAATGAATGAAGAGGGAGAAGGAAAATCAATGATTGCCTAGATTTTCATAGGATTAATGCAGATCCCATTCTTGGACACTACAAATCCTAGAAGTCGACCAGATTGGACACAGAATACTCATTTTTGTGGATTTAACTTGATGTTATAATTTCTACTATGTAGGAAGATCGCTCTTAGATGCATTAGATGGTATTCACAATGTTTAGATTGGGCGGGTAAATCATCCAAATAAGGTTTCACTATATGCTTGATATCATGGAAAACATAGCTCATTTCTCTTTGGAAAGTTGTGCCAACATTCTTCAAATCGAAAGGAAGATTGCGGCAGGAAAACATAGCCCATGGACAAATGAATGTATTTTTATGTTGGTCTAACGGCATGATGTTGATCTGATTGTAACCAAAGAAGCCATCCATAAATGAAAACATTTCTCTCCCGACATAATCGTCAATGATTTGGTCGATGAAAGGGGTTCGGTAGTTTTCGTTGGGACAAGCACAGTTAATATCCCTATAATCAATGCATACTCATATTGTACCTATTTTTTAATAACGAAAACAATATTCGAAACCCATTCGGTTAAAGGAACAAGATATATAAAACCAACAGGAAAAATTGTCTCAACTTCAGCTTTTATGGAAACAAAATTCTTCGAGTGAACTGGACCTAAAAGTTGTCGAACATGTTTAGCATCTAGATAAGTTTTAATTTTGTGCACCACAATTTTTGGATTTATGCCCAACATCTCTTCCTATGTCCAAGCGAAGACGTCACGAAATTCCTGAAAAATGTCCTTATAAATCTTAATTTATTTGAGAGAACAAGATGTGCCAAAATGGACATTTTCAATAATTCTAGTTTTGATAGAAATTTCGAGGGGTATGGTTTCCTCAATATTTGCCAAATTCTTCTTAGAATTCACCTCATGAATAGATATAGAACCCCGAAGTGTCTCAGCAACTTTTGGTGAATAAAAGTCTTCAAGATTGTTCTTAAGGATTTCAAGAAAAAGTGATCGATGATGATTATCATCCCATGGTGTTTCATATGACATCATGATCTCCATGATATTTTCATCAGTAGAAAATCTGTTGTCAAAAAGGTCAGAATTCGAACTTGAATCTTGGGAATGATCAACCCAATTTACTAAGGTATCGGTATCAGAATTTGTCAAACATGCCAAATAAATAGCTTCATGCTCTCTCTCAATGGGACTGAGCAACATATGATCACCAAACGAGTCAATGTTAAAGCTATTAGGTACTATCCAGGGATTAGATGGAATAGTACTACATTAAATCATGTTTATTTTGGCAATCAAATTGAGAGTGTCAGGAGGAGGGAGCATAAAAGTTCCCATTAAGGATGAATATTTCAGCAACCATATCCCAACATGTTGATAAGGATGTGGCGATTCACCCACAGGTGGAATACTTCCAGTAGTTTGGGAATCATTGGAAAAAAGGGCAAGTTGGTCTATGGCCACAATTCCCTCTTGGTGAGGGAAAGAAATCATGCTAAAATAGCTTGATACTACAACTGCCATGGTGTAAATCCATGTTCTTCCTAGTAAGAAGTTATGATCTAAAGGTCCATCAATGATTTCAACCTCCACCAAGACTGCTAATTCTACTTGCAATGAATTTAGGATCCTGTAATGTCTAAATCCTCTCCCATCAAAGGCCTTAAGGGTTGTCGGTGACTGATTAAGTTGTGGACAATAAATGGCTTTCCAACGTGAGAGCGACATGATACAAGTTGAAGCACCTTCATCTACAATCATGCGGTGGATAGTTTTACTTTGAACGATAACTTGAATTGTGAAAGCCATTTGATGGAGAAGTTTAGGAGTATGGTTCTCGTGATTAAATACAACAAGATTTAAATCTAAAGGGTCTCCTCCTCCAATTGTTGCTAGTAAATATTTATTTTCGCCATGACAACTCTGCAACACCTCGAGAGCTACATAGTGGAAGTAGTATGAGATAAATCCTAAATTGTGTTGTAATTTTGTGCAACTCTCGCACGAGTATTAAATGTTCACTTATGAATTATTCCTTTAGGAGGTTTGATAATCAATTCAACAGTCAGTTTCTCTATCTAGAGAGGACCAAAATTAGGTTAAGTAGAGTTGGAAAGTTGATCATTAGCCTTTCCAGTCAAAGGATCCATAGTCCGTATTCCTTGTAGCCACCAGGATATCATCCTTATTTCTGGTAGTTATTAACATCATTACCTAGGAAGAGGAGGATGGATTTTTTTCAACTACATTTATCTCCTAGTTTGAGAAAAGATTCGTCAAAATGACAGGTGTAGTCGATCCATCTTTAAAAAATCTATTGATATTTGTACGATGTGGAGAATATTCCATGAAATATTTTTCATTACAGATAAGGCATGGGTAACGAGTCTTTCGCTTCTCGTCAAAAGACTGATTCTTCTTATTTTCTTATGGAGGGTTCTATTGGTTATTCTTTCCTTTACCCTTTTTCTTACTTCTAGATTGTTGATATTTTCCTTTATTGGATTGGACAATGTTTATCTCAAAAGTACCCATAGGAACAAGATTGAGAGGGTTTTGATTGGTCACAGTGGGATAAAATGTCTAATTAGTTTTATTAGAATGTTTTCTCATTGATTATTGACCAATGGAACCAACCATGCCATCATCGACATGTGATTCCTTTGAGGGATCAAGTGGAATAGTATGTTGGAGTTGCAGAGCATTGGGCATTTTGTCATAGAGCATGCCATATTGAGTATAAATAAAATTTAAATATTGAGCACGAGTAATGAATTTCTCTTTAGTAACAACTATGCCTTTGGAAACGTATTCAGTTATAAATGGTAGGAAAGATTTGATAAACCATTCTACCTGTTATACTCCTATACCAATAGGTGTCATATCTCATGATTGACTTGTTGAGCTCTGTAATATGTTCATTCCTTTCCTTGTTGCAAAAGATTTCCATATTATCAAAAAATCAAAAAAATAAAAAAAATGTAAAAAATGTAAAGAGGGTATGCCCTAAAAGAAAAATCAAAGGGTAAAAAAAGAATAAAATGGTCAAAAAAGTGAAAGAAGTGAACCCCAAACAAAAATAGACCAGGAAAGTGTGCAAGTCCAAAATGCCACTACTTTTTATTTTCTATAATAATCACTGTGTGCTGCTTGTTATTTCATGCCACAATTGATGAAGAGTCAAACAGCTTAAACTTGTCTCATTCATATTTTGAATTTCATGTTTAGAGATAGAGAATAAAGTCTGACCAAACTGTTTAATCTTGGCAGATAAGTAGATAGGTGGAGCAAATAAAAAGGAGCTCAACAGTTAAATCTGAGCCCTTAGATGTAATAAGTGCAGACTTAGGTAGGCTTACCATGAAAAGAAAAGGAAGGTTGATAAGGGTTTGCCAGTCTAAATGCACCCAAAGAAAAAAGGAAAAAATGCTAGGACTAAAGTAGGCAGGGTAGGTAGATTGGTGTTGCAAAATGACACTTTTGATAGATTATGTCTCTAAAAATGTTAATCTCTATCTCTATCACTAGTGCAATGGCGGACATTATACTTAATGCAGCTCAAGCGAGGCAAGGTTACATAACTAACTCCCCTTCATACTTTTCCCTAATCATTCACTAATTTCCCATAAGTATTAAGATATGTTCTTAATATCACTCAAAAAACCATTCATTTCATTTCATAAAGTTTTTCCTAAGTGAAATTCGGTTTTACTTAGAAATAATGCATGATATCACCTCAAAACCCCTTTCCCCACTTTAGCCTAAGTTTTAATGTAAAATTCCTAACATTATAACTTAGCGCTTTCATTTTCATAATTCATGTTAACTCTAACTATTATTATATAAATTCCGCCCTATTACCCTTTCCCATGTAAATACATTAAAAAAACTTGATTTATTATGTATCCCCACCCCAGTTAAATAACCCTCAACGCTGTATAAACAAGGATTAATAAGTTTATTTGAAACTTATTAAGAACCATAAACTTTCCCCTGCTACGCTAAAGGGATTAATTAACCCCCAGTTGATTGATAACCAAACTACCTCGACCAATAAAAATACACCCAAAACAATTAAAATGTGGTTTATCGTACTAGGCCCACGACAGTTAACTCCCCGCCATCTTCGACACCCGTCAACCGTTCGATCAACCCGTTCTCATCCGACGATTGTTAACTATATCGCGACCCCCCTAACCTCTGCCTTTTAATGCACGATCGGCCGACGGTTTGTCGCCATACCTCTGTCATGCGTCCCCCATTTGGGGTGCTCACTCCCTCCCTGCTCAATACCGCCCAGCTCCAAAAGCAGTGCGAGGTAAACTGCTTACCACCTACTGCTGACGTCAGGTCTGGTACGGCTGACGTCATCCGCCACGTCATTCGCTGACGTCATCTGCCACGTCACCCACCACGTCGTCCTCCCGCTGACATCATCCGCCCAATAAAATCCAAAACTCCCGCCAACCTTTGTTTTGCTGATTAAAACGAATAAAAAGCCATTTTTTGCGGTAATGCTCTGCACCCTGCACTCTTCTGCAAGCAACCAATCCACTGTGCTAGTTTTCAACTATTGCCTGACCAAAAAGGCTCCAGCAACGAGCTCCACAGCCTACCATTCGACCTGTAGTGCACGGTCCTCCTCTTTAACACCGGTGCCATTTGAAACTTTTCAAAAATCAGGAGTTGGTACATCAATTACTGTGGCTTCTTAGCAAATCTCCACAGGACTCAACATACCAGCCATAGAGAGATCCATAGCTGCACTGTTACCCTTGGAAAAATGGAAATTTTGGGCTAAATACCAGACAGAGATGAACAGAGTTGAAAAGGTCAAAGGGTATCAAATCAGGATTAAAGAGTATCAGTGAAAACATGGCAGCCAGTGCAGAGTTCCTGAAGAAGACAGCTGCAAGCTGAATACTAGAGCCTGCCTCCAGCACATTCAACAAAAACAGGACCAACACAACATCAGTTCCTCTTTTCCCTATTTTCAAGGCTAGTTGTTTCTATTTCTTGTAAACTATTTTTAGTCATCCTAGATATTATCTCACTCTGTTATGAGATATTTGTTTTATAATTTGTTGCATAAATACCCCCTCCATTGGAGTATTGTGGGTGGATTCCTAGACTTTGCTGTAATATTTAATTTTTGGAATAAAGAGCTGTTGGAATCAACTGTTGCATGGCTTACTGGATGAAGAATTGAAGCAGAGGACATGTCACAGACTTCTTGAATCAACCACTAGATCAATGGGTCCTCTATATCTTATGTTTTATAGTTTTCTTAGTTTATTATATCATCTGTGTTCCACAATCTGAATGATAAAGAAAGGATTTAATTTAAGAATATGCTTGATTGCACTCTGTTTTCAGTCATTATTGTTCTCTATGTTTTTCTTTAGAATTAGGGTAAATAGTGAAATCTTAATTGCTCCTGTTTCCTAATTATTTCATGTTGATTATTTGTTAAAGAATACTTCACTGCTCCTTATCAGTAATCATCCAATTTCCCTCTTTAAATAGGTTGAAGGATCCTTAACTGCCATTCACCCAATTTGAGCCCATTCCATCTGTTTCAAGTCTTTATTTGTTCCATGTTTGACCACCTTGCTCTATGAAGCCATCCTTTGTTAAGAAACCAAATTCAGAAAGCCATCTTCTTTGACTCCATTAGCCCAAGGGACTGAACTACTCTGTCTTACCTTTCTGTTCTATTGAATCTCACCACCCAAACTTAAACAAAACCCTTGAACTTCATAACTAGCCTAATACCTTTAAAAACAAAGCTAAATCATAAAGAGAGAGCCCACTTTGGATACAAATTGTCTAGATTTTGTATCTAAAATATTGGTCTGTGGTTACCTCGGCCTCCATTCCCTTTATTACAACTTTTGGGAAAACCCGAGTGATAACACTACCAATAACTGATTAGGAATGTAAGTTTTGACCAATCGACGTCGACGCCTCCACTCATTTATATGATCAGATATATGGTTGGAGTCATACTGTTTTAAGGAAGTCAAGAGCTTTGTTCCAATTATGTAATGAATAGGTAATTGGAAATGGGTTTGAAATATAGTCACCAAGGCATTAAAGTTGTTGAGTGAAGCTCGTGCTAATTCAACATACCACTTAGTCATTGTATCGATAAGATTTTTCTGGAAAAATTGTAAACTAATGGAATCATCATTTAAGGAGTTGGATGAACACCATAAATGATAGGTCATAATTTGAGTGGATATATCTTCTCTAGGATTTTCGTTAAATTTAAGAATGTCACTCAGCGATTTGGTTGGAATAGTCGGCCACCAAGGAGAATGGCAAATCAGATCATTCGTTAGTTGGGATAAATTCAGTAACTCGTGTGTTGCAACGAATGGTAATTGCCTATTAAATTTCATCTGTGGAGGTTTACCTTATGGATAAAGGTTAACCAGTGGTGGAAGATATCCTAGGTAAGATGGAATGGGTTGAGCGATCGAGATTTGCATTCCAGGATAAGGAGGATTCTTATAACCAAGATAATTGTAACCAGGTTATACAGTTCCATGAAAACCTTGGTAAGGTTGGAATAACCAAGATTGAATATGTTGGTATTGATAAGGTATGTGTGGGATGGTTGGTTTTCCAACAGGAATTTACAGAATGCCTTGGAATGGTTTCCTGGATGGATTTTGCATCATCCCAACATTACGTTGACTAGTTGGTACGTTTGACATTCTATGCATAGGTTGGTTTACTTTCATCTGTGGGATGGTGATAGGTCCCTATAATACTAGTGATTACCACATTACTATTGTAGTTGTATCCCTTATTAATATTTTTGTGCCCCTATTGTCCCCATATTTTTATTACTGTGCCCCATAGAATCCCTCTATTGTTATTTTTGTGGCTTTATATTATTATTGTTAGGTCGGCCGGGTTATATTGTGACTCCTTAGACTCCTATATGTAGAAAGGAGGTTTTGTCATTTGAATCATCTAATAATTTCTCATTTATGTAATGTAAAGGAGGTTGCCCCCTCGAAGACGCTGAATTCTAAGGCATTGATATATCTTTTCTATCTTTTTCTTGAGCTGAATTCATATTATTTGGTATCAAAGCTTTGGATTTAGGGTTTCGCTACTCCAAACAGGTCATCGTGGCATTTTCGCTATAACTTTTTTTTCTGCGATGTTTTAGAAGCTAAAAAAAAACCATTTGAGAAGAAATCGCGTTGAATCTCGGGTCTGAATTTCAGAGCTTTTTGCGCTATATTTGCTGAGATATGATCTGAGGAAGTTGGTATTTTTGCAGACTCCTGAATTACATTCCAAAAAGGTGACCTAGGGAAAATCGTCATAACTTTATTTTTGAGCATTGGATTGAAATTTTGTAAGAAGGTACAGAAAGAGGATGGACTGTAGTTTCTTGTATATATTTTTCAGAGCCAAAAGTCAAAACAGTGACTCGTGGCATGTCGTACAAGTTCGCTCTACTGAACTAGTCTATAATCAGGTCACTGTGGGAGATTGTGCATAACTCTTTCTTGGAGAATCCAATTTGGATCAGACTGGTGGCATTGGAAAGAGGACGCAAAGGGCTACTACAGATCACAATTTCAGAATTGGATGATCCGAAATTACAGAGATACATCAGATTCAATATCAGGCTCCTACAAAGTGAAAAAAGGTGTGTAGTTTTTTTTTTAATTTTTGCATAAGCTTGGTTTGAAAAATTAGTTTGAAGGAATTCAAAGGGCATAGTAAAGCATTATTATTGGTAATTGATGCCCCAGGGAAAGAAAATGCAAACACCTAGTAGGAAACCTGAAAGCTCTAGCATGATTCATGAAGAAGAGGAAGAAATGCAACATGATATATCAAAATTATGAGACCAAGTGCAACAAGTGTCACTTGCACAAAAAGGAACAGAATCTAAGATGGATGGTTTAAAAAAAGATGTAGAAGCTAAGATGGATGGTTTAAAGAAAGGTGTAGAAGTTAAGATGGGTTGTTTAAAGAAAGGCATAGAAGCTAAGATGAATGACGTGGAAGTTAAGATCGACGATTTGAAGATAGATTTGAAGACAGACATGGAAGAATTGAAGATAAATATGAATAAGTTGCTACAAGAAATGGTCACTAATGGTGAAAGGGTAGTAAAGGAAACACATGATGAGAACAAAAGAAATTTTAATCATGATTCCATAGACTCTAATGTTGGATCGAAGACCCACCATATTCCAAAAATCGATATGAGGAAGTTTGATGGCAAGGATCCCGCAACATGGATATTACAGATGGAGCAATTTTTCGATCTCAATAATGTGCAAAACACACAAAGGGTATGTATTGCAACTTTATATTTGGAACCAAATCAGTTTGTATGGTATCAATGGCTTTTCTCTCATAAACGAATTATCACTTGGGCAATTTTTACAGAAAAATTGACAACACATTATGAGGATACAAAAAGCAACACTTTTTTTAGCCAATTGATAAGTCTCAAACAAAAGGGTTCAATAATGGAGCACATTGAGGAGTTCCAAAAATTGAACATAAGGGTAAAAATATTCTAGAGGAGCATAGGATTGATGTATTCATAGGGACTTTAAAGGATAATATCCAACATGATGTTCGCCTTTGGGAACCTGATTCATTAGAAAAGGCATTCAGGTTAGCAAGAAAAATGGAAAGCAAAATTATGGAAACCAGGAAGCATACCAGTCATAACTATAAATATGGAAGTGTTGTTACCCCTAGCCTTCCACAACCTATAAGGTTGACACCACAACAATTGGAAGAAAAAAGAGAAAAAGGGCTTTGTTACAGTAGTGATAGCAAATACACTAAAGTTCATAAGTGTGTTGAGAAGAAATTATTCTACATAGATTGTGAAGAGGAAGAAGAAAAGCTGCAAGAAAGGTCAAAGGAAGAGGATATACTCCAGGAACAAAGCCGAGATAAAGAAGAAATGAATCTGACCATATCTTGTAATGCATTGGCTGGAATTACCACTCCTCAAACCATCAAGATAGAAGGACAAATCAAGAAGAAAAAGGTAATAGTGTTGATTGATTCAGGAAGTACCCACATTTTATTCATTTCAAGGTAGCAAAGGAATTGAATTGCTTCCTATATCCAGCACCAGAGTGTCAAGTGATTATTGCAAATGGAGGAACGATAAATTGCTCTGGAAAGTGCCATAATATCAAGCTATCCATGGGAGAATATGTATTGACTAGCCCAATGCTTTCCATTCCAATGGGAGGTGCTGATGTTGTACTAAGAGTCCAATGGTTACAATCCTTGGGTACAATAGCTTTTAATTTTCAAGAACTCTTCATGAAATTTTCTGCGGAAGGAAAGGAAGTTGAATTAAGGGGTATTGTAGGGAAACCGGGAAAGATAATCAGCTCTAACTGTATGACAAAGCTTTTAAAAAAGGAGCAAAGAGGTGTAATTGCACAATTATGTTTGCTAGATGTTTCCACATCGGAATCATCTATTTCTCTAGATCTCTAAAAAGTCTTGGACAATCATTCCAAGGTATTTGAGACTCCCAAAGGTCTACCACCTATTCATGATCATGATCATGCTATTCATCTGATTCCAGGAAGTGTTCCTCCAAACATGAGGTTGTACATATATCCCTATGCCCAAAAGAGTGAAATTGAACGTATGGTTGTAGAAATGCTAGAGGCTGGTATAATTCAACCTAGTCAAAGTTCTTTCTCTACTCCAATAGTATTGGTGCACAAGAAGGATGGATCATGGTGCATGTGTTCGGATTATAGGGAGCTCAACAAGCTCACCATTAAAGATAAGTTTCCCATTCCTGTCATTGATGAATTATTGGATGAATTGCATGGATCAATTTACTTCACCAAGTTGGATCTTCATTCAAGATATCATCAAATCAAAATGAAGACTGAAGACATTCCAAAAACAACATTTAGAACTCATGAGGGTCATTATGAATTTTTGGTCATGCCTTTTGGCCTTACCAATGCACCTTCTACATTTCAAGGTTTGATGGATTCCATTTTCAAACCCACTCTTAGAAAATTTGTGTTAGTATTTTTTGATGATATACTAATCTACAGCAAGTCTTGGAAGGATCATGTTGAACATGTTGACAAGGTGCTACAACTATTGGAGGAGAAACAATTATATGCAAAAAGATCCAAATGTTTCTTTGGAGTACAAGAGGTGGAATATCTGGGTCATATCGTATCTCATGAAGGAGTTAAGGTAGACCCTAGCAAAATTAAAGCCATTAAGGAATGGAAAATCCCCACATCCATAAAGCATTTGCAAGGATTTCTTGGGTTGACAGAGTATTATCGCAAGTTTGTTAAGAATTATGGGAGAATAGCAGCACCTCTAACAACATTATTGAAGAAAGATGAATTTTCATGGACTCCAGAAGCAAAAAGGCCTTCGAACATATTAAAGAGGCAATGTGCCAAGCACCAGTCTTAGCTACACCAGACTTCACAAAAACTTTTATTGTGGAATGTGATGCTTCAGGAAATGGAATCGATGTTGTTTTAATGCAAGATGAAAGACCCATTGCTTTTGAAAGCCGTCCAATCAAGGGAAAGTTTTTACACAAAGCTATTTATGAGAAGGAAATGTTGGCAATACTACATGCACTTAAGAAATGGCGACCCTACCTAATGGGAAGACACTTCAAGGTAAAAATGGATCATGATAGCCTTAAATACTTTATAGAACAAAGATTATCCTCTGAAGTGCAACAAAAGTGGGTCACAAAGATGTTGGGTTATGACTTTGAAATCATCTACAAAAAAGGGAAGCAAAATGTGGTGGCAGATGCACTCTCAAGAAAGGATGAGGATGTGGAAGCGTTGTTGTGCGTCATTTCTATTATCCAACTAGATTGGATAAATGAAGCAAGGGACGAGTGGAAGAATGATGAAGAAGTGCGGGCACTTATTTGAAAGTTACAACAAGATTCCAGTATATCTGATACATTTAGTTGGAAAAATGATTCGTTATGGTACAAAGATCGCTTATACCTCTGTAAGAATTCGCAACTCAAACAAAATATTCTTATGGAATTGCACACTTCTCCCTTAGGAGGGCACTCAGGATTTTTAAAAACTTACCATAGGGTTAAGAAGGATTTTTTTTGGGATGGCCTTAAATCAGATATTCAAAAGTTTTTGGCGGAATGTTTGGTTTGCTAACAAAATAAAGTTGAAACAATTAAGACCACGGGTCTATTACAACCTTTATCCATTCCAAGCCAACGTTAGGAGGAGGTTTCAATGGATTTTATCACAGGTTTACCCAAGTTTGAGGGAAAGAGTGTCATCATGGTGGTAGTTGATAGACTTACCAAGTATGCACACTTTTGTGCATTATCACATCCATTGAAATCCAGTACAGTTTTTACTGCATTTATGGAAACAATTCAAAAGCTACATGGAAACCCAAAGATTATTGTAAGTGACAGAGATCCCATTTTCACTGGAAATTTTTGGATAGAATTATTTTCTTGTCTTGGTACTCAGTTAGCTCATAGCTCATCTTATCATCCTCAATTTGATGGGCAAACTGAGATAGTAATGTAGCCTGAATAGGAGAATGATCTAATATACTTATATACTTACATGGAGAATGATATAATACACTTACATGGAGAATGATCTAATATACTTACATACGTGGAATACCAACTACCCCTAGAATGTAACGTAGACAAATAGTGATAGCACCTACATTTAACGATTCTATAACATATCTCTAGCCTAGACCACTATGTGTGTCATTTAATGTTGCAAATGATCCTTAGGTTAATTGAATAAATTTTAAATTTTATCTTCAATTAAGTTTCAATTTCAAGTTCCATGTTCCAAATTTACCTGAACTTCCTATAATGAAGCTAGCATGATGAAAAAAACTCTTTCATTTCAATGAATATCTATCTATGGAAAGGAAGAAACAAACAATGATGAAAAAATCAATGATGCAACAAACACGAGCTTCCTAATCAGATCTTCCAAAGAATTATTACAATGCAAGATTCAAAACCCTATATGGAATGCAAGAAACGGAAATTATTCTTTTATTTTCTTTTCAATTTTCAAATGTAATGAAAATGAAAATGAAGCAAGATCATTAACCAAAAGAACTCACACAGACTGTGACTGTAATATGAAAATTCTTCTTATTCAATAAATAATCAAGCCAAGTGTCCACAAACCCTAACTGACAAGAAGAAATAAAAACCAAACAAATTCTCATCAAAAGGCAATCAAATCCAAATGTAAATACACTAATGGCTTTACAGAGACAATGACTAGTTCATAGACTCAGGAAAATCCACTAGATCGTATTAGAACTTAAAGCACGGCAAAAAAAATGAATTTTTTACATCCTACAGGAACCATTGCAGTCTAGGTGAAGAAACTAGTGTGATGCATCGCATCTACAGAGAGAAACAAGTGTGTTGGGTCACTCTTTCTCAGACCAGAAAGGGCGTAGGGGCTAATTTTGTTTAAAAAGAGAAACAAAAACCATACTAAGATCATAAGTATGTTTTCCTCAGACTAATTACTCTGTAAAAAATTCAATTTAATTTGGTTTGAAAGGTCTAAAATGAATAAGCTAAGGAAACTAATATAGGAACATCTCATTCCCTAGTGGAGTCGCCAAATTTTTTGACGAAAAATCCTCTTTTGCGGAAAAAAATTGAATTCCCTAGATCTAGTGGTTTGATTTAGAAACAACAAAAACCAAAAACACTTGTGCTTTCCTTAGAGAGATTAGAATATGGAGGAAGGAACTACCTTGAATCCAACGTAAGTTTTCCTCTTCTCCCTACTTGTGAACTTGAGCTCCAACTCCAAACATTATAAATGGAACCTGAAAAACAATTATAACAAGCATGAGAACTACAAGATACACATAACGTAAACTAATATCTCTAATCAATGAGTTAAGAGGGCATTGAAATACATATGCATCAAATAGACACAACTATATGAAAACAAAGCTTTTTGTATTAATGAAATGTAGGAGAAGATTGCCACCCTTTTACATCTCTTGACCATGTATATGTCTCCCACCTAACTTGTCCTTCCTTAGCCACAAAGAAAGCCTTCAATCACAACTCAAGGATGGTAATGGATCCTTAGATAAAAAGCAACAACATCAAGGCATATCTAAGAGTCTCCAAAAGCCAACCCAGACTCTATGGGAGGCAATGAATTTATAGGGTAAATAGGGTAGTTTAGGATTTACCAATCTAGGACTTATATCCACATATGAGGGAGGATAAGCTCTAGGGATAAGTGATAAGACCTCTATATTAGGAATTTGAGATCTCAATCAATAGTAAATGGTTAAACCACCTTAGAACCTTCTAGAAAGAGAAGATACATATTTATTTTTTATTTTTTTTGAAATTCTATAACCATCGCACCTACAGAGAAGGAAACATGTGTTGGCCAATGCATTTTCTTAGCTATGGAAAATGAAATCAATACTTAAGCCTTTTCAAAGGGATCATTAGAAGGATGTTGATTGATTCGATTTCTAGGCCATTTGATCAAATGTGACAAAATGACTTGTAACAAGCAAGGTGAAATAAACTTGAAACTGTAGAGGCTATTTGCAACTCACAGTGAGCATGGAGAAGCTCACAGAGGGAGATAGAAAGATGATTGTGAATAGTTAGGAAAAGGGTTCAGAAGGAAGCCACATCAAAGTGAAAGGAAATATAGAATCCATGACAAAATAATATGACAAAGAGATAAACTCCTATCCATGAACAAAGGAAGCCGAATAGGCGAGAAAAAAAGGCAGGGACAAGGATGAAAAGAAGGAAAAATGATGAAGTAGAAGAATATGGACACAATAAAGAAATAAAAGTGAAGCAGCATGAGCATGGTTAATAAGGGAAACGAAGAAAGGTATAAAAGTATTTGTGTGCTTTGAGAGGTAGATATAATAAATCCATCAAGCATAACATCCCTAAGAAATGGTTATTAGATAATGTCCTTTAATAATGATATTGGTATTAAAAATTTTATATGTACATGAGTCAATGTTGATGAGGCAAGTGTACCCCATAGAGTTCATGGTAAAAACCACTCATGTAAGATATGTTGGCATTATGGTACAAGTGATGTCCTTGATGGAAACTCTCATATATGATGAATGATGGCAGTTCATAGTGCAGTGGGTTAACAACAAAGGATTACAGATCAAACTTCAGAGATTGAAGAAAGAGAATGATTTAAGAAGTATATGCTTGTTCACTTTCTCCAAGTAGTGTATACACGCAGGTCCATAGAACAAAAGGAGCGTATACATATACACGCACTTTCACAAAAGGAAAAGCATGTATGGTATGGAAAATCAAGGATAATGAATACCAGGGGTTGCTACCATGGTATTGACCCATGGTAATGAACGTGGCAAAGAATCTTGATACCATCAAAGAATACCAGCAGCATCACTATGGTTTTGGTCTGAGCTATTGACAAAGGATCTAAGTATATAAGGAGAAGAAGATCAAAGGGCTAATGGATGCAAGTAATGAATATGTTATGAAGAGTTAAATAAAAAGCAAACATGCATGTTATGGGTTTCTGGTGCTTTGCTTGATCTGAACTAAGTATGCACATAAGTTGTGGATGATAAATGAGATCTAATGATGGATCAGGATTATAAGACCTGAAATGAATTATCGTTATGTGGTCTGATCATGGATAGTCTAGATTTGAATGCCAACAGATGTTTTATTTTGTAAATGTTTTGATCTGGGTATGACTGAAGTCTGGAATAGTTGTGAAGTTTTAATTTAGTACTTGGAGATCTATACGTTGCTTCGCTTTTGTAAAAGCACGTATACACAATGGTTTGACACATTGAAGTAGTGTATACATTATTAAATATGATGTTTAAAGTTGCAGTTGGTTCTGGTTGTTGATGCAGAGTTTTGGGTTCTGCTCTGTGTTCTGGTGACAGTGTTCTAAATGTCCAGATTGATTGATTGTGATTTTGCTTCAGTGGTGATGGGTTTATGTGATATGTTGTATTACAGTGGTGATTGATTTTGAGCTTCAATGTTTCTGATGGGTCCAGTATGAAAATAGGATGAAACTTGTCCTTCTATTTTTTTGTTGTGTACCAGGAGTATCCAGTCTGAAAATTTATGAAACGTGGTCCTTAGAGGAAGAGAGAAGGTCGTAGCCTTCTGTAGGCCGACGCCTATGTATTGGTAAACATATTGGTCAGTACAAGAGCCAAGAGGTTGGAGCTCCCTTCTAGCAGCAACTAGAGAACGAGTGAAGGTTGGAGCCTTCTGTAGGCTGGTGCGTACGTACTGGTAAACATATTGACTAGTACAAGAGCCAGGGGGTTGGAGCTCCCTTCAAGTAGTAGCTAGAGAATGAGTGAAGGTTGGGGCCTTTTGTAAGTCGGTGCTTATGTACTAGTAAACATATCGGCTAGTACAAGAGCTAGGGGGTTGTAGCTCCCTTCCAGTAGAAGCTGGAGAACAAGAGAAGGTTGTGGTGTTCTGCAAGTGAGTGACTGGAGAACAAGAGAAGATTGTAAATAGGTTTTTCTTATATTAAAAGAAGACAGAGATTACAGCAGTAGGTGGTTTTTCTCTCGCAATGGGTTTCCACCTTAAATCTTGGTGTTCATGTGTGTTGCTTATGTGTGATGGTTTATTTTGTTATTGTTGCACATGTTTACTATTTAAATGGTTAATAAAGTATTGATGCACTGATTAAAGATCAACATATGATGAATTAACTGAATCATAAGTTCATTGGATATATGTTGGTTGCCTTAAGAACAATTGCATGCAAATGTGAGTTCCCTTCACTGAAGTAGTGTATATAAATCTGATTAAGAAATGAAAAAGTTATTGATTTGATAATACTGATTCACCCCCCCCCCCCCCCCCCTCTTAGTATTATTCCCAACAATTGGTATTAGAGCAAGTCCTTTGGTAGAAGCTTGATCACTTGAAGGAGATCCGTAGAAACAATGGGAAAAAAGCTAAAGAAGAAAGTGCCTAAGAAGAAGAAGACGTCTCAAAGGAGCAATGACAACAGGAGAGACAACTGGACGTTCGGAGGAAGCAAGTATTCAGATTCAAAATCACCTCAGATTGAAGATGAACAAGCAAAAGAAGTATCAGGTACAAATTTTTGGTCTTCTGGTGATACTTTTCTCTATTCATGCAGTGTTGAAGGTATTGAAAGTGATAGTGAAAGAAATATAGAGGTAGAAGTTAAAAGACTCACAGATAAAATTAGAGATCAACAAGATCTATTTAACAAAAGGGAGTGTGCCTTTAAAACAGAAGTTACCAAATTAAAAGCTCAGTTGGAATAAGGAAACAAAGTAGGGAAGCAGTACAAGGAAAAGGAAGATCAATGTCAAAAGTTGCAGGATGAAGTGACATCATTAAGAAATGAAGTAAATGAAAAGAGTACCACAATCAAGAGACTTAAAGATAGATCTAGTTACTAGGAAAGTCTTGAAGCTGAGATTGTCTTTCTAAAAGAAGATCTTGAAAATTCAAATGAGCAGAATGAAGAACTACCTCAAGCAGATGAAGAACAAGAAAATAAGATTCTCAAACTAAGGCAACGAGTGGAAGAAGGAAGAAAGGCTGAAGAAATCATGAAGAAGTAATATCTGGAAAAGGAAGAGAAATTTTAGGTTGAAGTAAATATCTGAAAAGGTAAATTAGAAGAAAAGGATAAATTGTTACGATTTCAAGATAGTACTAAGGTTTTGGATAGTATTCCCAGTAGTCAAAGGTATCCTACCGTCAAAACTGGTCTTGGTTTTCATAAAACCATTTAAGGTGAATCTAGCTCATAAGATGAGGCAAGGAACTCTAATGCAAATTCTGAAATGATCAACCATGAGATAAGAGGTCAACCCCATCAACAACCAAGGAAAGAAAGTTTCAAAGAAAAACATTTACTCCTAACTATGGAAGTGATAATCGATTCTTTCCTTTGATGAATAATGTTGAATGTTTTACATGTCATAATTTTGGACATGTTGCAGGAAGATGTAGAAGTATAATGGTTCAGGCAAATAACCATCACACAGAAAGATCGTCAGCTTACAGATACTTTAAGGGATATTGTTTTTCTTGCAATATGTTTGGTCACAGAGCCATTGACTTCTATAGAGGGAATATGAAACATATAAGATGTTATTCTTGTAACAAGTTTGTGCATATAGCAAAAGAATGCAGGAGCAAATTTCGGCCAACATACACAAAGAAGCAAACATCATCAAACTCCAAGGTATGGAAGAAGAAGGAAGTACAGTAAAAAATATGTGGCATAGCTTAGTATTCAGACATAACAGACTCAGAGGGAGCTGAAAGTGTGAGACTTCAATATTCCAATTCTCATACGTAGTTATCATGAAGAAAAGTTGTGTATATATGCATGTTAGAAGCTGCACATTCGCGTACATGTTTGTTTGATGAAGAAGCAGTGGGACAGACTTAGGAAAAGGGCTTTGATATGGTTTAGTCAATTATCAATTATCGTTTCTATTATGATTGATGATGATTATAGTCTACTGATGATAAGTGATTTTGGCCCTCATAAGTTGGTAATAACTTGATGAATAACTATTTGATGATGATACCTTGATGATTCTTACTAACAAATGCAATGATCAACTCTGATAGTGAACAACTGGCATAGGTTTAGGGGGAGCATATACTTCTAATAATGCATTGTTGGCATTATATGAGAAGACCTTGGTACATGATGATACTGATATTGCTTGATCCACATAGTTGTTTCATTCAGGTGACTCTTTTGTTGGTGGACATATGCAAGATGTTGATCTTGATGCTGTTGACAGATACTTATGGTGCAGATCATATATGGTGTATGATAGTTGCTGATGACTATCATGGTCTTGTTTAGATCGTTGTTCCTTGTTATAAATGTCATGTAAATCATTTAATGTAAAGGTCATGTAAAGAACTATGATGTAATTTGTAATCCCACTATGCATGGGAAGGATGATGTAATAATTGCGATTTTTCAGTTATGTATGAACATTTGGTATATCCCCACTTGGTTGGGTGATTGATGTATGTATGAGTCATTAGTGATAGGCAGGTCATACTCACATAGTTGAGTTATTGAGTCATGTTGTTCCGCAAACTTTGCATGTGCTCAGGGGGAGCATGGACAACATAGTGCATCTCTAAGGGGGAGAATATCTTGGTTCGACTTTAGCCCTTGATTTCAAAGGGGGAGAGTATCTTGGTGTTATTTAATATATCTAACATGTTCTACAGCTTGTTGTAATAAACACAAATATGGTTTCCATCAAGTACAAAGGGGGATATTGTTGGCATTATGGTACAAGTGTTGTCCTTGATGGAAACACTCATATATGAAGAATGATGGAAGTTCACAGTGTAGTAGGTTAACAACAAAGGATTTAATATCAGACTTCAGATATTGAAAAAAGAGAATGATTTAAGAAGTATATGTTGGTTCACTTTGTCCAAGTAGCGTATACACGTGGGTCCACAGAACAAAAGGAGCGTATGTGTATACACGCACTTTCACAGAAGGAAAAGCGTGTATGGGATGGAAAATCAAGGATAATGAATAACATGGGTTGCTACCATGGTATTGACCCATGGTAATGAGCGCGACAAAGAATCTTGATACCATCAAATAATACTAGCAACATAACTATGGTTTTGGTCTGAGGTATTGACAAAGGATCTAAGTATATAAGGAGAAGAAGATCAAAGGGCTAATGGGTGCAAGTACTGAATATCTTATGAAGAGTTAAATCAAAAGAAAATATGCATGTTATGGGTTTCTAGTGCTTTGCTTGATCTGAACTAAGTATGCACATAAGTGGTGGATGATAAATGAGATCTAATGATGGATCAGGATCATAAGACCTTAAATGAATTATTATTATGTGGTCTAATCATGGACAGTCTAGATTTGAATGCTAATGCATGTTTTATTCTGTAAATTTTTTGATATGGGTATGACTGAAGTCTAGAATAACTGTAAAGTTTTAAGTTAGTAGTTGCAGATCTATACGTTGCTTCGCTTTGGTAAAGGCGCGTATACACGCTGGTTTGGTACATCGAAGTAGAGTATACATAATGAAATATGATGTTTAAAGTTACAGTTGGTTCTGGTTGTTGATACAGAGTTCTAGGTTCTGCTCTGTGTTCTAATGACATTGTTCTAAATGTTCAGATTGATTGATTGTGATTTTGCTTCAATGTTGATGGGTTTCAGTGATTGGTTGTATTGTAGTGGTGATTGATTTTGAGCTTCAACATTTCTGATGGGTCTAGTATGAAAATTGGATGAAACATGGCCTTCATATTTTGTTGTTGTGTACCATGAGTATCTAGCCTAAAAATTTATGAAACATGGTCCCTGGAGGAAGAGAGAAGGTCATAACCTTCTGTAAGCTAGCGCTTACGTACTAGTAAACGTATCAGCCAGTACAAGAGCCAAGGGGCTGGATCTCCCTTCCCGTAGAAACTAGAGAATGAGTGAAGGTTGGAGCCTTTTGTAGGCTGGCGCCTACATACTAGTAAACATATCGGCCAGTACAAGAGCCAGGGGGTTGGATCTCCCTTCTAGTAGCAGCTAGAGAACGAGTGAAGGTTGCAGCCTTTTGTAGGCCGATAGCTACGTACTAGTAAACATATCAGCTAGTATAAGAGCTAGGATGTTGTAGGTCCCTTCCAGTAAAAGTTGGAGAGCAAGAGAAGGATGTAGCCTTCTGTAGGTGGGTTCCTGCGTACTAGTATGAGTCTGCGCCAGTACAAGATTGTAAACAGGTTTTGCTTATATTAAAAGAAGACAGAGACAACAACAACAGGTAGTTTTTCTCTTGCATTGAGTTTCCACCTTAAATCTTGGTGTTCATGTTTTTTGCTTATGTGTGATGGTTTATTAAGAATTACTGCATATGTTTACTATTTAAATGGTTAATAAAGTACTAATGCACTGATTAAATATCAACATATGATGAATTAACTAACTCATAAGTTCACTGGATATACACTAGTTTCCTTAAGAGCAGTTGTTGCACACGTGAGTTCCCTTCACTGAAGTAGCATATATAAATATAATTAAGAAATGAAAAAGTTATTGATTTGATAATACTAATTCACCCCCTCTCTTAGTATTATTCCCAACAATATTTTTCCACCACGTAATTTTGTGGTAAGAATAAACCACCATAATATGTATGATCATTCCAAGAAAAACTTGATGTGGGAAAAACCATCGATTTAAGTCAATCTACACTTAGTAGAATGACTGATCTTAGTGAGGACACAACCAGGTAGATTTGAAGTCATGAAAAAGTGGCTTGTGCAAGAGCAGAGTAATGTTGAGGAGAGCAAACTAAGTAGAAAAAGATTGCTAAATATAAGGGATGCATGGACATGGTCCATGAAGGAATTTTTTCCTTAGGTAGAAGCATAAAAAACAAGGTTACGGGTGAGTTACAAACCAAGGAAAATGACGATTATGACAATGAGGAAGGCGATGTGCAGGGGTAACAGGTACAAGTATGAAGACTTTCTATGGGAGAATGATTGATGAACCATGTCCAAGGATTTTTCTAGAGAACCAACAGATACAATGGTTGTTTACCCATGTACTGTAGTGGATGGATATTTTTTAGCTTATCTTTGTGTTGCAGGTATGAAAGAAAAATTGGAGAAGAATGAGAATGAAGAATATTAAAGATTAATTGAAGACGGAGGCAAAAAAAAACAAGGAAAATACAAAAGGGGACCAATTTAATGCTCCTTAAAAAAGGGGGATATTAACAAATGATTCATATTTGTAATGTTTTATGAATGATATGATGAGAATATAATATTAATGTAGGCGTATTCTAGAAAGTCTACCTAGGGATGAGAAATGGAAAGAATTGAGTGAATATAGGAATGAGATTGTTGAGAAAATCATGAAAACATTGTGGAGAGATCTTAGGTGACAGTTAGAGAGATTGTTGAGAGAATAATGGAAGTAATTTTCCATTTATGATTTGTTTTTTATTGTCACCTCATCTTATATAAAGGAACCATTTGTATAGTAAATGTAACATATGGAGAATGATTTAGTTAATGGAATTTCCCTAAGAGGGAATTACAACATGATCCATTTGCCCCTTTCTTTTTGAAAGTGTATTTTTTTGTTTCTGATGTAGATCTGATAACATCAAATCCTCTTTGTTTTCTCTCTCCTTATCCACTTTTGGCTACTTTTCTCATCTATGGAAAAAAATTCACTTGAATAGAATGAAACCTTGTTTCCTTCTACTTCCTTGGTTATAACACAACTCGATAGGCTCATGGTGGTTAAGGTTGAATCCCTCAACTCTTAACCAAAGTTGCAATATGGAGTCATCTCGAGTCTTGTTCATCATAATTTCCTAGCTAGCTCCTTTTCTGTGATTAATGGGAGTTGACATGGCATCCTCTCATATTATAGTGGTTAAAATAGAAAGGTCAACTTTTAAGTGGCATAACTTTTGCATACAAACTTTGATCAAGGTGATTCTTGCACTGTTTTTAAGGTCTATATGTGTATAATAGCACAAAGAGGTGTTTCATTAAAGTGTTAAAGTTTTACCCCCAAAAAAACCATTTAATGCCTCAAACTATTCCTGGAATCTTTCAAACCCCAATTTTTCAAACTGGATCCCACTCATAAAAATGGTCTTACGAGTTCATTCCTCCATTTTTTCCACTCTAAAAGAATTGAAATAGATGACAAATAATATAATGATATTGTAACAACCCTAGTGAAAAAATCCAAGTAATAAAATTTAATAAAGGAAAAATAATAACCATGGTTGATGGGACATGTATTCAAGTTGAATGTTGGGAAAAAACATAGTGATGCGGATTACTTGTGGTTGATTAATGGCTCGGGAAATTGGCAAAGGAAACGGAAAAGGCTTTAGAAAGGGTAAATGGCATTTTGGCACATTTATTTATGAAAATAATGGAAATTAGGAGAAAAGGGAGGTGAAAGGTCATAAATTGCATGTGAGGAGTAAAATGAAGGAAAATAATGGAAAATGAAAAAAATAGAGGCCTCATTAACAAAAATGCTTCTAAGGATCAGTTCACTGACTTTTGTCAGTTTAGTTTTGGAGCTCACACTCTATTCTCTCTCTCTTATACTCTTGGACACTTAGAGTTTTCTTGGAGCACTCTTGGAGGGTGTGGCATACTTGGAACTTTGGAGCATGAAGGCAAAGGAAGAGCAAGAAATCACAAGAGGACATCAACATAAATAACTACAACGGTTTTGCTTGCAGGTACCGAGTTGCATGTATGTTTTCCTCACTAGTTTTGGCATGTCGACATATGCATTAGGGATATTTTGAGGTCTAAAATGGGCCTCCTAAGAAAAATGTACAACCAAAATAAAATTTATAAGAACCAATAGAATTCAAGATGATGATGTCAACCATGGGGGATGATTCACCATTTTTAGAGTAAAAAAGTAAAAAGATTAAAAAATAATAAAACTATTTTTTTAACTTGTATTTTCAACTTATCTCCCTAAGGTTTTACTCAAATTTTGAGTGGGAGTACTCGTTGGATGCGAAATTTAATTCCTCATCCAAAATGTACCCATGTTGCATACTTTTGATGGATCATACTACATGAAAAACGAGAAACACATGAAAACACATGATTGCAATCACGTTTTTCATGTATTCCTCATTTTTCATGTAGTAGGGTGCATCAAAAGTATGCAACATGGTTACTCCTTGAATGAGGAATCAAATTTTTCTTCCAAAGAGTGTTTCCACTCAAAATTTGAGTAAACCCATAGGGAGATAAATTGAAAAATACGAGTTGCAAAAAATAGTTTTTTTTTTTTTCATCTAAAATTTGACGATGTAATCTAATCTTATTTTATTATTTTTACTATTATTTTATAATTTCCTTAGGAGGCCCATTTTAGACCTCAAAACTCCCCTAATTCATGTGGTTTATTGAATGTGATCTATCATTGTGTTGTTACCAAAATGACCCTCCTTAGAACTAGGTCTCCTCTGACGATGTTGCTTTATGTTTCCTTGTCATTTGACTCCTTCTCGTGCTCCAATGATTCAAAACAATCCCTAAAATACAAAAGGGAAATCAGTAAAAGGGATTGGAACAAAAATAAGTAGGGCTTGTAACTAAGTGACGTTAAGGAAATGTCATACTATAAATATGCATGTGAAATACTTAATTATTATTTTAATTCTATATATCACATATAAATTCAAAATACAAATAATGAAAATATTAAATAACACTAATTAGTATATGTGACTAAACATAATTGAGATATTATTACTATCATTAAGAACTCCTAAAAATAAGGAAACATTGTCCACAAAATGGGGGAATTAAATATACAAACGAATTATTTATTATGCAAATCCCTTAATTTCTATATATTTGGGAGGGTTGAATTTTGTAAAGAACATATGTAATGAATATTAAAAATAGATTTTCATGAATAGTAAATCTCTATTTTTACCTCACATAATATCACCATTGATCTTATCATGATTTACTCGTCAAAATTTTACTTCTACATTTACTTCTAGATATCTAAGCCCTAGGTGCAAAACAAATTCAGAAATCATTTATTCGAATTTTTACTATTTCAAAGCCATAAATCTTGAAAATATATAAATAATAAAAAACAATTAACCACTAAGAACTACATGTAATATCTAAATTCATATGTTTACAATCATTTATTAAAATTTTATTAAGGTTTATTAAAAATGTGTGAGTCATGTTGAATGGAAGCTTATGGGAAAACAATGATTGAATCATTTGATATTCAACCATAGCTAAAACATTAAACCTCGTAAAATTAAAACCTTGTTATATTAGATGAGAGTTATGCTATCATCATACATAAGACATGAGTTATACGAAACCACGTGATCAAAATAATGCTTAGGGCCCACTAACCGCACATCACTCATATGGTGCCATCGAGTGAAGGGATGAAGTTAATCAACTCATAAATAACCTCCATATGTGAAGAGAGAACCCTTCATCAAGAATTAGATTGACAAAAAAAGTTTCATCGGGGGTGAGGAGGGTCATTAACCTCCGTCCAACTCTCCACCTGATGGGAGGTATCAACCTTTGGTTAAAGATGGCTCTCATCTCTAGACTATTACATGTTTTCTAGAATATTCGAAGCCTTTAAAAATGTAATTCTAAATTTCATTCAACTTTGTAAAAGGTTTTTAAATCCGTTTAAAAAATTTAGGGTTGACCTTTCTAGTCGACGACCGGTTTGCAGAAGGGAAGGTGCGGGAATCGATCATGGGCAGCAAAATGCATGGTGAGGGTTTCTTCGAGAGCGAAGAAGAGGAATTAACAGGGCAGATGCAGGCATGGAGATCCACCTCTGCCTCTGCGGAATCGCTGGCCGTGAAGAGTACGATACTGTTGGGAATCCCTGACCTGATCGCCCGCCAAGGTCCACACGGTACTCTCTCTCTCAGAGAAATCGCGGCGCGCCTCCCCAGAGAAACACTGGATGCTTGGTGCCTCTTCAGAATCATGCGCTTCCTGAGCGGGAAGGGTGTGTTCCGAGCCACTGTAGATCCCGATGGAGGCAACGAGAGCACGAGATACGGCCTGACGCCCGCATCCAAGTGGCTGGTCCAAGAATCCAGGAAGCTGTCGATGGCTCCGATGCTGTTGATGCAGAACGGCGAGAGAAACGATGCGCCGTGGCACCTTTTCAACCAGTGCGCGCTGGACAATGGCGTAGCTTTCGAGAGGGCCAACGGTGCGGAGATCTGGGATTATGCCTCCGCTCAACCCGAATTCAACGATCTTTTCAACAGCACCATGATCTGCAGTGCGAGGATCGTGATGAAGACTCTCCTTTCCAAGTATCAGGGTTTCCACGGTCTCAATTCCTTGGTGGAAGTCGGCAGCGGGACTGGAACCGCGGTGGCAGAGACCGTGAGATCATATCCTTCAATCAAATGCATCAACTACGATCTTCCACATTTTGTGGCCACTGTTCCCCATCATCCAGGGACAATGCAAAGAACTGGATCGGGCATCCCATCCACGGCAGGTTATCAGTTGCCCAGATCTGCCATTAAATCACCAGATCAAATGCCTAGAAGAACAGGAAGCCTTAAAAGAACCCAGATCTGGGGACATGCAACCGTCAGGCAGCAACCACAGAAAGGCTCAAACCCCAGAGAAGTGGATCTCATACAGCTCCTTTTGAAAGCACCGGAAGGAAGAAGTTACTGCTTGAGATTATGGAGGGGCAGTAGTATCCTAGAACTAAGGAACATAATACAAACCCTTCTTGGCATCCCCGAACAAGGGCAAAATCTGATCTACAAGGGGCGCAGTCTACAGGACCACTACACCCTCCAGGAATACAATATAACCACAGATTCAACAATCATCATAAACCTTCGTCTGAGAGGAGGTTGCTCTGGATCCAGCTCAAAGAATACAGGCTCCTTCAAGGACGCGGTGAAAGGTAAAGGGGAAAACATTCAACCCAAACCAGCACCAGCACCAGAGCTACCAGGTCCCTATATTGTGGAACAAACACTGGAATCACCAACGATCCAAGTAACGTCACCGGAGGTAACTAATCTACACTCTGATCTAGCCAAACATGTTGTTATATGTAGATTTAATGGTTTCTGGCCAAAATCAGATGCACTGCATCACTGGATCCTCTCAACATGGTCACCTGACTGTGAAATTCACCTATGCTCAAAGGGTTTCTTCATAGTTAGTTTTACAACAGAACAAGAACGTGACAATATTATCAATCAGGGGCCTTGGTTCTGGGGTAAAGCTGGCCTCTTCACCACCCCCTGGTTTCCCGATTTTGATGCAAATACTATGAAAGTAACAACAGTTCCTGTTTGGGTAAGGCTTCACAACCTCCCTCTCCACTTCTGGCACTACAAAGTTTTATCAGCCATTGGAAATTCATTGGGGAAATTCCTTAAAATAGATGGAGAAAGATTTATCCAAGGAATATTCACCTACGCTAGAATATGTGTAGAAGTGGATCTAAGCCTGGGGCTACCTGATCACATTACATTGAACTATAATAATACACAGAGGATACAACCGCTTGATTATGAAAATACAGTATTCAGGTGCCTAAGATGTATGCAAACAGGGCATCTTCAAAACACCTGCCCACAGGGAAAGAAGGACCCCAAAGAAAACAAGAAACAACAAAAAAAGCCGAAAGGATGGCAGCACACCGATTGGACGGAAAAAGAGGATGCGCAGACAGAACCTACAGGGAACCAATCAAAACCTGACACACAAATGGAACAGGAATATACATAGGAAGGAAATGCCCCAGACACACAATTGGGGTCTGACAATATGAAACAGCAACAAGAAATACAGTTGGAAACAAGCGGCATCAAACGAACTCATGGATCTGAAGGCTCAGAATCTGACAAGGAACAACTAATCAATACATCGGAAAATCAGTTGGCTATCACTGCAACAAACTCTGATGGCTGGCGAAGGGTGGAGAAGAAGAAGGGCAGGAAAGCATAGGCCCGCCGACACTTATTTTTTATTTTTATTGTTTTTTTGTAATCTGTGTTCGCTTGTGAACACAGGGACAGTCATCTGAATATGCTTAAGCATCTACAAAATGTAATTTTTTTCACATGAATAAAATTACGACTTTTTCTACGGGAAAAAAAACATTTAGGGTTTTGAAGTTAACCTACCTTCAGCTATGCATTTTATCATGTAAACAATACACTCTAGAACTTGAGATGTTCATGTGGTTTGAAGATATTTACAGTGTTTTACAATGGAGGTGGAAATGTACTCCATAATTTATGATTTTGCTGAGATTTTTGAAGTGTTTACGATGGTTCACTATGAAAGACACCAATACATTCACGCTAAATTAATTTTAGAATTATGTTATGAAGAATTCAATTGAAAAACAATTTGGATGCACACATATTATGTGAATGTGTTTTCAATATCCGACGTTTATTAAAAACTTGTTAATTTCTTTGGAAATTTATTCATATGATAATATTGCATAACTTAAATATGAACAAGATTTTTACCATGAGAACTTTTCAAGAACATGAGGTATGTGAATAATGTTTACATTTTACTTTTTCCTTAACAGTCTTAGGAGAAAATTTAAGGGATGAGGAAAAGTTACAGATTTTATTCATGTATTTATTTATTTGTTTTTATAAATTCGTAACTCTGATTTGTGTTATACATGATTAATCAAGGAATGATTATGATCTGAGCATGGAAGATTATAATAGCAAATTACTACAACCATTTAGGTTTAAATATGTGGAGCCAATAAATGAAGGAGATTAAAGCTAAAGTAGGAGATTATTCTCATTTCCCTTCAGATTAGAATACTAAACAAATAAGTTATGTAACAATTACATAAAATAGTTATTAAAACCCTTATATAAAACCCTATTTTCTCATTCGAGAAGGGGATGAAGGCTGGGTGATTCGGAGAGACAAGGAACTTGGTTGTTATACACCTGACCGCACTTGATGCACATGCCAGAACCTATTTTGTAACCATTGATTATATGATCTCAATTTGATATTTCTTCATTTTCTTCTCTTATCAATTTCTAAACATGTGCTAGTTGGAAATAGTGGTTTAGATAGTTGACATGATCAATTATATGAATTTCTTTCATTATCTGATCTGATTTCCTCTAGGATATACCTACTATTAGAGGCATGAGGATTAAATTATTTACATTTTTGTTGTTAAAATAATTTCCTAATGCACATCATTGTTATTTTATTGCAACAATTGGTGTGAAT
This sequence comes from Pinus tabuliformis, assembly GCA_031772625.1. Taxonomy (NCBI): domain Eukaryota; kingdom Viridiplantae; phylum Streptophyta; class Pinopsida; order Pinales; family Pinaceae; genus Pinus; species Pinus tabuliformis. The sequence continues at coordinate 1,048,386,696 of CM062820.1, read as the reverse complement.
ATTGTTTATCATTTATATGTTTTGTTTATTCCCTTCTTCCTCTTGATTCTCATTTCATATGCTTATATCTCAAAATCTGTGAACCAGATTATGCAGCAACTTGATTGCGGTTGTCTAGTTCCAACCTATGAAGGGGTGGTTTATTGACCAATATATACATTATTGGATGATCATCTTATCCTTCACACTCTTCCTTTTCTGAGTGAATGATCAATAATAATACATGATATTATATTGAATCATATTTAACACTATGATGAGTTACCATAAATGGGAGATAAGCATAACTAACATTAGATTATATATCTTTTATCTCTAATATTTTCTTTTCCTTTATTTTATTTATTTTGGAATGTTGTTTCCATGTTGTATAATGAAGGTTACATTTTGATATCATCCACTAGATGATCTATAGGTATCTCCCACCTAAACCTTCGCACTTTGTACCTCTTTGCATCATATCTATAGTCTGGCTTTATTTATTTTCCTAAATCGAATAATTCTTTAATTTATAGTATTACTAGGGAATACCCCCTGTCGTAAAAGGGATGCCAAGCCTTATCAACTAGAGCGAGAGGATCTAGGATCCTCAGTGATGTGGTCTTAGGTTGTCCTCAGTGACCAGGACAATTTGTGCTCCAACATCTTCGAGCGCCGTTACCGGGGAATAAAGGCATAGTTTTTGTTTCCTTTGGTAACTTAGTTATTGGTTAGGTATGTGAATTGTTGGTGGATAGGGTTACAATTTTATGCGCTTTATAGCATTTCAAGGGTACGTCTTTCTTGTTTATTTGTTCACTTGGCAAATCCCTGATTTATAATTACTAATGGTTATTTCTTTGAATGTCTCACGTTTTGATCCTTTGGATTTTTCTCATATTGCAAGGTTTCCAAATGAGTTGCCAGATATAGACATATGGGATACCTAACTACCCCGTTTTTGTGAAGATGAAGACGACAATATGATTGACAATCTGCTCCTATTTCATGATTATGTTCCTAGGATGGGGGTCAAACATGAGTACATATGGATGAAATTATTCATGATGTCATTGGAAGGTAGATCTCGATAGTGTATCAAAAACTTCCTCCCGCAGGTATTTTATCTTTAAAGGATTTCCATATAGTTTTCTATGAACATTATGCAACTATGTATCCCTTTAATTCACTTGTTGAAATTTTTTGTTGCTTACTAGATGAACATTGTGAAGATTCTCATTCAACATTTCAGGAAGATGAATCTTGTATTAATGATGAAATAATGAGTTGGAAAATGGTGATTCTAACGAAAAATGCTTAACCTCTATTGGTTTACCAAATGAATGTTTAGATGGACTAGGTGCAATATCTAATGTTGAATGTTAGGAGAACCTTGGAGAATCTAATAGTTTAACCACCAATGATAAATCTGACTTATTTCCTTTTGATTCTTCTAAGGGTAGTTATTTTAAAGAACAAATTATACCAATAACCATATAATTATTACACATTCATGATTATGTAGATGAATCGTCAGTAGTGGAAGATCTTGAAATGACATGTAGTGATATCTTTAGTAATATTGATTATGTTGCATGTGAGAGCTATTTTGATTTTTCAAAACCGCCCATATATGACACATATGAAGAAGACTTATCAATCTTCTCTCACAATCTTGTATTGAATAACAATCAACTTACAAAAAAAATTACAATCATATTGTTGTTTTAATTCCATTGATAAAAATGAATATGTTGAACATAATGATTTAACTAATTTAACATCACTACATGATGATGAAACTATTCATGATGATCAAATGGTATAACAAGAAGATTATACTATAGATCTTATGGTTATTAATGTATTGAATTTTATTTCAATCTATTAATTTTTAAACTTTGATATGATTAACTCTGCGCAAATACAAGATAGCCATGAAATAGGCATACATGAAAGTATTTCTCACAGACAAGTTGCTAATATTTCAATATTTTGTTCATTAGATGTTCATATAGTCCTGCGGGATTTCATTGAAACATGGATGGGTGCATACCTCAAAAATGTGTATTCTTGTTTCCAATCAAATGTGAATATATTTTACGATGTCTTGGTAAAACAATTTCTCCCCCGCTTCTTTCAACAATTGAATATGTTATTATGATTGATCAAATTGAGGCCTAAAGTCAAGAAGTTTTCCATTGACAATATTTCTGTTTGGTTACACTATATGTTTTATTTCTCTGATAAATATTGTTGTTGAAACACATTGTATATAAATTTTGTATATAAATAAACCTTTTATGTTTTGTAGGTTTACAATGAATAAAGATGAAGGTTTTTGGCATCTTGAAGAGTCTTTTGTGATCATAGTAGAATGAAATACAGATATATGTGTTCTTAGTATGAACTATATTAACAAGATTTTTAAACACATATTTAAAGAATTGGTTTGTAAATCATGTTTAAGGGGTAACAATATTTAAAGGGCTCAGATCTTAATCTCTTAGTAATGTCACCTTCATATTGAATATTCCTCACCACATTCCTCTTCCATTCTACTTACACATAAATACTAAGGGATCACATTAAATCATAAGGGCTAGACCTATAATCAGAAAATTGAGCTTTCATATATATAGTTGAAGCTTTGGTAGGACTAGTTAGTCACATCACAACCATACATGGGACTTTCCCAATAAACATACTACCGTAGGGATAGGAACTAATGGTTTCTTGGGTGGGCATGTTGGTATCTCCGTCGGGGCTATAGACGCTCGTTGGCAGCGGAGCAAGGTCAGTTACATTAGATTAAAATCTAGTATGTAATCCTACCACTCCTTCTGTTAAGGTAAATTTTGATGGGTTATGCTGACATCTCCACTAGGGCTATGAACACTCGCTGACAGTGGAGCAAGGTCAGTGATACTGGACTAAGTCCAGTGCATAATCTTCGCATCTCGTTAATCCTATATTTATTAAATAAATTTAATTAAGATCCTATAACACAAAGAGAAAAAAAGAATCTAGAAAGTTACTCAGCTCAGGATAGTGGATTACTCCGTCGGGGCAATGGACGCTCATTGGCAACGAAGCAACATCTGATTTTGGAAATTCATGTTATGGGCCAAAAATGGAACCAGAATCCCCAATGGCTAGCCTCCTTAGTCTCAATAAACTCAAAAAACTGGAAGTCACTCTTATGTATCTTTATTAGCTCAATGCTTTATGTAATTTCTTAATCATTAAATGTAAGTAGGTATGACTTTTTATGGTGTTGGATGTTCTTATGAAGTCATACATTTATCATTTTTATGATAATATTCCTTAATCATTCTTATAACTACCCTTATATACTTAATATACAAACATATGTCTTTTATGTATGTAAATAATCATTGAACTTGTTAAACTATATGTGCTAGGACCTCACATTTATTCTTGTTTTTTCTTGCTATCAATCGACTAAGCCTTTAGGATGAAAAAACTTTTCCATTTATAACTTTTTGTCTCTTTAGTTCCTTTTTTCGACTCCATGCCCATAAAAAGGCTTTTGGTCTAAGTTCTTGATCGTCCACATGGGAGCATCTTCCCCAATTGGAGTCAAATGTTGTCGCCAAAATGATGCTCTTTAGAATTAGGTCTCCTCCGAGGGTTTTGCTTTATGTTTCCTTCCTATTTGACTCCTTATCGTGCTCCTATGATTCAAATATCTCCATAAAATACAAAAAGGCAAATGATAAAAGGGATTAAAACAAAAATAAGCAGGGCTTGTAACTAAGTGACGTTAAGGAAATTTCATATTGCAGCAACTTGATCACGGTTGTCTAGTTGCAACCTATGAAGGGTTAGTGTATTGACCAATATATTCATTATTCGACAATGATATTATCCTTGACACTCTTTGTTACACAGTAATTTGTCACTGTCTCCCTGTCAGTCACCCTACTGTGTCAAGAATTCACAATAATCAAGTTCATGCCTTCTGAACTAGCCAAAAACCCACTTTTTCAAAGTTTTCCTCATCAGCGCGTTTGTCTCCAAAATATCCGCAATGACTGGCGCTTCATAACAAACAGCGTGCGCTGCCAGCGCGGAAGCACATGACTTTCCCGCGCTGATCGAATTTCATGACCAGCGCAGCCTATGCTTGTATGTACCCACGCTGACATGGCCTTTTCCATTATGTCTTTGCGACGTCAGCGCGCCAGACCAGTTATGCACCCGCGCTGATCCACTTTTGGCGAATTTGTTCCAACAGCCAGCCTTCCAGATAACTCCAGACTTGGTTGTTGGCCTTGTGAGTATCGACTCCCTTCTATGGCATGTCTGTTCGACCCTTTGCAACTACTTCCCTTATAGATAAGCTCATCCTTCCACCCTTTTAGGAGGCTCCTTCTCCTATATAAACTTCCACCATTACCATGAGCAGCTAGTTTTTGGAATAGCTTGGATTGTGTGGAGCTTATAGTGCTCAGGTTGCTGCTACTATAGGTAGTTGGTGTGATAAGTGTGGAAGTGCTTGATAGCTTAGGGAAGGTTGTTTTGTGTTGCTTGTGTGAGAGAGAGAGTTTCTTGTCTTGGGAGAATCATTTTCAAAGGTGAATGCTTGAGACACTTGCTGACTGGCCCCTCCTGAGAAGGATACCGACGTCAGAACATTTGGTTGTACTCTTCTCTGCTTGATTAATAATAGATGACTACTATTATTGTTCCATTCTCATTTGTCTATGCAATGGTTAAATGTGAATTACATCCTTTCTGACTGATGTATGGTTGCTTTTATTAGATTTCGCGCTCGTGTCTGTTTCCTCTTCGTGTGTGCAGGTGTCTATTCGCGGAGATCGCGGAGGATCGTGACCAGCCAGAGCGAAGGAGCGAAGGTGGCATCTCTTCATCAAACAACAGCACTGGAATCCAAGTAGGTGCTCTTTGCCTCTTGTTTAACTGCAATTAGGAACTTGCATAGTATCATTGACTGATTGTTGCTAGACCCATTCTGGGCTAGTAGGGATCGCCTCTATCCATAGAGGGGATTTGCCTCTCCAACAATTTGACGACTCCGCTGGGGAGTTCAGCCTTTTGTCTCTTGTGTCCATTCTTGTGTTCGAATTTGATTGTTTTCTCCTTTCAAGATTTGGGGATTGATTCTCTTCTTGTAGACTTCCTGGGTCCATCTGGGAAGTGTCTTAATTGGTTAAAGGATTTCTACCTTTGGTTTGGGGGTTTTTGCTTTGATTCTACTCATTTTTTACCCTCAGCGCGGTTTAATTCAAAACAGACGCGCTGACGTCGCATACTTGCTTCTTTGTTTTCACTGTCATCGCTCCTGTACGATTAACAGTCGCGCTGACCTCGTTTTTGAGACAGCGCGCTTTATCCATGTGCTTCCGCGCTGACGGCGCAAAGTTGCTACAGGCCTCCTCTTGTCAGCGCCGAGTTGCTGAAGGCCACCCGCGATGATCCTGTAGAATTCATTTTTGTCCAAATTAGCCTCCTGAACCTGTTGCTTTGACTTTCCCCTCTTCTCTCCACTTGGTCTATGACTTGTTTTTCATTGCTTGAACTCTGAGCTACTTGTTTGCGAAGTCTTGTTCCACAGGGTTTCGTTTTTGCTCATTTTTCGGTTTTGTGAATACCTTCCTCTTTGCTTTCGCTGCTTGGTTTGTATTTCAGCCATCACTTTTACAGTTGCGGGATTGTGTTGAATCTCTAATTGACTGGTTGTAACTCTTATCCCCCCGGGTGCTTGCTTTTCTCCATTGATTTCACACTCTAGCCCTAGGGCATCTAGTGGCCGTGTGTGTGTCAAGCCTTCCGTAGGGATCTTGTTCTCTTGTTTGACCAGCCAACTTTAGATTTGTTTTTTACACTTGTTCGGTGATTGGTGAAGTGTTTTTGGTTGTGTTTCCGAGCAGTTTTTGCTTCTTCCTTGCTTGAATTCCTGTTTGTCTTGCCGAGCTTAGATCACATAGCTCGTGCGGAACTTGGTTTTTCCTTTTGATTTGGAAATCTTTGTTGGATGTTTTGGGAACTTTGTGTGCTTTCATTAAGTGATTTGCTTGGTGTTCCTGTTCCTCAAAATTCATTTCAAAGTGCATAGTGCCATAGGGAAAGAAATCAAACTAGTATCTTTTGCGTTCAATAGTTAATTGGAAAAAGAGCATTTCATTGATTTATGTTCTCAAAATAAAAAGTTTTATTTCATTGCCATTCGCTGCATTAGGTTGCTTGTTTGATTGTATTCGTTTTGTTCGATTGAAAACTCTTAACCTTCTCATAGTTAGAATTCATCGAACGAAATGATGTCCTTTGGCATGTAGTTTGCATCTAGGTAATTGTGAGAGATCATAGGGTAGGACTTGAAACCGAAACTTAACTCAAGATCAACCATAAAATGAACTAAATGAACATAAAAACGCATTGGAACTAAACGCAAACATCTAGAGGTCTAGGTTAGAGACGTGTTCCGGCGTCTTTAAACATAGTCACTATTGTTTCACATTACGGTTGGGTGATTCCTCCTTCTGTGACTCGATAGTGGTCTAACACGGACTGTGCTCCCACGTACCGTCGCGTATATAGGGAGACCCCACTAGGCTTTTATCCTTTATCCATAGGAAGCCGAGTCTGCCGCCCTGTGAACCGTAATGCACCGAACACAGCATTCGGAAAGATTGACTGCAGTACGGAAAGTCCTTGGCTCTCATACGATTGCTAAGGTGTATAAGCAGTTTTACGGGTCGCTTGGTAAATCCTTTACCTAGAGTCTCCAGAGCAGTCACTTTTGATCCTTTTCGGACTCCCTAAAAGAAAAGGTGCCTGTGAGCGTCTTGTCACTTCGTGCTCATTAAACGTTCGAAGGAGACTGGAGTCATCTTTTCATCCTTTTCTCGACTCTTGAAACATGAAAAGGTCAAGTTTGGTTCCTGTGTTTTAAAAATTTATTCGGCCACGATACCATTACCTGGTTAGATCTTGTGTGCGTTAGCTTGAGTAGGTTTCGTTTTCGTTTGCTATGGCAACTTTTCCGGGATTCACTAACCCAAGTTCCCCTTCTGATGGGAATCCAGGTCAATTCCCTCCTCTTGGGAATGTTGGTGCCCCGTATATGGCGACGTTGTCCCTACCAGGGTTAACTGTCGGGTTGCTTGTGTGGTTGTTTTCAACCTCTTTGGTCCCTACCGTATCGGCTGTTAGTCCATCAGTCCCTCCACCTGAACAACATCATGTTGATCCTAAGGTGGATCTCTCCCCTTCGACGCCTACTTCTACGTCGTCCTCTTATACTTCGCCTGGTGAAAGTATCGATTCGCATGACCAGGTGGCTAAGAAGAAGAAGAAGAAGACCAAGAAGAAGAAGTCTCATAAGGGAAAGCTTACACACACTGTCCCCCCCTCAAGTCCAGCTATCCCCTCCAGTATACCTGAAGTCGGGTCACCTTCTGCTCCTCCGCGGAAGGTTAAGTTTCCTTGTCGATTAAGCAAGGAGGACCATCTGCTTCGTGATTGTCCTGGCATTCCCAGGGTACTAGAAGTATGGTCTCGCGATCCGGCCCACCCCTCATCGTCCTCTGAAGCTCACGGTGATGCTACCGTATCAGTTGGGAATGGTAAAGGAAAAGGGAAGATTCGAATCCCCTGTAGACTTTGTGGAGGCAATCATCCCCTTCACCTTTGTCCACTAATGGATAAAGCCTCTGTTGTCTTGGAAAGTATTGTAGCTCCTTCACCCCAACTCCCCGTTGGATATCAACGTCTTTCTGCAACTGCAGATCATCCACCTCCCGACAATGAGATTGGTTCACATTCTTCTCTTGTCCAGGCCCCTCTTCCCGAACTCGGCCGTGTCCAGCCTGTTCCAAACCCGCCGTTGGTCGGAAAGAGTGTTGATTCGAGTTCCCCCCCTCTCGAGCACTCTATTTCGGAAGAGCAAAATTCTCATGTTCTTCTCGTCTCGGCAAATCCTCCAGAGCCTGATAATGGTGTTCCCACCCCAACCTCTCCCGAGGATTCAGAGTCGGTTCTTTCCGAGCAGGGGGGCAACCATATGGTTCCCCCACCAAGTAGTTCGGTCATTTCCTTTGATTGGAGTCGTTTGACTACCCCTCCCCTTCCATCCCACGTGCCTTTCTGGGTCACCGCCTATGCTTGCAATAAGGCGCTGCCTGGCACTGTGTTAGATGAAGGAGCATCAGTTAGTCTTATGCCCGTTACTACTTGGCGAGCTTTGGGTTCCCCATCGCTTGTACCTGTCGCACCGCATCTCACCGCGTTTGACGGAGGAACGAGTCAGCCATTAGGGATCCTTCCAAATTTTCCTGTTACTTTGGGGGGCAAGACTGTCTATATAGACATCTCAGTTACCCAAGGTTCTTTAGACTTCAGTCTTCTCCTTGGTCGTGATTATGTGTATGCCATGGGAGCTCTTGTTTCTTCACTTTTCCGTGTGGTTTGTTTTCCACACGATGGAAGAATCGTGACGTTCGATCAATTATCGTTCGTTCGTCCACAAGCCCCTCCGGCGCACTCGTCCTTCCCTCCTGGCTTTCATCCACAAGTTGCATCTGCCTTGCCGCAAATCAACTACGTGGCCACCTACCCCGTGCCCGTACCCAGTGATGACACCATCGTGCATAGTGTCCTGGGGGCATTAGGTCCTGATTTCCAAGATGTCGGCCTTCCCTCCGGAGCCACTTTCTTGGGGGCCTCCACTTCCCGTTCATTATGATGAAGTCTGGATGGAGCATAGTTCTTTTCCAGTGTCAAGCTCCTTAAAAAATGAAACTGGGTCTGGTCGGAGCATAGTTCGCTTTCCTGTGTCAAGCTCCTTAAAAAATGCAACTAGGTGTTCGAGCATAGTTCCTGATCTTGTGTCAAGCTCGTTAAAACATGAAACAATGGTTATGAGGATAGTTCTTTTACTGTGTCAACCTCATTAACAAAATGAAACAACTCCCTTTTCAGATCGAGTCTTTGCTTAAGATCTCGTAAGATCCCAGTCGAGTCTTTCCAAGATCTCGAAAGTGAACCTTCATTCCATCCACTTTGTCGAATGCAATGAAGCTTGGGGGGGCATGTACCTCGATTTGCATTATTATGCTGGGGGCATGCGAACTTATAAAAAGCATAGTTTTTCGTTTCAAGCTTGTGTAAACATGAAACCGAATCCAAGCAAAGTTCTCCACGGTTCAAGCTTGTGTAAAAATGAACCCATACCCGATTTACATCTCGTGATTGCCATTTTTATCCGCTGAATTCTGCTAGATGAGCCTTGGTTGTTTCATTCCATTGCTACCATCTCTTTGGCCAATCATATGCTCTCACTTGGTTGTTTATCCTTTCCTGAGGAACCGCAGCGATGAGTGGTTTTATTAGCCAGCCTCTTAACCATTACATGTTTTGAACAGTTCCACCATTACCGGAACCAGTTGCTACCCTTTATACCACTCGTTCCTCTAGGACGAGTCTCCTTTAAGCTCTTTTTTGACTCGTAAAATGTGAAAAGATTGCCGAGTATTTTTCCCTTTTTGACTCGTTAAAGAGAATAAAAATGGAGGTCTGCTTTCAGCTCTTTTCTGACCGTTTAAAGATGGAAAGATTGCCGAGTCCCCCTCTCGACTCGTTAAAAAAATGAGAGGCGGTCGCCTTTAAAGCTCTTTTTTCGACTGTTTAAACTCAAAAAGATTGCCGGGTTTTTGTCGTTTCGAACTCGTTATTGGCTCCAAAACGACGTACTTCTGACCGCTTTTCTACTTTTTCGAGTCGAAGTCACTACTTACGAAAAGTACTCCTCGATCGTAATGGTCGGGCGGTTCTTTCGAGCATTGTTTTATACTTTTTCGGGCTCGAGAGACACAAATTTACGAAAAAGGACCCCCCTGGAGTTTTCTTTTCCGTTGTCTTTTCAGACTCTCTAAACAGGAAAAGACGCCGAGTTCTTCCTTTGTCAGGCTCGTTAAAACTTAATGAAATCGGACACCGTCGAAATGACGCTCTCCAAGCATATGCTATCCCCGTCAAGCTTGTCATCCAAAAATAACCGGGGTACCTGCCAGAAATGGTGGGGAAAATGGAACTGCAATTGTCGTGTCGGCAGTATGTCGCTCTTGAACATGGCACTGGTCTGCATTCGTGTCGGGTGGGAATTCCTCATTTTGTTTCACAACTGACCTCCATGGGTACGGGTTATCCTATTTGACCTCTCATTTGCTCATTGTCGTCGCCATCATACCCTCTGCTCATTTGATGTCAAATACTGCCAAATCCACTGTCGTGCCGCCGATATGTTCAAGAGAAGTCGACCTCTGCAATAATACAACCTCATCTGCTATCTCACACAAATCATTTTACCTCTGTCTCGTGTCGATGATGTGGGAAACATTATGGCCCACCTTCGATCAAGGTCACTTCCTGTCGACTTCAGCTCATTATCCGGGAAGGTGACTTAGAGACTCCCTTCAGGTGCCTTAGAGCCTGCATACCTCAATGGCAAGTTCTTCGTGTTCAACGCGAGGTTTTCATCATTGGCCTCCGATCGGATGATTCTGCGGGTGTTCGATACTAGCTCATTGATTCACACGCCGCAGATTGTACCTATAGTACCTTGAGGACCATTGTCATTATTGGTGGTACCTCTCGCGTCTGTTAACTGTTTTCATCACTGACTGGTAATCAGACGATGTTCATGCATGTTCGACTTCAGCTCATGTATTCACATGCTTGGACTTGTACTTTGTTCGGGTCGGGACGGAGCGCAAGACCCTGGATCTCTATCTGTTATGATCCAGGTTGCGATTTTGTGGATGATCATTACATGACTCATTGCTGGATGGCTGCGCCCATACCTGAGTCTTCATGGATGGCTGCGACCATGCCTTATCATTATTCTGGTCTCTTTAGCTGGGTGGCTGCGTCCATTCCACAGACCTTTTCGCATGTCTTTCGGATGGCTGCACCCATGCCTAGACTGCATGTACTTGATTATCAGAGATATTCGGTCCTTCCTGGTGGTGTTCCAGTTCGGCGAGTGTTGTAAAGCATTTCACCCCTCCCACTCTCTCGGTCTTCATGCTTTAGGGGGCATCTGTTACACAGTAATTTGTCACTGTCTCCCTGTCAGTCGCCCTACTGTGTCAAGAATTCACAATAATCAAGTTCATGCCTTCTGAACTGGCCAAAAACCCACTTTTTCAAAGTTTTCCTCATCAGAGCGTCTGTCTCCAAAATATCCGTGATGACTGGCGCTTCATAACAGACAGCGTGCACTGCCAGCGCGGAAGCACACGACTTTCCCGCGCTGATCGAATTTCATGACCAGCGCAGCCTATGCTTGTATGTACCCGCGCTGACATGGCCTTTTCCATTATGTCTTTGCGACGTCAGCGCGCCAGACCAGTTATGCACCCGCGCTGATCCACTTTTGGCGAATTTGTTCCAACATCCAGCCTTCCAGATAACTCCAGACTTGGTTGTTGGCCTTGTGAGTATCGACTCCCTTCTATGGCATGTCTGTTCAACCCTTTGCAACTACTTCCCTTATAGATAAGCTCATCCTTCCACCCTTTTAGGAGGCTCCTTCTCCTATATAAACTTCCACCATTACCATGAGCAGCTAGTTTTTGGAATAGCTTGGATTGTGTGGAGCTTATAGTGCTCAGGTTGCTGCTACTATAGGTAGTTGGTGTGATAAGTGTGGAAGTGCTTGATAGCTTAGGGAAGGTTGTTTTGTGTTGCTTGTGTGAGAGAGAGAGTTTCTTGTCTTGGGAGAATCATTTTCAAAGGTGAATGCTTGAGACACTTGCTAATTGGCCCCTCCTGAGAAGGATACCGACGTCAGAACATTTGGTTGTACTCTTCTCTGCTTGATTAATAATAGATGACTACTATTATTGTTCCATTCTCATTTGTCTATGCAATGGTTAAATGTGAATTACATCCTTTCTGACTGATTTATGGTTGCTTTTATTAGATTTCGCGCTCGTGTTTGTTTCCTCTTCGTGTGTGCAGGTGTCTATTCGCGGAGATCGCGGAGGATCGTGACCAGCCAGAGCGAAGGAGCGAAGGTGGAATCTCTTCATCAAAAAACAGCGTTGGAATCCAAGTAGGTGCTCTTTGCCTCTTGTTTAATTTCAATTAGGAACTTGCATAGTAGCATTGACTGATTGTTGCTAGACCCATTCTGGGCTAGTAGGGATCGCCTCTATCCGTAGAGGGGATTTGCCTCTCCAACACTCTTATTTTGTTCAGTGAGTGATCAATAAGAATACATGATATTATATTACATCACATTTAGCACTATGATGAGTTACTGATGAGCACTAGTATTACAACAAGGATGTTGCAACTCTTGGGGCTACCAACTTTACTTTATCAACCCAGGGTTCATATAAACCACTATGATTTCTCAAACCGTCCTTCTATTGATTTAGAAGAAGTTTTATTACCAATGAAGAAAGGGGAATTTTTCCCTAATTGGAAGAATGAAAATATTGTCTACTACAGCAATGAAAAACTGAAATAAATTCTTTAAACACGCCACTCCTCTAACTAATTGCTAAGAGATATTGCTTCAGAATAATTCTAATCTAACGTGTGTAATCCTAATTGTCCTAGGTATGCAATATGAAATAACCAAACATTTTATAGTTGTGCATATGAATGAACACAATAACTCTTTTTTTTTCAGTCCCTTTTTATGAAAATGTGAATGCTAAATCTTCTTGGTGATATAGCAGGTGGGTTAGACATGGTGGTGAAAGGTTAGCACTTGGGAGGCAAGTAGGGGTCTTCTGCTATCTTCTTGGATGCTTTTTCCACAATTCGGCCTCAAAACAGGCCACTACAGGTCATCCTACAAGATGTCCTAATTCTTCCCACAGGATGTCCTAATGCTCCTACAGGATCCCATGTATTCCTATAAGATCCGGTCGAGATCAATAGGAGTGATTTGGAAGGTGGTATAGGACTTAGGAAAGGTGAAGGGTGGAAGAAATAAGGCAAGTTAGTGGCTAGGACTTCTTCATAGTTCAAAACAGAGTTTGTAATATGGTTGGATTTGCTCAACAAACCTGGAAAGTTGTTCTTATGGAATGATGAATTGGTTGAGGGACTTAGTGGCTTTTGGTGATCATGGATGGATGAGGTTAGGCTAGGGTTGCTGACATGAGATCTCCCTGCACTATTGAAAGCTCTTGCAATACATACATCACTGGCATTTACCCATGAATCATGTCAAACAAGGAATATCTCTAATCAAGATAAGAAATAGAATTTCATTATTTAGTTGCCTAGTTCATGCATGGAACTACTTGCAGAATATTGTGAAACACCATGAGATCTAATAAAAAGCTAATAATATCATAAATAACAATTGAAAAGCTATTCTTGAAAACTAAACAGATGCTAGCATAAGTAGCAAAAGCCCTAAATTCCATAAGAAATGAGAATTCTGTCTTTTTGAGGTAGAATAGGAATTTTTCCTCAAACCATGGTCCCTAAAGGGAGGAGTGAGGCCAAACCCACCTGCTATCAACCTTTTTGATATTCCTTTACCTTTTTAAAACTACTGCTAAAGTTATGCACAAATGGAAGCAAATTAATCAACTTCACCACTACTTGCAATGAAACAATGTTAAATCCCGGATACGGGTGAATAGTCAGGTTAGTGGTATGAAGGTGGAATGGAGGGTGGGCGCGTGGCCACTCACAATCGCCAGATGGATTTGCAGGAGGACAGAGAAATGGTTTCACACATACTTACTAAATGCAGCATTAACGCTGCCCTCCCTCGATTACGACTTATCTGCGATGGCGCCTGGCCTGGACCTCATTCTTGCTTCTCTTCCATGCGCCTTCAGGTTCAACGAGGTGGCAGCTCCTTGTTGTTCCTCAAGCGTCAACCCCATCCCCTGCTTTCCTTCGGCTCTGGTTCAAGTTGCTGACCGTTATCAGCGCGCTCAGGCTCCATTACATCCGGTGTGCTTACTCCTCTGTCACCTCCTTGCCATTCCATCTCCGTTTGTTTGTCCTGCTCTCCTCAAAATGCCAAGAGAACACACCAGGATGGGGTGCAGACGGGGCAGCTCCCGTGGCCGAGTTTCACACCAGCCTTCCTCTACCATTTCGGACCCCTCGTTTGAAGCTTCGTAGTTCTGCTGCAATAGATATCCTACAACACGAAGTGGTAGGGGCAGGGGAAGAGGGCAAGTCATAACAAAGGTATGTTCACATCATTCTCACTCACATATAGCCCAATTTCATATCCCCTATTCTCTAGGAAACTCGTCCTTCATCGTGTCAGTTACCGTCGAGATGTGCGAGGATGCTGTGGGTTCGGGGGAGGTTAATCCTGGGGCTCCTCTGGAACCTCGGATGGCAGACCAGAACGTCTCCCAGTGCAGAGATTCAAGCGGCTCGCCAATTCTGAATTCAAACGCAAACGTCGGCCCAAGCGCACCAGCAGGAGGTGACCCTTCAGGTTCTGAGGCCCATCCTTCTGAATTCAAAGGCATAGACCAATTTGGGTGCCGAATTGTAGAAGAACAACCAACAACCTCAGATGAAGATTGAATGAGTCTGCGCCTTTGGGTTTTGGTCAGTTGCTAAAGGAAGAAGCTCAATTCCCTCCGGATACATAGTTTTTCATGCTTTTAAGCTCTCAGAATCAAGTCACTATCAACTCTATATGTCAGTTTCCACTATGAGGGTGGCATTCTCTTGTATGTTGGCATCTGTCTAAGAGCTAGTTGTTTACAGGTCAGTCTTGGTCATTGTATGGGTCAGTTTTTGGTCATTGTCATGATTTTGAGTCTAATGTTTTCAGATACTTCAAGTCCTGAAGTAAGTCAATATGCAGGTCCTCTAGTAAGTACTTCAAGTGTCTTTTGTAAGAATGCCAACTCCTAGGCTAGAACTCTCGAGGCATCAGCCTATCTGTAATAATATTTTTGTATCAATATAGGAGTAGACCAATTAAGAAAAAAAAAATGAAACAATGTTAAAATCAATTCAACAATTAATCTATGAAATAACCTAAGCATAGAAGTATGAGAAGAAGAGATTTTTTTGCTAGGGTTGGGACCTAACCCAAGAGCTTCAGCCCTCTGAGTCAACTCAGTGTTGGATCAAGGAAATGCTCATTCTCATTATCATATCAAAAAATTACATTACAATGTTTTGCCGCAAAAGTTTAATTCGAAAATGCTTAGTGCTCTTCCATAAAAAATCCGAATCCTAATGAGGCTCTAGGCCTCCTTATTTATACAACTAAAGTATCCAACAAATTCCTTAAATATAGGGAGTCTTGGCTCCCAAACTCAATATGAACTAGTTCTTAACTGTCACTGGTTCGACTGCCCATGATCTATGACTCGACTGCTTGCAACTCCGAGCTAGTGTGATTTGATTGAGGAATATTTGAATGAGTGAGGATCTAATGAGGAGGATATATCTCCTATAAGCTCTCCTCCTTGTCTCATTCGAGTTCCTGCCCTTAATTAGCCAAAATTTCCATGATTTTCTCCCAAAAACTTGCAATCAATGCACAATAGACCACAAGACATAACATCTTAATTTTACTCATCTCATTAAGAAAAATATAATTAAAACATGTAAGGAATTATGAGAAGAGATTATTTTAATAAGCTTGGAGGTGCATTAAGGTCCATATAGTTACCCAATGATGAGGCTCATCAGTTACCATAAATGGGAGATAAGCATAACCAACATTTAATTTTTTTTCTTTTATCTCTAATCATTTATTTTCCTTTATTTTAGTTCTACTGGAATGTTGTTTCCATGTTATACAATCAAGGTTACAATTTGATGTCATCCACCAGATGATGTATATGTCTCTCCCACCTAGACCTTTGCACTTTGTACCTCTTTGCATCATATCTATAAGTTATCCTTATTTATTTGCCTAAGTTGAATAATTATTGAGTTAATATTATTACTAGGGAATACCCCCTGTAGTGAAAGGGAGATCAGCCCCTATCACATAGAGCAAGAGGATCTAGGATCCTTAGTGATGTGGTCTTAGGTTGTCCTCAGTTACCAAGACAATATGTGCTCCAACATCTTATGGCGTCGTTGCTAAGGAACGAATGCATAGTTTTCGTTTCCTTTGGTAACTTATTTATTGGTTAAGTATGTGATATGTTGGTGGACAGGGTTACATTTTTATGTGCCTTATAGTGTTTCAAGTGTATATATTTCTTGTTTATTTGTTCACCTAGGAACTCCCTGATTTATAATTACTAATGGTTATTTCTTGGATTGCATCACGTTTTTCTCCTTGGATTTTTCTCAGATTACAGGGTTTCCAAATGAGTTACCAGATATAGACATATGGGATACCTACCCTCCTTGTTTTCGCGAAGATGAAGATGACGATTTGATTGAAAATCTACTCATATTTCATGATTCCCTTCCTAGGATGGGGTCAAACATGTTATGCTCTTAACCTGCAAAATGATACCCAAATACAGAATATGCGAAGAAAAGATACCCAGAACACAGAATAGCAATGATTTTATTATTCAGAGAGTAATGTTCACTTGCCTCTTCGAGGGGGCAACCTCCAATAGAGCAGAGCTCGATTACAAAATAAGACACGATACTCCTCGCCGGGAGTCTCTATCCTTTATATATGACTCATACATGCAATACCACGGGCCAATACCGTGGGTTTTATTAATACCATCTATCTAATATTATGGCCCATTTGCAACTAATTGTGGTCCCGTCATTAATTGTGGGTTAACCACTTACAAATATTAATATGGGATTTATTGACTCTTGACTATGATGTGATCTCATGACATAAATAAGGGGGTTAGGGTGGGACCCTAACATGCCCTCCCCCTTAAGACTAGCCTTGTCCTCAAGGCTGAAGCTGCGGAAACTGCTGAAGAATAGTGGCTCGTTCCCAAGTTGCATCTTCCGGAGAGGTGTCTTTCCATTTGACGAGGACTTCCTTAATCATGCGGCTGCGCAGGTGTTTGTCTCTTGTGTCTAGAACCTGTTCAGGTTGAAGCCAGATTGACCCTTCTTCGTCCAATTTAGGTAGACTAGTTTGAACTCGGCAATTGTTCCCGATCACTTTCTTGAGGCACGATACATGGAAAACTGGATGGATTTTTGCAGTAGGTGGCAAAGCCAACTTGTAAGCAACTTCTCCAATGCGCTGAAGTACTTGGTATGGTCTGTAGAATTTTGGAGATAGCTTCTGACAACCCTTGTCTTTGAGTGATGTTTGCTTATATGGTTGCAGCCTCAAAAAAACTTGATCCCCTTCTTGAAATTGGCACTCTGAGCGATGCTGGTCTACCTGTTGCTTCATGCGGTTCTGAGCTTGATGAAGATTCTCTCTAAGATGGGCGAGCATGGTTGCGCGGTGTTGTAGGAGTTGATCCACTGCTTGTACTTTGGAGCACCCCTTGAGATAAGAAGTAGGGGAAGGCGGAAGTTGACCATATACTGCTTCATAGGGAGTCATTTTGGTGGTGGCATGATAGTTGGTGTTATACCACCATTCAGCCAGAGGTAACCATTGTACCCAAAGGTGTTGCTTTTCTGAAGTGAAACACCTAAGGTAGGTTTCTAGACATTTATTGACGGCTTTAGTTTGACCATCCGTTTGCAGATGATAGGAAGTACTGAGTTTTAGTTGAGTGCCTTGTATCCTGAAGAGTTCCTGCCAAAAATTACTGGTGAAGATCGGGTCGCGATCGGACACAATAGAAGTGGGCATGCCATGCAATTTGAAAATCTGATCCATGAAATATTGAGCGACCAAAGTTGGTGTAAATGGGTGGGGTGGGGCGCAGAAATGAGCATACTTCGATAGTCGGTCCACAACCACCATGATGACTGACTTGTTCCCGGACTTTGGAAGACCTGTAATGAAATCCATAGAAACTTCCGTCCAAATTGATGTTGGAATGGGCAATGGTTGTAATGTGCCTGGTATGTTGACGGTTTCCCCTTTGTGGCGTTGACAGACATCATATTCTCCTACAAGAGTAAGGATGTCCTTTTTCATGCCTGTTTAAAAAAATGATCTTCTGGTGCGAGCATACGTCTTCTGAAAGCCCGAATGTCCTGCAATGGGTGATGAGTGCAATTCTGCCAAAATACAACTTTTGAGGGTGGATGTTGGGGATATTACGACTCTGTCCCTGTAGCAAAGAATATCATCCTGCCACGAGTAGCCCTTGGTGGAATTTGGATCTACTTGCAATTGAGAAATGAGTTGGGATAGCCCGAGGTGTGAAAACCATTCCTTGCGAGCCTCTTCAATCCATTCTGGAATGGGGAGGGAAATTGCTAGCAGAGTACTTTCTTCCTCAAATTGGCGAGATAATGCATCTGCTACACTATTGTCTTTCCCTTTCTTGTAAATGATATCATAATCATATCCCAGCATTTTTGGTGAGCCATTTATTTTGTTGTGGGGAGGATAGGCGTTGCTCCAAAAAATATTTAACACTGTGATGATCTGTGCAGATTTGGAAACGTCGCCCCAATAAGTAAGGTCACTAGGTCTCGACGGCATGTAAGATGGCCATCATTTCTTTTTCGTAGGTAGATTGGCCCAGATTCCTCCCACTTAGTTGTTGGCTTGTGAAGGCCAAAGTTCGCCCTTCCTGCATTAAGACTGCCCCAATACCGGTCCCCGAAGCATCACATTCAATGACAAAGGATTTGGTGAAGTCAGGTAGTGCTAAGACTGGAGTGGAACACATGGCGTTTTTGAGAGCGGTAAATGCATGTTGTGCTTCCTCATTCCAGAAGAAGGAATTTTTCTTTAGGAGTTGAGTGAGGGGCTTCGCTATGCGGCCATAGTTGCGGACAAATTTATGATAATAGCCTGTGAGACCCAAAAATCCTCTCAAGCTCTTCAAGGTCTTAGGTTGAGGCCATTCTTGCATTGCCTGGATCTTTTTGGGGTCCACCTTGACACCTTCACGCCCCACAATGTGGCCCAAATACTCAACTTCTTCCATGCCAAACGAACACTTGGACATCTTGACAAATAATTTATGCTTGCGGAGTAGGTGTAAGAGTAGATCTACATGCTGAAGATGTGCAGCCCAAGTGCCACTATAGATGAGGATGTCATCGAAGAAGACAAGGACAAATTTCCTGAGATATGGTTTGAGAATGTGATTCATAAGGCTCTGAAAAGTAGAGGGGGCATTACAAAGACCAAATGGCATGACCAGGAACTCATAATGGCCTTCATGAGTTCGGAAAGCAGTCTTGGGAATGTCGACTTCCTTCACGCGAATTTGGTGGTAGCCTGAGCGAAGATCCAGCTTAGTGAAGAATTGAGCCCCATTGAGTTTGTCCAGAAAATCGTCAACCACCAGAATGGGAAATTTATCTTTGACTGTCAACTTATTGAGGGCCCTAAAGTCGGGACACATCCGCCACTCCCCATCTTTCTTGAGCACCATGACCACTGGGGATGAATAAGGACTAATGCTGGGACGAATGACACCTGCTTCCAAAAGTTCCTTGATGATTTTTTCTATTTCATTCTTTTGGGTGAACGGATATCTGTATGGCCGCACATTTGGGGGTTGGGCCCCTGGAACCAAGGTGATGCTATGATCATGTTCCCCTCACGAGGGTGGAAGCTCATGAGGCTTGTCAAAGACCGGAAGATGGTTATTTAAAATCTGTTGCATCTAAGGATGAATTGGCAGAGACTTGGTTTCGACGACCTGGATGGCATTAAATTGAGCTACCACTCCATGATTGCCCTTAATTAACAATTTTTCCATCCGATGCGAGCTGATGATAGAGGGGGCTCCCGCCTGGAGTCCACGGAGGGTATGTGTGTAGTTTTTCTGCTTAAAACTCATATATAACTCCTGAAAATCCATTGTGATTGGCCCAAGAGTGCGGACCCCTTCAGCGCCGAGGACAATGTCGCAACCCCCCATGTGTATGGAAAACATTTGGGTTTTCAACTGATAATCCCCCATTTGAAGTTTGACATTTTCACAGTGGCCTTCACATTTCATTGTGCCCCCATCCGCAATTTGGACTTGGAAGTTAGAAACTGCTCATACAAAACAATGCACTGCTTCTGTGATTTTTTGATGGATGAAATTATGGGTACTTCCACTATCAATCAAGACTACTACTAGGCGATGTTTAAGAAAACCCCTGATTTTGAGAGTTTGAGGGGAAGAAATCCCTGCCAATGCATGCAGCGAAATAACTGGTTCATCAGGGACATTCTCCTTTTGGTTGTCTTCTTCTAGCGCCTCATGTTCCTCAAGTGGTGGATCTTCCTCTGTTGAGCTGTAGTCAGTGGCATCTACTTGAAAAAATTTGGGCTCCTTGCATTTATGACCTGGGGAGTATTTTTCATCACAGTAGTAACATAGTCCTTGCTTCCTTCTTTCGGCCATTTCCGCAGGTGACACCTTTTGGACCTTAAGTGTTTGAGTCGTGTTGTGAGCCTGTGGGGGACGACCTTTAGCGGGGAAATTTGGGCGACTGTATTGGGCTGCTAATGCACGTTCCACATTACGGGCTACCTTGCAAGCCTCTGTCCAAGTGGGAGGGTGGTGCAGTAAGACTTGAGTTTTGATGGCTTCTTTAAGACCACTGATAAAGCATTCTGTGTAGAACACATCTGAGAGACCCCAAGTGCGGAAGGCTAAGGCTTCAAAAGCTGTAATATATTCATCCACTGTACCTGTCTGTCGGAGCTTAGTAAGACAACCCAAAAAAGAGTCCTCCTGTTCAAAGCGGTCTCGAAGAGCTTTGGTAAATTGGGTCCAAGTCTTAAAAGGTCCATTGCAACGTTGATGCCATTCCCACCATTGCCACCGTTCATTGTCCAAGTACATGCTCCCTAACATAAGCTTAGTTGCATCATCTAAGATACGATTCAGTTTGAAATACTGCTCCATTTGTGCTATCCATGCGGACGGGTGAGAATCGTCAAATTTATGCATATCCAACTTGGGAGGTCGCTGACTAGGTGGTGGGTGGGTGTGCCAGACGTGAGGAGAGTGGCTAGACTCACCCTCATTGTATTCATTGCCATTATACGCCTCCTCGTGGGCTGGCTCCTTGCCCTTCGGGATTAATTGCTGGACCTAGAGACATAGTTCGGTAAGCTAATTATTGAGGGATTACATGGATTCTTCAAGTTTGTCCATTCTTTCATTGGCCATTGCTTGAGCTCTAGTTTCTACCATACACCAACCTGATGAAAAATTGGGACCGCCTAAAAATTTTCACTAATAATTGAATGGTACCACCGTGCTCAGCTCGTCGTCCTGATTCTGATGGGCTAGATCACCAATAAGCACCCCGGAAGATCTCAGCCTTTTCTTTTTTTTTCTCTCTAAAAACTCCTAACGGAGTTTTACTCCTTGATCAATACTGCAGTCGCCAAATCCTCAAAATGTCAATGCGGCCAAAAGTCCTACGAAAATTATACCTCGGTATAGGAACCCTTCACAACAACTCCGATCTGGTGGATCTGAGAGATCTGAATGGCGGATCGAATAGCTCTAGGCGGCGGAACAGACTGCTGCTGCAGATCGGCTGGATCTAATAGATCGGAATGACTGATCTGCGAACTCGAGACTGCGAGACTAATGTCGGCTGCTGCTGCACCCCGTTGCACCAGCGGATCTGGAATAGATGATGTGTGATCCCTCGATAGAAAAGGGAACTATGGTCTTGAGGAGTGTCAAGTGCTACAGATTGCAATATACATAAGGGTCTGGCAGTAGTACTCGTCCCAATGTTTCAGGTCTCTAACTAAGGAGGATCGACCATACCCTTAGCCGTACAACCCGACTACCCTATCGTACGGGCGAGTAATCTCATCGAGTGCTGTTCTCGGTGTACTGTAGCCACAAGACGGCCGACGGTTTATCTATGGCGAGGTTTCAAGGGAGCATAGGGGCTTCCGATATACCCAGAGGGTACGTGGAAGACAGTCCGTGCGCGGTTCTATCTAATGCGCTACTACTCGAAGGGGCACCCACAGGGGTTACAAGGGAGTCCAACAGACGTGACCACCTCTTGTATTTCCTACATGCATGCCTTCCCAAATCCGCAGGTTTATGCGCTCAACGACAGATCCCGTGGTTTAAAGACGCTGGAAAACGTCTCGAGCCAAATTTTTTTTTTGCTAAGAATTGGAGATCCCACTGGCCTTGGAAAATGCTCTGATACCACTTGTTATGCTCTTAACCTACAAAATGATACCCAAATACAGAATATGCAAAGAAAAGATACCCAGAACACATAATAGCAATGATTTTATTATTCAGAGAGTAATGTTCACTTGCCTCTTCGAGGGGGCAACCTCCAATAGCGCAGAGCTCGATTACAAAATAAGACACGATACTCCTCGCAGGGAGTCTCTATCCTTTATATATGACTCATACATGCAATACCACGGGCCAATACCATGGGTTTTATTAATACCATCTATCTAATACTATGGCCCATTTGCAACTAACTGTGGTCCCATCAAGAGACCAGTCAAAGTCCAAATGACCTTATACAATTTAATAGTTATGTCGTGATTTGGGGATGTTTCCCTAAGGCCCCCAACTTATGCCAACATGATGCAACTTGCAACAATAAGACATGCAACAATCATGGTAATATTACACCTAGCATAGGGCGACAGAGCACATTGAATAACCATTCAACAACTATGCACGTTCTCTCGCTCCTCCGTGATTATCCTTGAGTGCTCTTTCCCTGCATCCATTTTTTCCATTTTCATTTGAATTGCAACCCATCATCCACATAAGTAAAGTTATCGTTCGATGCTAGACTATAAGGTATTTTTCATTAACCTCCTCATATCTTCATTAACATTTGGTTTTTTCATTCTATGGATTCTTTAATGCAACACTCCTTGAAGTAATGATGGTCTTCGTGGTCACACAATTTATCCTGGGCACCATAGAATCCACACCCCAGGAAATCAACATTGTGGCTAGATACCCTGAATGCAACTGCTTGCCATCCTTCCATTCCAGGCATGGGTGGTCGAGTTGTTTTCTACATTGTTAATGGTGCAAATTTTTATTGTCATAATTATATGAATCAACCAACTATGAAAAGAATATCTATTTTATATTGAGGGTATTGGACTCCACAACTATAACGCTCTCATTCAAACTCTTGCTTATTTTTCTTCGTTGCTTAAATCCATACAAATTTCTTGTCCAAGTACCATTTTTCATGAAGTGTTTGTTCTCTATCATAAAGCTACAAGTTTCCTTGAATGTTACAAAACATAATTCAACAAATCAATGAATAACCTATCAAGAAATCTATAGTCAAATACTATGGATTTTTTCTATCTCAATCTTGCTAATGGATTTTTAATTTATGTATTTACTTATTCTATTTTTTTATTTATTTAATAGTGTAAATATTGAAAAATGTCTCCTATTGGTCGTCCTAAGAAGGATAAAATGAAATTGTCAATTGTTGAATCATTTGGTCTTACACAACATTCTGATCAACCATGTAATATTCAAAATTAAGTTGATGCTCATCTACATGAATATGATGAATCAAATAGTGTAGAGCTTGTTGAAATAGAAAACCCATCAAAGAAACACAAAATAATATTCAAATCTAAATAGAATACAAGGTTTCCATGGGCTTATGTTTTAAAACATTTAATGCTAATGAAAGGATAAAATGTTCTTGACATGTTAAATTTAAAAGTGAGACTCCATTTTCAAAAGAGGGAACTACCACTCTTCAAGTTAGTGGTATAAGTGGCCATGCAAAATCAAAAGCTCAATTTTTGTTTTACAAATTTTGGAGGGAAAAAGCCATTGAAGCAATATTCCAATCACTAAACATGTAGAACTAATGGTAAATGCTAGGAAGGAGAAAATTATATCAATGATTGAAAACATGTATTTTGTTGCTATACATGATTTATCTTTAGAAATGTATAAGTCAATATGTGACTTGAATTGGTATAAATGCACTCCACACATGCTTCTAACAATGAATTTTCTGCATACACAAATACCACACCAAGAAAATATTTTCTTCAAGTTTCTAAAGAGGTGTATTGGAACAATCTAAAAGAGAAGATTTTGCATAGGTCATTTTACTCAATTTCAGTTGATGAAAGAACTGATCAAATTATGGAACACCAATTGATTGTTTATATTACATATTTGACGAATGGAGGAAGAGGTCAATGTTTAACAATGTTTACTTCAAATAAAGGATGGAATAGCTCAATGTATGTATGATCTAGTGAGAACTCTTTTAGTATAAATGGATTTATATTTGATGAATTTTGTCGGTTTTGGTTCAGATGGTGCATCTTCCATGAGGGGTATTCATGAAGGTTTATCTCCTAAGCTTTGTATGGTCTTGATTTATTAGTTATCCATTGCATAGCTCACAGGGAAGCATTAACAAGCAATGAGGCTTCATCTCATTTTCCAGAGTTGCAATATATTAACAAATTTGAAACAAAGTTTATTCATGGCTTGGAAAATCAACTAAAGGACATGGAAAATTGAGAGAGCTAATGTATACATTTTAAATCACTAAGTTAGTGGTCTTACAAATTCATAAAATTAGGTGGATCTCAAGAGGAAAGGTCATGGAAAGACTTGTTAAACTCATGCATTATTTGTTAGGATTGGGAGTTAGGGGAGAAAAAAATGTATGAGTTGGCAACAATATTTCAAGTGAAAATTTGCATCCATATACTTGTAGACATGCTTGTTGAATTAAATAAATTGAATCAAAAGTTCGAAGAGGATCATGTTGATATTACATATATTGACACTACTTTAGATGTTTCTATTAGCATGCTTCGTAAATGAACTTTGGAAAGAATTTTTGGTGTAGATGCAGTGCATATGTCTTCTTTTTTAGTTAAAGCATAAAGAGGAATGCCTGAATTTGCAGATAGTACAGTTGCACAGTTATGGTACATTTACATCCATTGAGGTTCAAAATTTTTCCAAAGATGAAAATATTCAAGGCTACTATATGATTGTATTATTTTGGGAAAATGTTTTATTGTAAAGGTGATTAAATATTTAGACATGAGATTCATAGATTTACATGTATTTAATGTGGCTAAGTTTTTCACTTCTCAACATTATTATGAAGAAGTGAATGATATAGGTTGTCCAACAAAAATATAGTTGAAATGTTTATGTGAAAAAATTTAGTGTTGGGGAATCATCTATTGTGGATACTACTAGATGTTTGGGTGAAATGAATGAATTTATTTGTGCTATTTGTAAATCATACCCTAAAAATCATATGTATGACATGAGACCTATGTGGAGATGAACATGAATGGTTTGAAGACTTTCCATATTTGATGCAATTATGGCAAGCTATTCTTGTTATCCCAACAACCACATCAGTGTGTGAAAGAGGCTTCTGAAAATTAAACAGGATAAAAAATGATGATAGATAAAGACTTTCATTGGAGACACTAGATATGTTAATGTTTCTATCTCTAAGTGCACATCATGCTCTAAATGAGGTAGATTGGAATGCTACTTATGATGTATGGAAATAAATGAAAACTAGAAATCCATTTCTATTGGGAAAATATATTTATATTTTCAATTATGTAAGTCCAAATACTTTTGAAGATCATCGAATGAATAGAAGAAACATATGTTTACCTTTTTTTAATGGAATTTGAGAATATTTGACACTATTTCATTATGGAATTTTTTTGAGGGGTTTATTTAATATATACTTTTCAGTAGAAGTGATTTTTTTTATAACTTTTCATCCTTGAAAGGTTAGATAAATATATGACCTTCCAAATGAAATTAAGACTAGACCTTCAAATTTGGTCACTGATACCGATGACTCTTTTAAAGGTGGCATTTTATTTGCTTTTGGTTGCAAGGATTGTTTCGAAAAAGAGTGACCACCCAAAATACCTTCAATTATCTATATTCTTTCGTTGTACGTAAAGCAAGAATTCTTACACGTCGGTAGCGTAGATTAGAGTAAAGTCAACGGAGAACCTTACCTTAATGTAAAAAGGTAAGGAGACCATATTAAGTGTAAAAGGAAAAATACATTATTGGGCCTGCATGAGGAATTATAATTACCATAATTTTCTATTTTACTCTTTTATAGATGGTTTTAATTTTATATGTATATGTATATGTATATGTATATGTATATGTATATATATATATAGATATATATATATATATATATATATATATATATATATATATATATATATATATATATATATATATATATATATATATAATCTCTTTTAGCTTTTAATAAATTTTTGATTAATATGAAGATTAAAGTTAGTGCGATGTCCACATAAAATGTAATGAGTGTATCTTATATTTGTATGTTAAATATTTTAAAAATGTATGTATAACCAGTCAAAATCCATCTCAACACCAAATTAAATCTTTCGAGGTTCAAATCTATTTTTTGAGTGCAAAACTTGAGGAAAGTTTTTCACTTCGAGAGATTTGATCCCTCTCCGCGCTTGATAGATCCAGTGTTAAGAATTAGTGTACCTTATATTTGTATGTCAAATACTTTAATAAAGTATGTATAACCAGCCTAGATCCATCTTAACACCAAATCAAATCTTTTGAGGTGCAAACCTATTTTTTGAGTGCAAAACTTGAGGAAAGTTTTGCACCTCGAGAGATTTGATCCCTCTTGGCGCTTGATAGATCTAGTGTTAAGATGGATCTACATTGGTTTCAGTCGTGTGCGGTCATACAAAATTCGCTAAAAATCTAATTATTTTGATCATTTTAAATATGCTAAATATGTCTAAGATTAATTTGGTCAATTTAATTTAAAATTTGCTTACTTACCTCAGTTTGTTGAGATGAGAGAGACTCTTAGTAACTTGAATGATGAAAAATGATGAAATACAAATTTTGAGTGCAAAGTGTCAATGTAACAATTTTGATAGATAGAAAATGTGAATACTAAGAATATAGTCTATTACAAACAATCTTTTGTTTCTCTTATCACACCTATTATTTTTTTCATTTTCTCTTATCGATCATATGAAAAGAGTAGTTCGAAGCATAGACCATTCAAATATTTAACTCGATCTATTGTAGTAATGAGTAGTTGGAAGCATAGACCATTCAAATATTTAACTCGATTTACTGTAGCAAACAACATACCTTGTCTCTCTTATCACACCTATTAGTTTTTCCATTTTCTCTTATCGATCATATGAAAAGAGTAGTTGGAAGCATAGACCATTCAAATGTTTAACTCAATCTACTGTAGTAAACAACATACCTTGTCTTTGTTGCTCTCCAATATTAATAGTAGTTTTCTCCAAAGTCAATCATTTTGACTTATGGAGTGTTAAACCCAAATAATTTTCAATGTTAGTTATTTTATACTACTGCATTGGTATGCAAGATAATTAACAATGTTGAATGATGGAAAAAGGCAATAATAAGAATGTAGCCAATTATAAATAGTTTATAGTTTCAAAAAGCAAACATTTTATATAGGATAAAAATTCAAGTATTGTATCTAATGTTGAATAATTTTTATGTGCTTACATTGAGAGAGAGTGTGTGTGTTTTGTGGGTGAGAAGGAGAGACAAGGGGAGATAGAGATATAGATAAAGAGGAGAGGGAAGAAGAGAGAGAAAAGACAGGGAGGGAGGAAGAGATATATATATGGAGAGAGAAATGTTAGAGAGAGAGAGAGAAGGGGAATAGAGAGAGATTGAGGGGAAAGGGAGGGAAGGGGAGATAGATAGATATATAGAGAGAGTGTGTGTATGTTTAGGGGCTGAGGTAGAGAGATAGAGAAGGAGAGACAATGGGAGATAGAGATATAGATGGAGGAGGTAGAGATTTTCTTACACTGAAATCAATGCACATTATTAATCTAATTACTTTGAAATTAATGTACATCATACATCTTGTTGCATCAAATCAGAAATCAACCTCTACACTAAAATCAACACATATAGTGCAAACAATCAAATAGGATTAGAAATCAACATCTATACTGAAATTAATGCATCTAGTGAAAGAAATCAAATAGGATTAGAAACCAATGCATCTAATGCAAGAAATCAAATATGAGTAGAAATCAACATCTACGTTGAAATCAATGCATCTAGTGTAAGTTATTAATTATGATTAGAAATCGACATCTACGCTGAAATCAATGCATCTAGTGCAAGAAATTAAATAGGATTATAAATTAAAATCTACATTAAAACCAATGCATCATGTGCGAGAAATCAAATAGGATTAGAAATTAATATCTACACTGAAACCAATGCATCTAATGCAAGCTATCAAATATTAGTAGAAATCAACATGTACGCTCAAATCAATGCATCTAGTGTAAGGTATTAAATATGATTAGAAATCGACATCTACACTGAAATTAATGCATCTAGTGCAAACAATCAAATAGGATTAGAAATCAATATCTACACTGAAACTAATGCATTGTGTGCAAGCAATCAAATAGGAGTAGAAATCAACATCAACATTGAAATAAATGCATCTAGTGTAAGGTATTAAATAGAATTATAAATCAACATCTACACTGAAATCAATGCATATAGTGCATGTGATCAAATATGATTAGAAATCAACAACTACACTGAAATCAATACATCTATTTTAGTGAAAATGTAAAATATTCATGACTTTCTAGATCTAACTTCTATGTCTGTATTTGTCTCTGTGAGACTCTTTCTTCTTCCCTTTCTCTCCACCTTCCATTTTGTGTCTATCTCCCTCCTCCTCTCCTTCTCTCTCTTCCCCTCCCTCTCTCCCCCGTCTCACTCTACCTGCCTCTCCCTAACGTTCTCTATCTTTCTCTTCTTTCCTATGTCCCCCTGCCATCTATATTTATACCTCCCTCCATCTTTCCTTATTTGTCTCTCTATCTCAACCCCCTAAACACATGCCACGCTCTCTCTCTCTCTCCCCCATATTATATATCTATCTATCTCTCCCTCTTTCTTTCCCTCTCTATCCCTTCCCCTTCTCTCTCTCTCTCACTAACTCTCCATCTCTCCCTGGCCACTCCCTCTCCACCTTTCTCTCTCTATGTCTTTCTTCCCCTTCCCACTCCATCTCTCTATCCCCCTCTCTCTCTCCTCTCTCTCAAGTCCTCTCTCTTTTTCCTTCCTCTCTCTCCCACCTCCCTCTATCTCTGCACCCATCATACACACACTCTCTCTCCACCCTCCAACTCTGTCACTATCCCCCTCCCTCTCTCCTTCTCTCTCTCCCCCTCTCTCCCCCCTCCATATATATGTCTCCTCCTCCTCTCTCTCTTCCCCTTATTTCCCTATCTTCATCCTCTCCTTTTTTCTCTCTTCCCCCCGTCTCCTCTCTCCCTCATTCCATCTTCATATCTCCCTTGTCTCTCCCTCTCCCTCCCTCTCTCTGCCTTTCTCTCTCTCACTGTGTCTCTCACCTCTATGTCTCTCTCCCACACTCTATTCCCCCTTCCATCTCACTCTCTTTCTTAAATATGATCTCATTGTATTGTATTTAAGAAAGTATTTAAATTAATTTAAAAAAATTGGTTGTAAAATATTAAACCTATATTTTGGATCAATCATGTTAAAGAAAATACAATAATGAAAAGATTAAAAGAATCACCCACTATATTTCCTCTATCATTGTTAATTGTTTTGCTTTCTCACTTTTCTTGGATCCTTCTATCCTAATACTTTATAATATTATTTATATTATATAAATTTCACATATGTATATATAAAAGTATTCTCATTTTTTAATTTATTAAAACCTCCATTTAATCTCTATGAAAATATTGTTAGTAGTCATGAGGATGGAGGGTTTAGATATCCCTCAGAAGTAATTATAACCCTTTTTCTCTTAGATTTAGTTAAAAAATGTTATAAAATTAAATTAAAATAAAATATTTGTAAAATATTTTTATTTTGAAATAAGCTATTGTTTTTGGGCATGTGGTATTGATAAGCAATGGTATTGGCCCATGGTATTGTAACAATTAAAAGCCTAGATCCATAACATAATAATCAAAAGTCTAGATGGCCCATGGTATCGATAAACCATGGTAGTATCCCATGGTATCATAATTTTATTCCCTCCTCTCCCTCTCTATCTTTATCTTGTAGGCATTGGCCTATGGTATTGTAAAAAACCTACTTAAAAGTTAATAATATCCATGGTAAATATTCATGATTAAAAATCTTTTCATATCGTAAATATTAAGTTTTTATCTACTTATTAATTAAATTTATAAATGGAACACATCTATATTAAGTGTTACAAATATATTGATTACATAAAATATAATGTTACAATATTATATGTTACCCAATATTTATAACCACCCCCACCTAATAAATAGTGGCCACGGGTGGGGAGAAATACTAATTAAAATGTAATTTTATTACATTCTACTCAATATTCCAAGTGAGTCAATTTTGTCATATTGAAAGGAGAAAAATAGTGGGTCATTTTGTTTTTTAAAGGGTTATCATGCCATCTCCTAATGCATGGATGTAGAAGGAATGGGAACCCATTCTAGGTTATGGGTCAGTCCTCCATTTCATACCTCATGGATGGATAGGATTCCTCTTTTCAATTAGGGAAGATGCTTCGATAATAGTATCAATTGTTGCTATTTGGATAGGCATATACTATGTATAAAGCCATGTCATCCACAATTTAATGCATTGGATGGAGTGATTACTAGTTCATCTACCTAGATCAAATTAATAAACCTATCACTTAAGTTATGGACAATGACAAGCCTTATGGAAATTGTGGAGACATTGATTTTATGCATTGTCATAGATGATAACTTCAAGATAAATAATTATAGGTTTGTGACATAGATTCTAGTAAATTTAGACTATAGACAAGGGATTATTGCATTTATTGCTCTAGTTATGGGGGATTAAGCATATACAAGTTTTATATTATGTTAATGTAGAAATTCCCACTGTAGATCAACAGATTATGCAATAGACTAAAGAAAAATACAAGATCTACTTCTACAACAAAGTTTGCGGAAGCTTAATCAAATATGAGCAAGATCAATGAGAACACATATAACTGAGAATGTGAAATCAATCACACATAACACAGAAGAATAACCCGGGGAAAGCTTCAACCCAAAACCCCAATCTCTTTATTATCATACAAGTGGAAATATGTTCAGATTACAAAAAAAGAATCAGCTCTCAAGCTATCTTGCTCTCTCTGCAATCAAACAATGTTGCTCATAGATAGTCAAAGGCTTCTCACAAACCTTCTCCTCTTCCCTCCAAGCCTCCTATTTCCTTGTGCAATTTTCCTGGGGACAAGTGCTTCCACTTGTGTGAATTCCCACCTCACACTGCTCACTTGGCTCATAAATAACTGCACAAACTTGAAGGACATAATTCCTTCTGCATGGATGAGTTTCTTATATAGGAAAAATCCTCCAACTGATAGTACACTGTCCCTTCTTCTGATGTCAACTGGGTCTCTGTCTGAACAAACAAGTATTAACTAACTGAACTCACAATTAATTCCACAAACTGTTGGAACTAATCCAATTGGACTTAACTCAATTAACTGAGCTAACTAATTACAACTCAAAGTACAACTCATCCTCATCTCCTTAACTAAGGGATAAATTCCTCAATCAATGGAGAAACTATTACATGTCTTCACATAGACTTCATGTTTGATTTCCTACAACTAATTAACTCAAGACAAATTAATTAATTATTTTACAAACAACTGCTAAGATCAAATTCGAATATTACTTCTCTATTTTAATTCA
Organism: Pinus tabuliformis; assembly: GCA_031772625.1. Classification (NCBI taxonomy): domain Eukaryota; kingdom Viridiplantae; phylum Streptophyta; class Pinopsida; order Pinales; family Pinaceae; genus Pinus; species Pinus tabuliformis. The sequence goes on along the minus strand of CM062820.1, from coordinate 1,048,354,883 downwards.
GGGACTAACTAAAATAGGAAGGTATCCCGTAATGCTATTTATAGCAATGTTATTTTTAGCACTTCCATTTTTCATTCCTTATTTCTATGTCCAACACTGGTACCTGAACTGCTATTTATAGCAGTGCTATTTTTAGCACTTCTATTTTTAGCATTTCTTGTTGCTATTTTCAACACTCCCTCTCAACAAGAAAGGCATTCAACTCAAACCCAATCCTGAACCTTTGGAATGTTATGCATGCAACACTTCTCCCAAGTGTTGTTGCTCCAACAACTCTAGAAACAAAAAATCTCCCAACTAACCTCCTTGTTGGGCTAGAAACATCCTCTAATGTTGAAGCTTCCTCTGCCACTAACAAATGCTCCCTCTGTGACCTCTAAGATGCTACAACACTCCATGCATCTTGCACCATTGCACACCTCTCTGTGCCATCCTGCATTGGTGCAACACTCCTGTGCCTCTCGCATTGTTGCAGCCTGCTAGCTCTGCACTGTCTTGGGATTCTTGCACCGTAGCTCTCTCTACCACTCCATCCACATCTGTCTCTACCCACTCAGCCAATCCTGCTACTCTTCGTTAGGGCTCCCATAGCAAGGTCCAATCAAAGAGGTTGGGTACCTCAATGATCATGCCCCTATTCCAGCCCTCTTAGAACTGTCACTCCACATCACCCCACCTCCTACCTGGAGGTATGGCTGCATGTGATCCCTCTGCTCACTTGGCTCGAAATTCTCCCCTACTGGAGGTCTCTGCATGAGTGGATGCCTCCACTTAGTCTCCTCTCAGCTTCTCTAGTTGTGGCTGCTCCACAACCTCCTGAAGCCGCTTCACCAATTGTGCTCCTCCACTAGAATTGAGCTTTTTCGTTATTTTGAAATTCTAGATCCACTATTTACATCCAAATTTAATGAAATATGTGTTAATTGTCTGAGACTTCTTCTAGCATTGCATATTGAGAGGTAATGTACTCTCCCTCTCAACCACCAACTCTTCATCAGTTTCCTTGCTCCTCAATGCTTTGCATTCATCTTGAACCTCAAGAGCATATAGGTTCTTGACTCGTGAACCAATTTGCTTCACCTGTCTTGTGGTGATGTGTCTAAGGAAAACCTTTCCCTTACTGAAGACTACATCATAGCCTTTGTCTTCTAGCATAGCGACAGACACAAGATTCTTCTTTAGAGCCAGTACATACTTTACATCAGTCAAGGTAATGCGATTTCCATGCTCCCTCTTAAAAACAATTGTGCCTACTCCCAAGACACTATACTTTTCATCATTACCCATTGTTATGAGTATTTGGAGATCTTTTTCCTCTAAGGTACTAAACAAACTCTTATCGCCGGTCACGTGGAAAGAAGATCCACTGTCCAGAAACCAACCACATCCCACCATGGATGAAACCATGCATGCAAAGAGGGTGAAATCCAACTCGAACTATGAGGCCAATGCCTCACCTTCAGATCCTTCCTTGGATCCCATCTTGGATTTCTTCAATGGACAATTTGTTGCAAAATGGACCACATCATGACAATGAAAACATTGCAATTTTGATTTGTCAAACTTCTTCCCACCATGGGAAGAACCGGATTTGGGATGGGACACCTTCCCTTTCCCTTTCCTCACCTTACTCGCTAAGGCTAGATTTTCCTCATCATCTTGCTTCGATGAGGATCCATCTCTGGTGCTTCTTCTTATTTCCTCCTGCATCATATCTGACCAAAGTCATTCCCAATCTAGCAATTTTTCTCTTCCATTAGCCAAGTCTTGGTAGCTATGCCAGCTCTTAGGAAGACCGAGGAGTGCAAGACTCACCATGTCATCATCAACGGTCATGATCACTACACTTCCAAGCTCATCCCTGCAGGTGGTGAGCTTGTTCAGATATGTAGAGATCATGTCGCCCTTTTCACACTTGATTTTCCAAAGCTTGTCTTTCAACGCGAGCTTCCTCTGATCGCTACTATTCTGATATAGATCTTTCAATGTTTTCCACATCGAAAACAGTGTCTCCTTCCCATGGGGACTCGAGACTATGTGATCTCGAACTCCCTCCAGAAGGATTCTCCTTGCTCTAGCCACACATTTCTTTCATTCTGCCAATTGAGTAGCATCAGTCGATTTTGGGACTTCTTGATCAATGAAATCCTTTAGACCGTTATCCTCTAATACTTCTTCCATGCGATCCTTCCAGGCTATATAATTCGAGTTTCCATCAAGGGCATACTCAAGTCTTAAACCGTTGAACGCCATTGGTGAAATTGAGATGTGATAAGAACTCGATTTCTATATTCAGGAACCACAAACTTCGAATTTCTCCCTTATTGTATATTGTTCTCTCCTTTGATCACCTTTGCTCTGATACCATGTAGAAATTCCCACTGTAGATCAACAGATTATGCAATAGACTAAAGCAAAATACAGGATCTACTTCCATAACAAACTTTGCGGAAGCTTAATCGAATATGAGCAAGATCAATGAGAACACATATAACTAAGAATGAGAAATCAATCACACATAACACAGAAGAATAACCCAAGGAAAGCCTCAGCCTAAAACCCCAATCTCTGTATTATCATACAAGTGGAAATATGTTCAGATTACAAAAAAGAATCAGCTCTCAAGCTATCATTCTCTCTCTACAATCAAACAATGCTGCTCATAGACAGTCAAAGGCTTCTCACAAACCTTCTCCTCTGCCCTCCAAGCCTCCTATTTCCTTGCACAATTTTTCCTAGGGTCTAGTGCTTCCACTTGTGTGAATTCCCACCTCACACTGCTCACTTGGCTCAGAAATAACTGCACAAACCTGAAGGACATAATTCCTTTTGCATGGATGAGTTTCCTATATAGGAAAAATCCTCCAACTGATAGTATACTATCCCTTCCTCTGATCTCAACTAGGTCTCTATCTGAATTGACATGCATGATTTATTTATGAGAGAATATTCAATTATCTGGAGAGCAGCAGTTACATGCATGCAAGCATTAACTAACTGAACTCACAATTAATTCCACAAACTGTTGGAACTAATCTAACTGGACTTAACTCAGTTAACTGAGCTAACTAATTACAACTCATCCTCATCTCCTTAACTAAGGGATAACTTCCTCAATCAATGGAGAAATTGTTGCATGTCATCACATAGACTTCATGTTTGATTTCCTACAAGTAATTAACTCAAGATGAATTAATTAATTATTTTACAAACAGCTACTAAGATCAAATTCTAATATTACTTCTCTATTTTAGTTCAGGGACTAACTAAAATAGGAAGGTATCCCGCACTATTATTTATAGAAATGCTATTTTTAGCACTTCCATTTTTTATTCCTTGTTGCTATGTCCAACACTGGTACCCGAACTTCTATTTATAGCAGTGTTATTTTTATCACTTCTATTTTTAGCATTCTTGTTGCTATTTTCAACAGTTAACATTTCCTTTCGATGCTCCTAACACCACAAGGTTGGGCATGTTTTGTCATATTGTGAGATACCCTTCTAGAAGCACTTCTAGGGAAAGGAGAAGATGATTTCTAGCTCAAGGGTATGGGTTCTTGATCCTTCTACTACTACAAAACCAGATCTAGAAAGGTATGATCAAACAACTACAAGGCCAGGGGTAGATACTTAGACAAAAAAAAATCGAGTAATGAGCTAAGGGATTTGGAACTCTTGATTGAGGATTTCCCTATTCCTTTTATTATGGAGTCTCAATGATTAGAGGTTGGAGTCAATGTGATGTTTTCTAGAAGAAATATGGGCTTTCACATCACATCATGGTGAGAAGATAGTAAGAAGGGGTCCTCATCCCCGAACACTATGGGTAAGTTAAAAATATCACAAAATCACTCCTAATTTTTGTGACGAGAAACAAATGTCCAATGTGCCTTCTATATGTTCTAGTAAATCTTATTCATAGTTTTGTGGTATTTTCCAATTCATACGACTTTTGGATGGGTGTTCTAGGGGAACACACTTCCTCAGTTGGTCCCTTAATTGTTCCTAATAATGATTCCACACTTTCCATGGGTATCCATTGACTATCACACTCAAGATCTCCTACTCAATTGTCAGTTTGTGATCCTTATATTTGTTGTGATATAAAAACTTTTCTCAGGATTTAGATATTATGGGAGGTTTTGGTATCAACCAACAAAGGAGTATTGGCTTATCGAAAGCTAGGTGAAAATTAGCGATGAAACATGCACAAGAAAAGACCACTAGGGAGGTGAAACAAGGTAAACAAAGGCTTATACCATGTCTAATCCTTAAAGCAAGAAAAGCCCCAAAGGCTATTACCACATGAAAATTTTATCTACAAATATACAAGGCCTATGAGGGAGGGATAAAAAGTTGTCCCTCGAGAGACTTATGGAGGTGGAATGTCTACATATCATTATGGTATAGGAAACAATGGGGCATGTGTTCCCATTATTGGGAAACTGAAAGAAATGTTTGTGGGTTGGGATTTTCTAGGGTTGGTCTCTATGAGTTGCTTGAGAGGATTAATTATGACATTTTCTCTAATTGTCATACTTAACAATTGCTTTGTTATACACTTAGGTTTGTGCATTAAGGTTTATAGTAAAGATATATATTATTCTATGACTTTTCACAACCTTTACAATAAATATGAAGAAAGGGAACAACTCTAGAATAATTTGTTTTCTTATGTGTGCTTTCAGTCTAGAAATGCCATCATTTGATAGGATCTAAATTTCACCCTAAGTATTCACAAAATATAGGGTATTTTAGTGCAAGAGGATATACTATTAAATTACATTGTGGACATAGGATGGTGGATGTAGAACCCATTTAGTTATCCGTAATGTGGAATAATAATAAAGGTGGGATGAAATGGGTCTCCAAGTATAGTATACCTATTGTAGGGGGGTGTGGGGGAGGGAATATAGGGGTACTTGGGGAGGTACAAAAAGGAATAATAATAAATATACATGTATTGTAATAATGTGAACAAATGTAAAGTTCTTCAAATATATGAGTTATTAGAAGGTTTCAGCTACTAGAATATTCTTAGCAGATATAGAGTATTGTAAATAGAATAATAATAAATGTAATGGGAAAGGTGAAGATTATTATGGTGGTAACAAGAGAGTATTGTTTGAGGAGTGAATTCCTTCAATAAGGAATAATAGATGGTATTACCCTACCTCAATGGTTTGATCTATATTAGGTTTATTGTGATGTATGGTTTATTGGGTTTATTTTTTAAAAGATTTAGCCTATTTTATTTTATTTTTTTATATCTATGATGGTTCTTAACATCTTATATAATAACGTTTTCCTTGGCCAAAAGAAGGGGCAATTTTTTATCCCATTTTAGATATTTTTCTAGGGACCAAAAAAAGGGCATTGCACATCACGTTAATTTTTTAAATTTTCTAAGTAGAAAATGTAGAAGCCAAATGTATATCTAAAATCCTCTCATAAAAATATCAATCATCTAAAATAGAGCCCACACGGTGAATATATTGCTATTTTAAAATCTAAAGTGTTTAGGGGTTTCTGGAGATGGCCACACAAATTGCATATATAATATGTTTCTACAACATTAATAGATTTTTTGTGATCAAGTATCATTAGATGCAAAGTGGGTGTGACATTTCATTATTGGGGTCAAATATTAAATAAAAAATACATCAACCCCTATGTTGGTTTTCTGCTAGCTATCTCAAGGAGCTCCATTGAAGCAATAAACAATTTTTTTTGGAAATCCTAAGAGTCTCTTTTGGGATTATAACAACTAATATTTATTTTATAGGGGTCCTGATATTCAAGAATTCATACAAAACAAAAAGTCCTTATGGACAGAGAAGTGAAAATTTGCTTTACTATTAAATTTCAGAGAAGATGCTTCCATATGTTGAAAAACATTGGAAAGTTGGCAAATGATGTTACTTTTTGATAAATAATTTGAAGAAGTACCTTTAAATATATGGTATCATACTAATAAGACTAATAACGAAAACACCAATGGTTTCTTTTCATGTGAAAAATATATATTACTAGTGAAACTATATGAATTAAATGGTTGGTAAAAACAGATAGACATCAATCCATGATAAACATCAAAACAATTACTTTATGATACATCTCACATTGCCAAAAAAAGGCTATTAAAACTAACTAAATTATAACATTTATTAATACTACTTGCCCAAAAAACCATAACTCATTTCATATGACACTTGTTCATATGACAATTTTTTTAATTTATCATTTTAATTAAAATTGTAGAAATGTAATAATTACTTTTGACATAAATCTCAATCTTTGAACTATGACTTCTACTAAGAATATTCTTGAATATTCTATGGAGGTTAAATCCCTACCATCCATGTAATAATTATGGTACTTAACTTAAAATTCTAGAAGCCCTATTCCAAAATAGATGTGTTTATCCATGTAACAAGTTCATGGATGTATTCAACAATAGCTAGTGATTGTATTGTAAACTCTAGTATAAAATATAATTTCATCCATGATATCTTGGTTAAGATTTTTCAAATACCAAGTAAGAGTATTCAAAGCACATAAGTTGATGGTGTAAATGTTCACATTTTCAAATATTTAAATATTTCCATGGATAAATATGTGTTGCATTCATATTTTTCTTCCATAGATATCCATGATGTGGTTGTTATTCTTGGATATCCTTGGGTGGAATCAATTGGTACAAGGAATATTAATTTTCAAAAGGAATTTATAAATATTTGGTACAAGATAAAACAATTTCACACTATAGGATATGTCTCTCTGTAAACTAGATGGGCCTAAAGTACCACATGCAAAAGTTTGTACAACAAAACCAATGGCAAAGGTCAAGTCCATGGTCAAATCAGAAGAACAACATACAACAATGCCTCCAAAACAACCACTAGAGGAGCATAATCAAGAAGAAGAAGCTAAGGAACCTCATATTGAAGTATCTAAGGTAAATGAATCTAGAGCTAAGAATATTATATATTGCCACCAACAACAATCAATCATTAAGGCATGTGTATGAACATGAACAAGAACCAACATGGCCAAAATGACAATCAAATGAGAGACACATGGAGGCATGTCATTTATGGAAGCATCATCATAGCATAAGGAGCTACAAAATTCCATATCAACATGGAAAGCAAACAGTTGGACCCCATATTCACATGTCACTAGGATGGATGGATGTTAATACTTGGTACCGGATGGCTACATTACTTAACGTATCACATTTTTATGGTTTCCTCTCAGGTTTTGATGATGAAACATGTGAAGGGGGGTGGAATGTAGTGTACCTATGTGGGGTAATATGGGGGTACCTAGGGAGGTTCCCAAGGGAATAATAAGATACATGTATTGTAATAATGTGAACAAATATAATGTTCTTAGAAAATAGAAGGGGTCACTAGAAGGTTCCACTCACTAGAATGTTCTCAAGTGATAACTATTATTATAAATAGAAGAATTATCAATATAACTGGCATGGTGAAGATTATTATATTGGTAACAAACGAGTATTTCTTGAGGAGTGAATTCATTCCTTAAGGAATAAGAGATGGAATTACCCTATCTCAAGGGTTTGATCTATATTTTGTTTATTATTGTGTGTGAACTATTAAGTTTATTTATTTAGGGCTTATTTTATTTTATATTTTCAAATCTACTAAGGTGATTAGCACCAAATGAATTGAGAAATTTATGGACCATCATTTTGTTTTCCATATGATTGATCATGTCTAGTCATGGATTGGAAAACTATTATGTTTGGATTACTTTTCTATATTTTTAAATCTGAGCAAAGGGGAGAAAAATCATTAGATTTGCATTTAAGTATAAACCTTCATGGTAATATGTGTAAGTGTTTTTAACTAAGATATAAGACAATTGGAGGAATTATCAACCAAATCTAGATATACTTACTAGTATTCGATTTGTAAACTCTTTCTATTAGGTGAAGGAGAAAGTAATACCTTGGGTAAAGGAAAAGAGGAAAATTAGAGATTTGGATCTCAAAACTATTGAATAGGAGATGGAGTTACTCTATGTTGACCATGGGGGGTCCTTGTACTATAGGTTGTACTTGATAAGTGTCGATATCTAAAGACTTGATATACTGAGATTTACTTGAATAAGAAAAGGATTGGAAAAATAAGAGATAATCACTAAGGATTGAAGCGGGGGACCAAAATATGAGTTCTTTTAAAAAAGCTTCAAATCATAGGAATCATCATAACACCGTCTAAGACCTGGAATATAAAAACATTAATAAGGTAAGGGATTCTCATAGCTAGATTCCATGTCAATTGGTCATTTTAAAAATCCCTTTAAGTAACCTAAACAGAGAAGGATTGGGGTATGCTTAAAATGATATTACTATTCCCAAAACCTCTTCTTCATGTGTCATAGTAGAGATTTCGAGTTGCTTACTAGGTGTTTTTATCTTCTTTCTTCGGGTCATAAATTAATGATAATTATGCTTCACAATGCCCTTTGAATCACTTCAAAATACTTTCTCAAACAAAACTTATGCAGATTTTTAAAAGAACTACACACCTTTTTTCTCTTTGTATGAGATCAATATTGAATCTGATGTATCTCTGTAATTTTGGATCTTCAAGGTCTGAAATTAAGTATTGTGGTAGCTCTCTGAGTCCTCTTTCCAACCCCATAAGTTTGATCGAAATTGGATTCTTCAAGGAGTTATTCCTAATCTCCCGCGATGGCCTTATTATAGACTAGTTCAGTAGAGCGAACTTCTATGAAGTGCCACGTGTCACTGTTTCGACCTTCAACCCTGAAAATACACCCAACAAACCAAAGTTCGTCCTCTTTCTGTCACTTTTTATGAAATTTGAGTCTGATGCTCAAAGAGAAAATTATGATGATTTTCTCAAGGTCGAACTTTTTTTATCGAATTTAAGAGCCTGCGAAAGCCCTAACTTCCTTGGATCCTATGTTATGCAACTAGCTCACAAAATAGAAGAAGAGATAGATCAATGACTTCAAAATGAGCATCTTCGAGAGTGAAACCTCCTTTACATTACACAAATGAACTCCTCTTGGATGATTCAAATGACAAAACTTCTTTCCTATATATAGGAGTATAAGGTGTCACAATATAATCAGAGTCGAGATAACAATAGTAATATAAGGGCACAAAAATAATAATAGTGGGCTTCTATGGGGCACAATGATAACCATATGGGGACTACATGGACACAACAATAACAATATGGGTTAACACTAGTAGTATAGGGACCTAACATTCTCTGAGAGAATGATATTTAATAGGAGTGTGCTTTGTTTTGGAGTGCATCATAGGATTCTTTGATGTATTAATTGCATTGGTGTTATAGCATAAAATAGAGACATAACATAGTTACCGATCAAATGGGAACTATTACTTCAAAATGGGTACTCGAGCCCAAAAATCCCCAAAAACATGAAAAAACAACCCAAAAATAACAAGTGTTGATTCTACATCACCATTTTTTTTTAGAGTAAATTTTCAATATTTTTTTAAAAATAACAGTAAAAATCAATAAAATCCATTTTGTCTGGTGCAAAAAACACCTTGAAATCAAAAAGTGTTGATGCCAGAATAACGCCATTTTTTAGGGTACATTTTCAACATTTTTTAATAATGATGTTAAAAATAAAATATCATGACTCTAAAAAACTTGAAATTTCCAATGATTTTCAAGCATGACATTAATGATAAAATATCACGTCTTTGAAATGTCTTCAAATTCCAATGATTTTTAAGCATGACATTAAATTTAAAATATCACTTCTTTGAAAAACCTTAAAATTCCAACAATTTTCAAGCATGGTGATAAAAAAAATATTTATAACCATTGTCAACCATAACATTAAAGATAAAATATAATGACTTAGAAAAACATTAAAATCTTGACAATTTTTCAACCATGGAATTAAAACAAAATATTATGACGACAAAACAATATTAAATTTTCAAAATATTTCAAGTATGACATTATGGAAAAACGTTATGACTAAAAAAACTTTAAAAATGAACACGTGAATGAAAAAGTTATTATACCAAGAGTAATTTTTTTAAAATGCTAAATATATAGTGATTTTAAAATCTTAGCCTAAGACAACTTGATACATTGCAAAAAAAATTAAAATTCAACTATCAAATTGTCATGTAGTGTAGGGGAGCTCAACCCATTGTAATGAAAACTTAAAGACCAACCATGAAATTAACACATTGTGGGGCAGACTCAATTCATTATAACAAAAAATTTAAAATCAACTATCAAATTGCACATAATGGGATTGGGTTGCTAGATAAACATCAACACAAACTCTACAAAATATATATATATATATATATATATATATATATATAATTCAAATATTGAAAAAAATAACAAGTAAAAAAAACATGACAAAAAAAATCAAATATAAAAAATATAGTAATGACATAAAAAAAAAAAAAAAAAATGTAAAAAAATTAACCATACTATGTATAATTTAAGGAAAAAAAAAAGAAATACCCGGCCACCCCGAGGCCCAACCGGCCAGGGGTGGCAAGAGGACGATTCTGACAAATAATAAATGAAATTTCATAAATTATATAAATAAATAAAGAAATAAGACAAAAATAAACCATAAAAGAAAATAATAAATAGATAAATAAAACAAAAATAAACCATAGAAAAAAAAAAGAAGAAAGAGTTCAAAATTAACTTGTAAAAATGATATATATATATATATATATATATATATATATATATAACATTTTTAATTTATTTTTTCTTAAATTATATATATATATATATATATATATATATATATATAATTTAAGAAAAAATAAATTAAAAAAAAAAACATTTTTAAGTTAAAAATGAAAAATAAAAACATCATTTAAAAAAATATTAAATAATTACTATTAAAAATAACAATTAAAAAAAATAAAATTTAAAATATTTAAATTTAAAATAAAAATTATATTAGAAAATTTGAATTATAAAAAAATTAAAATTATAAAAAATTGTTTAAGTTATAAAAGAAGAAGAAGATGATTATATTATAAAAATTAAAAAACAAAATTTAAAAAAAAATCAAAACATATTTAAAATAAAAAATAAAAAAATTAAATTTAAAAATTAGAAAAAAAAAAAATTACAATTAACAAAAAAACATTAAAAAATGCAGTTAAAAAATAATTACCTCGCCCACTCCTCCCTCACACCCTTACCCTCCCCACCATCGGCCCTCTCCTCTCCCTCCACCCTCCCTTGACCCCCGCCGAGGGAGAGGGGAGAGGGGAGGGGACGGGGGTGAGAGAGGGAGGGAGAGGGGCAGCAGGGTGGAGGCCGAGGTTTGGGGAGAGGAGGGGGGTGAGTGAGGGGCGGGGGCAGAGGAGGTTTGACTCTTTTTTTTAATTGTTTTTTTATGCCTTTTTTAGTTTTATTGCTTCTTTTTTTAAAGTTTTTTTAATTGTTTTTATATTTATTTTTTAATGTTTTTCTTAATTGTATTGTTTTTTTTATTTGTATTGTTTTTTTTTCCTATTTTTTTTATTTTTAATTTTTAATTTAATTTTTTTAATTATAATTTGTTTTTTTTAATGTTTATAATTTTTTTTTTGTTATTTTATTGTATGTTGTTTCTTTATGTTATTTTTGTACTTTTCCTGTCATCAATGCTAAATATTCAATGCAATTATGCTTTATGGCAGAGTAGTGGATTTAATACGGGCACGCTGAAGAGATTGATAGTGCAGCCAACTACCTGTATTTATTTAAACTTGTGCTAAGTGGAAAATCCCTTAAATGGTATTGGTATTATAATTTTTTACGGTTTAAATTTAAAATTAGACGTCATTCTGACAGGTTGCAGATATAAAAGAGACGTCAGATATGACAGGTTAAATTTTTAGCTTGCCGTCAAATACGCCTTGAAACCCAAAATACGTCTTATAGGGCGTCAAATTCTAGGCCTAGTGACAATATCTCCGTCATATTTTTTTTAATATTTTTTAATGTAACGTTACATAACGTGACAACATCTCCCTCATATATTCGGTTGTAGAGCGCCTCTAAACATAAAAATTATTTAAGTGAAGAATAGTAATCTTCTTCGCTTAAATAATAGTAATCTTCTTGACTATGAGTCAATTATATCAAACATTATAAAAAACAAATAATTTTTTTTACTTGTGAAGATTTTTACTTTCTACTTCTTTTGAGTAAGTGTTTTTAATCCTTATTGTTTGCATTGATATTTAGATGGTATAAATATATGTTAAAAATTTAGAAAATGATCTATAAATAAAACATCATTTTTATAATTAAATTTTTAGTTTTATGTTTTTTTTTCTATGTTATATTGATGGTTTATATTTTTTATTTTAATAATATTTAAATGACTATTCTAAAATGATTTTATATACTAAGAATTGTGTTATTGCACTGACTTCCATATAATCTATTTTGCATTAGTCTATAGGTGGATATACATGCCTAAATTTTTCTATCTCCATCTTGATGAAGAAAACAATGATGGAAAGCTCAATAATATTGAACATGAAGTAATGTGGAAATCATTATATCAAATAGTTATTCTTACAAATATTTAACTACTTGTTGACTTGATGTAGTCTGGATTGGGTGATGAGGTGGCTTTCATATGCCCACCTACCAACTTATATTTATGCTCATTGTGGATGGAATTCAAGCCAATGATTAATGGCAGGGAATGTTGAAATGAGATTGAGGATATGAAATTAAGCTCCTTTTTCCACTTTTATTTTGGCATTTATGCCCCTCCCCATGGTGTTTGTTGTATCCTAGTCTTACATTTATAAGTTCGGTAGATGGAAGGTTTTCGCACACGATTTATTTGTTGTAATGTTTTAATTTTAGAATATGTTTTTTGAATTTTTTCATAAAAGGTTTGTTAAAGCGTGTGTCTATATTTTAAGATTTCCCACAAACATTTTTTTTAATTATGTAATATAATATTTCCATATTTTATAAGTCTTTGGACATTCTCTTTACTTATATGCTTCTAGGATATGTAGATAGTAACCGTGAGCAATAACAAATTTCCTCCACTAATCTTTATTTTATGAATCACATCATGCAATTATTTTTTTAGGAAGGTTGATCCACAATTTTGTTGAATAGAAGAATAGACATTCTTCACTCTTCATAAGTTGTATTTTGGGATTTGTCAGTTAAAAAAAATTGTAAAAATGCTACTAATCTCATTTTTCATGTCATAACTAATTCTTTTAAAAAACATTTAAAAATATATATATATATAATATAGATTTAAAATAAAAAATCATAATACTAGAATCAAATTATGAACAAAAGTATCCTTTAACCATTTGTAATGCAAAACCAAAGCAATGCTTTCTCTTTCACCAGGGAAAATGCTAAATTGCACCTATAAACACCAAATTTAATAACGCTGTTTAAAATTGCACCAATAAACACCAAATTTAATAAAGTTATTTCAAATGGCACCTATAAACACAAATATTAATAAAAGTATTTCAATTGTTCTCCATCGATACTTTACACTAAATATTTTAAGAATAAATACATAACAAATCATAAGAGAAACAAATCCCCTACTAGTAGATTCACTTGAAAATAATATTTATTGTCCACCCATCAACTTTTGTATTGCAAAGAACACTCCCTTCCTAAACAAATTGCTTCATGAATTTGTTCCTCTTCAACATTGTTACATAAAAGGTTGGGTCTGATACTTTCAAGAAGTACTTTTGTAATTAACTTCATCTTTTCAAGAATGCTCCTCACCAAAGCCAAATCACTTCATGATCAACATATTTTAACATAGATATTACTAATATTTGCTTCCTAATGAATATTAGGATTGTGTAATCTGTTGGCATTATGATACAAGTGTTGTCCTTGATGGCAACTCACTCAGAGGTTGCTACAGGTGATGGCAACTTAATCAGAGGACAAATCTTAGTACAGCAGGTCAAGAAAGAGATATACGCAGGTTCATTGTGACAAATCAGCGTATACACGTGGGTTGGACGTGCCGAAGACGCGTATGCGTATACACGCACTTTCACGCAAGGAAAAGCGCATACAGGTGGGAAAACTTATTTCTTGGTCCATGGTAGTTAGTCCTCGGTATTTGAACCTATGGTTTTGGACCATGGTATCTCGACAAGTGCGTTGAACCCAAGTATTGGGCTCTTGGCATTGATTTATTATGGTTTTGGACCATGGTATTGAGCAAGGCCTAAGACTATAAAAGGAGGAGAAGATCATTAAGCAAAGGGGAGATGAAAGGAATGGATGTCTGACGAAGTGGGAAGATCTAGTATTGTTGGTTATCTGTGTGTAACGCTTGGCTAAGGTTGGATCTGACAGCGAAGGTATAAGTAATTATCTTTAGATCTGTACGCGGGTTGTCTCTGGTGAAAGCGCGTATACACGCGGTTTTGATATAGTCAAGTAGCGTATGCATTATGAGATTTGGTGTTTCAGGTTGTTGTTGATTCTAGTGATTGTTGCAGAGTTCTGGGCTCTGGTTTGTGTTCTGAGTTTTTGATGACAGGGTTTTAGTGATTCAGTATTGGGTGATTTAGAGATTTATGATGCAAGAATAAGTTGATGATTGTATTGCATTAATTATTGTTTTGTACTCATGGATCCAGTCTGAAAATTTATGAAACGTGGTCCCTGAAGAAAAGAAGGTTGTAGCCTTCTGTAGGTCAGCACCTACGTACTAGTATATTAGCTAGTACAAGAGCTGAGGGGGTTGTAGCTCCCTTCTAGAAGTAGCTGAAAACGAGAGAGGGTTGTAGCCCTCTGCAGGTTGAAGCCTGCGTGCTGGTAAAGGACTGCACCAGTACATTGTAAAAGAAGTTTCTTATTAAAGGAAGAAAGAGACGAATTGCAGCAGGTGGTTTTCACCCACATTGGGTTTCCACCTTATATCTTGGTGTTCATGTGTGCTTCTTACGTGTGATGACCTGTTCTGTTTTACTGAACCTGATTACTGTTATTATGGTTAATAATGTTCTGATGAATTTACTGAAGATAAGCTAACTGAATCAGAAGATTACTACATGTACGCTAGTTTCATTTAACACAGTCGCGTATATACGCTGATATACTGAACTGAAGTTCCGTATATGAATCTGAGTATGAAATTGAAAAAGTATCTGATTTGATAATACTGATTCACCCCCCCCCCCCCCCCCCCTCTCAGTATTATTTCCAACAATTGGTATCAGAGCAGGTCCTTCAGAGGTAGCTTGATCGCTTGAAGGAAAGGATCCATCAGAATGACTAATCCAGAAAGAGAGGCACACATCAGGCCACCAATCTTTGACGGGAACAATTTTACCCACTGGAAGATAAGAACCACTACATATCTACAATCTCTTGGAGCAGAATTTTGGGGAATCGTAGAAGGAGGATACAAATTCCCATCAGCAACTCCTACAGATGCAGCAGATAGAAAGCAATATGAGCTCAATGCCAAAGCTATTACTGTCTTATTGGGAAGTTTGACACAATCAGAATTTATGAAGGTCATGCATTTCAAATCAGCTAAGGAAATATGGGACAAAATCATTTTGAGCTACGAAGGAGATGATCAGGTAAAAAGAGCAAAGCTTCAAACTCTCAGAATCCGGTATGAAAATCTTAAGATGCATAGTAATGAAAGCATAACTAATTATTTCCTGCGTATGGATGAAATTGTAAATTGTATGAGGGATCTGGGTGAAGAATTTAAGGAAGTTGTCTTAGTTGAAAAGTTTTTGAGATCTCTGTCTGCTAAATTTGATTCCAAAGTGTCTGCCATAGAAGAAAAGGAGAATCTGCAGAAAATCACCATGTCACAGCTTCACGGAATCTTAACTGCTTTTGAAATGTGAAAAGAGGGACCATCAGAAGCCGCATTCGAAGCGTCAGGATACATGTCAGAGGAAGAAGATGAGGTAAATTTTGTCAAGAATCTTGAACGGGGAACTGGACGGTTCAAAGGTAAGCTACCTTTCAAATGTTTTTCATGTGGTAGAGTTGGTCACTATGCTGCTAGATGCCCTCATAACAAAGGGAAGATGTCTGAAGAAGGTAATAGAAGCTATTATACCCATGTTAAAAGTAATGACTCATTCAATGGTAGTGAAGACGTTAGAAGTCTCATGGCATATGAAAAGAAGAATGCAGAAACTGAGGAAGTTACCAAATTAAACGAACAATTGGAGACATTAACCAGGGTAAGGGAGAAATTGCAGGATATAGTAAATTATCAGAGCATAACAATTCAGAGACTTGAATCAGAGATCCTCTCTCTAAAAGAAGAACTTGAAAAATCAAGAGAGCATAACAAAGAAGCTCTTGAAGATCAAGAACATGAAGTGATCAAATTAAAGCAACAAGTGGAAGAAGGAAGAAAAGCTGAAGAAGACCTAAGGAATCAGTATCTGGAAAAGGAAGAACAACATCAGGTTGAGGTAAATATACTAAAAGGTAAATTAGAAGAAAAGGATAAATTGTTGCGATTTCAAGATAGTACTAAGATTTTGGATGACATTCTTGGTAGTCAAAGATCCCCTATTATCAAAACTGGTCTTGGTTTTTATGAATCCATTGAAGGTGAATCTAGCTCACAAGGTGAGGCAAGAAACTCTAATAAGAAATCTGAAATGCTCAACAAGGAAAAACCAAGGAAAGAAATTCCTCAAGGAAAATCCTTTACTCCTAACTATGGAAGTGATAGACGATTATTTCCTCCACTGAATAATGTTGAATGTTATGTATGTCATAATCTTGGACATGTTGCATCCAGATGTAGAAGTAGAATGGTTCAAGACCATCACAAAAGATCATCGCATCCCAAGTATTTCAGAGGATATTGCTTTGCCTGCAATGCATATGGACACAAAGCAATTGATTGCAATAGAAGGAACATGAAATATGTAAGATGTTATACATGCCACAAAATTGGACATAAAGCAAGGGAATGCAGGAGAAAATTTCAAAATTCAAAACAAGAAGACCATACATCATCACAGTTCCAGGAATTGAAGAAGACAGAATTAGAGACAGAAAGGTGTGACATAACTCAGTTAGCTGACATAACAGACACAGGGGAATCTGAAAGTGAA
This sequence comes from Pinus tabuliformis, assembly GCA_031772625.1. Lineage (NCBI taxonomy): Eukaryota > Viridiplantae > Streptophyta > Pinopsida > Pinales > Pinaceae > Pinus > Pinus tabuliformis. Next base: position 1,048,337,726 of record CM062820.1, on the reverse strand, counting down.
GAAATTCAGTATTCCATCTTGCATACGCTGATATAATGAAGATAAGTCGTGTATATACATGAGTTACAGGCTGCAGAGTCACGTATATGGAGATCAGAAGAAAGGGCAGCAGAACAGACTCAGGAAAAGGTTCGCTCATGGTTGGCTTAGGCTCAGGGGGAGCATATACTTCAAATAATGCATTGTTGGCATTATGGTTAGAAGTTGTTGATAAAGTTAAATGATACAATTTGTTGTTTGATCAAAGGAATGGTATTGCAGGTTTGGATGCTGATGCTTATGGTGCAGATCATATGATGAATGATAGTCATGGTCTTGAATGAATTGCTGGTCTTAGAACTTGCATCTGCTCAGGGGGAGCATGGATGGCTTGATACAACTTGGCATATACAAAGGGGAGCTCAATCAGAAACTTCAGCATGTACTCAGGGGGAGTATGGACAGCAAAAGGTATACCAAGGAAGAGAATATCTTGATCCGCCCTTTGCCCTTGATGTCAAAGGGGGAGAGTGACTTGGTGTGGTGGTTGCCATCAAGTCCAAAGGGGGAGATTGTTGGCATTATGATACAAGTGTTGTCCTTGATGGCAACTCACTCAGAGGTTGTTACAGGTGATGGAAACTTAATCAGAGGACAGATCTTAGTACAGCAGGTCAAGAAAGAGATATACGCAGGTTCATTGTGACAAATCAGCGTATACACGTGGGTTGGACGTGCCGAAGACGCGTATGCGTATACACGCACTTTCACGCAAGGAAAAGCGCGTACAGGTGGGAAAACTTATGTCTTGGTCCGTGGTAGTTAGTCCTCGGTATTTGAACCTATGGTTTTGGACCATGGTATCTCGACAAGTGTGTTGAACCCAAGTATTGGGCTCTTGGTATTGATTTATTATGGTTTTGGACCGTGGTATTGAGCAAGGCCTAAGACTATAAAAGGAGGAGAAGATCATTAGGCAAAGGGGAGATGCAAGGAATGGATGTCTGACGAAGTGGGAAGATCTAGTATTGCTGGTTATCTGTGTGTGACGCTTGGCTAAGGTTGGATCTGACAGCGAAGGTATAAGTAATTATCTTTAGATCTGTACGCGGGTTGTCTCTGGTGAAAGCGCATATACACGCAGTTTTGATATAGTCAAGTAGTGTATGCATTATGAGATTTGGTGTTTCAGGTTGCTGTTGATTCTAGTGATTGTTGCAGAGTTCTGGGCTCTGGTTTGTGTTCTGAGTTTTTGATGACAGGGTTTCAGTGATTCAGTATTGGGTGATTTAGAGATTTATGATGCAAGAATAAGTTGATGATTGTATTGCAGCAATGATTGTTTTGTACTCATGGATCCAGTCTGAAAATTTATGAAACGTGGTCCCTGAAGAAAAGAAGGTTGTAGCCTTCTGTAGGTCAGCACCTACGTACTAGTATATTAGCTAGTACAAGAGCTGAGGGGGTTGTAGCTCCCTTCTAGAAGTAGCTGAAAACGAGAGAGGGTTGTAGCCCTCTGCAGGTTGAAGCCTGCGTGCTGGTAAAGGACTGCACCAGTACATTGTAAAAGAAGTTTCTTATTAAAGGAAGAGACGAATTGCAGCAGGTGGTTTTCACCCATATTGGGTTTCCACCTTATATCTTGGTGTTCATGTGTGCTTCTTATGTGTGATGATCTGTTCTGTTTTACTGCACCTGATTACTGTTATTATGGTTAATAATGTTCTGATGAATTTACTGAAGATAAGCTAACTGAATCAGAAGATTACTACATGTACGCTAGTTGCATTTAACACAGTCGCGTATATACGCTGATATACTGAACTGAAGCTGCGTATATGAATATGAGTATGAAATTGAAAAAGCATCTGATTTGATAATACTGATTCACCCACACCCCCCCCCCCCCCCTCTCAGTATTATTTCCAACATAATCAAACTAGTCATGTATCCCTGGAAATTTGTGTATAGTTTCTACCTCTTTGGAATTTTTTATTTAATAAAAAAATCATGAAAAGTAAATAGGTAAATTTCTTTAGATTATTACACGACTTTCATTCTTTTAGAGATAAGCATTCTTTTTCAAGGTTATTTCCCATAGAGGTTTATTTTCTTTAATTCCTCATTTTGCACATGGTGAATTTCATCATTCATATATAGGAAAATGCATGTCATTAATTAATACTCTATGAATATACGCAATTGAATATTTATTTAACTTGGGGAAAATTGAAAGCATGCTATGACATGGAAGTTCTTAAAAATGGTAAGGAATTTGAATGTGTAAAATATATATTGTCATTGACTTTTTTAGCTTATGTAAGGTGTCTTTAAACGTATGGATTCGTGTTAATGTGATGGATTTTTTAAGTTAAGTTTTAGATAACTATAATACATTTACTATCTTAGCATTCTTTTTCATCTCTTACAAACCAAGGTATTTTTTAAGGATTCAAATTTTATACCATATATAATATTTTAGGTGGCTATTTTAATTTTCAAAAGTCATACATAGATATGTAGAAAAATATTCCATTAAAAGAAATGAAATCCACTATTATAAGTGTTAGAGTATAAAGTTTACTATGTAATAAAGTCACTTTATCATTTTAGGATATGTAAATATTCACTTTTTATGTAAGTAGCCTATCTCATATTCATAAGTGGAAATTATTTGTTTAGTGAAAAATGACATATAAGGAGGTAAAATGCATTGTAATAAATACACCAATTATTCAATGATAATATAACATGTTATCAGTGTGAGTATCTTCCTTTTATCTTAGAAACATGGCTCAACCCTTTCAAGGATTTCCTCATTTAGTGAGATGGCTCACTATGTAATATAGCGCATTATCTAGTATATATCAAAGAAGAAAGCCATATCAAGGGTCTTGGGCCTTTGAAAGATAAGGTGTCCACTCTTGTGACCTCAATAGTATGAGAACCACATATTTGTGTCAGCATGAATACACAGGGATTTCTACTATTATGAGTAGATTAAGGGATTGTTGGCATGTCATCTCAAACCCTATAATATATGATTGCTAATCTCTTAGCTAAATAAAGGAGAACCATTATAGAAGACACTAAAGATAATTTTGAACCTATAATGGCATTATACTTGAGAAACAATTCTAGCAAATTGGCTAAAGACAAGAGATAGGTGGAATGTTATTAAAATAGGAAAATGGGTTACACAACTTGGAAATATAGATTTCAATCCAATGCCATTCACAAGAGACAAGTCAAAGACAAACCACATATAATATTGTAGTCATTATTGAAGATCCATTAGATGATCCTGCTAAATAAATGACATTTTATGCATTATAAGAAACCTGAATTTTGAAGATAGGAAGAGAACTAGTCATAGATACAATTCAACGTGAATATTTTCCCAAATAGTTTAAGGTATTTGTGATTATTTAGGATTATACATTTATGAGGGTTATGAGACAACTTGATGGAGGACTATAAATGTAGCTCAACATGACGATTGTCTAGTAATTTGAGAGTTTTGGGAAGTGGAATTTAGGAATTTGGGAACTCAAGTTAGGAGCTACGCCTTTACAAGGGCTATGAGGTAGCTTGATAGAGCTCTAATTGGTTCAAGAACTATTTTCCAAAGAATAAGCTTATGAATAATGTTTGGTTTTTAGTCATAATGTTTTTATCTTCACCTAGTATATTTTTCTTTGAATATTGTAAGCCTTAAGAGGAGTTGTTAGGATATTAAGCTTACAATGTAATAAAGTCACTACATGACATTAAGATACGTTAATGATCACATTTTGTGTAAACTACTGTATCTCATAGTCATGAATGGAAATGATATTCTTAATGAACAATTATATATGAGGTAAAATTCACTGTGATAAATGCACCAATTATTCATTGATAATATTACATTCAATTTATTTTTAATCATAACACATGTTTTTTTATTGCATCATCATGAATATCTTCCTATTTGATTATATGTGTGGCTCAACGCTATCCAAACTTTCTGAATTTAGTTGTCTAGCTCATACGTGTGGCTCAACTTGTAACTTTTTGCTATTATTACCAATATAAGAATATTAAAAAAAAAAATTGAAAGATAAAATGATCACATGTGAATATTTTATTTGAAAAAAAGGACTAAAAAATAAATTCATCACTAAAAAATATTGTGTTTCAAACCACTTCAAATACTTTAATAAAACACATGTATGCAAATATAAAAGTGTCCCAAATAGAAATTAGAAATTGTTGAGTCATCTACAAGGTCCCCTTGAAAATTTCACACCATTAGATTTATTTTTCATCCTTGATCTCTTATTAGTTGCACAATCTTTCAAATGTTTCTTCTTTGAAAACTCTTAGTCCTACAACTTTCATTAAAATGATTACCAAGAGTCTATTTATTATTCATATTTATTTTTCCTTACTAATGAGTATCCTCTAAGGCTTCTAGGACCCTCTTACCTATCCATTTTCTTATTACCATTCAAGAATGTCTTTTCTATGAAAATGTATCATAACACTCCCAATTATGATTTAGTGTTAATGAAACCTAGTTTCTTCAACAAAATGCACAAAATAACTATGAACTTTGAGAATGGAAGGAAACCGAAAAAATTAGGGTGAAGTATTCTTAGTCTTGTAGAATGCTTACATGTTATTAATTTTGTATTTTCCCTATAGAACCACTCATCCCTAGATAAAACTTATGAGGGTGATTATGATGAAAGGCACATGTTGGACCAAAGAAGTGAGCCTATAAATGTTTTAGAAGGGATGTCCTGGCATCAATATTATTTAGAGTATGATAATTTTTGGCCTGATAGGTTGTTGACATATTACAAGTGAAGGTAGTTTCTAACCCATCCTAATTGGAGCTTTCATAGTATGGTTCTCTAGTGTATAATTAATGCCACAATAATCAGTCATGCCAATTTGAAGGTTCATGTTTAGGAAGGGGATATTCCTAATAATAGAGAGAGGGGCTACTATCAGGGGAGATGGAAATACATGTACTATGGTTAGTAAACAAAGAGGAGGAGATCAGGGAGCTTCATGATATTCTAGTAGTGAGCTGACAAAGTCCCCATCACAAAAGGAAGCTAGGATGGTATTGAAGTGAATGCAAAAACAAGGGGTTTAAATTATCATCCAACAAATGAAAAAGAAGGAGGGAGAAAGGGACCTAAGAAAGTCTCCATGGAAATGAAACCAAAAAGAAAGAGATATAGAGGGAACCTAGGGTATAAGGTTGTAAGATGAAACAAATGCTAGGAAAGGACATGGTCCTATGACTAAATGTCCTCGGTAAGAGATCCTAATGAATCCATAGGATCTTGAACACTTAGAGGGATAAGGAAGAAGGTAGAAGACGTTGGAAATCAAATATCTACTGGGAGGGGCAGGGTGAATCAATAATGCTATGGTTTCAAAAAAATTCTTCAAAATAAAAAAATAATTTGTAATCCATCATAACTCAATAGATCTAAATATGTAAACTCAACATAAAACTAACACACAAAAAAACATAACAAATATCAAGAAAATTGTGCACAAGGAGATAAGAATTTTTAGTGGAAACCCTCAAGGGGAGAAAAACCACCTTGTTGTTGTTTCATTGCTCTAAATATTCTATCATCAGTCAAACAAATACATTACATAGATTAGTTAGCCACTACCAGTTGGGAGACACAACCCCTACTACAGTTTATTAGCCGCCACCAGCTAGAAGACCCCAACCTCCTATCAATTGTTTTTTGGCTACTACTAACAAGAAGTCATACTCCTATCTTGGCAAGCCACCACTTGCTGGAGACCCCAACCTCCTCAACCTCTATGTGGACCTTGTTTCAGAATTTTCAGATTGGGCCCAATATGATCTGCTCAACATGCACATTACAATAACATCTCAAGTCTGTAACTCAATATCTAACACTTTCTTGATCAATGCTATAGGTATACAAGAGGCATCATTATGCATTGTACTTCTACATCCCCCAACACTAGCATAATACATTTATAATTTTCTTCTCATCACAATGGACCAAATCAAAACATTAATTACCTTCTATACCTCATAATGAATATATCAAATAAAATAAATTAATTAACCATTAATCTCTCACACCAAATACCATGGATAAAATTCTTGGTAATTTCCCATGGTTTTTGTTTTCTGCTTTTAATACTCAACACTACATAGCCAAACACCTACAACCAATCGAATACATGCATGACAAAACACTTGCAACCAATCAAACACAAGTTGCAAGGTTGACATTTCAATTCCAACCAAACACTACCGGTGCCAACAAGATCCCCCTTTGGTGTTGATGTCAACCGACAACCACACCAAACTTAAGTGGTTGTGTCATTCTCCCCCTTTGACATCAATGGAAAAGGGTTATGGATGAAAAGATGACATCAATGTTAACAATGCCAATAATCATCCACTTGTCACATAGATGATAAATATGTATAGTATACTCCCCCTGGACACATGCTAACTGTTGTCACTCCCAGAGACAACCTTGGATTGCTAACAAGACCAGTGCCTTGGCACATCTAGATTTTGCGTGTCTCGTAAGATTCTCAAGTGATTGGAGACATCACATATACTTTTTAAATGTATATATATAAGTGAAATGGGTTGGTTCATTCATCTAAGGAGTAAGCCATGGATTTTTGGTATTTCTTCACATGTACAAATCGCAGAAATATAAGCATAAAATAGTGGAGGCTGAGTAGTTCAAGGACTTACAGTTTAATAAGCTTTTGCAGAGTTATGAGAGAGGATAAGGAGAAGGAGTAACTCATCAGATAGAGGTTAACACATAAAAAATTCTACACTTATCACATAGATCTTGAGGCATCAATAATTTCTACACTTGTCTGTGTTACAGGTGGATATAATGGATAAAAGAGGGACTGAACGCTATGATTCGTGTAGCGCAAGTTTAAAGATATAATTTCAATAACCTATATAGGCACATGCATTAATAAGTCAATACAAATGAATATGTGAGGAAGTATGAAATAATTCTAGCAGTTATGATTGCATGAATTCAGAGAACAAGCATGAACAAAATGGGTTTTAACAGAGAAATAACATACTGTAATACTCGAAGGGGGAATCCCCACCATTTACTTGATATTCTGAAAGATCTGTACTATAAAGTCATACAATGTGAAAATAACGTGCAATGTTTTATTTAGAATTTGTGAACCTTTGTGAAGTGTTTCTTCCCCCTATTTATTTGGAGAGGGGGAACACTGAACATTTATTACATCAAAATATCTTCGGCCAAGTATCAATTTTCAGGTTGACTAGCTGTCTCGGCCAAGGATGGCTCTATGACCCAAAAGCATTACAAAATATTAAATGCCTCATTACATGACAACACATTGCAGGATACAAATTAGTTAATCGATCAGATAAAAATGTTAACAAAACATATTCATGCCCATCCCTGCGATCGCTTCTGCTTCAGGTTGTAGTTTTCTCACATTATGGCCTCTTGTATTTCTCAGCCGACTCCTATCATTTCTGCCTTTACTGCTTGAACCATTCATCCTTCAAAGTTGGGAGTGGGCACTATCAGTTTCATGTCGCAGCACTGAAGCAGAGGACCCTTGGGCGGTACTTCGTTTTCTCTCTGTATGGGGGCACCATGTTGGATAATCAATTCTTCCCAAGCTACCAAGTCCTCGTTTACTTCTGTCAAGGATGACCTTGGTTTCATGTCACAGAGGGCCTTTCTAGATCAACCCATGCCAGATTTGAATGCTCCATCTTCCTTATTAAATGCCACAGTTGCTGACCCATCTGCCTTCAAAGCCCTGTACCATACTATCGAGTCTTAATGATAGTGAGACTTTTACTCTGGAAGGCGCTGCAGGACAACGATCTCTGATGCTCCTTGGCCCCCTTTGGTTTAACATCTGCCTTCATTTCTTCTCATAATACTGGGGGCGTTGTTACCAGGTGCTTAGTCCCTGGGTGCTAGGGCCTTTAGCGAGAGAGAGTGTGACGATGAGAGGTTTTCGAAGGGGGCATGAGTGGTAAGTGGTAAGTGATGTGGGGGGGGGGGGTGCAAAATGATATGAGAGGGACATGTAGCGGAGGGGCCTGGCTAGGAAACCACTTTTCAAACCCCTCCCCCCGCCGATAAAGGGAAACATGGTTTGGGGGGGGGAGGGGTTGGGGGCGAAAAGGCCTAGGAGTTGTTGATTTGGGTCGTCTGGAGATGGGGGTTGTTTATTGAGCATGCAGCCTTTCAAAAGGATGGACCCGATAGCCTTTTAACTCCATTGTATAAAATATCGTGTCTGAGGAGTTCCCGCATATCGCAATCGCAAGCTGAGAGGGACTTCGACAGACGAGGAACCTTTGTTTTATGTGATCTCCGATTGCAGGATTGATGGCGTCATTAGCACCACGTGACACCTCCTGAGTGGTATACATGTCACACGGAAATTCCCCCATAGGACCCCTGAAAAAGTCGAATCTGCGTGCCACGTATCCTCTATACTGCCCCGTCATGCTGATGTCAATTTCCCTATGGATTCATCTGGACCAATGGTGCTTTGCCACGTGGCCCCCTGGAGGAGAGAGAAAAGGTCTACCTGCCTCTAGTTTTGTAACTAATTTCCTTTTTAAAATGAAATTGGCTCCTCCCAGTGCTTTAACACTAAAGCTTAATTCTCGAAGATATTCATGACGAAGTGCTTGCGTGCACCCTTTTGTACCTGTGATCACCAATATGCGATATCAGCGCTCTCCATCGTGAACCGCCAATACGCTATGCTCCATGGGCCTCCGAATGTCGATTTTTGATTTGCGATATCGGCGATCGACGGATCGCAACTTTCGATGCCTTCCACTGTTGCTATTCCAGAAAGGCCCCGATTGCGATTTGCGATTGGCTTGACTCTTAGCCATTTTTTATTTGTTTTTTGGCTTTGAAAGGGTATCTTCAACCTGCTCTAACTTATGATCCAAGGGTCTGTTTTTGGACTTCCACCTACTATTGGAAAGATTATTCCGAGCACTATGTAATGGAGAGGATCCGATTTGGATTTGAGTGCTTTTGTGGCCTAGAATATGGATTCAAACTTCATTTCTCTTTGGCAGCTTTGATCAACTGAAACTCATACTGTAATGAGTGACAACACTAACTCTGAAAAAGATGACATGACCAAACATTTTCTCTCCATAACATACACAAAAATATATGCCCAATACATACATGGCAACAAGTAATACATGGACCATTAAGTAATAACAACAAACTCTAGTCAATAATACTATTCTCATCAGTCCATAGTAGCAACATACTCATACAATAGACAACATCACTCTCACCACTAACAACAACAACAACGTTGGCTCTGCAAGGAACAAACCATCAATCCTTGCACAAAACAACTTTGCAACATACTCTCTCATCAACAATAATACATACTAATGAAAGCTTGGTAGCAATACCATTATGTCCAAATCTGATTAACAACTCCACACTAACACAATCACTATATTAGTCATGTGATTCTCTTCTGCAGAACATACTCCCCCCCTAAACATGCATTAGGGGAGAAAACAACTCCATGATTGTTGTACAATAACCATTGCCATTTCCTTCTTCCCACAATGCAAAAATGTCGTAAACTAGAGCAATGAACCAAATACCAAATGATGCACATGAAATACAGGGCTTTATCATCAATGGCAAGGAAATATCAATAGCCTATACATAACTACAATTAGACTCAATACTCTTTCTCCCATGAATTCTTAACACCAAGACCATTCTATCATCATCCAAATGAAGAGAAAAACATTGTTACATGGCTATAATATTGTATACACATGTTCTTACATGGAAGATTCATATGACTCATTGCAATGTATGGTGAAGTTAAGACTCTCAATAACTCAAATTATACAATTAATTTTCTCATACTCAAACCCTCATGTCAACTCACATTTGCCTGTAACACCCTCATCCCACATTTACCCAAGCAACCGGGATAAACATGCGAAGGGAGGCCACTATGATATGGTTTTCCCTGCTAAGTCATGTTAAGGAAGTGGAACCGATGGAAAATACCATATAGACATTCAACATCAGATATAGGACCCTTAGGAACCAATCCAATACTTTAAATAGCTTGCCCCTGGGTCCCACTGAATTTTTGGAAAACTTAAGCCTCAATTGCTCTCATGCTATAGGCATGAGAATGCCTAGAAACCCAAAGTCGCTCTCACAGGCTTGTATGCCAATCATGAGAGACTAAATTACTAGTGCTATGCTAGCAACCCCAGGATTTGAGCTACTTTTTCAAGCCCAAAGCCCAGGTTGTTGCTCAGAATTAAACCATCTCTTCAGAACAGTAAAATAACATGGAAATGACAATATTAAAGAAAATACTTGTTTAATACCTTGACTAGACCACTACTAGCCATGACAGGAATTTCGTCAAACATATCACGAATATGTAATCTACAGGTGTAAATAACAGTTCTGAGCATAGGGGTCTCATACTTAGCTGAGAATCGCTAAGAACCATTGATGCCTCAATACATCAACTTCCATTCCATACATTAGGTCATAGATACATTGATCATTCAATTACAAGTAAAAACATGATGAAAGCCATACATGGCTATTGTCATAAAACACATACATAACCAACATAATAGCAGCATAAATACTCATGAAAGTACAACCATATAGACCACATATAATCCATCAAAATTCTCATAGAAATACAAGGAGAAATAACCTTTCATTAATGATGCAAAATCCAAACCTGGGATGGGACTTCCACATTCCACCTGACTGTAGAATGGTTGAGCCAAATCTCTCTTCAGCCATTCACCCTCGTTCCATATTCCAAGCATGAATGTGGGATATCATAGAACACATTAATCAAAACTCATCCAGGGTTTCCAGAGGCCATCCACCTCAACCCATCAAATAGTGATTCCACCTCATGACCAAACATCACAAAACCATCATCAGATTGGTCTCCATCCAAGCCTTCGAGGCTTCTAGAGCGTTTGTTCCAACCAAGGCTTACAGGACTAGTAACTCAACCCACAACTGCCACTAGAATTTTAGATCATTTTTCCAACCAAGGCTTCTAGGACTAGTAACTCAACCCGACCTATTACACGACTTCCAGAGCATTTTCCAAACCAAGGGTTCCAGGAAATAATAACTCAACCCAAGCTAAGGAAACATGAGAACCAACCAAAAACAAATAATGAAAGTAAACCCACAATCACCATGGCTATCCAAGAAATGGAAAGGCTAGGAAATCCACTGTCAATCCATGCAATCCTCCATGCCAATGACAGATCATGACCAAGAATCCACATGCATATGCCATGCATGCCAAAACTAGTGAAGAAAACATACATGCAACTTGGTACCTGCAAGAAAATTTGATGTAGCTGCTAATCCTGATGCCCTCTTGCACTTTCCTACTCTTCCTTTGCCTTCTTGCTCCAAGGATCCAAGTATGCCACACCCACCAAGAGAGCTCCAAGAAAAATCTAAGTCTCCACGAGTATGAGAGAGAGAGAGAGAATAATGAGAGAGCTCCAAAACTAAACTGACAAAAGGTTACCAACTGATCCTCATAAGCCTTTTTATGAATGAGGCCTCTATTTTCTTCATTTTCCATTTTTTCCTTTAATTTCCTCCTCACATGCAACCTGTGACCTTTCACCTCCCTTTTCTCCTAATTTCCATTATTTTCATAAATAAATGTGCAAAATGCCATTTTTCCTTCCCAAAGCCTTAGCCATTGCCTTTGCCAATTTCCTTAGCCATAAACAATCACAAGTGATCCCCATCACTAGGATTTTTCCCAAAATTCATCTTGGAATAAGTGTCCCATCAACTGTGGTTATTATTTTTCCTTTATTTACTTTTATTACATGGAATTTTCACCAGGGTTGTTACACCACCATTATCTCAACAATGAGAAAGACGCGACAACAACATTACATGGTTTAATAAAATATAAGGCAGGAATATAGATTTCTGCAACATAAAATTCATACAAGAACATTAGTCCTTCAACATCAAGAACATGACGATGTGTTCACTCCCAAGTTCATGCATATATAAAACACAGATATATAAACTACTACAACACTCCTCAATATGTGCTTAGTTGATCCACGCCATCACAAATATGTCAACATACAAGATAACTTCTCAAACTCTGCTCAAGCACTGTCATTGCATAATAATTCTGCCATTAATCTTTGCTTATAGATACCCAGCATCAGTCCAATCACACTCTTCCTCCTAACACTAGAAATATTTTTTCATTCACACTATGAAACACCAAATTCCACTACCATATGCATTCTTCAGCCATCATTCCATCATACCTCTTCTACAAAATGTGCATGGTATATGCACTATGCAACTAAATTCACTCAATTTGATGAATCCTTGCACACATAATCAAGGTTCAATGCACACAATATTATAAAACTTAGCTTATCGAAGTATACCCAAGTAGAAACCATATAGTGTGCATGCAATCTTGTCCTAGGATGCTCATTCAATTGGACATATGTATAGATCCTTGCAAAAATTCTCAAGGAAAACAAATTCAATACAGTAATCTCAAACTAATACTTCAACTTTCATGGCAACTTTATGGTGCATACAAAATAATGAGTCATCAACATCTATTATTGGAATGATAGTGCAAACAATTTGATTATGTATTCAGTCATATATAGATTTGATGTGTCTATTGACTATTGTGTGGTGCCCATATGTCTAAGAGACATTGAAAAATTATATGGTGCACTCAAAAGAAGTTACAAAGGTTAGTGGTGCATATAAACATGAAGAACCTTCAACCATTAAAATATAGTGTGCATATGCAACCTACTATCAAAACTCCATGTGTATTGGCTCTCATCCTCTACAGGGGACGTGTACTAATACTAAACACTCCTCAGCAAAACACTTTTCCATTAATTTAATACCCAACACACTTCCTTTCATGCAAAATCTGGCTATGACCAATAAGTAAATCTATGCACATAATTATACATAGCTACAAGAATAATTTCTTGGCTTAACATTGGGAATTTCACATAAAAACTCACAGGAAATTGCACTTGTGATTGCTTTGTCCATGAGAAATGCACTCCCTCTATTATTCAAACTCTTCTACTGACTCATCACACTGAATATGTGTTTGATCTCACACCATCACATGTCCATAATATGTGTTCCCTTATTTCATACACTCAAGAAGAAAAAATTCTTGCACACTAATGTAAGTCATTTATCATAACACCAATCCACTACTATGATCACATAGAAGGTTAATGCATTCAGACCATCATATACTAGAGGTATCTCTCCACTAACATTTACCATAGAGACTGGATCAACCACATAGACCACTAACTCGACATCTAATTTGTTTAATGTGTTCACATCTCTTCTTGGAACCATTGTGAACCTTGAGACCCGATCAAGGCATTTCTTGAACAACAAATACAAAATGATTTAATGTCTTCACATCTCCTTTATTTTGGAACATTAAGATCATGACCATTGTGAACCTTGAGATGAAATCCATTCAACCATTAGAGACCCAACAAAATGACCAAATTGATGAATTAAATTCAATAATAATAAGACCAAATTAGTAATGATTAATCATAATCATGTTTTTTGGGCCACTCAATTACATCCAATACCATAACGATGGATCTAGTCAATTACTAAGGAAACCACCATTGCGTTCATATCATTCTAGATCATAATTGATTCACGATTAACATAACAATTATTTTGTGATATTTTTCTCCACTAGTATCAACTTCATAGTACATATTATTTGATTGATCCTTGACACTTTCTCATATCTCAAATTGCACACTACTCAACTAAACTCTAAGGAGACTTCTAGCACACATCACTATGCGCGCAATTTATGCTATACACATTCAAATGAAGGGTCAAATCAACCCAATTAACTCTGATAAGATCGATTCACACTTCAAAATTGTTACTAAAGCTCCCCATCTAATTCCTCCTCCTCATCAAATCATATGTGCACAAGAGTACAACCATCTCAGATTTCTCATTTTGTTTCAACTGACAACCATTACATCACTCCTTTGCAATATATATTCATTAACTCTCTCTTTGTTGTAGCAATTTATAACATACTCGTGCCACCACTAATCAATTTCCTCTTCTGCGAAGGTAGCCAAGTGGATCACATGAGAGTGACCAAGACCATGCATTAAACATAAACTACTATATGAGAAGGATTGGATTAAGTTGATCAAATCAAATTGGTGGAGGAATGACCTGATCACTCCATAGATTACGACTTCATTTTAGCATCAACACAAAAACTTTACACTGAGGTAGTGAAATGATAAGACAATCTTCATTTTCTCGAAGGAGCTCCCCCTAAACTCATGTGTCTTTTGCTACATGCTCCCCCTGAGACCGAGTTGGATTTAATGTCCCTTTGAAGCCTCTTGATGCTCCTTCTTTCTCCAAACCCTAATTTGTTTCTTTCTAGTCTGAGGATATTCTTCGAACTTCCTTTTCGATTCACTATGCATAAATTTCTTATTTTAATTGGATCACACAATGGAACTCGACGGTTTTCAATCTTTGGCCATGTGCATAAGATTATAAAAAATAAAACATCTTATGTGCCCAAGAAATAGAGGAAAGGGCTCAAATATTTTGTTGATCTGCCTTCTAATCTTCTTCATCTTTGCATCAACCTTGTAATACTTACCCTTATGCCCAAAAACATGACACAAGTAACAACAACCATAAAACAAACCATTATATGTAATGACTGATGGGAGTGATCTTCTTTGGATGATTGCTTGAGAATGATCCTTGTTTTATTGCTTGTTTTGTTGAGAAAATTTAATCTTTCTGCTTCTACAATCAGTTGAAATGTGTCAAATTTTTTACAACTGAAACATCTAACATTTCTTACACCTTTTCTTGACACAATATTTGACTCTTGACTTTTATGTTGGTTCTCTTTCTTGTTGCAACAAGCTTCTACTTTAGGCTTTTTTGGTTGTTGCTTCATTAGCTCCCTTTGAGTTGGATCTGCTCTTTTCTAACCCTTCTATTGTTAAAACCACCTCGACCTTTAATTTTTCACAATGGTTGATCTGATCTTTGAGCTAGCTACCAGTCTCCTCTTTAGTTCTCCTTGCTTCCTCCAACTTAGTTTTTAGGTCCACAATTTTTTTCTAGAAATCATACTCTCTTTCTTCAAGTATTTGGAGAAGCTTTTTCAAATCTTTGTTTTCTGCTGAGAGTTTCTTTATTTCTGCCAACATTGAGCTAAGTTGAGCTTGATCTTCAACCAATCTCGTATTTTCTCCATCATTTCTCTAGATTTCTTCTCCATGTAGTGCATGTAACCTATCCCATATCTCTCTTGTATTCTTGAGATCCATTATTTTCTCAACATCCAGATCTTGAAGATTATCATACATTACACATATGGCTTGTGTATCCCATAGATGAGCTTGTTTTGAAGGGGGTTTATCACCATAACCATTTATCACCACTTTCCAAACTTCAGATCCTTAAGCAAATATTTCCGACTTTACCTTCTCTCATCACGTTCGGTAATTTGGGGCATTGAGCAATGGAGTAGCTTGATAACCCATGGTTCACCCAAATCCACCTTGTAGTGAATAAGTTGCAACAAAAGCCACCAACTCTAATATCAATTGCTGGAAATCAGATCACTACTAGGGTTGCAAAAAATTTCTTCAAAATGAAAAACAATTAATAATCGAAGATAACTCAATAGATATGAATATGTAAAATCAGCATAATACTAACACATAAATACCATAACAGATATCAAGAAAATTATGCACAATGAGACACAAAGATTTTTGGTGGAAACCCTCAAGGGGAGAAAAACCAACCTGTTGTTGTTGCATTGCTATAAATCTTCTAGTCAAACAGATACATTACATAGATTAGCCAACCACTACTAGCTAGGAGACATGACTACTACTACAGTTTGTTGGTTACCACTAGGTAGAAGGCCCCAGCCTCCTATCAATTGTTTGTTGGCCACTACTAGCAAGAAGCCATACTCCTAGCACTCATACCAAATATCACAGGAAAAATCCTTGGTAATTTCCTGTTCTACTCTCAACACTCAACATTGCATAGCCAAACACCTACAACCAATCGAACATACACATAATCAAACACCTACAACCAATCAAACACATGCTACAAGGTTGACATCAATGCCAACCAAACACTACTACTGCCAAAAAGCCAGAAGTGGTGAAGGACTACATTGTCCAAAGAACAAAAAGGAATGTAGAGGGAGAAGAAAGGAAAGATCCTTTGCTTAAGAGAGAATAAAGCTGACAAGAACTCTTCCAAAAGATTGCCAAATCATATTAGATGAATAGATTCATGTTAGGAAAAGCAATAGAGGGTGAAGATGGAACACCACCCTATGACACATCATCAATAAAGAAAAAGTCCATCACTACTAGAATTTAGAACAAAACTAAGAAACCTAAAATAAAAATAAAAATAGGAAAACAAAAATCTACTACATTAATTAGGATTGTAGCTCTTTAATTATATTAATGATATATTATTAAAATACTTAAATTTTATTAAAAAAAATAGCCTCGTAAATTGGCAAACAAAACCAAATTAATAAGTCATTAGTGAGTTCAAAATCCTAAGAATTATAACAACTATGAAAAATATGAAAGGAACTTAGTTGGTGAAATTAATTATACTAAATTTTAAATGCTAATTGTAATTGTAATTCAAAAAAAGCACATCCTATTAAAATGACTTAATCATAAAATATATACTATTAATTTACTTATGAGATGTAGCCTTTCCTTGGTGCTAAGCGTTATTCAATGTGGACCTTTTCTAGCAGCGCTGGCGGGAAGCTGGCAAAAGAATTTCGCTAAGAAACGGAAAGTTTTGTGCTGCCAGCAGATGTCGAAAACCCTTGAGGTAAACAAAAGTGTAACGATATTTCGTACCAAATTCCAATCTGAAAGGCACAGGGCCGCAACATGCAGGAAAATGGCGCGTTTTGAATAATCTTTATTTTACGGATAAGTTTGGTATTTCATCTGGCATCGATCAAGTAAGTAGGTAGGCGAAGATAAACACATATTCTATGAGGCCAAGTTAGATAGTTAAGCCTCAAAAAATATATATATATTCTATTCTTCTTCTGGTTGTGTGACTTTTTAAAATTTTGACTCTTTTAAAATAAACACACGCCTCCAATCCTCAGTCCAATTACCAAATAAAAGATATGCCTCCACTTTTTCTTCTCCCAAATTCTTCATCCAGGAGCAAAGTCTATTCCTTCGTACATCATGTAAAATATGCTGTTAAATTAAATTTGCACAGCCTAAGATCTAAGCAACGTAAGAGTCAGCTAATTCGAACTCGAGACCCCGTGAAAAAAATGACCTAACACTAGTACACTGAACTGCACTGGACGCTAATGGCTCCAACACCTTTTTATACCATGGAACCACTTCCAACCCTATCGACATATTCCTATACATTTAAATATAGCTACCTTCATCCCATTGATTTATAGCCCAACTTTCATGTCCCTGGACTTAATTTTCTAAAGACAGCCCACACATAAGTAGGAACTCCAATCTCAAACGGTTCTTGCCTGGACGACTATTACAGGAATTGAGAATGGCTGGCCTGATTGATCCTCTTACTAGTAAACTTTTGGATAAAGCGTTCACCGAAATGGGAAGGGTCGCTAACATCATTTTTTTCAGCAAAACATGGGGCAAAGAGCTGAAGAATATGTTGTTGTTGCTAAAGCCTACCATTGATGAAATTTCTAAGAGAATTTCTGAATCAGATTTATCACCTGATAGAGGCAAGCAATTCAAAGGCTTTCAAGCAGACCTGCAAGATGGCCTTCGCCTCGTAGAAAATTTAGAGAAAATACACAGCTTTGATATATTCAGAAAGTACCGATATGGAAAGAAAGTTTTGAAGTTTCAAAGGAAAGTCTACGATTTCCTTCTTATTCAAGGTCCGCCCAATGTTACCCTTGATTTGCAGAAACTAAGTGAAGATATTAGGGATTTATGCCAACGATTCCGTCCATTTGAAAGACTAATTGAGAATGTCAGGATGACTACTAATCCCATTTCCAATAGCCTCGTCCTTCAAAAAATCGAGACAATTCAGGTATTTCAGAACCCCATTGATGCCATGCCTGAAACTTCAGTCATCTGCACCTACCAAGCCCCTGACATGCCAAACTTTGTAGTGGGGTTGAATAATCCTATCAATGCTCTCAAAAAAATTCTATTGCAGAATGGTGTTAATATCGTTGGAGTAACAGGGATGGGTGGGAGTGGCAAAACCACTCTTGCTTCAATGCTTTGCAACGATACCCAAGTCCAATGTAATAAATTTCCACTCTTTTTAAATTTGTTGTCCAAGCTTCCATTTTATGTTCTCACCTTCAGGAACTTTGTAATGGTTATTCTCTTTGTGATTTTCAGATTTCTTCCAAAACAATATAGTTTTCATTACCGTCTCACAATTTCCAAATGTAAAGGGTCTTTTGGACACTATGTGGGATAAGATAATAGGTCCCCATAGGCCTGATTTCCAGAGCATAGAGGATGCACACAACCAACTGCAGAAAAATCTTAGTTTGAAAGCACATCATCCAACTTTGGTGGTTTTGGATGATGTTTGGCCTGGACCAAATGTGGATCAGTTGTTGTTTGAAGCAAAAGGATATAAGACAGTTATCACAACCAGGCAGAATTCCACTATTCCTAAGAGAAGCGATGCCCGGCTTTACAGCATGCCTATGCTGGAGGACGGTAATGCCCTCTCACTTTTCTGCTTTTGGGCCTTTAATCAGACTTCGATTCCAGCAACAGAAAAAGAGGATCTTATTAAACAGGTATGAACTAGATATACTATTTATAAGGATCTGTCTAAGTTTTGAACTAGATATACTATTCATAAGGAGCTGTCTAAGTTTTGGAGTTAGGAGCTGTCTAAGTTTTGGAGTTTTCAGTTGGAATAGGGTGAAACAATTTTTGATCAATTGATGTTTTTTTGTTACTTAAAATTCATTTAAATCTATTTCTGAATGTATAAATGGATTCAACACCTTCAAAATTATTGAGCACTTAGATTGTGCAGAGGTCACAAATCAAACTTCTCATTTCAACAAATTTTAAACGGATTTTCAAACAAATTAACCCAAAAACTTGTGCCCAAAAGCCTCCAAAACTTAGAACAATTACACTATGTCTAGATATCTTAACTATTTAGCTATTCAGCATCTTCTGATAACACTTCTCATGTTATCAGATTACCATTTTGCAATCTATATTCAAATTTGCAACTTCAAATGCAAACTTTTGTGTATAATAGAACTCCAGCAAAAGTTGTCATTTATGCAGAAAAATAACGAAATCTTAACTTGTACTAAGTTTTGTAGATTGTAGCAGAGTGCAAGGGTTTACCACTTGCCCTTAAAGTGATTGGAAGTTGCTTGCGCGGTGAGCCCCAGCCAGTTTGGGAAAGTGCCAAGGCTAAGCTTTCCCGAGGAGAACATATATCAGACTATCACAGAGATAACCTTATTAATCGCTTGGAAATGAGTATAGATGTACTTGACAATGAACAGAAGCAGTGCTTTCTGGACTTGGGGGCATTTCCCAAAGGTAGAAAGCTCAGCGTAGATTTGTTATTGGACATTTGGGTATATGTCCACGGCATGGAATGGCAGGATGCTTTTGTGATCTTGTTAGAACTTGCAAAAAGAAATCTCCTAAATCTCACCAGTGATCCAGGGTATGAAACTTGTTTGCATTCTGTAAATTTTTTCATTGCTTCGCCATTTTACCATATGTTTTTGAACATAAATTCCTGTGCTTGTCGCATCCTTCCATAAAGAATGAATATTTTAACATATGCTAAAATGGAAAGTAAGGAAAATTTAAGGCTTCAGTTTATTTACAAAATTTCTGAAAGAATCACAAAAAAGGAGGGTAAGATAAATCAAAGTAGATATAAAAGAGGGGATTTCAGAGTTTATCATAGGTTTTTTTGGTTAATTCATCGAGGATTTGATGTGTTAGGAGTCCAGCCATCTCATGTAACTGTTCCTCGGAGCTTTCATTTTCTCAACATGATATAATGCGGGATTTAGCCTGCAGTCTGACACGCCAGGATAGTAAGAGACTTTTCATGCCTCACAAGGAGACTAAAATTACCACAGAATGTCTAAGAACTCTCACAGATAAGTCATCTGAGGCTCGGTTTCTTTCAATTCATACAGGTCAGGCCGCTGAAATTTCTTTCTTTCCCTTTTAGGGCCTAAACATTGAATAAGTATTTTTGCAAACTTAGTTAAGTGTTTTACAAGCATTTTTTCCACATATTAAATTGACTTTCATATTTCCGGGACATGTAGATTCAATGCAGGAGCAAGATTGGTGTCCAATAGATTTTCCTCAGGTGGAAGCTTTGGTTCTATTCTTTGCCGCAAGTCAATACTGTCTTCCAAAATTTTTACAGACCATGCCAAAACTGAAGGTTCTTATAATATATAATTACAGTTCGAAACGTGCAGTGCTTCAAGGGCTGCAATGCTTTGGTTCACATACTCAGATTAAGTCAGTGCTACTTGAGAAGTTGATTGTGTTTCCTCTTTATGAGTACTGTAGATCATGGGAGAACTTGGAAAAGTTGTCTGTATGCCTATGTGAGGGTTTCAAAAATATGACTCTATTGGATAGGGAACATCTCTTAAAGTTTCCAAAGATTGTAGATATTAATCTGGATCACTGTAGTGACATGGAAGAATTTCCATGGAAAATATGCAACTTAACTTCCCTCCAGAGGTTGTCTGTCACTAATTGCCATCTGATCCAAAAGTTACCTGATGACTTGGGGAGGTTAAGGTCACTCACAGTGTTGAGGCTGTCGGCCTGTCCAAGCTTGTCAATGCTTCCACCTTGTATTTGTAAACTTGAGCAATTAGAATTTCTTGATCTTTCAGCCTGCAGGTGCTTGAGGGACTTTCCCATGGAGTTTGGTCAGCTATCAAACTTAAAGACGTTGGACATGAAGGAGTGCTCTGGACTGAAGAAGTTGCCTAAAGCATTAGGCAAACTAAGATCTTTATCACGTGTAATCTGTGATGAAAACATGGAAAAACAGTGGCGGTCTATCAAAGCCTCTGCCATGCCTACTCTCACAATTGATGTTGTCGAAGAATGCTTTAATTTGGACTGGCTTGATCCCTAAATCTTTTTAAAGGAATGTTTTTCCTTGTCAGCAACTTTAGGAATGATGTAGAATTTTGAAAGAACCGAAGATTTTCCGGATTACAATGGTTTACCGTATAATGAATGTGGGTCTTTTACTTTCACATCTATTCTAAATATGGTACTTGCACATCTATTCTAAATATGGAAATTCTAGAGGTTACGAAATTTGTGATTATTGATGGTAGTGATTCACTGATTTAACTTAACATAAAATGTCAAAAATTTTGAGTGTGAATTTATTTTAGAATGCAAAAAATAATATGTAATTTTTCATTATTTAAATTGTATTTTTGATATAACTAATTAAATAAGTATAACTACATTTTTTATTTAGAAAATATTTTTATTTTATTTTAAAAAAGACATTTTTCAATCCAAATTAAACACGAACATACCCTTCACAATAGATTATAAAATGAACTTTTAAATTCAATTAAAAACAATGTGGAAAATTATTATTATTCTAATTCTAGATTTAAGTCACTAAATTACAGGTAAGAAAATTGTACGTGACTTTAACAAATCGTTTTAACTTTTTCCTCTGTTCAAGGCAACTTTTTCTGTATAGTACATAATTTTTTAATGTTTTTTGTAACCTGAAAAATTCAAAAAATCTGTGCAATATATGTCTCACTTCAACCACATTAAAATGATGTTTTGAATCGATTCAAATAAATGATGTTTTGAATCGATTCGAATAATCTAACGATGCAAATTTTAACATATTTATTTAGATTACCAGGAAAGTGATAAAAGTGTGTTATATTAAATATGAAAAATTAATTATTAAAAAATTTAACCTGAAAAATTCAAAATCTATCTGCAATATATGTCTCACTTCAACCACATTAAAATGATATTTTGAATCGATTCAAATAAATGATGTTTTGAATAATCTAACGATGCAAATTTTAACATATTTATTTAGATTACAAAGAAAGTGTCAAATTTGAAAGGATAGAAGTGTGTTATATTAAATATGAAAAATTAATTAATGAGATTAATGATGAAGAATATTTTTTTTTCCTAAATAGTTATAGATTTAAAGGCATTTATAAATTATATTTTTTTTCCTAAATAGTTATAGATTTAAAGATATTTATAAATTATAGTAATTAAATTCTATCTTTTATCTAGGAAATAAAAAATCTAATAATTTTGAATTATTTTATTAATGTTTGTATTATTTAATTTATAGTTTTGATTGTTTAAATTTAGGTTTTCAACTTATAAACAAAATATAAAGTTTTGATTTTGGTTTTCTATCAAATTATTAATTTATGTTTGTAAATTTATTTAAAAATTTAATATAAAATTTTGATTATTGATTTCGATTAGATCTGTAACACTTTTCTCTCACATCTATCCAAGTAATCGGTTAATTGGGGTAAATATGCGACGAGAAGTTACTATGATATGATTTGACCTCTTAAGTCACCTTAAGGAAGTGGAACTGATGGAAACACGCCATACAAACCTTCCATATCAACAACATGACTCCCAAGAGCCAACCCAACCACTCATGTAATCAACCCTTGAGACCAACTGAAGTTTTAGACCATTAAACCCTCGGACAAGCATGCATCGAGGAGGCTCTAGATGCTCCCAAAACATGGGTACGCATGCGTCCAGGGATTTTTTTGCCCAATGTTATGGCTGCATCCCTGGGATTTGAGCCAATTTTTTAGGCCCAAAGCCCAGTTCATCGCCCAGAACTTAATGACACCTTCAGGAATGGAAGATAACAACATAACAATCATACAAAAGCAATTACTTGAACAAGGACTCAACTGGAACCTTACTAGCCATGAATGACATTTCGTCAAACATGTCATATATATGTAATTTACAAGTTTAAAAAATAGATCCGAGCATACAATCTCATACTCATCTGAGAATCTCTAAGAAACATTGATGCCTGAACACAATAATTGCAGTTTCATCCATTAGGCCATAGATACATTGTTCATTCATTTACAAGTAAAAACATGATGAGAGCCATGCATAGCCATTCTCATAATACATGTTCATAACCAACATAATAGCAGCAGAAATACCAAGGAAATCATAGCTATATCATCCACCTATAAACCAGTATAATACTCATGAA
Source organism: Pinus tabuliformis (assembly GCA_031772625.1). Lineage (NCBI taxonomy): Eukaryota > Viridiplantae > Streptophyta > Pinopsida > Pinales > Pinaceae > Pinus > Pinus tabuliformis. The sequence goes on along the minus strand of CM062820.1, from coordinate 1,048,314,240 downwards.
ATAACAAGGAGAAATAACCTCATATTAATAATGCAATGACCAACAAGTTGAGGGAGTTCCACGAACCACCTAACCGTAGACATGGCTAGGCCAAAATCCCTCTTCAGTTAGTCACCCTGTGCCATATTCCAAGAATGAATGTGGGATCTCATAAAACACATCAATCAAAAACCATCCAGGGCTTCCAGAGGCCAAACCACCTCAACCCATCAAACAGTGATCCACCTTACGGTCGGACATCAAAAAACCACCATTAGATTGGTCTCATGGGGGATTCACTCAGTGAACCTTTGAAATATCACGTGCATTTGTGGCATATTAAACAATACCCTTAATTTGACTACATATTAGAAAATCCCTATAAAAATCACATTATTTAACCCCCTACCAATATGAACCCAATACAACTTCTCAATTTAAAAAACCCCTACTTTCATTAGATATTGTAGGTATCCATTTTTTCATTAACATTTTTTATACTCCTTTATATTTTTTTCATTAACTTTAAGCTCCATTTTTACATTTTCCAATATAAAAACTCTTTACCCCTATATATCCCCCAGTATATTATGTCATTTTTTCCTCAACAAATATCCCCCAATATGAACCCATGTGGTATGATATTGTTCAACCAGTGAAGTCCCTATGATCGGTCTCTACCCAAGCCTTCCAGGGCTCCAGAGCATTTGTTCCAACAAAGGCTCCAAGACTAGTAACTCAACTCATAGCTTCCACTGGGCTCTAAAGCGTTTGTCCAACCAAGGCTTCAGGACTAGTAACTCAAACCACTAAGGGCTCTAGAGCATTTTTCCAAACAAGGCTCCAGGACTAGTAACTCAACCAAAGTTGTTACAGGGCTCCAGATCGTTTGTCCAACCAAGACTCCAGGAACTAGTAACTCAACCCAAGCTAAAAAAAACATGAGAACCAACCATAAAACAAATAAATGAACCCAAAACACCATGGCTATCTAACAAATGGCAACGTTAGGCAAATCCACTGTCAATCCAGGCAATCCTCCATGCCAATGCCAAATCACGACCAATAAACTACATGCATATGCCATGCATGCCAAAACTAGTGAGGAAAACATACATGCAACTTGGTACCTACAAGAAAAAATCGTTGTAGCTGCTAATCCCAATGTCCTCTCGTGCTTTCCTGCTCTTCCTTTTGCTTCTTGCTCCAAAAATCCAAGTATGCCACACCCTTCAAGAGTGCTCCAAGAAAAATTTAAGTGTCCAAGAGTATGAGAGAGAGAGAGAATAGAGAGAGATTTCCAAAAATAAACTGACAAAAGTCTATGAACTGATCTTCATAAGCCTTTTTATTAACGAGGCCTCTATTTTCTTCATTTTCCATTATTTTCCTTCATTTTCCTCCTCACATGCAACCTGTGACCTTTCACCTCCCTGTTCTCCTATTTTCCATTATTTTCATAAATAAATGTGCTAAAATGCCATTTTGCCTTTCCAAAGCCTTTGTCATTTCCTTTGCAAATTTTATTAGCGATTAATCAACCACAAGTGATCCTCATCACTATGTTTTTTCCCAATATTCAGCTTGGAATACGTGTCCCATCAACCATGGTTATTATTTTTCCTTTATTAACTTTTATTACATGGATATTTTCACTAGGGCTGTTACAGGACCCTCCCCCTTAGGGAAAATTGTCCTTGGTGTTCAACAACACCTACAACCAACAAGGCTGTTGTAAGCAAAACATATTGCCCATGAAGCTTTATAACTCAGCTCGTTGCAGTATTTACAATGACCATACAGTTGAGAAGCAAACTAACCTGAAAACATAACAAGTATAAAATCATAATGGCATGACACCCATACCACTTATTGGAGCTTTATAACATAGCTCATGGCAGTATTTACATCCATATACATATGTACACATACCAAACATCACCAAAACATGTACCAAAAACATATACCAAAACATTTTCTCAACCAATGAATAAGGAAGGATACATACCCTGCATCTAATCCACCATCTCCCATGTAGCTTCATCGGGCCCAAAGTGATTTCATTGCACTTTAACTTGCTCGATTGCTCGGTTCTAGAGCATGAGCATCTTTCTATGCAAAATGCACTTCGGTTTCGGCTAGAATTCTCTTTCTGGCTCCACCTGCAATACAAACCATTCAATCACATGATCAACATCTTTAACATACTTCTTAAGAAATGACACATGGAAAACATCAGGTACTTTCACTGTCGGAGGTAGTGCAAGTCGATAGTCTACTGGCCCAATCCTCTCAATAATCCTGAAAGGTCCACAAAATCGGGGTGCCAGCTTAGCACATGATCCAATCCGCAAGGAGCTCTTCTTTGGTTTGATGCACACGTACACTTGTTCCCCAGCCTGAAACTCCTTAAAAAACCTGTTCTGATATGCATAAATTTTCTGCCTATATTGTGCTACTTTCAAATTCTTCTTGATTACCTGCATTTCCTGCTCCATGACTACCAAAATGTCTGGTTTAATCAACAGCCCGTTAATTAGATCGCTCTAATTGATGGGAGTATTACAACTCCACCCATACAATACCGCAAACAGACTCATCCTTAGCGATTCTTGGTACCTATTGCTGTAAGCGAACTCTACTAGTGGAAGATACTCTTCCCACTTTCGTTGTTGATGCATCACATACATCCTCAACATGTCCTCCAATATCTTGTTGACCCTCTATGTCTGTTTGTCTTTCCGTGGATGATAAGTTGTAATAAACACCAACTCTGTGCCCAAACCTCCAAATAATTGCTTCCAAAACTTGGAAGTGAACTTGCATCCCTGTCTAATACAATCTTCTTTGGAACTCCATGCAATCTGACCACATCCCTGATGAAGACCTATGCTACATCATTCGTTGAGAATATAGACTTCACTGGAATGAAATGTGCTACCTTTGTCAACCTGTCCAACACTACCATGATGGAATCATGTTGTCTCACTGTCGTCGCAAAACTGTGATAAAATCCATCGAAATGACCTCCCATTTCCATTCTGGAATCTGAATCGGCTATAATAGTCCACTTGGATGCTTACACTCTGCCTTCACCTGCTAAAAATCTAAGCATCTAGCCACAAACTTTGATATGTCTCTCTTCAAATTCAGCTGATTATAGAATTCCTTCATTGTTTTCAGTGTCTTCTGATACCCGGGTGATCAGAATATGATTTCGCATGAAACTCCCACAAGATCACCTTCTTAAGCTCACTGCTTTTTGGCACATATATCTTGTCCCTAAATCTAACCAATCCTTCTATCATGAGATGATAGTCCACATCCTATGCACCTACACTTGTACCTGTACTTGTACCACTACCTGTACATGTACTCTATTGCAACCTTAGCACAATCTCCATATACATGACATCCTACTGACCTATTTGCAAGATCCTATCTTGTAAGTCTGTGCCATAGGAGCTCATAACTGCTATGTGATTTACCTGTATCTACTTGCTAAGAGCATCTGCTACCCTGTTCTCTTTACCTTTGATATACCTGATCTCGAAGTTGAACTCACTGATCATGGCCAACCACCGAGCTTGCCTACCATTCAGATTCAGTTGGTCAAATACCAAAAACCACTATGATCACTCATCAATACAAACCTCCTGCCAAGAAGATAGTTCCTCCACATCTTCAATGCATGTATGATCGCTGCCAACTCAAGATCATGTGTGGGGTAGTTATGATCATGCTCATTCAGTTTTTGTGACTCATAGCATACCACCTGTCCATCCTGCATAAGGACTCCACCAAGTTTTCTCTTGCAAGCATCTGTACATACTACAAACTCTTTTTCCGGATCTGCAACCTTTAACACTGATGCATGTATCAACAACTACTTGAGCTGCTCAAACCTGGTCACACACTCCTTTGTCCATTCAAGCCTCTTACCTTTCCTCTACAATGATGTGATAGGATAAGAAATTTGTGAGAAGTTCTTGATGAATCTCCTGTAATAACCTGCTAACCCCATGAAATATCTCACCTCATCCACATTCCTGGGAGTTGCCCACTCAATGATAGCTCTTACCTTTTATGGGTCCATTGCTATGCCATTCTTGGAAACCACATGTCCCAAGTAGTGTACCTTAGTCTGAAAGAAATTGCACTTACTAAGCTTAGCATACAACTTATGCTCTCTCAACACTATTGTTAAATACTTGGCATGCTCTTATTCATTTTTAGAATATACCAATATATCATCAATGCACACAATAACAAACTTTTCCAAATACAGACGCAACACAATATTCATCAAGCACATAAAGGTAGTTGGAGCACTAGTTAAACCAAATCGAGCTACAACAAACTCATAATGTCCATACCTAGTCCAGAAATTTGTCTTGTAGATGTCCTCTTCTTTAATGCATACCTGATTATATCTGGATCTCATATCAATCTTCAAGAACATTGCTGCTCCCTTCAACTGATCGAACAAGTCATCAATCCTTGGTAACAGATATCAATTCTTGATGGCCACTTTGCTCAACTACCTATAGTCAATGCACAACCTGAGAGTACCATCCTTCTTCTTCACAAATAGCATCAGTACGCCCCATGGTGATACACTTGGCATAATGTATCCCTTGTCCAATGTTTCCTTCAACTCTACCAACTCAGGTGTACTCATCTTGTAAGGTTCCTTTGATGTCGGATTTTCCCCTAGCACCGACTCAATAGAAAAGTCTACTTAACTGTGACGTGGAAATTCTAAAATTTCTGTAGGAAATACATCCTAAAACTTCTATAGAATTGGTACCTGCTCAAAACATTTGCATCCTCAACTTCCTTACCTTTGTCACTAGAAATGTGCACTGCAATTAACACACCCTTTTCTGCGACTACACTTGGCCTACATAATTGTCACCATTCTAATTGATGTTGCTTTCTTCTTACCCCGTAAGACTCTTTGTTCCCCATTTTCATCCAAGCACTCAATGGCTTTGCCATAAAAATCCACCTTGGTCCTATGAAAGTACAACCAATCCATTCAGAACAACATACTGTATGATCCCAACAATAATGCATTCAAATGTGTTGAGGTAGGCATACCATTCAAATACAAGCTCCTACCCAATGATGAACTCGCTTCTAGGTACCTGTAACCAATTGCACTAACCAAGATTCTGAATGCACTTCTTTATTCAAACCACACTTATCCACCAGGTCACAATTAACATAACTATAGTTAGATCCAAGGTCAATTAAAATAGAAACAACTTGATCACAAAGTTTACTATCCATCTCAATGATAGATGCTTGACGATCTGCTTGTTTTTTATCCAGCATTGCATAGATCCTAGGAATACTTTGTCCAACATCTCCCACTGTCTATGCCTCCTGAGCACAGTAAATCTATGGTCTACCACCCTGATGTTGTGGACAATATCTCATGAGATGATCTCCCCCACAAGTCCAACACTACACGGGCTCCTTATTATCTTCCTTAGATCAAAGTCCCTGTCCTCTATTAGATGCATTGAACTTCTTAGTTGGTGTTGCATTGTCTTTATTACCTGCATCCTGAGGTCTTGCTCACTTCTTGTTCCATTTTCCTTTGTTCTTTGCATTACCTTTCTAGTATGGGTTAGTCTGATACCTGTGTTTCAATTGCTTATAGAAATACTTTTGCTTTCGAATGGCCTCCTCTAGTGATCTAGGCTCATCGAATCCAATCATGTCTTTGAATGCAATTGATAATCCACTAATGAATCTCTGAATCTTGGCCTTCTCCTCCTGAGGTAAGGCACATACCTTATTAGCTCCAAGAACCTGCTAGTGTACTCCTCATCTGCCATCGATCCCATCTTTAGCTCAGAGAATTATTTTGCCTTATCATCAAAGTATTTCTTCTATAGGTACTTCTTTCAAAATAGCCTCTCAAACTCACTCCAAGTCAAGTCCTCATCATGAATGCCTCTAACATTCTTCACATCTTCCCACCAAATAACTGTTTTACCTTTGAGACTGAATGTAGCTATTCTAGCTTTCATGTTCTCTGAATAATCATGCAACCTAAATAACTTCCTCATACCAAGAAACCATACCTCTCCATCCTGTGACTTCTTCATCTCTCCATCAAATGTAGGTGGCTTTGCTTTCTTAAAATCGCCCAAAAATATCCCTTGTCACTCCTCCTATAAGGGTGATAATGTTGCCGATCATAATGCCTGTCAGAACCATATCTGGAGTAATACATGTGCCCATCACCTCTCCTATCCAGAGTATCCAACAACTTGCCATCTCTCACTGTGTCATCTTTTTCCGACCTGTGAACACCATAAGACCTACTGCCATATGTCCCATTAGTTATGTCCTCCTACTCATGGCTGATTCGAAGAGGTCCCTATCACTGCAATTCTAACAAACTCTAAAGTATCACTGTATTTTCCTCTGATTGTTTCTCCTGTGCATGTATGATTTTGTCATTATCTTCCTTACAACTCCTTATTTCTGCCTTTAAGCTTCTTAGTGTATCTTCCAAATCAGAAGAGTTCCAAACACCACGCTTCTCATTTGATCCATAAGGAGAGTCTCGGGAATTGTAGTCTACCATCTTGCTAGTCATCTATGATATTCTTCTTGCACGGTATATCATGTCAGCGAAACCAAATCAAAATAAACCAACGTACCTTAGCATAATTTGGGAGGATACCTCATTTGCAAGATCAACAAATCAATGTAATACATGTACAACATAATCATGACAACCTATAGAAATATAGCACATAAGCATATAACCATATACCCATCTTTTTAACTAGAGTCCAATCATAAATGCATGACCATATCAACTACACATACCTTGACCTCATGCATGACAACAACCACCACATCATTGTACACTTGACCACATGTGAATACTAAAATGCATAAACAATGCATAATCAATCATACACTCATGATGACACACTCCAAAACGACACCATCAACTTCCCATGGTGAACTCACTGCAACCATAACCCATACCATACAAATGCAACAAGCACATGGTCTCACAACACAAGAAACACATATGAAACTGACATGAATGTTTGACCAACACACAACCCATCCATTCTAAGGGGTGAACCGTGATTTGATACCACTCTGTAACAACCTACTCCCACATCTACCCAAGTAACTGGCCAACATGGGTAAACATGTGACGAGAAGTTACTATGATATGAGTCGACCTCCTAAGTCACCTTAAGAAAGCGGAACCGATGGAAACACACCATACAAACCTTCCACATCAGCAACATGACTCCCAGGAGCCAACCCAACCACTCACGTAACCAACCCCTAAGACTAATTGAAGTTTTAGACCATTAAACCCCCAAATGCTCCCTTGATATGGAGAAGTATACATCCAAGAGGCTCTAGACGCTCCCACAACATGGGTATGCATGTGTCCAGAGACTTTTCTGCCCAGTGTTATGTCTGCGTCCCTGGGATTTGAGCTATTTTTTTAGGCCCAAAGGCCAGGTCACCACCTAGAACTCAATGACACCTTCAAGAATGGAAGACAATAAAAGAATAATCATACAAATGCAATTATTTGAACAAGGACTTGACTAGACCCCTACTAGCCATGAATGACATTTCATTGAACATGTCACACATATGTAATCTACAGGTTTAAACAACAGATTTGAGCATAAGGATATCATACTCATCTTAGAATCACTAAGAAGCATTGATGCCTCAACATAGTAGATGCAATTTCATCCATTAGGCTATAAATACATTGTTCATTCATTTACAAGTAAAAACATGATGAGAGCCATACATAGCCACTTGCCATAATACATGTACATAACCAACATAATAACAACAAAAATACCAAGGAAATCAAAACCATATCATCCACATATAAACCAATATAATTCTCATGAAATAACAAGGAGAAATAACTTCATATTAATGATGAAAGGGCCAACCAGTTGTGGGACTTCCACAAACCAGGGCTTCCAGAGGCGAAACCACCTTAACCAATCAAATAGTGATTCCACCTCACAGTTGGACATCACAAAACCATCATCATATCGGTCTCTACCAATGCCTTCCAGGGCTCTAGAACGTTTGTTCCAACCAAGGCTCCAAGACTAGTAACTCAACCCACAGTTTCCGCCAGACTCCAAAGCATTTGTCCAACCAAGGCTCCAGGACTAGTAGCTCAACCCATCAAGGGCTCCAAAACATTTGTCCAACCAAGGCTCTAGGACTAGTAGCTCAACCCAGCAAGTACTCCAAAGCATTTTTCCAACCAAGGCTCGAGGACTAGTAACTCAACCCAAGCTGTTATAGGGCTCTAGAGCGTTTGTCCAACCAAGGCTCCAGGAACTAGTAACTCAACCCAAGCTAAAGGAAACATGAGAACCAACTAGAAAATTTAAGAATGAACCCACAACATCATGGATATATAGGAAATGGCAAGGCTAGGCAAATCCGTTGTCAATCCAAGCAATCCTACATGATAATGTGTTGGAGCACAGATTGTCCCAGTAACTGAGGAAAACCTAAGACAACATCACTGAGGATCCTAGATCCTCCCGCTCTAGGTGATAAGGGATGGCCTCCCTTTCACCATAGGGGGTATTATTCAATTTAGGCAAATAAATAAGGCCAACTTATAGATATGATGCAAAGAGGTACAAAGTGCGAAGGTCTAGGTGGGAGAGACCTATACATCATTTGGTGGATGATATCAAAACGTAACCTTCATTATACAACATGGAAACAACTTTCGAGTAGAACTAAAATAAAGGAAAAGAAATGATTAGAGATAAAAGAAAAAAAATTAAATGTTAGTTATGCTTATCTCTCATTTATGGTAACTCATCATAGTGCTAAATATGATGCAATATAATATCATATATTCTTATTGATCATTCACTCAGAAAAAGAAGAGTGTCAAGGATAAGATCGTCGTCCAATAGTGTAGATATTGGTCAATAAACCAACCCTTCATAGGTTGCAACTAGACAACCTCGATCAAGTCACTACATAATCTGGTTCATATATTTTGAGATATAAGCATATGAAACGAGAATTAAGAGGAAGAAGCGAATAGACAAAACATATAAATGATAAACAATATTCGCACCAATTGCTGCAATAAAATAACAATGATGTGCATTAGGAAATTCTATTAACAAAAAAATGTAAACAATTTAATCCTCCTGCCTCTGATAGTACGTATATCCGAGAGGCAATCATATCAGATAATGAAATCAATTCATATAATTGATCGTGTCAACTATATAAACCACTATTTCCAACCAGCACATGTTCAGAATTTGATAACAGAAGGAAATGTAGAAATATCAAATTCAAATCATATAATCAAAGGTTACAAAATAGGTTCTGGCCTATGCATAAAGTGCAGTAAGGCATATAACATCCAACTTCCTTCTCTCTTTGAATCACCTAGCCTTCAGCCCCTTCTCGAATGAGAAAATAGGGGTTATATACAAGGGTTTGAATAACATTTTTATGTAATTGTTACGTAAATTATTTTTTTAGTATTCTAATTTGAAGGGAAATGAGAATAATCTCCTTCTTTAGCTTAAATATCCCTCGTTTCTTGGCTCCCCATATTTAAACCTAAATGGTTGTAGTAATCTTCTCTTATAATCTTCCATGCTCAGATCATAATCATTCCTTGATTAATCCTGTATAACACAAATAAGAGTTACGAATTAATAAAAACAAATAAATAAATACATGAATAAAGTATGTAACTTTTCCTCACCTGTTAAATTTGCTCCTAAAATTGTTAAGGAAAAAGTCAAATGTAAACATTATTCACATATATCATGTTTTTGAAAAATTTATGCAGTAAAAATCTTCTTCATCTTTAAGTTACACAATATTATCATATGGGTAAATTTCCGAAGAAATTAACAAGTTTTTAATAAACCCTAAATATTGAAAATACATTCACATAATATGTGTGCATCCAAATTGTTTTTTGATTGAATTCTTCATAAAATAATTCTAAAATTAATTTCACATGAATGTACTAGTGGCTTTCACAGTAAACCGTCGTAAACCCTTCAAAAATCTCATCGAAATCATAAATTATGGAGTACGTTTCCTATTGAAATATGGCAACAAGAATATTCCAATTTAATTTGTCCTTGAATTAAAATCGAATTTAGTCTTAACAACTACTTGGAAATAATTAATTAATTTATTTTAAATTAATTAGTTGGAGAAATTCAAGTTAGAAGTCTTTCTGAAGTCATGCAAGAGTTATCCATTAAATTAAGGAGATAAGATTGAGTTATATTTGAGTTGTAATTAGTTAACTTAGTTTACTAAGTTAAGTCCAGTTAAATTAGTTCCAAACTGTTTGAGGAACTAATAGTGAGTTAACAGTCAGTTGATGCATGCATGCACTCAACAGTGCTACTATAGTTAACTGAAGATTCCCTCATCAGAAACTCATGCATGTCTATCCTGAGAAAGATCCAGTTGAAATTAAAGTTCAAGGACAGTGTACTATCAGTTGCATGTGTTTTCTCATGGAGAAAACTCATGCGTGCAGTCAAGGATTTATCCTTGAGGATTGCGCAATTTTGGAGGAGAGGGTTTTCCACTTAGTAACATAGACTCATCCACAATGAACAACGCAAGGAAATAGGAGCTTGGAGGGCAGAGAGGAAGGTTGGAGGGAAGCCAAGATTGCCAGTGAGCATCTGTGAGGATTGTACTGAGAGCTGGCTAGCTGTGAGAGCTAAGGCTTTGTATAATTCCTATGTATTTCCACCACGTATGATAATACAATAGAGTGGGGTTTTTAGCTGAGGCTTTCCCCAAAGTATTTTCATGTGTATTGTGCCATTGATTCTTCTTCTTCTGGTTATGTTGTTCAACTTGATCTTTAAGCTTCCACAAATTGATAGTAGAAGTAGGTTATAATATTCTTCTTTGATTTATATTGCATTATCGGGTTAACCTACATAGATTTTCTACATGGTATCAGAGGTGGATTTGTAGAAATTATTCTACATGGTATTGGAGCTGTGAACAATATACTAAAAAGAGAATTCGAAGTTTTAAGTTCGGGGTTGCAGGTGCAAATCGAATTCATATCATACTTCAAGGTTGGCCAATGGCGTTCTATGGATTAAGACTTGAGCGCCTTGGAAGGTAGCTCCAATTACATAGCATGGAAAGATAGAATGGAGGCGGTATTAGAAGACAATGGCTTGAAGGAATTCATTGATCAAGAAATGCCAAAGCTAGCTTCAACTAATGCCCAAGATTTAGTTGAGTGGAAGAAGTGTGTGGCGAAGGTGAGACAGATCATCCTTGAGGGAGTTCGACACCATATTGTCTTGAGTCTCCATGGGAAGGATACTTCATTTTCAATGTGGAAGACATTGAAGGACCTCTACCAGAACAGTAGCAACCAGAGGAAATTGGCGCTCAAGGATAAGCTTCGAAGAGTCAATATGGAGAAGGGCGATACTATTTCCACATATCTGAACAAGCTCACCACCTGTAGAGATGAGTTTGGCAGTGTGGGAATAACTACTGTCGATGATGATACGGTCAGACTCACTCTCCTTAGCCTTCCAAAGAGTTGGAATAGCTACTAGGACTCTGTGAATGGAATGGAGAAACAACCAGATTGGGAATGACTCTGGTCAAATCTTATGCAGGAGGAACACATGAGATGGTTCTTCATCCAAGAATGATGATGAAGAAAATCTTGCCTTATCAAGTAAGGCAAGGAAAGGGAAGGGGAAGGCTTCCCATTTCAAATCGAATTCTTCTCATGGAGGGAAGAAGGGTGACATGTCTAAAGTAAGATGCTTTAACTGTCACAACATGGGACATTATGCGACTAATTTCCCATAGAAGTTCAAGAAGGGATCCTCGGAAGGATCCCTTCTCCAAAACTGCACAATCCTCAAGGACAAATCCTTGACTGCATGCATGAGTTTTTTCCATGAGAAAACACATGACACTGATAGTACACCGTTCTTGAACTTTAATCTCAACTGGGTCTTTTTCAGAATATACACGCATGAGTTTCTGATGAGGGAATCTTCAGTTAACTGGAGTAGCACTAGTTGAGTGCATGCATGCATCAACTAACTGTTAACTCACTATTAGTTCCTCAAACAGTTTGGAACTAATTTAACTAGACTTAACTTAGTAAATTGAGTTAACTAATTACAACTCAAATATAACTCAATCTTATCTCCTTAATTTAAGGGATAACTCTTGCATGACTTTAGAAAGACTTCTAACTTCAATTTCTCCAACTAATTAATTTAAAATAAATTAATTAATTATTTCCAAGTAGTTGTTAACACTAAATTCGATTTTAATTTACAATTTAACTCAAGGACAAATTAAATTGGAATATTCTTTTTGCCATATTTCAACACTCCCTCTCAACAAGAAATGGATTATCTCCACCCCGATCCTGTCTCTATGAAACTAGAATTTACACTTTGACAATACTTTTGTTAAAATGCCAGCATCTTTCTCCTCTGTCCAAATATACTGCAACAATTGATCCTCTTCGACCTATAAAAAGCCACGGATTTATGGCATTAAAATCCCTATAACATGGGATTTATGGCTTGCCATACATAATCTGGTCCGGATTGTACCACAAAATTTATGAAGACCAAAAATTTGCATTTGAACCAAAACAATTTGGCACTTGGCATAATTTAAGCGGACTAATCTTTTTTTGGCACCTGAGCGGATCAAACCTTCCCATCTAAAAGTTATATTAGGTCCCAAGGATTCTCAACTTAACTTGTGTAAATCTAGTAAGCTCGGTCAACGTTAGCTTAATAAGCTCACCAATAGCATGATCGACTAGCGGCAGAGACATTCTCAATTCCAGAAATCAGACACCGAGCGAACAAGCGTTTGATAATGAAAATCCCGGCTTGCTCACGACTGTCCAATATCTGAGGCAAGTGAGAAAGAAATGAGGTGGGACGAGACTTGTGATAGAGGAAAGGCAGCACAGTCAGGTTTGAAATGAATTTAATATTCTTTGACTCTAATATTTTTTAATATTATTTTGATTTTTACATGACAAACAAAGTTTCCATAAACTCTAAAATAATCTAAATTCTATCATGAATCTCGTGTACAAATAATATGGGAATCTTTTAAAGATGGCCAATGAAGCTCATTCCACGTTAATTCACGGCTTCCTTGACTTTGTCCTTTTCGTGGACATGGCGCTTTCATAATGAAAGTGGAACTCACACAACTTCCCAGCAAGTTAATCAATTCCCACATGTAACACTATTTCCCAGCGATTTTATCAATTCCACATTTATTCACGCCGTCCTTGACTTGTGCATTTAGTGGACATCGCGCGTTTATGGGATGTCGTGTCGATTTTCTTTTCAATTACAGTGAAGTTTGCCCAACAAAGTCAATTAATTTCTATTTCCAATAGATCGTCTCGATTCTCATAGGTGCCGTTCACAGGCATACATAATCATGTCCGGATTGTACCACAAAATTTATGAAGACCAAAAATATGCATTTTCACCCAAACAATTTGGCACTTGGCATAATTTAAGCGGACCAAACCTTTTTGGCACTTGAGCGGATCAAACCTTCCCACCTAAAAGTTACATTAGGTCCCCAGAATTCTCAACTTAACTTATGTAAATCTACTAAAGAGTTTCTGTAAATTTGTAAGTCAGTGAAATTCTTTTCATCCCAACTTTCTCTTCAACTTTTGTAAATCACACCAGCAAGTTAATCAAATTGTCTCATTCCCACTTTACCTAAATCTATCAGGTTTTGTTGTGTGAAACGATCACAAAATTTCCAAAACAAGTCAAGTCAATCTAAACATTCCCAAACAAATCAAGTCAAGTCAATCAAATTGTCGCCAACTCTTATATTTATCGTGTGGTCCTCAACTTTTATATTTATTGGCTTGTTTTCCACGCAAGTCAATCAAACTAACTATGACTTCCGAAAATGAAATCCTCCTCATCCAGCGATGGAATAAACCAAAAATCTTTATCATCACCTAGTAATTAATACCCGGCGGGGTTTCAATCAGCCAATGATAGGACGCCGGCCTTGTTGTTAGCCCAACAGTGGATGGGTGAACCGGTGACTCTTAGGAGGTACGAGATTGTTGGGTGCGCTTGGTGGCCCTTCAAACCGTGTGTTGCGCCATGTGCCCCCACTGTAGGGCGTGGACTCCAAGCCTTTGGCTTCATCGTGTTTGATGGGGCCTAAGCGTGTTGACATCACTTCTGTAAAACACTGTTATTTTCATTTTCAAGCTTTTATGTTACTTTTATTTTCAAGCGTTTATATTTTAAGTTGGATGGAGACCTCACAGTCATTTCATCACAATCATGTTCCTCTTTAAATATTAAATATTGCGTAAATTTTAGTTTACATCTATTTTAATTTGGATGGAGATCTCACAGTCATTTCATCACAATCATGTTTCTCTTTAAATATTAAATATTGTGTTAAAATTAATTATATAAATTTTAGTTTACATCTATTTTAATTTTAGATCTATAAAGCTTTAAGAGGGATGAATCTGAAGATTTGAGGCTTCTATGATCCATAACAGTTTATAAGAATAGATTTCAGAGATAATCACATCAAAATTCATTTGTTGACGCGTTTGTGGTTCATCATGAGGACAAGATGAAGAACCAGATCATTACAACATAATAAATAGAGAGTCTCGTTCAAACGACTAGAAAGAAGCAACTAATTTAGATCACAGAAAGTGCTACACAAGATGAAGAACCATATAATTGCAACATAATAAATAGAGAGACTCCTCATTCAAACAGCTAAAAAGAAGCAACTAATTTGGACCACATGAAATGGCTACAATTGACTAGACTTCAACTAAATTTGACTAGATCAAGGATAAGGAAAGTTTACTATTAAATTAGATAATAAAATTTTTAATTCTCAATTTCATATGTATAAAAAGTAATAATTATTATTAAAAATTCATTTCAATTTCAAACTAAATAAAAAACTATTCTTATGGGATTAAGAATTATTGAAATTGAATTAATTAATATGTGTTATCTTCCTATCATTAATTAGTTTGTTTGTTTGTTAGAATAAATTTGATTAAATTTATATCTAACTTAATATATCTGTAGTTAATTATTAAAATATTATTTTTTATTTTTTAATTTAATTAAGACTCATTGATTATATTATATTTAGGATATGACTATATATTATTTTATTTAAAAAAAAAACATAAATAAATGAATGAATTTTGAGATTAAATGTATTTAATCTATATTGGATATGAATATATCGTATTTAATTAGTTAATTTTTTATATATATAGTAATTTTGATTTAGTATGAATTTCTTAAGATATAAATCTATTTTTCTAGTTTTAAATTTGTGGAAAAATTTACACCTTGAAAATTTGGAGTTAAAATTTTTCTTTTTTATATTTTTTATATAATTTGATTCAGACAAAAAATTTTAACTAATAATTATAATTATAAATTTTATTATTTATTTTTATGTAATTTGACATGGTCAAAATGTTTTAGATAACATAACAAGACATTAAACATGTTGTACGAGTGAATGTTATAACTTAAAGCATCATCAATTATCTTTGTGATTTTCCTCACATTTTCGTTAAGTACTTGAAAAAGTATATTAAATAATTGTTTCTTCAAATTAATTATAAAATAAAATATCATGAATAATTACATATTATATCTTAAAATAAGGGTGGGGAGAGTACACGTAATGCCTTCACACTCATAAGAGTATCACACACACAAGTATGTTTGGGCATCTTGGAGATAATAGCCTTAGTTTGATTATCCACACATATTTTGGGGTATCTTTAATGTGGCAACCCTAGCCCTCCGAGCTCAAGTCCAACTAGTTGTAATTTGAGCAAGTTAAAACCAACATTCTCTAATAGATCGAAGTTTGAGTTCTCTCATTTTTCTCTCCATTCTCTCCCTCCTCTTTCTACAAATTCCTCCCCAAAATAAAATCATCCAATGCCAAAATAACGACCAAGGATCTCCCCCCCCCTTTCATCCTCTTTCCCCTTTTATGTGTCTTCCTCCCATCCACCTCAACTACCTATCATTAGTATCATAACTACCCCCTTATACTTTTATTTAATATCCTTGACTTTGCTTAGCATATCTTATCCAAATTAGATTTGAGAAGACATTTTGGGAATAGAATATGGATATCTAATTTAGAAGTAAATGTGAGAAGACATTTTGGGAATAGAATATGGATATCTAATTTAGAAGTAAATGTGAGAAAACACCTTGGGAATAGAATATGGATATTTAATTTAGAATTAAATTGGAGAAAACCACATCTTTTCCAAAAGTAGATTTGAGAAGGCACTTTGGGAATAGAAATATGGATATTTAATTTACAAATAAATTGGAGAATACCATATCTTTTCCAAAAGTGGATTTGAGAAGACACCTTGGGAATAGAAATATGGATATTTAATTTAGAAATAAATTGGAGAAGACTATATATTATAAAAAGTAGATTTGAAAAGACACCTTGGGAATGGAATTATGGATATTTAATTTAGAAATAAATTGGAGAAGACCATATCTTATCAAAAGTAAATTTGAGAAGATACATTTGGAATAGAATAATAACAAATAATAAAAGTCATATTAGTAAAATAAAATTACAGATTCACAAGTGTAGGTTTATACCAATATTATTTAAGAATTATAAGTCAATATCTACAAGTTAATTAAACACTAATCAAAATTAGTCTGATAGGGTCAAGTAGGAAATTACATACACCCCTCCTTTAGAAAGCTTCATCCCGAAGTTAGAGTGAAAATGACACAAGGAGTTTGAAAGAATTTTGACAATAAGGCATAACAAAATAGAGAGATATATAGTAGTCAAATTAAGTAAGTTAAGCAATGATACCACTTCCCATCAATAGTCTCCAACTAACCTATAGCCTCTTATCCTTCCTTACTTACCTCTGCTCCCATGCTATCCATCCTCTGCTGCAATATAATATGGCATCGACTATACTGATCTAACCAGTGATAAAACCAATATGGTAGAAACATCGACTATATCGACCTAACTTCCATAGTAGGAAACTGGCAATTGTCATCACATGTCTAGGGGAGTGTGTCCATCACTGCCCTCTCACGATTCCAGACTTGGAGGTTACACGGTGGGAAATGCCTCCACCCATCCTCAAAACTAGGGATAACACCCTAATATGGACCACACTACGACACTGGTTGGATACTTATTATCGAATCATCCAATTAGGTAGTTTTGTCACCTGCAATTTACACTTTACCCATGTCATAATAGTGCATATCAAGTACATACAAAATGTAATAGAACAATGTACATCATACCATTCCTCATTGGATGTCTCAACACTCCCCCATCAGAAGAGTAGATCTTGGTTATCATATAGTTCTTTCCAATCTGCAGGTTAGTTCTCATTCATGCATATATATAACAACAAAATATATAAGTGATCTTAATCATCATGTTATTAAATCTAGTATCCACGTGTCAATTTTTTACTTCATAACAACATACTGGAAATAAATCTTACATTAGATAAATCATAATTTTGATAAGTCATTCATTAGATAAATCATATCCCCATACATTAAACAAAAATAACTCTGATAGGTCATACACTAGATAAATCATAACCATGTCGTACATCAAGTAAATCATACATCAAATAAGTCATGCATAAAATATTTTAATCAACAATACCTAATATATTTAATGATTTATATAAGTAGTTTCATCTATCCAAATAAAATGCATTAATATTACATAGCATTCATAAATAAAATAACATGTAACTACAAATAGAGCCTTAGCATAGGTAGCTATCTAAGTCAAAATGGGCATGACATATGCTCAAAAAGTGAGGGGTAGTCACGACGTATAGTCTCTGCATCCTCCCAAGTAGCAGATCTTGGGCTATACTTGTCCCACTGGACCTTAACCTGGTCCACCGTGCGACATCTGAGTTGTCTAACACTACGGTCTAACATGCATAACGGTTTGACCATTATGGTTCCCACGCCCAATTCCTGCAATCCCTTTCCAAAACTGAATGGTGGTTTTTTTGGGTTGGATACGAATAAAAACTTGCTCTCCTACTTCATAACTTTGATCAATCCCATGTGAATCGACATAACTCTTCTGTCTATCTTGTGTTTCCTTTAACCTTTACCGAATTTGTCTTACCTATTTCTCCATTTCTTGAACTAATTTCGTCCCAACAATTACTCAATCCTCCAACTTTTCCCAACTCAATGGCCTCGTGCATGGCCTCCCATATAGAGCTTGATAAGGAGGCATCAAGATTGAACTGTGGTAATGGTTATTATAGGAAAAATATACCAATGGTAAGTGCCTTTCCCACTAAGTCTGATTATCCATGACGTACATTCTAAGCATGTCTTCCATAACCTGATTTACTCTTTCAGTTTGCCTGTCTATTTCTGGATGATATTCAGTGCTCAATTTTAACTGTGTCCCTAATGCTAACTGCAAACTTGTCCAAAACCTAGATGTAAACTGACAGTCTCTATCAGAAATGGTCTTTGTGGGTAACTCCTGTAGCCGAATAGCTTTGCTTATAAAAACCCGTGCCACATTAGTAACATCATAAGAGTCTTTCACTGGGATGAAATGGGAACTTTTGTTCAATTTATCAACTATAATCAATATAGCATTGTGCCTTTATGAAGTGAGTGGCAAACCCACAAAAAATACATAGACATGACCTCCCATTTGGACATAGGGATGTAATTCGGTTGTAGGAGTCCTACTGGATGATGATTATCAGCCTTCACTTGTTGACACTCAAGGCATTTGGTAACAAACTGGACTATGTTGTGCTTCATTACTGCCCAAAAGAAGAGTTTATTCATGTCTACATACATCTTCTTCACTCCAAGACGTGCACGATAGAGTGCTCTATGTGACTCTTCAAGGATGGTTCTTCTTATACCCCCTTCCTTAGGGATGTACATTCTCCCTTGAAATCTCAATAGTCCATCTGGTTCAAGGACATAACCCTCAAAGTTTGGTTCTATCTGCTTCCATTCTCGAGTGCTAATATAACCTTTAGATACCAACTATCTTCAAAGAGTTTATCCAACACATGTTCCCTCAAATTAACCCTCAAGGGTACTAGGGAGATGATTCGTGGCCTCCTACTTAGTGCATTAGCCACCACATTATCCTTTCCATTAATGTATGTGATCCCAAAATCATACTTACTCATGAATTCGCTCCATTACCTCTATATAGCATTCAAATCTCTTTGTGTGAAGAGGTTCTTTAGGCTCTAGTGGTCAGTTATTAACTCAAAGATTCTCCCAACAAGGTAGTGTCTCCACATATTTAAAGCTAACATCACTGTTTCTAATTATAAGTCATGGGTAGCATATAACTCTTCATGTTTCTTCAACTTTCTAGATGCGTAAGCTATTACTCTGCCTTCTTGCATCAACACTACTCCCAATCCTTGCTTTGAAGCATCTATGCAGACAATGAAGTCCTTTTCCATGTTAGGCACTTGAAGGATTGGTGAACTAGTTAGTAACCTCTTTAGTTCAGTGAATGCAGTGTCACATTCATATGTCCATTCATACCTAACCCATTTTCATTGTAATGTGGTGATGGGTTTAGCAATCTTTGAAAATACTTCTACAAGTCTGCAATAATAACCTGCTAGCTCCATGAAGCTACGAACCTCATGATCATTTTTTGGTACGATCCAATCCATTATGGCCTTTACCTTTTCCAGGTAAATTGAAATCTCTTCTTCTAAAATGATGTGCCCAAGAGAATGAATTTTCTTTTAAAAGAAGGAATATTTTTGAAATTTTTCCATACAACTGATTTTCCCTTAAGCATTTCAATACAACCCTCGGGTGCTCTTCATGTTCCTTTTCATTGTTGGAATACAAAATAATATCATCCAGAAAGACTTGCACAAATTGGTCTAAATAATTCATGAACACGCCATTCATGAGACTCATGAATACTGCTGGTGTATTGGTCAAACCAAATGGTACATCTACGAACTTGTAGTGCCCAAAATGAGTTTGAAATGTAGTTTTTGAGATGTCACCTTCTTTAATCCTACATTAGTGGTATCCAAATCATAGATCAATCTTTGAGAAAATTGTTGCTCCCTCCATTTGATCAAATAGGTAATCTGTTCTAGGTATCGGGTACCTATTCTTTATTGTGGCTCGATTCACATCCCTATAATCTATGCATAGCCTTAAGGAACCATCCTTCTCCCACCATTCTCCTTGACGAAAAACAGTGGTGCGCCCCACGGTGAAATACTAGGTCTAATAAATCCCAAGTCTAAAAGCTCTTTTAACTACATCTGCAACTCATAAAGTTATGGAGTTTTCATCGTATAGGGCATCTTGGAGATTGATTATGCACCAAGTTTTAGGTCGATTGTGAAATTGATATCACTCAGAGGAGCTAATCCAGGTAATTCCTTGGGAAAAACATCCTTGAATTTTGACAAAACTAGGTGATGATCTAGGGAGGGTCCTTTCTAGTCACTTACAACCTCGACCACATATAGTTTATCGCCTTGTCAAAGACATCATTTTACCTTCATTGTGGAGATCAATCATAGGGACACTCCTCTCTTGATACCACAAATCTCAACTGACCTACCTTCATCATCTAAACAAATCCCTTTGTTTTTGAAAATTTCTACTAAAGCTCGATGAGGTTCTATCCAGTCCAAGTCCTACTACTTGTTTTATCCCAGAAACCCTTTCGACTTGTTTAAAGTCATAGTGCTCATAAGATGCCCACCCACATTTTTCTAATGCAACTGGTCAAATGAAATTATCTGTAGAACCATAATCAAACAAAATTTTAACTTTTACATTGTTTTTAATATGCGAGGTTTCTACCACAATAGATTGGTGTTCAACTTTTGGGTTATCAAATGTTGCATATATTTGATGGTGGTTGCTTGCTCCCCCCATTGGTTCTTTTCCTTCTCTACGATTGTCACCAATTTGTATCTTAGGACAATCACGCTAATAATGAGGCCCCCCACATCCCCAACCTTGTCAGTCAAATTGTTTCATCCCCACTTTGATTTTGTAAGTTTGTAAGTGAGTCAAATTGTTTTCATCCCAACTTTTTTTCCATTCTCTTCAACTTTTGTAAGTCTCACAAATTCCTAGCAAGTTAATCAAATTCTCATTCCCACTTTAAATCTATGAGGTTTTATTGTGTGAAATGACCACAAAATTTCCTAAACAAGTAAAGTCAATCTAAAAATTCCTAAACATATAGAGTCAAGTCAATCAAATTGTCACGAACTTTTATATTTATTGTGTGGTCCTCAAATTGTGCGAGTCTACCACACAAGTCATCCAATGATGGAATAAAACAAAAATCTTTATCATCACAAGTAATTAATATCGCGTTGTCTTTAGTGCGACTTTTTGGAAGCTTTTCAGGTGGATTTTTCCGGTCTAATTTCTTTAAAATCCAGGATGAATTCATTGAAATCACAAGTTTGATGGGTAACCCCTGCACAATAGAAGTTCCTTAGGGGTTTTTCACAGTGTTGAATCCATATATACAATGAGAAAAATAGTTTAGATAACACAAATTAAGATTTCACCACAACTTGTTTCTCCGGATTCCGACACCGGAAACTCCAAAAATTCGCACTAAAAACAACTCCAATTAATACCCAAGGGTTTCAATCAACGAATGTTAGGACTCCAGACTTATTGTTAGCCCAAGAGCGTGTTTGATGGGGCCTAAGCGTGTTGACATCACTTTTGTAAAACACTGTTATTTTTAATTTCAAGCTTTTACATTTTAAGTTGGATGGAGATCCCACAGTCATTTCATCACAGTCATGTTCCTCTTTAAATATTAAATATTGCGCTCAAATTAATTATATAAATTTTAGTTTACATTTATTTTAATTTTCGATCTATAAAGCTTCAAGAGGGATGAATCTCTCAAGATTTAAATCTCATTTTTGAGTTTTAAATTTATGGAAAAATTTGCACTTTGAAAATTTGGAGTTAAAATTTTTATTTATTTATATTTTTTATATAATTTGATTGAGTCAAAATATTTTAACTAAAATTATAATTACAAATTTTATTTTATTTTTATTTTTATGTAATTTGACAGAGTCAAAATGTTTTAGATAACATAACAAGACATTAAACATGTTTTACGTTATAACTTGAAGCATCGCGAATTATCTTTGTGATCTTCCTCACATTTCGTTAGGTACTTGAAAAAGTATATTAAATAATTGTTTCTTCAAATTAATTATAAAATAAAATATTATGAATAATTACATATTATATCTTAAAATAAGGGTAAGGAGAGTACCGTAATGCCTTCACACCCATAAGAGTATCACACACACAAGTATGTTTGGGCACCTTGGAGATAATAGACTTAGTTTGATTATCCACACATATTTTGGGGTATCTTTAATGTGGCACCGCATGGGCAACATACAATGTTGTGGCACGCCATCACATTCTAGGCGGTGACACGATTTGGATAAATCCATGGTTGGCCGAGTAAGTGGGTCACACACCATCACAATGACTTGGTGAAATCAATTGCACAAGATGAAGGATGCCCTGAAAAAGTTGCAGCAGGTGGGTTGTATAACATGGATTCTCCCAAGGCACTGGTTGTGACCTCATATGAGGATGCATGGGGTTGAGAGATCCAAATTTGGGGTTTCCGCCATCATACGACAAAGGGCACAATTGGCACAATGGCATTGTTAGCTTGGTAACCTATGATGAGGGTGTTTAATTGGACTAGTGATCCAGGTGGATATTGGTGGCCATCCGCCTATTCCACTTGGACCCCCACCATTGTTTATTTCAGCTTTTCAGTTTCCTTATTTGTAACACAATTTACTATTTTCGGCAGTTTTTTGGGTCCTATACTTCTGGAGCCGTTTTGAGAAACTAAATGATGTTCTTTTGGAAAAAAAAAGGGCCATATTGTGCCATAGCCCAATGTTGGTTGCTTGAAAGTTTTAGTCCTTGAACAGATCTTTCAAACGAGGTATTACGTGCATCAAACATACATCATATGGCAAAGTTACAACCTCAGGAAGTTGATGTACCAATTTACCCAAACGGGGCCCATAGTTTGGCACTTCATTTCCTAGGGTTAGGTTTTTGGATGTTTAGGGTTTTCCATTGTTTCTCAATAATAAATAGGCCTTTGAGCCTCATTTTAACATAGTTCAGAGGCATGTAGCTATCACATATCTTCTCAAAGATAAGCTACCATCACCTGAGCTAGTCTTATTTTCATTCTGTTTGTAAGCATATTTCAATATTTGATATTAATGAAAGGAAGTGTTACTTTTGCTGCATCTCTATATTTATGGTTATATCTGTAATTTGTTATGTTGTTGTTTAAATCCGGATCAACTAGATTGGCATGATGTGATGGTCACGTATACCCAAATGAATGAAGGAACAACAGAAGAGAAAAAACATTCATTAAACACATCGTCTAATTTGTAAAACCACATGGGGAGGAGAATAGACACACCTCCCAATTGTTGCATTGGTTGGGAGGTCGCTCACACCTCTTATATATTCACCACAAGGGAGTTCAATAGAGAGGTATGTGGAGATGAGATGGAATACAACATAGTCTATGGTTGAGATGAACCACGTGAGTCATGCACCAAGATCGAAGAGTTAGGTAGAGAGAGCACAACATGGATCTGGTGTTAGCCACACCTTGCCTAGCAAGTCAAAAGGAATGTGGGCTTGGGTTCTTAGGGACAAACAATCATAGGTTGTCAAAGTGTTGCATGATGCTACTATGGACCAAATTTTAGGGACATAAATTCGAAGCGGTGATATGGGGTTGTAAACACCAAATTTTAGGGATTGCACCAAACATTTGGCGTTTATCTTAGATCTAGTTAATTTGGAAAGGTTTGCATTAAGGTAAAAGAGCCGAGAGGGTTGTTCATTGTAAATTTTTGTCATTACATATATGTTGATTTGAGTATTAGATTAATGAGCCACTGACTCTATATTTGTCCTTTTCCATGTGTTTGGATTTGCAATTGTACATGTTTATGAATATTATTGTAGCTATATACTTGAAATTGGTTAAGTAACTTATTATTTCACAAGCACTTATTAAACTAAGGATCACTGTGAGTGTTAGGCGGATTAATCCCTCTTGCGGATAATATAGATCTCCCTAAATCTCAAATGAAATCTAGTAACAAACAAGAAAAGAGTTGCTAAATTTCCTTAGCTTACGATTGATTCAAACAAATAATATGCGAGAGATCACTTACCGGTTTAATGAAATGCCTGTCGAATTCCTTTCAGTGCCTTCCACGAGTGGATTCTCCTCGATGCTTTAGATATTGTTCCAGTGCTTTCCACAACTTCTCCATGATGTTTCGAAAGAGATTTGCATAGATAGAAACACACAACGAATCAAAGAATCTAGTATATAAAGTGAAAGGTAAATGAAAAACTTAACTCAGATTATATCATAAATCGAATCGATAACCAATCATAACCTATGTGAGTGATCAAGGAATTCCACAAATTATATTAGAGAAGACATGATTAGGAAAGAACAATTGTTTTTTATTAAATAAAAGGGAGAACACACTTACAACATCAAACACTTGATCTTACAAGCCTCTTCTCACAATCTCCAACCTTCTCCTTGGATGAAAAACCTTCTAGCCTTATTTCTATAGCATAAGCCTAACTTCAATGGTCCTGTCCAATCCTCTAGCCTGTGCTTGATTTATAGGCCAAGTGGAGGAGGTTTGGGATCCTCTTCCTAAGGGATGAGATCCACAAATGGTGGGATAGGGGATCCACAAAGAGAGGGAAGTAGCTCCATGATCGGAGGGATCAGGCTTGAGTAGGCATCCATTCGAAGTTGTTAGTTGGAAAATATTCGACTAACAAATCTTCTAGACTTTAAATTTTATTTTGTACTTGCATTGAGTCATGTGTGTAGGCCATAGTGTAAGATAGAGCATAATTTTGTACAAACTCTAATGGTCTCTTCTACGCATGCACATAAACTAACTGGGGAACTCCATAGTAAGCCAACAATAGGTTTTTGAACCTTGAGATCTAGGAATTTCCTTCTCTTTGGGAATGTTTGGGTTCTAGCCTTGCAAGGGGATTCTTTGGAACACTTTGATGGATAAAGAAAGATCCAAACCAACAGTCATTTGCCTAATGTGAAAAAATGATGTTTAACGGATTACGCCCTAAAGTGAAAAGTCGGAAGGGATATTTGATGACTGAAGCGCTTTATCATGCCATGGTTCGGGTTAGAGATTGCGTTCAAAGACTTGAAACAATCAATCAGATATTATAATGAAATATAAAATCATTTTTGAGGTAGGCATTCCCATACTCAGAACATAATTGTCTTAAATAACCAGTATTGAAATACATCTGAAGATCCATATCAATAAATGACATAGTATGGACACAACCATCAATGGATGAAACTAGATCCAAGGTCTTGATATCCATCCCTCGATCCATAATACGAATCTATCCATGTGAGTGAGTGTATCGTAGTCGAACATGGTAGAAACCACTTAATTATTGGTCAATGATGTGAACAATTAACAAGTGCAAGAGAAACCACCAATAATGACAATGGTTCTCATGGTACTTTCAGTACAATTTATGAAGTGTGAATAGATGTGTTGAAGTCGAACACTCATAGAATCATTTGATTGAAGTTCAATGAGAAGAACATGTCGTCGAAGGCGGGAAACATGCCATTAAGGCATGCAGGCTCTAAGGTATTGAAGGTTTCGAGATAACCTCCCTAGATAGTGAGTTGAAGTCGATAGGAAGAAATCTGTCTCAGGAGGGCCTATGACACGAAACTCATGTCAAGTTTTGAAGAACGACAGTTTGGAGTAATCCAGGACCAACTCAGGGATGGTCGATGTGATTGAGGGTTGCAAGGAGTGATCCAAAATTTATGCCTTTCACCACCAATTAGCTTATCCCACATTACCTCTGAAATCTCTAAAGGACCGTTTACATTATCAAGAAGAGAAATGGTTACGAAACTTATGTTGTTTTGAAAAAATTATGAAAATACAAAGTGAACCAACATTAGAAACTTAAGTCACCAGAAAATAAACTGGAAGTCTTGAAACAAATTTATTAAAAATAAAATGAAAATCATGCCTTTGACACTGGTATCCTTGTAAAGGGCTGCTGTAAGAGTGGTTTTTCCTCTCCTTCTCGTTCCTGCTATTCCAATGACATTAGCATCATTTTTAAATATAATTTGTTTGACGTCTTTGATACAACAAATTTTGACATATCCAGGACTTGAGAAGTCTAGATGATGGCCTGATGAGCCGTCATAGTTTCATGCATCATATCACTGGAGGTCTGACATGCCTGAATTGTGTTCATTTTTTGAAGCATGAGGGCATTGTAAATGGGATTGGTAGCTATTCCAGTAATGGCATTCTTAATTTCACTTTCAAATTGCTGAAAATAAACCCTAAAATCTGCATTTAGTTTTTTCTCATCAAGGGTGATATTGAGTGGAATTTGAGTAAGAAGGAAATCAGAGACTTTCCCTTGAAGGTTACGGATTTTATTTCTGTATCGGTACTTCTAAATATATCAAATTTGTATACCTTCTCTAAAATTTCCACCAGTGTAATGCCTTCTTGTAGGACAACTTGAAAGTCTTTGAACTAATTACCTTTGTCGAGCGATGGAAGGCTTTATGGACAAGATTATTTCTTTGAGTTCTTTACCCCATGTTTTACTAGAAGCAATGATTTTAACCACTCCTAGCATCTCGATCAATGCTACCTCAATAAGCGCACCAGTAGCAGGATCAACTAGCGGTGGAGACATCCTCGATTCCAGAAATCAAACACTGATGTGATCAAGTGTTTGGTAATGAAAACCCCGACTTTCTCTCAAGAAAGTGAAGCATGAAGTAAGCAAGAAATGAGCTGGGACTAGATGCATTATAGGAGGAAAACTGACACAATCATGTTTGAAAGGAATTTATCATTCACGTTAATATTTTTTAAAGTCATAGGGTGTTTTTTTATGTTACATACCTTTCAAAATTTTATTTGACCTTCTTTCGTGATGTGTATTGAGGTTTCCAAAAGTATTTTTGACGGCTTATATTCTTTTGAAAAAGTCATTAATACCTTATGTCATTGTGCTAAAGGGCGAGTTCCATCTACACTGGGCCCTATCACAATAACACATGTGGAAACTATTCTACGTGGAAGTTGCCAAAAATAACAAGCAATGTGACAAGAAACGTTTTGTGAGCCATGGCTCCATTGTTGACAATATTTAGTGGTGTACGATAATCTAGTTTTCCTCGAGATCTAGTCATTTCAATATAGAGTACACTAGATCTCGAGAGTAGTCCAAAAATATTAGGAAGGATTTTAAAGTAATTTTAACTCACAACTTCAACACTATAGTTAATACATCAAACTCTTCACTGTGACAGACTATATGTGCCTACTACACATTATAAAGGTTAGAGTCATTTATTTCATCCTTTAAATTTGAAGGTCCTTAATGCATGCATGTTGTCTTTGTGTAGGAATCCCATAAATGACAAGTGAGGTTTGCATTAAAAGAATTTTGGTTATTTTTTTGGGTCAAAAATAAATATTTCGTTGGTTATTACATAATTAAGATGTAATCTAGTTCTTGTAATCGGTCTTTAAATTCTAAGATGCATACTTGTCTGGTTTGTTTTCTTTCTTTTTTCCATTCAATTCGGCGCATAATGTGGAAATTTGATTGCGTGAAGAAGTATGTAACAAATTGCTTACCATTTAAGCGTCCAAAGAAAAAAAAAGCTTCAAATGTTCCAGAATTTTTTCCTTTCATTAATTTTCTGCTACGTGACAACTTATGTCTTCTTGCAATAGGGAGCTAAATAAAGAATTTTTTTGAGAGAAAAGTAACAAAACAAAGGGAAGCTTTTTTCCGCATTATTGCCAATTTATTGATGGAAGACTTCGAAGAAAAACCCCTAAATACTTCACCCTTAATATGGAAAATATTTGTCGATGACAATTTTATCATATGGCCTCATGGAAGAGAAACATTGGAAAATTTTAAGTAGCACCTTAATAGTTTGTCTTCATCGATTAAACTCACCATTGAAGTTGAGGTCAACAATAGCCTCCATTTTCTCTATATCTTCATCACCAAAAGTCCCGATGGCTCCATATCATACCAATTTTATCGGAAAAAGATTCATACCGAAAAATATCTTCATGCCTCTTCCCATCAT
Organism: Pinus tabuliformis; assembly: GCA_031772625.1. Classification (NCBI taxonomy): domain Eukaryota; kingdom Viridiplantae; phylum Streptophyta; class Pinopsida; order Pinales; family Pinaceae; genus Pinus; species Pinus tabuliformis. Next base: position 1,048,285,827 of record CM062820.1, on the reverse strand, counting down.
GATCCCACCCAAAAACTAGGGGTCCTTACTAATTTGGCCACCAGAGCTGTGAGAATCTCACACAAGGAACACTTAGAAATTGAAAACGAACATCTTATAAAAGTGTTTTCAAAGAATGGGTACAATAGACACCAAGCAATTAAATCCATAAGCAAGGCCAACAAGATAGAAACATTAAAAATTTTGATAACACTAGGGGAAAATTTAACCTCCCATACATTCTGGGGATAACTGATAAAATTGCCCGTATTCTAAAAAAGAATAATATTTTAACCAAGCCTCTATAAACACCATTCGAAGTTGCCTCAATTCTGTAAAATATCCCATTGACCCTAAGTGCCATAAAGGTTTCTATTTAATTCCTTGTTCTTGCGGAAAGCCATATGTAGTTTAATTTGGGAGATCAATTAAAACTAAAATCTAGGAGAATTCTGTTGACATTAAGCATAATTGGTCCAAGACTTCTGCATTAGTAGAGCATTTTGATAAAACTATACATCAAATTTGTATTGAAAATCCCTGCATCCTTGCCAAAATTTATCACTATTTCCATAGAAAATTTAGAGAATCCATATATATCAGTAAGCACCCTAATAATCTTAACAGAAATGAAGGATGGAGCACAAGTGAGAATTGGAATCCCACTCTGATATCCAAAGTAATCTCTCATGAACCGCCACTCCCCACCTATGAAGACTCTTGAATGTGTGACTTTATTAATAATATTTGATATTGCCTTAATATTGTTGACCTATCATATATTAAATTATATTAATTATTCCTTTTAACACATCGTAAATAATGAATCAACAAATATTTATAAACATCGAATATATACATATATATATATGTGTGTGTGTGTGTGTCCCAATTCCTATTAATTTAAACCCCTATCATTAATAAATCTTATAATTACCAATAACATTAATATTTTATATTACTTTAATATTGACCTATCATATAAAAAATTATATTAATTATTCCTTGACACATCACAACTAATGAGTCAACAAATATTTATAAACATCAAACATATATATATATATATATATATATATATATATATATATATATATATATATATATATATATATATATCTATATAGGAATATATTTCTGGATGATATTCAGTGCTCAATTTCTGGATGATATTCAATGCTCAATTTTAACTGTGTCCCTAATGCTAACTGCAAACTTGTCCAAAACCTAGATGTAAACTAAGAGTCTCTATCAGAAATGGTCTTTGTGGGTAACTCCTGTAGCCTAATAACTTTGCTTATAAAAACCCGTGCCACATTAGTAACATCATAAGTGTCTTTCACTGGGATGAAATGGGCACTTTTGGTCAATTTATCAACTATAACCAATATAGCATTGTGCCTTTATGAAGTGAGTGGAAAACCCACAAAAAAATACATAGACATGACCTCACATTTGGACATAGGGATGTAATTCGGTTGTAGGAGTCCTACTAGATGATGATTATCAACCTTCACTTGTTGACACTCAAGGCATTTGGTAACAAACTGGACTATGTTGTGCTTCATTACTGCCCAAAAGAAGAGTTTATTCATGTCTACATACATCTTCTTCACTCCAAGACGTGCACAATAGAGTGCTCTATGTGACTCTTCAAGGATGGTTCTTCTTATACCCCCTTCCTTAGGGATGTACATTCTCCCTTGAAATCTCAATAGTCCATCTAGTTCAAGGACATAACCCTCAAAGTTTGGTTCTATCTGCTTCCCACTCTCGAGTGCTAATATAACCTTTAGATACCAACTATCTTCAAAGAGTTTATCCAACACATGTTCCCTCAAATTAACCCTCAAGGGTACTAGGGAGATGATTCGTGGCCTCCTGCTTAGTGCATTAGCCACCACATTATCCTTTCCATTAATGTATGCGATCCCAAAATCATACTTACTCATGAATTCGCTCCATTACCTCTGTATAGCATTCAAATCTCTTTATGTGAAGAGGTGCTTCAGGCTCTAGTGGTCAGTTATTAACTCAAAGATTCTCCCAACAAGGTAGTGTCTCCACATATTTAAAGCTAACATCAATGTTTCTAATTATAAGTCATGGGTAGCATATAACTCTTCATGTTTCTTCAACTTTCTAGATGCATAAGCTATTACTCCGCCTTCTTGCATCAACACTACTCCCAATCCTTGCTTTGAAGCATCTGTGCAGACAATGAAGTCCTTTTCCATGTTAGGCACTCGAAAGATTGGTGAAATAGTTAGTAAGCTCTTTAGTTCAGTGAATGCAGTGTCACATTCATATGTCCATTCATACATAACCCCTTTTCATTGTAATGTGGTGATGGGTTTGGTAATCTTTGAAAATACTTCCACAAATCTGCAATAATAACCTGCTAGCTCCATGAAGCTACGAACCTCATGATCATTTTTTGGTACGATCCAATCCATTATGGCCTTTATCTTTTCCAGGTAAATTGAAATCTCTTCTTCTAAAATGATGTGCCCAAGAGAATGAATTTTCTTCTAAAAGGAATATTTTTGACATTTTTCCATACAATTGATTTTCCCTTAAGCATTTCAATACAACCCTCAGGTGCTCTTCATGCTCCTTTTCATTGTTGGAATACAAAATAATATCATCCAGAAAGACTTGCACAAATTGGTCTAAATAATTCATGAACACGCCATTCATGAGACTCATGAATACTGCTGGTGCATTGGTCAAACCAAATGGTACAACTACAAACTCGTAGTGCCCAAAATGAGTTTGAAATGTAGTTTTTGAGATGTCACCTTCTTTAATCCTACATTAGTGGTATCCAAATCATAGATCGATCTTTGAGAAAATTGTTGCTCCCTCCATTTGATCAAATAGGTAATCTATTCTAGGTATTGGGTACCTATTCTTTATTGTGGCTCGATTCACATCCCTATAATCTATGCATAGCCTTAAGGAACCATCCTTCTCCCACCCTTCTCCTTGACGAAAATCAATGGTGCGCCCCACGGTGAAATACTAGGTCTAATAAATCCCAAGTCTAAAAGCTCTTTTAACTACATCTGCAACTCATAAAGTTATGGAGTTTTCATCCTATAGGGCATCTTGGAGATTGATTATGCACCAGGTTTTAGGTCGATTGTGAAATCGATATCCCTCAAAGGAGGTAATCCAGGTAATTCCTTGCGAAAAACATCCTTGAATTTTGACAAAACTAGGTGATGATCTAGGGAGGGTCCTTTCTAGTCACTTACAACCTCGACCACATATCGTTTACAGCCTTGTCGAAGACATCATTTTACCTTCATTGTGGAGATCAATCATAGGGACACTCCTCTCTTGATACCACAAATCTCAACTAACCTACCTTCATCATCTGAACAAATCCCTTTCTTTTTGAAAATTTCTACTAAAGCTCGATGAGGTTCTATCCAATCCAGGTCCTACTACTTGTTTTATCCCAGAAGCCCTTTCGACTTGTTTAAAGTCATCGTGCTCATAAGATGCCCACCCACAATTTTCTAATGCAACTGGTGAAATGAAATTATCTGTAGAACCATAATCAAACAAAATTTTAACTTTTACATTGTTTTTCATATGCGAGGTTTCTACCACAATAGATTGGTGTTCAACTTTTTGGTTATCAAATGTTGCATAGATTTGATGGTGGCTTCTTGCTCCCCCCATTGGTTCTTTTCCTTCTCTACGATTGTCACCAATTTGTATCTTAGGACATTCACACTAGTAATGAGCCCCCCCACATCCCCAACCTTGTTAGTCAAATTGTTTCATCCCCACTTTGACTTTGTAAGTTTGTAAGTGAGTCAAATTGTTTTCATCCCAACATTTTTTCCATTCTCTTCAACTTTTGTAAGTCTCACAAATTCCTAGAAAGTTAATCAAATTCTCATTCCCACTTTAAATCTATGAGGTTTTATTGTGTGAAATGATCACAAAATTTCCTAAACAAGTAAAGTCAATCTAAAAATTCCCAAACATATAGAGTCAAGTCAATCAAATTGTCACGAACTTTTATATTTATTGTGTGGTCCTCAAATTGTGCGAGTCTACCACACAAGTCATCCAATGATGGAATAAAACAAAAATCTTTATCATCACAAGTAATTAATATCGCGTTGTATTTAGTGCGACTTTTTGGAAGCTTTTCAGGTGGATTTTTCCGGTCTAATTTCTTTAAAATCTAGGATGAATTCATTGAAATCACAAGTTTGATAGGTAACCCCTGCACAATAGAAGTTCCCTAGGGTTTTTTCACTGTGTTGAATCCATATATACAATGAGAAAAATAGTTTAGATAACACAAATTAAGATTTCACCACAACTTGTTTCTCCGGATTCCGACACCGGAAACTCCAAAAATTCACACTAAAAACAACTCCAATTAATACCCAAGGGTTCGATCGACAAATGTTAAGACTCCAGACTTATTGTTAGCCCAAGAGCATGTTTGATGGGGCCTAAGCGTGTTGACATCACTTTTGTAAAACACTGTTATTTTTTATTTCAAGCTTTTATATTTTAAGTTGGATGGAGATCCCACGGTCATTTCATCACAGTCATGTTCCTCTTTAAATATTAAATATTGCGCTCAAATTAATTATATAAATTTTAGTTTACATTTATTTTAATTTTGGATCTATAAAGCTTTAAGAGGGATGAATCTCTCTAGATTTAAATCTCATTTTTGAGTTTTAAATTTATGGAAAAATTTGCACTTTGAAAATTTGGAGTTAAAATTTTTATTTATTTATATTTTTTATATAATTTGATTGAGTCAAAATATTTTAACTAAAATAATAATTGCAAATTTTATTTTATTTTTATTTTTATGTAATTTGACAGAGTCAAAATGTTTTAGATAACATAACAAGACATTAAACATGTTTTAGATAACATAACAAGACATTAAACATGTTGTACGTTATAACTTGAAGCATCACGAATTATCTTTGTGATCTTCCTCACATTTTCGTTAGGTACTTGAAAAAGTATATTAAATAATTGTTTCTTCAAATTAATTATAAAATAAAATATTATGAATAATTACATATTATATCTTAAAATAAGGGTGAGGAGGGTACCGTAATGCCTTCACACCCATAAGAGTATCACACACACAAGTATGTTTGGGCACCTTGGAGATAATAGACTTAGCTTGATTATCCACACATATTTTGGGGTATCTTTAATGTGGCACAGCATGGGCAACATACAATGTTGTGGCACGCCATCACATTTTAGGTGGTCACATGATTGGGATAAATCCATGGTTGGGCGAGTAAGTGGGTCGCACACCATCACAATGACTTGGTCAAATCAATTGCACAAGATGAAGGATGCCATGACAAAGTTGCAGCAGGTGGGTTGTATAACATGGATTCTCCCAAGGCACTGGTTGTGACCTCATATGAGGATGCATGGGGTTGAAAGATCCAAATTTGGGGTTTCTGCCATCATACAACAAAGGGCACAATTGGCACAATGGCATTGTTAGCTTGGTAACCTATGATGAGGGTGTTTAATTGGACTAGTGATCCAGGTGGATATTGGTGGCCATCCGCCTATTCCACTTCAACCCCCACCATTGTTTCTTTCAGCTTTTCAGTTTCCTTATTTGTAACACAATTTACTATTTTTGGCAGTTTTTCGGGTCCTATACTTCTGGAGCCGTTTTGAGGCCTTAAATGATGTTATTTTGGAAAAAAAGGGCCATCCTGTGCCATGGCCCAATGTTGGTTGCTTGGAAGTTTTAGTCCTTGAACAGATTTTTCAAACGAGGTATTACGTGCATCAAACATAGATCATATGCCAAAGTTACAACCTCGGGAAGTTGATTTACCAATTTACCCAAACGGGGCCCATAGTTTGGCACTTCATTTCCTAGGGTTAGGTTTTTGGATGTTTAGGGTTCTCCATTGTTTCTCAATAATAAATAGGCCTTTGAGCCTCATTGTAACATAGTTCAGAGGCATGTAGCTATCACATATCTTCTCAGAGATAAGCTACCATCACCTGATCTAGTTTTATTTTCATTTTGTTTGTAAGCATATTTCAGTATTTGATATTAATGAAAGGAAGTGTTACTTTTGCTCCATCTCTATATTTATGGTTATATCTATAATTTGTTGTGTTGCTGTTTAAATCCGGATCAACTAGATTGGCATGATGTGATGGTCACGTATACCCAAATGAATGAAGGAACAAGAGAAGAGAAAAAAAAATCATTAAACACATCGTCTAATTTGTAAAACCACATGGGGAGGAGAATAGACACACCTCCCAATTGTTTCATTGGTTGGGAGGTCGCTCACACCTCTTATATATTCACCACAAGGGAGTTCAATAGAGAGGTATGTGGAGATGAGATGGAATACAACATAGTCTATGGTTGAGATGAACCACGTGAGTCATGCACCAAGATCGAAGAGTTAGGTAGAGAGAGCACAACATGGGTCTGGTGTTAGCCACACCTTGCCTAGCAAGGCAAAAGGAATGTGGGCTTGGGTTCTTAGGGACAAACAATCATAGGTTGTCAAAGTGTTGCATGATGCTACTATGGACCAAATTTTAGGGACATAAATTCGAAGCAGTAATATGGGGTTGTAAATGCCAAATTTTATGGATTGCACCAAACATTTGGCGTTTATCTTAGATCTAGTTAATTTGGCAAGGTTTGCATTAAGGTAAAAGAGCCGAGAGGGTTGTTCATTGTAAAATTTTGTCATTACATATATGTTGATTTGAGTATTAGATTAATGAGCCACTGACTCTATATTTGTCCTTTTCCATGTGTTTGGATTTGCAATTGTACATGTTTATGAAGATTATTGTAGCTGTATACTTGAAATTGGTTAAGTAACTTATTATTTCACAAGCACTTATTAAACTAAGGATCACTGTGAGTGTTAGGCGGATTAATCCCTCTTGCGGATAAGATAGATCTCCCTAAATCTCAAATGAAATCTAGTAACAAACAAGAAAAGAGTTGCTAACTTTCCTTAGCTTACGATTGATTGAAACAAATAATATGCGAGAGATCACTTACCGGTTTAATGAAATGCCTGTCGAATTCCTTTCAGTGCCTTCCACGAGTGGATTCTCCTCGATGCTTTAGAGATTGTTCCAGTGCTTTCCACAACTTCTCCATGATGTTTCGAAAGAGATTTGCATAGATAGAAACACACAACGAATCAAAGAATCTAGTATATAAAGTGAAAGATAAATGAAAAACTTAACTCAGCTTATATCATAAATCGAATCAATAACCAATCATAACCTATGTGAGTGATCAAGGAATTCCACAAATGATATTAGAGAAGACATGATTAGGAAAGAACAATTGTTTTTTATTAAATAAAAGGGAGAACAAACTTACAACATCAAACACTTGATCTTACAAGCCTCTTCTCACAATCTCCAACCTTCTCCTTGGATGAAAAACCTTCTAGCCTTATTTCTATAGCATAAGCCTAACTTCAATGGTCCTCTCCAATCCTCTAGCCTGTGCTTGATTTATAGGCCAAGAGGAGGAGGTTTGGGATCCTCTTCCTAAGGGATGAGATCCACAAATGGTGGGATAGGGGATCCACAAAGAGAGGGAAGTAGCTCCATGATGGGAGGGATCAGGCTTGAGTAGGCATCCATTCGAAGTTGTTAGTTGGAAAATATTCGACTAACAAATCTTCTAGACTTTAATTTTTATTTTGTACTTGCATTGAGTCATGTGTGTAGGCCATAGTGTAAGATAGAGCATAATTTTGTACAAACTCTAATGGTCTCTTCTACGTATGCACATAAACTAACTGGGGAACTCCATAGTAAGCCAACAATAGGTTTTTGAACCTTGAGATCTAGGAATTTCCTTCTCTTTGGGAATGTTTGGGTTCTAGCCTTGCAAGGGGATTCTTTGGAACACTTTGATGGATAAAGAAAGATCCAAACCAACAGTCATTTGCCTAATGTGAAAAAATGATGTTTAACGGATTACCCCCTAAAGTGAAAAGTCGGAAGGGATATTTGATGACTGAAGCGCTTTATCATGCCATGGTTCGGGTTAGAGATTGCGTTCAAAGACTTGAAACAATCAATAAGATATTAGAATGAAATATAAAATCATTTTTGAGGTAGGCATTCCCATACTATGAACATAATTGTCTTAAATAACCAGTATGGAAATACATCTGAAGATCCATATCAATAAACGACATAGTATGGACACAACCATAAATGGATGAAACTAGATCCAAGGTCTTGATATCCATCCCTCGATCCATAATACGAATCTAGCCATGTGAGTGAGTGTATCGTAGTCAAACATGGTAGAAACGACTTGATTATTGGTCAATGATGTGAACTGTTAACAAGTGCAAGAGAAGCCACCAATAATGACAATGGTTCTCATGGTACTTTCAGTACAATCTATGAAGTGTGAATAGATGTGTTGAATTCGAACACTCATAGAATCATTCGATTGAAGTTCAATGATAAGAACATGTCGTCGAAGGCGCGAAACCTGCCATTAAGGCATGCAGGCTCTAAGGTATTGAAGGTTTCTAGATAACCTCCCTAGATAGTGAGTTGAAGTCGATAGGAATCAATCTGTCGCAGGAGGGCCCATGACACGAAACTCATGTCAAGTTTTGAAGAACAACAGTTTGGAGTAATCCAGGACCAACTCAGGGATGGTCGACGTGATTGAGGGTTGCAAGGAGTGATCCAAAATTTAATCCTTTCACCACCAATTAGCTTATCCCACATTACCTCTGAAATCTCTAAAGGACCGTTTACATTATCAAGAAGAGAAATGGTTACGAAACTTATGTTGTTTTGAAAAAATTATGAAAATACAAAGTGAACCAACATTAGAAACTTAAGTCACTAGAAAATAAACTGGAAGTCTTGAAACAAATTTATTAAAAATAAAATGAAAATCATGCCTTTGACACTGGTATCCTTGTAAAGGGCTGCTGTAAGAGTGGTTTTTCCTCTCCCGCTCATTCCTGCTATTCCAATGAAATTAGCATCATTTTTAAATATAATTTGTTTGATGTCTTTGATACAACAAATTTTGACATATCCGGGACTTGGGAAGTCTAGATGATGGCCTGATGAGCCGTCATAGTTTCATGCATCATATCACTGGAGGTCTGACATGACTGAATTGTGTTCATTTTTTGAAGCATGAGGGCATTGTAAATGGGATTGGTAGCTATTCCAGCAATGGCATTCTTAACACTTTCAAATTGCTGAAAATAAACCCTAAAATCTGCATCTAGTTTTTGCTCATCAAGAATGATATTGAGTGGAATTTGAGTAAGAAGGAAATCAGAGACTTTCCCTTGAAACTTACGGATTTTATTTCCGTATCGGTACTTCTAATATATCAAGTTTGTATACCTTCTCTAAAATTTCCACCAATGTAATGCCTTCTTGCAGGACAACTTGAAAGTCTTTGAACTAATTACCTTTGTCGAGCGATGGAAGGCTTTATGGACAAGATTATTTCTTTGAGTTCTTTACCCCATGTTTTACTAGAAGCATTGATTTTAACCACTCCTAGCATCTCGATCAATGCTACCTCAATAAGCGCACCAGTAGCAAGATCAACTAGCGGCGGAGACATCCTCGATTCCAAAAATCAAACACTGATGTGATCAAGTGTTTGGTAATGAAAACCCCGTCTTTCTCTCAAGAAAGTGAAGCATGAAGTAAGCAAGAAATGAGCTGGGACTAGATGCATTATAGGAGGAAAACTGACACAATCATGTTTGAAAGGAATTTATCATTCACGTTAATATTTTTTAAAGTCATAGGGTGTTTTTTTATGTTACATACTTTTCAAAATTTTATTTGACCTTCTTTCGTGATGTGTATTGAGGCTTCCAAAAGTATTTTGACGGCTTATATTCTTTTGAAAAATTCATTAATACCTTATCTCATTGTGCTAAAGGGTGAATTCCATCTACACTGGTCCCTATCACAATAACACTCGTGGAAGCTATTCTACGTGGAAGTTGCCAAAAATAACAAGCAATGTGACAAGAAACGTTTTGTGAGCCATGGCTCCATTATTGACAATATTTAGTGGTGTACGATAATCTAGTTTTCCTTGAGATCTAGTCATTTCAATATAGAGTACACTAGCTCTCGACAATAGTCCAAAAATATTAGGAATGATTTTAAAGTAATTTTAACTCACAACTTCAACACTACAGTTAATACATCAAACTCTTCACTGTGACAGACTATATGTGCCTACTACACATTATAAAGGTTAGAGTCATTTATTTCATCCTTTAAATTTGAAGGTCCTTAATGCATGCATGTTGTCTTTGTGTAGGAATCCCATAAATGACAAGTGAGGCTTGCATTAAAAGAATTTTGGCTATTTTTTTGGGTCAAAAATAAATATTTCGTTGGCTATTACATAATTAAGATGTAATCTAGTTCTTGTAATCGGTCTTTAAATTCTAAGATGCATACTTGTCTGGTTTGTTTTCTTTCTTTTTTCCATTCAATTCGGCGCATAATGTGGAAATTTGATTGCGTGAAGAAGTATGTAACAAATTGCTTACTGTTTAAGGGTCCAAAGAAAAAAAAGCTTCAAATGTTCCAGAATTTTTCCCTTTCATTATTTTTCTGCTACGTGACAACTTATATCTTCTTGCAATAGGGAGCTAAATAAAGAAATTTTTTGAGAGAAAAGTAACAAAACAAAGGGAAGCTTTTTTCCACATTATTGCCAATTTATGGTCTTATACAATCTTTTTATGATAGCAGGAAGGAAGAGGAGATTTCTTCTTGTCTTTTTCATTTGCTGCCGTAATGACATATATAATGAGAGTGATTTCCTAGCTAGAGAGAGAGAAGAAAGATTGGGGAAAAAGAAAAGAGAGAAAGATTTCTTCGCTCTTCTCTTCAAATAAGAAATCTCTTCCGTTCATGAAGAATGAGGGTGAGTCACTTTCCTTGGCTACTTAGCTTTTCTTTTCTTTAATGAAGAATGAGGGAGGTGGTGTGGATGCAGGTAAGTTGAGTGCATCAGGCTGGCTATGCAGGTAAGAGAGAGCTAACTGAGAGGGTTGATTAGGTTTTGCAGCTTTAGGTTTGAAACGAGTTAGGCCACCACGTATAGCAGGGAGGGTAGCGGGTAATAGAGACCTCATCGGATTGGATCGTTCTATCTCGAAGACCCATCCCTCCTGCCATTCCCCATAAAGCAAGCCAGCAATCGCAACAATGCCACCCAGCCCATCCATCTATCCAAAGCCGGCTCAGCCAACTATCTATCCCATCCAACCGAGCTATAAAGCCCACCCAATGCACTTCTTCTCTCCCTGGAAGATCCATTTCATGCAGTGTTTCCCCCGAAGACCCATTGAATGCGGGTTCTCCCTCACTAAAAGACCCAATGTGATTTCTCCCTGACCCCCCCGCTGGAACCACTGTCTATCCATAAATAATCCTCATTGCTGAAGACACTCGCTTTCATTGCTTAGTTAGCGCCTGGTAGATGAGAATGGGATAACTTACAAGATATCTATCAGAATTTTCCGGCTGGAAGACTTCGAAGAAAAACCCCTAAATACTTCACCCTTAGTATGGAAAATATTTTTCAATGACAATTTTATCATATGGCCTCATGGAAGAGAAACATTGGAAAATTTTAAGTAGCACCTTAATAGTTTGTCTTCATCAATTAAACTCACCATTGAAGTTGAGGTCAACAATAGCCTCCATTTTCTCTATATCTTCATCACCAAAATTCCCGATGGCTCCATATCATACCAAGTTTATTGGAAAAAGATTCATACCGAAAAATATCTTCATGCCTCTTCCCATCATGATCCCACCCAAAAACTAGGGGTCCTTACTAATTTGGCCACTAGAGCTGTGAGAATCTCACACAAAGAACACTTAGAAATGGAAAACGAACATCTTATAAAAGTGTTTTCTAAGAATGGGTACAATAGACACCAAGCAATTAAATCCATAAGCAAGGCCAACAAGATAGAAACATTAAAAATTTTGATAACGCTAGGGGAAAAGTTAACCTTCCATACATTCTGGGGACAACTGATAAAATTGCCCGTATTCTAAAAAAGAATAACATTTTAACCACCTTCAAGCCTCTAAACACCATTCGAAGTTGCCTCAATTCTGTAAAATATCCCGTTGACCCTAAGTGCCATAAAGGTGTCTATTTAATTCCTTGTTCTTGCGGAAAGCCATATGTAGTTTAATTTGGAAGATCAATTAAAACTAGAATATAGGAGAATTCTGCTGACATTAAGCATAATTGGTCCAAGACTTCTGCATTAGTAGAGCATTTTGATAAAACTATACATCAAATTTGTATTGAAAATACTTGCATCCTTGCCAAAATTTATCACTATTTCGATAGAAAATTTAGAGAATCCATATATATCAATAAGCACCCTAATAATCTTAATAGAAATGAAAGATGGAGCATAGGTGAGAATTGGAATCCCACTCTGATATCCAAAGTAATCTCTCATGAACCGCCACTCCCCACCTATGAAGACTCCTGAATGTGTCACTTTATTAATAATATTTGATATTACCTTGATATTGTTGACCTATCATATGATAAATTATATTAATTATTCCTTTTAACATGTCATAAATAATGAATCAACAAATATTTATAAACATCGAATATATACATATATATGTGTGTGTGTGTGTCCCAATTCCTATTAATTTAAACCCCTATCATTAATAAATCTTATAATTACCAATAACATTAATATTTTATATTATTTTAATATTGACCTATCATATAAAAAATTATATTAATTATTCCTTGACACATCACAACTAATGAATCAAGAAATATTTATAAACATCAAACATATATATATATATATATTCCTATTAATTTAAACTCCTACCATTAATAAAACTTATATAAAAAAAAGAAAATTATAACATTAATTATCAATATATTTCTAATTGATAATAAAATTTAGATTTTTTAGGGTTTATTGTTGGCCTTTCATTCTCACTTCCTTTATCTATTTATTACAAACCTTGGTGAATCAATCTTTCACATCTCTCTCTCATCCTGAAGATGAACCACAGTTGTTGGTTCAAAACGTTAATTAAAAATTGCTATAAATGTGATATGGATCCAAAAACTTGTTTGCAGCTAAATGATAATGATCACAGAAATTTAAAAACTGAAATAGTTACCCTATACAGAAGGGATATAATGAAGAAAATTCGTACATTAGAACGATACATATTACTTATAATGAAACGAAAGACTGACCTCACCTTCTTGAAACGTTGCAGAAACGCCTCCATCATTCCTATTTTTGCCAAAATCAATCACCCACTTAGAACTCATGATAACAATCATATATTCACCAAAGCTAACATGACTCTCGTTCATAGTGAAATAAAAAAAACTAGGTTTAAACTTAATTTGTTGTCTCAGAAAATATTTATTTTGCACACATCTTTAGCTAACCTAATTAGTCCACAATTATGGTCTAGAATTGATTCTACTTCTTCTCTAAAAGCTCTTAGAATTGAGGAAATTACTTGCAAAAAACAATCACATAAATTCTCCAAACTTCCAAAAACAAATATCCCAACACATCCATCTCTCATAATTCGTTGAACAATGAATGAGCCTCTCACTCTAAAATCAATCCCTCTCAAATAATGTCTTTAAAATCTTTAATTAACCACAACCTATCATCGAATAACGGTATCAATATCTCGGCCACTGAGATCATCATACATTTTGTTAAAACATAACTCTACAATTAATTTTAACGATAACACTAGTCCACGCATCGTAAATCATTGTGATTGCCCTCCTACGCACATTTTTGAATTTTCTTGCTATTATAATTTGGGTAAATATGAAAACGTTTTAACTTCATCCCCCAGTATGCTCTCCCATCTCCCATCTAACTCTCTGCTAGCTCAGACAATCCAACACTGTTCACCGCCCAAGGATCACTTCAATTCTGTCAGTAATAATGAAACGCACTCCCCCAATGTTGAAAATTACATTCCATCGAATACGTTGCATGAATCATTAAATATTAATAGAATTGTCTCGTTAACTCATACTCAAACCAACTCTTCCAGCATTGAAATCAACATTCCATTAGATAATCAACATGAAACATGAAATATTAATAAATTTATTTCGTTAGCTAATTGTCCCTCCTCGACTAATGTCGTTCCTATTGAAAATAAGTTAAACACTGTTCATCCCCCTTCCCTTCCAAATAACATCAACCCTTCGAAAAATCTTGTGATTAATCTCTCGAACCTCCAATTAAATGAACACATCCTTAATATCTTGAAAGAAGGTTTAAATTTTTCCATCAGTGCCCGAAATATTATGATTGAAGGCCTCCTTTCCAAAATTGAATATGACATTAAGGACCACCTTGAAAACAGTAAGGAGAAAATTAGATAGGATATATTAATTACTCTTCAAAACTCTAAACCCCCCAAAAGCAATATTAGCAAACGTGAATATCTTGCACTAAAATCCTTAAACTCTAACCCTAACATTGTAGTGTTAAAATCTAACAAAGGAGGGGCCAACATCATCATGAACAAAATTGACTACAATGAAAAAATGTTGGATCATCTAAATAATCATGGCTACTACAAAAACACAGGAGAGACTGCGTTCGAGAGCTGGTGAAGATTTTACAGGCTCATATAGGATTCAGCCACCCGTCTCCTCAGAGCCAGGCAGCGCTTTCGGAGTTTTTTACATTTTCTTACAGATGATTGGTTCTCAAGCAAGGACGGGTGTCATCACATGAGCACCACCCTAAGTAACTTGTTGTCCCCTACAGAGAGTTGATGATTGGCAAATGGGTCGGTAGGTTTTCCGAGAAGCGACACCCTGCATCCAACGGTGGACTCCTGCATGCACCTTCATCACATCTCCTGGACACGTAGAGTTGCCTCCTTTCTCGTCCCATGCAGAAAGACGCCTGGTGAAGAAATCGCTTGATGTTTCGTCTCTGCCTCTAAGTTATATAATCGCCCCAGTAGATTTCCTGCGGTTTTCTCTTCCAACCTTGGGCCTCTGGCCTCGGGTTTTTTCTGCTTGTTATTCCAGGAGGGTGGTCTTATATCGTTATAGGCTTTCTCTCAGGCGAAAAACATTGTCGGGGCCTAGTCGAAAACATTTGCTTTTTCAGATGGTTGTGGTTCTCTCAGAGAGCATTTGTATTAGGAGGGTGGTTTGAATCACTATAGTCTATCACACAGCTGGTAGTAACAGTTTTTATCTGGTTTTGAGCTTTGGGTGGCACCAAGATTTCCCGCTGGATGGTTATGGTATGGTACTGGACGCTTTCTCTCCTGTTGTTCCGGCAAAGCTCGTAAGGTCAGTTTTTCCATTTTCTCATCTTTTGTTTTTAGATTTTTGGTAAAGAGATGGAGGGTGCTTTACAGTAGCGATTGATAGTACTCTGGTTTCCATATTAGGAATTGTAATAGGTGCCTTTTCTGTATTTGCTTAAAAAATGCTGAAGTCGTTTTATGCTAAGATAAAGAACTCTATAGTGTTTTACAGTCCATGTACTGATTTCCGCATTAGAATTGGGAAGTGGTGGTGTGTTTTCCAGCTAATCTGTTGTTGTGTTGATTGCCAAGACCATTCTCCTGCATAGGTAAACAGCTCTTACCCGGGTTCTGATAATCATAGCTGTAAAATATGGCTGTCGGAATACCAGTTGAATCTCTGGTATTTCCTATCTTTCCGGTGATCTGAAAAATTCAAATTTTCTCGGTTAGCATCCGTTTTAATCACATCTGTTCTGTCTCCTGCACTTGCAATCTCTCCCTTATCTGGCATAGTACACATAAATCTCTTCCCATTCAGTTTCGATTTTGACTGGGGGAATGGAATGTCCTTTTATGTCTTATCACTTAGAAGATTTTTCCAAAGTGTCAGCCTCACCGCCTCCTTTTCCCATTTCTGGAGCCTTCTACTTATCAGATCCCGAGTCCTCATCACACTGGAACCTTTAATTTTCCCTATCCTGACATATCCTTTTGTCAGGATCGGATCTACGGCGTCGATCTCCTTGGCCTATCCTATTAATTGCCTCACTCTCTAGGTGTTATTACATCCGGGGATCTTATTCAGGAAGGAATTTAAGGGTTAGATATCTGTTGTACTGGCACAGTGGCTGACGGCATCAAAGCACTTGCTGGCTTCATTGCTTTCCTACCCCCATCAATAGAATGGAAGAGTCTGACTCATCAGCCACGCGAGCACTTGTACAGGCCACCATACAAGCCGAGGAGGCACGGAGAAAACTTACAAACCTTACAGGCTGGCAAGCCACAGTGGAGGACATGATAATAAAGCCAGCTTGCAGAGAGGCTCATAAATCAAAAAAGGATTTCTCCAAAAAAGTTGGGTCCCCATCTTCCTTTTTCAACAAAGCTAAGAACCCCGTCAAGACTGATCCTCCACCGAAAGCCATTTCCTTGGATGGTGCCACCCTTTCAGAAAGAATTGACAGTCTAAAGAATTTAGCGCTGGTTGGGAAGTGGCAATTCCCTGAGATGGGTGATCTGGACATGCGTAAGTGGTTGTCGGACAAATGGGCTCCATTGATTGGGTACACTCCTATCATTTCCCGCCTTATGAAGGAATGGTATTCTTTCCATTTCCTTAAAGTCTCTGATTTAGATATCATTCTAAAT
Organism: Pinus tabuliformis; assembly: GCA_031772625.1. Taxonomy (NCBI): domain Eukaryota; kingdom Viridiplantae; phylum Streptophyta; class Pinopsida; order Pinales; family Pinaceae; genus Pinus; species Pinus tabuliformis. The sequence continues at coordinate 1,048,269,096 of CM062820.1, read as the reverse complement.
AATCCCTGGGTTTTTGGAAGGAGCTTCTTGGCCCTATCTCGTTGGTACATAGGTTTTGATCCTTTAAAGAACACCCCATCCAACAGCCTGATTTGGGTGAAACTACCAAACTTGCCTTTGGAACTATGGTCGGAAGAAACTCTTTCAAAAATAGGGAATTCGATAGGCAAGTTTGTTTATGTAGACCCCTGGTGTAGAGGAGAGAAAGATAAGAGAATTGCTTGGATCCTAATAGAGAAGCCGTACAAAGGAGGATATCCAGATCACATGGAGATTGTATGGGGCAACTGTAAAATCCAACAAAGGTTAGACTTCTGGGGAATTCCCTTCAGATGCTCCTTATGCCACAAGACCGGCCACTTGATCAGAAATTGCAGTCATCGTTTCTCTCGAAAAAACAGGAAATTTAACGTCAGGCAAGTCAGGAGGTCTGAGTCTGAGTATTCCCCGGATGTTGATATTCGGGTGACTACAAAACAGGATAATCAAAATCTTTCGATTCCTGCTCAGAAAATGGTTCACAAGTCCCCCTCACTAGATCCTCTATCAGAGCCGGACCTCTGCTGTTCCTATAGAGACTCTCTCGGCCGTCTTGATTCTAATATCTCGCCTCCTATATGCTCTCAAATACCTGAACCTCGAGAGGACATCCCGGTTCCTTCTCCCCCTGATATGAATCAAAAGGATTTTGTCGTGGGCTCTCTTCCTATTCAGATATCTTCCTCCTCTCCGACACCAGTCAAAAATCGCCCTGCTGAATCGAAAGGAAAGGAACCTATCCAAATTCAAGAAAATGACCCTTGTCATAGTCCTTCCCCGGGTAACATTCTCTCAGATTCTCTGGCAAACAATTTTGATAGCGATATTGACTGCCTCCTCAATAGGACCTCGCTGGAACTTGAACCACTGACCATTCATAAACCGTCCAGCCCGACCCATCCTTTCATAAGTCCTCAATCTGCAAAAAATATCACAGTCAGGAAGAAATCAAAGGGGGGTAGCCGTCATTTTAGAGGGAGAACTGTAGCTTCTGAGCATGGTGTGAGGAACTTATCCTTAGTGGAAGTTCCTGTCCTGGATTCACCAGAGTTTCAGCCCCTTAGAGCATGTGTGGCTGGTGAGTCATCAAAATGACATTCCTCGCCTCTATGAATATCAGGGGATTGGGCGCAGCCCCCAAATTCAATGCGCTAAAGGATGTTTTCTACATGGCTCATCCAAAGATCATATTCATACAGGAGACCATGCATCCCAGCTATGTATCCATAGTTTACTTTAGAAAAATGTTTCCTACGTGGTATATGGTGGCCACTGAAGCAAATGGTCAGTCAGGTGGTCTTGTGGTTTTGTGGGATCTAGCCTGGATTATGGCAAAAGCCTACAAATGTTGTGCAGGGATTTTAATTCATGCATCTATCAGGGGTCAAACTTTTACTCTCAACTTGCTGAATGTCTATGCTCCATATAAAAACAGACTTCCCTTTTGGGAAAGGCTTTTTGAATCCCATATTCTTGAGATTGAATCGCTGCTATTAGCAGGCGATTTTAACTTGACTCTTAGTTCTGATGAATGTTGGGGGAATTGCAGGAAAAATGACTCTCTGGCTGATAGAATAAAGAAGGAATTACTTAACAGGGATCTGGTGGACATTGCTCCTGACAAAATGAAGCCCACATGGGACAATAGCAGGACTGGGCAGGCATTCATAGCTAAGAGAATCGACAGAGTCATCATTCATGCTAGCATTATTGGAAATCTGGGTATGCCAGTATTATCTATCGGGAATGATCATTCATCTGATCACAGACCCATTCTCCTAAACTGGTATGGGAACATAAACAGATTCGGATACCCTTTTAAATTCAATAGAATACATTTAGAGGACCAGTCTTTTAATAAAGTCATCTCTGGAAATTGGAAGAGTATACAAGAGTCTGAAATGGCACCTTTTATGCCATTCCGCGTAAAGCTGAACAGATTGAGGACAGTATCGAAAGAGTGGCAAAAAAATAAAAGGAGGATGGATAAAGAGGAATTAAACAGTATTCGCAAGGAACTGGATTCCCTTTGTGAGTCGGCTGATATCAATAGCCTATCTCTAGATCTGAAGAACATGATTAGAAAGCTGGAGAAAAGGAAAAATTTGATCCTACTAAAAGAGGAGGCAACATGGCGTCTCAAAAGCAGAGCCATCTGGCTCAAAGAAGGAGACAGAAATACAAGGTTCTTCCACAAATTCGCAAGCGCAAGAAGGGAAAAAAACTCTATCTGGAGCATCAAAGATGAAATGGGAAATGTTCTCTTATCACAGCATGAGATAACGATGGAGGCAGTGAGATATTTTCAAAATCAATATAGAAGAAGGGAGGTTATCTTCCAAGATGCCCTTTGGGGCATAGAGCTGGTGCCGGAAATGTTTAATGATGCTGCAAATGAAGATTTCATAAAGCCAATCTCTGAAGATGAACTTCTAAAGGCCATCAAATCTTTCAAAAAGGATAAAAGCCCGGGGCCCGACGGTTGGCCAATTGAATTTTTCGTTCATTTCTATGACCTTTTCAAATTAGATCTGCTACGCATGGTTGAAGCATCCCGGATGTCTGGAAACATTCACTCGGCTACCACCTCAACCTTCATTGCGCTAATTCCAAAAAAGAATAGGTCTGAATCCTTTCACGATTTTCGGCCTATCTCACTCTGCAACATCATGTTTAAGATAATCTCAAAAATCATTGCGGAGAGAATGAAGCCTATTCTAAATTCCTATATCTCCAGAGACCAACATGCGTTTTTAAAGGGCCGATTCATCTTGGACGCGGTTGCCATGACACAAGAAAGTCTTTTTACAATGCTGTCAAAGAATATGGATGCGGCTATCCTCAAGATTGACTTGCAAAAAGCTTATGATTGTGTAGATTGGGGCTTTTTGAGAGTATTGTTGGCTAAGATAGGACTGAAGTCTCAAAGTGTCAATTGGGTCATGTCTTGTGTGGAGAATGTAAAATATTCGGTGATTGTAAATGGAATTCCCTCGGCTTTTTTCCAAGCAGAGAGAGGACTCCGACAGGGATGTCCCCTTTCCCCATTGCTGTTCATTCTGGTGATGAACTCTCTTAGTCTGCAGATAAACAAAGCAGTCGAGGATAAGAGATGTCGTTCGGTTAAGATCTGTAAGAACATCTCCATTTCACATAATCTTTTTGTCGATGATGTCCTCATCTTCGCTATGCTCTGTAGGGCCTCCTGGGCTTGCATAAACGATATCCTTTCAAAATTCCAGAAAGCTACAGGTTTGTTTATAAATAAGGAAAAATCTTCTCTGTTTCACAATGATGTGAATATGGAAATCGTTCATTGGATATCAGACCTGATGGGCATAGCTCCTTTTTCAATTCAACAAGGGTTCAAATACCTGGGCTTTGCTTTAAAGGCAAAAGGATACTCAAAAAGGGATTGGCAATGGCTATTGGACAGGTTTTATAAGAAGATTGCAGGGTGGGAATATAAATTTCTTTCTCTAGCTAGCAGATTTATTTTAGTTCAGGCTGTCCTATGCCAACTTTCAGTCTACTGGGCTCACATTTTCTTTCTTCCCAGCAGTATTATAAAACAGATGAACAGACTGGTTGCAAATTTCCTGTGGGGAGGTCATGCATATCAGAGAAAAATACATCTTGTCAAGATGGCCTCTATTACAAAACTAAAAAGGATGGGTGGATGGGGTTTATTAGACATTCGCACTTTTGGAAATGCCCTTCTCTGCAAGTCTCTATATAGAGGAATATATGATGACGGGCCATGGAGTAAGATTGTAAAGACGAAATATCTAAAAGGAAAGAGCATAGAATTTTGGTACAGGAGGCGGTCCATTGGCATTAGAAGTGGCTCGATGATATGGCAAAGCTTAAGAAAAGTCCATCCTTTTTTCATAAAAAACTTTCGCTGGAACCTTTATTCCGGATCAAATATTTTTATTGCTTTTGATTCTATTTCACCTGCCCGGGAATTCTCGTTCCCCCATCCACTGTTATGCAATCTTCATAGGCTGGGATGTTTTACGTGGGATAAGTTGATAAAAGAATGGTCTGGCTCTTCTCCGGTTTGGAAGGATGGGGAGGAGTTGCATTTACCCCATTCGATGCTTCCTCTTTGGATGACGGTAAAAGCGAGACTTGATAGTTTGGGGATCACCCGAACGGGTTCAAAGGATCGTCTGGTATGGTCTCTCCATAAACCTGTGAGCGTAAAGCACATTTATGCTGATATGATTTCCGTTATTGCTGGAAGTCCTCCCCCGCATTTCCCTCCCTGTTTTTGGAAAGCTGCATGTCCGCTGAAGATGATTATTTTCTCTTGGCTGCTATTTGGGAACAAAAATCTCACATGGGAGATTCTTCAAAGGAGAAGCTGGCAGGGTCCAAGTAGATGTTCCATGTGCCTCAATGACACGGAAACAAATTTGCATATGTTCTTTCAGTGCCCCTCGTCCCTTTATATCTGGTATGATTTGTCTTTATATTTTGGTTTCCCTTACAACATATTTTCTTCTGTTCAGGAAGGTTTTATTTGGTGGAGTAGACAATCCTCATCTTGGAGATCGTTGTTCATTATCACATGCTGGTACTTGTGGAACTGGAGGAACGCACACATTTTCCAAGACTCTAAGGAACCTCTCCATGCTATTCTTCAGCGTATATTGGCTTGCCATGATTCCTATCATCAGAATGCCTCTATGCCAAACATGTCTGCCATATGATGCTGCGGGGTTTTGCTCCTGCAAGAGGTTTTATCCCTCCAGATCGTCAGTATCATGTCTGTTGGATCCTCTTTTCCATGGCCGGGCGTATCTGCCCCTTCTTTCTTATATGTTTTTGCATGTATCTGTATATGGTACAGTCTCATCAAGTTTTGACATGTCTTTGTCGGGCATTTTTTGAACATTTGGTCTTGTAGATGTGTAGTATATGTCACTTCTCTCTTTTCTGAGTGTTTAGATCTGGTCTATCTGACATCTATTTTTTGCTAAGGATGATAGGCATATATCGCCTCTATGGATTATCTGTATGCTTTTTCTGAAAGGGAGACTGGGCATTTCTATGCCTCATCCGTATCTCGATTATGTATTGATGATCTTTATATACCCTTAATATAGAGCTATGTTGGTTTTTTTTCTCTGAAAAAAAGCAAGATAAAGGACAACACAAACCTAATAATTAGCAATCCAAATACCCCTAGGATCTATGGTGCCCCAAAAGTTCACAAAGAAGGGATCCCCCTTAGAACTATAGTAAATACTATTGGTGGGCTTACATATGATCTTGCAAAACACCTTGCCAAGAAACTAAAACTCCTAGTTGGAAATACTCACCCCTTTGTCAATGATTCTACCCAATTCATTGAAGAAATTAAAAATATTAAGCTTGATCAAAATGATATTTTCATGTGGTGAGTTTCGATGTAACCTCACTTTATACTAACATACCTATTGATGATGCTATGGAGGTTATCCGGATGATAACTGATCTAGACACATCAAAGTTAATTGAAATTTTCCTAAGATCCACATTATTTAGTTTCATGGGGGAAGTTTATGAACAAACCTATGGTGTAGCTATGGGGTCTCCTTTGTCCCCCATTATTGTCAATTTATTCATGGAATACTTCAAAGAAAAATCCCTAAATACTTCACCCTTAAAACCTAAATTATGGAAAAGATTTGTCTTCAACCATTAAATTCACCATGGAGTTTGAGGTCAATAGTAGCCTCCCTTTTCTTGATCTCCTCATCACTAGAAGTCTCGATGGCTCCATATCACACCAAGTTTATCAAAACAAGACTCATACGAAACAATATCTTCATGCCTCTTACCATCACCATCCCACCCAAAAACTGGGGGTCCTTAATACTTTGGCCACGAGAGCTGTGAGAATCTCAGACAAGGAACACTTAGAAATGGAAAAAGAACATCTTATAAAAATGTTTTAAAAGAATGGGTACAAAAAACATCAAGCCATTAAATCCATAGAAAGGCCAACGAAAGACATATAAACATTAAAAATTTTGATAACATTGTGGACAAGTTAACCTCCCATACATTCTGGGGACAATTGATAAAATTGCCCATATTCTGAAAATGAATAACATTTTAACCACCTTCAAGCCTCTAAACACCTTTCAAAGTTACGTCAATTCTGTAAAAGATCCCATTGAACCTAAGTGCCATAAAGGTGTCTATTTAATTCTTTGTTCTTATGGAAAGCCATATATAGGAGAAATTGACAGATAAATTAAAACTAGAATCGATGAGTATTCTGCTAACATTAAGCATGATCGGTCCAAGACTTATGCATTAGAAAAGCATTCTAATAAAACTGAACAACAATTTTTTATTTAAAATACCCACATCCTTGCCAAAATTGATCACTATTTCCATACAAAATTTAGAGAAGCCATAGAAATGAGTAAGCACCCTAATAATCTTAATAGGGATGAAGGATGGACCATAAGTGAGAACTGGATTCTCACTCTAACATCCAAAGTAATCTATCTTGAACCTCCACTCCCCACTTCTGAAGGCTCCTGAATGTGTCACCTTAATAATAATATTTGATATTACTTGAATATTGGTCACCTATCATATAATAAATTATATTAATTATTCCTTTTAACACATCATAACTAATGAATCAACAAATATTTCTAAACATCAAACATATATATACATATTCCTATTAATTTAAACTCCTACCATTAATACAACTTATATAAAAAAATTATAACATTAATTATCAATATATTTCTAATTGATAAAAAAATTTAGATGTTTTAGGGTTTATTGTCGGCCTTTCATTGTCACTTCCTTTATATATTTATTACAAACCTTGGTGAATCTGTCTTTAACATATCTCTCTCATCCTGAAGATGAACCACATTTGCTAATTCGAAACGTCAATTAAAAATTGTTATAAATGTGATATGGATTTGGAAACTTGTTTGCAGCTAAATCATAATGATCGTAGAAATTTAAAAATTGAAAAAGAGAAGAACTATTAACCTCAATTTTTTATTTACTGTAACCTCATTTTTTTGGGTTTTTAGGAAGCGTTTTTTTTTTTTTTTTAACTTAAGAGAAATAAGCGTGAACACTGGTGTGAAGATGTCAGACATTATAAGGGGCTTGTTGGTCACTGAAACATACCCAAAGGTGTAAATCACTAAATATAAGAACTTTTATTCGACTAAACCCCTAATTGCAAGGGGAAAATCATTAAACATAACACTTAATTTGGCTAAGCCATTGAGGTACTCTTACGTCAAAATATCCTAGAACTTACTCTTGTTCCATAATTTTGTTAAATGTCGAGATACTCTTCTATTAAGATAGCCCTTGATGTGGACCCCATCCATTTGACACCGAAAAAAACTTGTGCACTTGGCCTAAAATTTGACATTGAAAGACCCCACAAAAATGAAGGAGGAAGCCTTTTAACATAGGTACTATCATTTGGCTAAATTTATCGAGTACTCATGCTTCAAGATAGCCTTGGATTCTCATTCACCTCATTGTCTCATTCACGAATTTGGAGAAATTGGACATTTGCGAGTGGCCTAACATGCAGACATCTTCACTGCTGAATCACAACAATCGCTGTAACTTTAATTTTCCATTTCTATTTTCAAATTTTTGTTTTTTATGAGCAGTTGCATTGTAAGACTCTAACAAGGGCCGTGATATTTTTGAAACTATAAAATTTTCTAATTTTCCCTTCCATAGAGTCAAAAGGGATATTGTTGAATCAAAATTCCAAATTGCTTCCAGGATTAAATCCCCTCAAGAAAAGATACATTCATGTAGGGTGTTATGCTCTAGTGAATTTTAAATGTCCATTTATGTTCCATCCCTTTTACAATTTCTATGCAACCAACAGTGAATGTCACTCTATTTTCCAGGGAAATCCACTTCTTTAAAATTTAGAGACGATGCGGTATCATTCACATGCTGTCTATATGCCTATTATGTTAGGTCCCTATAATACTAGGGTATACCCCTTATTGTTATTTTTGTGCCCATGTAGCCCCCATATTTTTATTGTTATGCCGCATAGAATCCGACTATTGTTATTGTTGTGCCCTTACATTATTATGGTTATGTAGACTCTGATTATATTGTGACCCCTTAGACTTCTATATACAAATGAGGTCTTATCATTTGTATTATCCAAGAATTTTCATTTGTGTAATGTAAAGGAGGTTTTCCCCTCGAAGAGGATAATTTTTAAGTCTTTGATCTATCTATTTGTGATCTAGTTGCATAACAGTTGGTATCAGACCTTTGGATTCTAGGGTTTCGCTTCTTCAAACAGGTCATCTTGGATTGTTCGCTATAATTTTTTTTCTACAAGGCTTCAGAAGCTAAAATTTTTACCACGTGGAACCAAAATCTAATATAACTTCTTCTAAAAAATTTAGATCTTTGTTTGCTATATTTTCAGAGGTATGTTATGAGGAAGTTAGAGTTTTTGCAGACTCCATAATTCTGTCTCAAACATGTGACCTAGGGAAAATCAACATAACTTTTGTTTCAGGCATCGGATTTGAATTCTATAAAAAGTCTCTAAATGTGCACATAATTTAGTTGTTCTTGTAGCAATTTTAGGGCCGAAGGTTAAAACAATGACATGCGAAATCTCATACAACTTCTCTCTACTAAACTAGTCCATAATGAGGCCATAGTGGGGGATTTGGCATAAATCTTTCTTGAAGAATCCAATCTCGATGATACTTGTGGGGTTTTAAAGAGAACTCGGAGAGCTAATACATAAATAAATTTTAGAACTTGGAGATCCAAAATTATAGAGTTACAATCATTTCAAGATTGAGCTCCTAAAATTAAGAAAAATGTGTGTATTTTTAAAATTGTTTTGCATAACGTTTGTTTGAAAAATCAATTTGAAGTGATTCAAGGGGCATATGGAAGCATATATATCATTGTTTGATTCCAAAATTTCTTGAAACAAAAAAATGGACACACCTAGTAACCAAACATAAGTCTCTTCTAGGACACATGAAGAAGAGTAAGACATGCAACATGATATATCAAATTTACGAGACCAAGTGCAACAAATTTCACTCTCACCAAAAGTAACAAAAATGAATTGGAAACCGTGATGAATATTAAGATAGATGGTATAAAAAGGGACGAGGGATTTTTTAATGATGGTTTAAAAGCAAAAATGAAAGCAATGATGAATGTCAAGATAGAGGGGTTGAAGGAAGGTTTGGCAAAGTTGCAAGAAGAAAGGCATCCTAGTGGTGACAAGGAAATCCATTAAAATCATGATTAAGACAAAAGGAATATCAATTATGATTTTAGAGACTTCAATGTGGGGTTTAAGAACCACCACATTCCAAATATATATATGACGATGTTTGATGGCAAGGATTCGATAAATTGGATACTATAGATGGAGCAATATTTTGATCTACATGATGTGCCACGCTCACAAAAGATATGTATTGCATCTTTATATTTAGAACCCAATTAGTTTGTATGGTATAGATGAATTTGCTCTCGTAAACCACTTTTCACCTGGTCAATTGTTATGGAGGAAATGATAACACATTATGAATATACAAAGAGAAACACCTTCTTTATTCAATTGATAAATTGCAAACAAAGGGGTTCAATGGTGAAGCACATTGAAGACTTCATAAAATTTAATATTAGGGTAATTGATAATCCAGAGGAGCATAGAATTGATGTCTTCATAGGAAATTTAAAAGATAACATCCAACATGAGGTTCGACTTTGGGAACCCAATTCATTGGAGAAGGCATTCAAGGTGGCAATAAAAGTTGAAAGCAAAAGTATGGCAACAAGGAAGTCTACCACTCACAACTATGAATATGGAAGTGTTGTTGGTCTTAGTCTTCCACAACCTACAAGGTTGATACCACAAAAGAGTAAAAGGGATTTGTTATAGTTGTGATAGAAAATACACTAAAGGTCATAAATGTGATGAGAATAAATTAGTCTACATAGCTTGTGAAGAGGAGGAAGAAAAGGAACAAGAAACATCAAAAGAGGAGGATATACACTAGGAACCAACCCCAGAGAAAGAAGAAATGAATCTGACAATATCTTGTAATGCATTGGAAGGAATTACCACTCCTCAAACTCTCAAGATAAAAGGATATATCAAGAAGAAAAAGGTAATAATGTTGATTGATTCAAGCAATACCCATAATTTTATTCATTATAAGATAGCCAAGGAATTGAATTGCTTCATATATACAACACAAAAGTGTCAAGTGATGGTCGCAAATGGAGGAACTATAAATTGTTCTGGAAAGTGGCATAATATCAAGTTAAACATGGGGGAATATGTATTGAATAGTTCAATTCTTTCCATTCCAATGGGTGGTGTTGATGTTGTACTATGAGTCCAATGGTTACAATCTTTGGGGACAATGGATTTCAATTTTCAAGAACGTTTCTTGTATTATTTTGGGAAGGAAAGGAAGTTTAATTAAGGGGTATCGAAGGGAAAATAGGAAAGATAATCATCTCTAATGGCATGATAAATCTTATAAATAAAGAGAAACGAGGCGTAATTGTACAATTATGCTCACTAGGGGTTCAAACATCGAAATCATTTATTTCTTCAGATCTCCAAAAAGTCTTGGATAATCATTCCAAGGTGTTTGAGACTCCCAAAGGCCTCCCACCTATTCATGATAATGATCACGCGACTCACTTGATTCCAGGAATTGTTCCTCCAAACATCATACCTTACAGATATCCTTATTCCCAAAAGAGTGAAATTGAATGTATGGTTGCAGAAATATTAGAGGCTAGTATAATTCAACCCAGTTAAAGTTCTTTCTCTGCTCCAGTAGTATTAGTGCACAAGAAGGATGGATCATGGCGTATGTGTCAAAATTATAGGAAGCTCAAAAAGCTCACTATTAAAGATAAATTTCCCATTCGCATCATTGATGAATTGTTGGATGATTTACATTGAGAAATTTACTTCACCAAGCCGGATCTTCGTTCAGGATATCATCAAATTAGAATGAAGACTGAAGACATTACGAAAATAGAATTCAAAAGTCATGAGTGTCATTATAAATTTTTGGTCATGCCTTTTGGCCTTACTAATGCACCTTCCACATTTCAAGGTTTCATGAATTCTATTTTCAAACCCTTCCTTAGAAAATTTGTGTTAGTATATTTTGATGACATAAATCTACAACAAGTCTTAGAAGGATCATGTTCAACATGTTGACATGGTGCTCAAACTATTGGTGGAGAAACAATTATATGCAAAAACCTCCAAATGTTTATTTGGAGTATAGGAGGTGGAATATTTAGGTCATATTGTATCTCATGAGGGTGTTAAGGTAGACTCTAACAAAATTACAGCTATTAAGGAACGGAAAATCCCCACAACCATAAAGCATCTTCGAGGATTTCTCGGGTTGAAAGGGTATTATCACAAGTTTGTTAAGAATTATGGGATAATAGTAGCACCTCTAACAACATTACTGAAGAAATATGCATTTTCTTGGACTCCAGAAGAAACGAAGTCCTTTTAACACCTTAAAGAGGCAATTTGGCAAGCACCAATCTTAGCTACACTAGACTTCACAAAAACTTTTATTGTGGAATGTGATTGTTAGGTCCCTATACTACTAGTTTAACCCCTTATTGTTATTAGTACAACCCCCTTATTATATGGTTGTGCCCATGTAGTCCCCATATTGTTATTATTGTGCCACACAGAAGCCCACTATTGTTATTATTGTGCCCTTACATTATTATTGTTGTGTCGGCTCTGATTATATTATGACCCCTTAGACTCTTATATATAGAAAGGAGGTCTTGTCATTTGTAGCGTCCAAGAATTGTTCATTTGTGTAATGTAAAGGAGGTTGCCCCCTTGATGCGTTGATCTATCTTTTCTATCTTTTTGTAAGCTGGTTTCACAACATTTAGTATTAGAGCTTTGGATTCTATGGTTTCGCTAGTCCAAATAGGTCATCGTGGCATTTGCGCTATAACTTTTTTCCTGCGACGTTTCAGAAGCGAAAAAAATAACCCATTTGAAAAGAAATCGTGCTAAACCTTGGGTCCGTATTTCAAATCTTATCTCACTATATTTTCGGATATATGTTCAGCGGAAGTTAGGGTTTTTGCAAGCTCCATAATTTCATCTAAAACAGGTCATCGTGGACTTTTCACTATAAATTTTTCTCTACGAAGTTTCAGAAGCTAAAAAAAAGCTTATTTGGGAAGAAAGCGGTTTGAACGTCAGGCCCAAATTTCAGATCTTGTCTCGCTATATTTTAGGATATATGATCTGAGGATGTTAGGGTTTTTGCAGACTTCCGAATTACATATTAAACAAGCAACCTTGGGAAAATCATCAGAACTTTCTCTCTGAGCATTAGATTGAAATTTCGTAAGAAGTTACAGAAAGAGAACGGATTGTAGTTTCTTGTTTATATTTTTCAGATCTGAAGGTGAAAACAATGACACGTGGCACTTCATACAAGTTAGCTCTTCTGAAAAGGTATATAATCAGGTCATCTTGGGAGATTGTGCATAACTCTTTCTTGGAGAATCCAATTTCGATCAGACTGGTGGCATTGGAAAGAGGACGCAGAGGGCTACTGCAGATCGTGATTTTAGAACTGGAAAATCTAAAATTATAGAGTTACAGTCATTTCAAGACTGAGTTCCTAAAATAAAGAAAAGGCAATATGAGGAAGTTTGATGGCAATGATCCGGTAAATTGGATACTACAGATGGAGAAATATTTTGATCTACATGAGGTGCAACTATTACAAATGGTACGTACTGCATCTTCCTATTTAGAACCGGATCAATTTTTATGGTATAAAGGGTTGTGTTCTTGTAAAGCACTTGTCACTTGGTCAATTTTCATGGAAGAAATGTCAGCACATTATGAGGATACAAAGAGTAACACCTTCTTTAGCCAATTGATAAATCTCAAACAAAAGGGTTCAATGGCAGAGCACATTGAGGATTTCAAAAAATTGAATATAAGGGTAAATGATATTCCAGATAAGAAAAGGATTGATATCTTCATAAGGACTTTAAAGAATAACATTCAACATGAGGTTCGTCTTTAGGAACCTGATTCATTGGAGAAGGCATTCAAGTTGGCAAGAAAAATTGAAAGTGGAATTATGGAAACAAGGAATCCTACCACTCACAACTATAAATATGGAAGTGTTTTCTCTTCTAGCCTTCCACAACATACAAGGTTTACACAACAACAATTGCAAGAAAAAAGAGAAAAAGGACTTTGTTACATTGTGATAGCAAATACACTAAAGGTCATAAGTGTGTCGAGAATAAATTATTTTACATAGATTGTGAAGAGGAGGAAGAAAAGGATCAAGAAACGTCAAAAGAAGAGGATATACACCACGAACCAACCCCAGAGAAAGAATAAATGAATCCGACCGTATTGGCAAGAATTACCACTCCTCAAACTCTCAAGATAGAAGGACATATCAAGAAGAAAAATGTTCAAGAAGTGAAAGATCACATCGAGAAAGAAGAACAGAAAAAATGGGTCACAAATATGTTGAGTTATGACTTTGAAATCATCTACAAAAAAGGGAAGCAAAATGTTGTTGCAGATGCACTCTCAAGAAATGTTAGGTCCCTATACTACTAGTGTAACCCCTTATTGTTATTAGTACAACCCCCTTATTATATTGTTGTGCCCATGTAGTCCCCGTATTGTTATTATTGTGCCCCATAAAAGCCCACTATTGTTATTATTGCGCCCTTACATTATTATTGTTATGTTGGCCCTGATTATATTATGACCCCTTAGACTCCTGTATATATAAAAGAGGTCTTGTCATTTGTATTATCGAAGAATTTCTCATTCGTGTAATGTAAAGGAGGTTTCCCCCTCGAAGAGGATGAATTCTAAGGAGTTCATCTATCTTTTCTATCTTTTTGTGAGCTGGTTTCATAACATTTGGTATCAAAGCTTTGTATTCTAGGGTTTCACTACTCCAAATAGGTCATCGTGGAATGTTTGCTATAACTTTTTCTGCGACGTTTCAAAAGCTAAAAAAAAATCAATTTGAGAAAAAAACTTTATGAATCGTGAGTCCAAATTTTAGATCTTGTCTCGCTATATTTTCAGAGATATGATATGAGGAAGTTAGGGTTTTTGCAAGCTCCATAATTTCATATAAAATAGGCCACCATGGTATTTTTCTATAACCTTTTCGCTACAAAGTTTTAGAAGCTAAAGAAAAAACCCATTGGAGAAGAAATCGCTCTGAATCTCGGGTCCGAATTTCAGATCTTGTCTCGCTATATTTTCGGATATATGATCTGAGGAAGTTAGGGTTTTTGCAGACTCCCAAATTACATCCTAAACATGTGACCTTGGGAAAATCATCATAACTTTCTCTCTAAGCAACAAACTCAAGTTTCATAAGGAGTTATAGAAAGAGGACAGGACTGTAGTTTTCTATGCATAGTTTGCATATCCGAAGGTCGAAACAATGATACGTCGCACGTCGCACAAGTTGGCTCTACTGAAACATTATATAATCAGGTCATCTTAGGAGATTGGGCGTAAATCTTTCTTGGAGAATCAAATTATGATCAGACTTGTGGGGTTAGAAAGAGGACTCAGAGGGCTACCGCAGGAGATAATTTCAGAACTTTGAGATCTGAAAGTACAAAGTTACAGTCATTCAAGATCAAGCTCATGAAATAAAGAAAAGGCTATATGAGGAAGTTTGACGGAAAGGATCCAATAAATTGGATACTACAGATGGAGCAATATTTTGATCTACATGGTGTACCGTTGTTACAAAAGGTATGTATTGAATCTTCATATTTAGAACCGGATCATTTTTATGGTATAAAGGGCTTTGTTCTCGTTAACAACTTGTTATGTGATCAATTTTCACGGAGAAAATGATAGCACATTATGAGGATACAAAGAGAAACACCTTCTTTAGAGAAACACCACAACGATTGGAAGAAAAAAGAGAAAAAGAGCTTTGTTACAAAGTGGAAAGAAAAATTATGGCAACAAGGAAACCTACCCCTCACAACTATAAAGATGGAAGTGTTGTTTCTCCTAGCCTTCCACGACCTACAAGGGTTACACCGCAATAATTGGAAGAAAAAAGAGAAAAAGGGATTTGTTACAATTGTGATAGCAAATACATTAAAGATCATAAGTGTGCTCAGAAGAAATTATTTTACATTGGTTGTGGAGAGGAGGTAGAAAAGGATCAAGAAACATAAAAAGAAGAGTATATACACCAGGAACCAACCCCAAAGAAAGAAGAAATGAATCTGACCATATCTTGTAACGAATTGGAAACAATTACCACTCCTAAAACTCTCAAGATAGAAAGACATATCAAGAAGAAAAAGGTTCAAGAAGTGAAAGATCACATTGAGAAAGAAGAAATGAATCTGACCATATCTTGTAATGCATTAGATGGAATTACCACTCCTCAAACTATCAATATAGAAGGACATATCAAGAAGAAAAATGTTCAAGAATTGAAAGATCACATCGAGTCTCAAGAAATCAATCCGACCATATCTTGTAATGCATTGGAAGAAATTACCACTCTTCAAACTATCAAGATAGAAAGACATATCAAGAAGAAAAAGGTAAGAGTGTTTATTGATTCGGGCAGTACCCATAATTTTATTGATTATAAGATAGCCAAGGAATTGTATTGCTTCCTATATCCAGCATTGGAGTGTCAAGTGATGGTTGCAAGTGGAGGAACCATAAATTGCTCTGGAAAGTGCCATAATATCAAGATATCCATGGGAGAATATGTATTGAATAGCCCAATGATTTCCATTCCAATGGGTGGTGCTGATGTTTTACTAGGAGTCCAATGGCTACAATATTTGGGTACGATAGCTTTTAATTTTCAAGAACTTTTCTTGAAATTTTTTTGGGAAGGAAAGGAAGTTGAATTGAGGGGTATCAAAGGAAAACTTGAAAAGATAATCAACTCTAACAGCATGACAAAACTTCTAAATAAAGAACAATGGGGTGTAATTACACAATTATGTTCACTAGAGGATCCCACATCGAAATCATGTATTTCTCCAAATCTCCAAAACGTTTTGGACAATCATTCCAAGGTATTTGAGACTCCCAAAGGCCTCCCACCTATTTGTGATCATGATCATGCTATTCATTTGATTCCACGAAGTGTTCCTTCCAACGTCAGGCCTTACATATATCCATATGCCCAAAGGAGTGGGAACTCATTCAAAAGTTACAGAAGATCCCAGTTCAAACAGTATTGCGAGAACTTGACAAGGAAGGAAAATTCATATTGGAACCTGAAGCAGCCACAGAACCGAGAAATCGAAAGCTACGCAATAGATCAATTTCAGAGTATCTCATCAAGTGGAAGAACTTACCCGCTGAAGATTCCACGTGGGAGGACAAGATTTATACAAAAGCATCAAGAACTACACAAGCGTTGAGGACAACACTTTTTGAAGGAGAGGGGCATGTTAGGTCCCTATACTACTAGTGTAACCCCTTATTGTTATTAGTAAAACCCCCTTATTATATTGTTATGCCCTTGTAGTCCCCATATTGTTATTATTGTGCCCCATAGAAGCCCACTATTGTTATTATTGTGCCCTTACATTATTATTGTTATGTCGGCTCTGATCATATTATGACCCCTTAGACTCCTATATATAGAAAGGAGGTCTTGTCATTTGTATCATCGAAGAATTGTTAATTTGTGTAATGTAAAGGAGGTTTCCCCCTCGAAGAGGCTGAATTCTAAGGCGTTCATCTATCTTTTTATCTTTTTGTGAGCCGGTTTCATAACAGGAAAAGATGAGGATGTGGAAGCATTGTTTTATGCTATTTCTATTATCCAACCAAATTGGATAAATGAAGCAAGGGATGAATGGAAGAAGGATGAAGAACTGTGGCCACTCATTCGAAAGTTGCAGAAGATCCCAATTCAAACAATATTGCCAAAGCTTACGAGGAAGGAAAAATCATATTGGAACCTGGAGAAGTCATAGAAATAAGAACCCAACAGCTACGAAATCGATCAATTTCATAGTATCTCATCAAGTGGAAGAACTTACCCGTTGAAGATTCCACATGGGAGGACAAGAATTTTATATAGAAGCATCAAGAACTACTCAAGCGTTGAGGACAACACTTTTTGAAGGAGAGGGGCATGTTAGGTACCTATACTACTAGTGTAACGCCTTATTGTTATTAGTACAACCCCCTTATCATATTGTTGTGCCCATGTAGTCCCCATATTGTTATTATTGTGCCCCATATAAGCCCACTATTGTTATTATTGTGCCCTTACATTATTATTGTTATGTCATCTCTAATTACATTATGACCCCTTACATTCCTATATATAGAAAGGAGGTCTTGACATTTTTATCATCCAAGAATTGTTCATTTGTGTAATGTAAAGGAGCTTGCCCCCTCGAAGAGGCTTATTTCTAAGGTGTTTATCTATCTTTTCTATCTTTTTGTGAGCTATTTTCATGACAGTGATGCTTCAGGAAATCGAATTGGTGATGTTTTAATGCAAGAAGAAAGACCCATTTCTTTTGAAATTTGTCCAATCAAAGGACAATATTTACACAAACCTATTTATGAGAAGGAAATATTGGCAATACTACAAGCACTAAATCAATGGCAACCTTACCTAATGGGAAGACACTTCAAGATAAGTGCAAATCATGATAGCCTTAAATAATTTTTGGAAAAATTATTATCTTCAGAAGAGTAGCAAAAATGGGTGAAAATGATGTTGGGTTACGAGTTTGAAATCATCTACAAAAAAGAGAAGAAAAATATTTTTGCAGATGTGCTCTCAAGAAAGGATGAGGATGTGGAAGCATTGATTTGTGCCATTTCTATTATCCAACCTGAGTGGATAATCAAAGCAAGGGTTGAATGGAAGAATGATGAAGAGGTGTGGTCACTCATTCAAAAGTTGTAGCAAGATCTGAGTACATATGATCCATTTAGCTGGAAAAATGATTCATTATGGTACAAAGATCGCTTATATCTTTGTAAGAATTCCCAACTCAAACAAAATATTATTTTGGGATTGCACACCTCTCCCTTAGGAGGGCACTTAGGGTTTTTTAAAACTTACCATAGGGTCAAGAAGGAGTTTTTTTGGGATGGCCTTAAATCTAATATTCAGAAATTTGTGGTAGAATGTTTGGTTCTCCTATAAGTTTTAACCTTGTACAGACATTACCTGCATATGAATTATAAAACTAGAAAATAAATAATGGTGAGAGCATAAAACATAAAACATATATACATAGAGATTTTCTCCTAGATACCAAAACTGGGACTACCATATTGATGTTTCATTATATTCCTTTCAATGTTATAATACATATATATACATGTTGAAGCATCCATAAACCCCAATCCGTTAACCCTGGATTAGAACATAATCGTAGTTCCCTTCACCATATCTACAAAATACCATGGGAAGAAAACCATCCTGCCCAAAACCATGTGAAAAAACCATGCACAAAAACATAGGTAGGTCCGCCCAACTAATATAAGGTCCAAAAAAAAATTCCTCGGGGCATTTCCCCGCACCCCGTAGAGGGGGGCTACTGCCCTTGTCAAACCCCCCAACATGGGGGGCTGCTACGCTCAGCACAACAAGCAGAGGGGAACATAGGAAATATTATAACACACACCCAACATTCTCCCAATTTTTGTTTTCTTTCCACGGGAGGCCACAGGAGAGCTTAGTCATTGGTCCACCCTGCAATGCCCATTGTTTCTCGACGCCAAGAAAACTTCTCAGTGTTCACAAACTTTGTCAATGCATCTGCAGTATTCTTCAAAGTGTCCACCTTTAATAACAACACCTTTTTTTCCTCAACCATATCCCTTACAAAGTGATATTGAACATCAATGTGCTTTTTCTTTGAATGATAAGTAGGGTTCTTTGCCAAGAAAATTGCACTTTGGCTGTCACAGTCTATCCTTATAGCTCATTGTACTAACCCCATACTTGAACACAATCTCTGCAACCAAATTACTTCCTTGCTTTCATGAGTGGTTTCCATGTATTCTACCTCTGTAGTTGAAAGTGCCACTACATACTGTCTCTTACTCATCTAACTGATTGCACCTCCAAATAGGTTAAGCACATACCCACTTGTAGATCTTCTTTGATCCAGATCTCTAGCCCAGTCTGCATCAACAAATCCATGGATTTCCAAAAATTTGTCCAATCTTGGTCTTCCTTGGTAGCACAGACCATAATCACCAGTGCCACACAAATACCCAAAAACCCACTTCATTGTTGTACAATTCTCCTTCCTTGGTTTTGGCATAAACCTGCTCAATACTCCCACTGCATGTGCAATGTCTGATCTAGTACAGACCATTGCAAACATTAGGGTACCGACCGCACTTACGTATGGAACACGGGACATGTCCTCTTCCTCTTCTTGTGCCTTGGGACACTGTTCAACAAATAAATTTACACCTACGGGAATAGGAACCTTTACCGGTTTACTATCCTGCATATTAAACCTCTGTAATATTGTCTCAACATACTTCCTCTATTTTAACCAGAGTTTCATTTTTGTTTGATATCATTTAATTTCCATGCCCAAAATATAGTTTGTAGCACCAAGATCTTTCTTGTCGAATTTGGAGGACAATTGGGTCTTCAATTCCTACATAATTTCTTTTTTATTTCCAATCAACAACATATCATCCACATACAAGACCAAATAAATAATACAGTCGCCAATTAATTTAAAATACACACAGTGATATGATTTTCTTATGGTGAAGCCAAGTCCTAGTATATATGTATCAAATTTTTGATATCACATCCTTGGTGACTGTTTTAACCCATACAAAGACTTTCTTAACTTGCACACCAGTTCTTTCTTACCCTTCACCACAAATCCTTTAGGTTGCTTCATGTAGATCTCTTCTTCCATATCCTCGTGGAAATTTTGTCTTCACATCCATCTGTTCTACCTCAAAATCAAAAGCAATAGCAAAAGATAAAACTAATCTAATAGAAGCTATATTGGCAATAGGAGAAAAAATATCACCAAAATCAATTCCCAACACATGGGAATAACCTTTTGCTAACAATCAAGATTTGTATTTATCCACCTTTCCTTCTGCATTCATCTTCTTCTTAAACACCCATTTGTTGCCAATGGGTTTCCTTCCAGCCGACAACTCCACCAGATCCCAAGCCTCATTTTTGTGCGAAGATGTCATTTCATCAACCATGGCCTCTTTTCAGAGTTTTCCATCCTCTGAATCTACTACTTCCCTGATATTTATGGGATCATTATCAATGATAGATAAAGTAAAATTAGAACAAAAATCAACTGGAATATACCTTTCTGGTTGTCTTCTTTCTTGAACTAATATTCTCAAAGCTGGAGTTTGTGGCTCTTCATCTTCTGATCCTTCTTCTGTTGTAGAGTCTGATTCCTCCTCCTTTAGATCAAACTCTATCTGCTCGGGTTCCTTTGGTAGGGATTCATGTTTAATAACATATTTCACCTCTCTAAACACGACATTGCGACTATACACAACCTGCCTATTTTCTGGGCTCTAAAGGTTATAACCTTTTAAACCATCCTTATACCTAATAAAGATGCACCTTTCATATTTACTATCCAACTTGGTTCTTTTCTCCTTTGGAACATGTACATATGCATCACATCCAAATACCCTCATATGTGAAAGAGATGGTTTCTTACCAATCGATACCTCTTGTGGAGTATTATCCTCCAACGCTGATGAAGGTGATATGTTGACCAGGTAACATGTAGTCTCCATTGCCTATGCCCAGAATTCCTATCCTAACTCGACACCACTGAACATGCTTCTTGCTTTTTCCATCATCGTCTTGTTTATTCTTTTTGCAACTCCATTTTTATGAGGTGTGTAACAAGTAGTCTTCTTCTATGCTATACCACACTTCTTACAAAACACTTCAAATTCCTTCTTTCAAAACTCTCCACCGTTATCTGTTCTCAACACCTTTATCTTCTTCTCTATCTGGTTTTCCACGAGAGTCTTAAATCCTTTAAACCTATCAAAGATTTCAAATTTCCCCCTAAGGAGATATATCCATGTATTCCTTGAGAATTCATATATATATATATATAGATATATATAGATATATATAGATATATATATATATATATATATATATGATACATAGTAGACTAACTTACCCAATGATGGAACCGACACAGGTCCAAACACATCACTATGCAAAAGCTCTAATATATGTTTCGCCCTCTTAACACCATAAGGGAAACTCACTTGATTCTACTTCCCATATACACAATTTTCACAAAAATCAAAATCCATAGGGAAATTGGGCATACCATTACCATGAAGTATTCGAAGGCCCTTCTCTCTAATATGTCCAAGCCTTTGATGCCATAGCATGATCTTTTCTCGAGAGACCACTAGATTTTCTACTCTACTTTCAGGAACCACAAAAATTTTGCACCGATCAATAACAATGCAACCATGATGCCTGAACAAAGTTCCAATATAAACTCCTTGCATCAATACTAATTATCCCTGAACCATCTCGCAGGTATCTTTCTCGAACACTATTTTTACACCCTCATCATCCATCTTGCTTACAAAAATCACATTTTTGGCCAATGCAGGATTATGAAGAACACTCAGAAGCTTTCTAATCCTTCCACCTTGAAACTTCAACTTGACTTTTCCATGGCCAACGATTCTAGCCTTCTTTTCAACCCCTAAGAAGACATCACCACCATCATATTTATCATACTCGCAGAACCACTCCCTGTGGGGAGTGAAGTGAAAGGATGCACCTGAGTCAATCAACCATGCCTCATGATCTACATGTGTACTTGAAGAAGAAACCAAGCGCACATCCTGCCTTCATCTGAGGCTGTTTTCGCCTCTATAGAAGGAGCATCATCATATCCATTTCCTTTCTCAGAAGCTTTAGATCTACAGTGCTTTTTGTAGTGCCCTTCCTTTCCCCATTTCCAGCACACTTTTGTAGGTTTTCCTGGAGATTTAGATCTTGCACTCGAGGATTTTTTTTTTTTTCTATTCTGGGACAATCCTCATACAGACAAGGCATCACCTTTTCGACCCTTTGTATTTTTCTGTCTCATCTCCTCCGACAGTAAGGATGAGACTATTTCATCAAATTGCAAGGCAGTCACATTGATAACTATTGCAACAACCAAAATATCCCAGGAATCTCGTAGAGAACACAAAAAAATGATGCACTTATCTTCATCTAAAATTTTTATATCAACAAATAACAACTAGCTTACCACAATATTAAAGGTGTTCAAATGCTCTATCGTCGAGTCTCCATCCTTCATCCTCGGGTTATAAAACTTTTTCCATAGGAATAGTTTATTCACTAGAGACTTAGATTGGTACAAATTCCCTAACTTGTCCCACAAAGCCTTCGCCGAAGCTTCCCCTGATACATTCAACAATACTGAATTTGAGATACATAACCATATTGTGCTCTTTGCCTTCCGATCCAATTTCGCCCAGTCTTCAGCTGACATTGTCGTTGCTTTAGTACCCAGATCTAACGCAATCCACTGATCTTTATCCACCAAAAGATCCTCCATCTTGAGTTTCCACAACTCAAAACTCTTACCATTAAATTTCTTGATCTCTATCTTTCCACTGCTCGCCATCTTATTTCACCACAAGAATCGATCCTGCAGATCTCCCACTGAACATGGTCTACCACAACCCCAAGAAAAACCCCTTAGCAATAAAGGCATCCACTTGAAGCCAAAACAACTTTGATACCAAATGTAGGTTTTAAACTCATATAGAAATTACCTGCATATGAATTCTAAAAACAGAAAATAAACAATGGTGAGAGCATAAAACATAAAACAGATATACACAAATATTTTCCCTTGGACCCCAAAATCAGGATTATCAAATTGATTTTCCATTATATTCCTTTCAATGTTGTAATACATATATATACATGTTGATGCATCCATAAACCCCAATCCATTAACCCTAGATTAGAACATAACTGTAGTTCCCTTGACTGGATCTTAAAAATACCATGGGAAGAAAACCATCATGCCCAAAACCATGTGCGAAAACCATGCACAAAACCATAGGTAGGTCTGCCCACATAATATAGGGTCCAAAAAAAAATTCCCTAGGGCACTGCCCCAGACACTGTAGAGGGGGGCCGCCGCCCCCCACAAAACCCCCGACAAGGGGGGCTTCCACCCCCTCTGTGACCCCCCTGCTGTGCCCGACACAATGAACAGGAGGGGCTATCACCCCCCCCCTTGTGACCCTCCCGCACACTGGTCTAGTCATGGAAAGAATATAATGCACACCAACATTGCCAACAAAATAAGGTTGAGACAGTTAAGACCCCGAGTCTGCTACAAGCTTTAGCAATTCCAAGTCAGCGTTGGGAGGAGGTATCAATGGATTTTATTACAGGTTTACCCAAGTCTAAAGGAAAGATTTTCATCATGTTGGTAGTTGATAGACTTACCAAGTATGCACACTTTTTTGCATTATCTCATCCTTTTAAAGTCGACACGGTTGCTACTGCATTTATGGAAACAATTCAAAAGCTTCATGGACATTCAAAGATTATAGTAAGTGATAGAGATCCCATTTTCACTAGAGATTTTTTGATGGAATTATTCTCTTTTTTTGGTACTCAATTAGCTCATAGACAATCTTATTGTCCTCAATCTAATGGGAAAACTGAGATAGTGAACAAATGTTTAGAAGGATATCTTTGTTGCTTTGTATATGATAAACAAACACAATGGGTCAAGTGGTTACCTCTAGCTGAATGGTGGTATAACACTTCATTCCATACTGCAGCAAAAATGACCCCATTTATGGCCCTTTATGGATATCATCCACCATCCATCACATCATCTTTAAGGGAAAATTCTAAGTTTCAGGCAATGGAAGATCACATCGAGAACCAACAACAAGTTCTCCAACTCTTAAAGGATAACCTCACTCTGGCGCAGAATCAAATGAAACAACAGGCAAATCAACATTGCAGTGAAATAATTTTTGATGTAGGTGACTAGGAATATTTATGGCTACAACCATACAAACAAATGTTTCTCAAGCAAGCTAAGAAAGATAATAAATTATCACCCAAGTACTACGGTCCTTACAAGGTGTTTCAAAAGATTGGTACAATGGCATACAAATTGGAGTTGCCTGCATCTACCCAAGTTTTCCATGTTTCTTGCTTAAAGAAGGTTATAGGTGACAAGATTCCAGTTCAAACAGTGTTGCTAGAACTTGATGAAGAAGGAAAAAACATATTTGAGCCTGAAGCAGTTATGGATACAAGAACCCGACAGCTATAGAATCGATCAATTTCAGAGTATCTCATTAAGTGGAAGAACTGACCCACGAAAGATTCCACATGGGAGGATGAGAATTTTATACATAAACATCCGTAACTACTCAAGCGTTGAGGACAAAAATTTTTTAAAGGAGAGGGGCATGTTAGGTCCCTATACTACTGTATCCCCCTTATTGTTATTGTTGTGCCCATGTAGCCCCCATATTGTTATTGCTGTGGCCCATAGAAGTCCACTATTGTTATTGTTATGCCCTTACAATATTATGGTTATGTAGGCTTTGATTATATTGTGACCCCTTAGACTCCTATATATACAAAGGAGGTCTTGTCATTTGTATTATCCAACAATTTTTCATTTATGTAATGTAAAGGAGGTTTCCCCCTTGAAGAGGATAATTTTTAAGTCGATCTATCTATTTGTCAGCTAGTCGCATAACATATTATAAATGAATCCTCACTAGTGTATCGTTTATTATGTTCTGAATTTTAGATGGTGATATAATAGTTGAATTATATATTTTCCAACATAAGTTATAATTAATTCAGTCATTGCTAACAAAAACTATTGTATATTGTATCACTTTTTTTATATGAAAATAAATTTACAGGCTCAAGAATTTAGTATATGGAGAAGGCATGGTGTGTTATTCCTAAATACAAGTGTTTACAACTTTAAATATTAAATGATACTCCTAGATAAAATGTCTTAAAGTATGCACCTAGATAAACCCTCTGTAAACTTTAATCCTTCTTCTAGGTTTTGACTTGCTCAATTTTGAATCTTCATTGTGGGGCAAATTTTTTATGATTCTATGACCAAAGATTCATGTAGTTTGAAAATTTTCCCTTTTGTTTTTTTGTTTTTTTTTAAATATCAATCCATCCTTGATTTGAGAGCTTTGAAACTAATTGTATTAAATATGGCCGCTTCTCCATTAGATCTGATAAACTTTTTCCATTGAATTTTATGAAAAGGGTTGATTTTCCTAGTTCCTTTAGAGCATCTTCCCCAACTAATGACCATGTGAGTAGGTCAATGGTTGTAATAAGATGTTGAAGTCCCTAACAATATTTGTTTTGTCCCTTCATTTATGTTTGGAAGATCTCCAATCTCATTAGAATATGGATTTAGAGCCTTTTTTTATTTTAGGAGTTTCTATTTATGTGCTTCTTTAGCTGAATAAAATTTACCCTTTGGGCTAGAGGAAACCAAATGTCCATGAAGGGTTAATTGGTGAAGGCTTAATTTATTACCAAAATATTAATCTTGAAGGAAAAATTCTAAACACGATGTTCCTTGATGGGATATACAAACCCAAAACATATATAAAAATAAATAATAATAATAATTGTCTAACAAGTAAAAAGGAATCCAAATTCCAACCCTGGGTGGCATGATCACCTTCATAGAGGAAGAAGAAGGAGAATATTCTTTCTTCCTGTTTTGATCTCCAAACATGGGCAGGGAGCCTTTGTATTTTGTCTCAGGAATTTGATTTTCCACCAAGGTTAAGAGATCGAAACACTAAAGACATGGACTTCATTTCCTTCCCAAATCAAAATTCACTACGCAGCAACAAGAATCAGATCAAGATCAAGATCAAGAATAAGATGATCAGGAGATGGTGACACATTTTCTGATGATGCTTCTGGCCGATGATAGTGACCAACACTCAAATTCGTTAAACACCAAATCTTCATCTAAATCTCTTGCCCCCTCCACACTCCACCCGATCAGATGGAGGATCAAGAAGTCCAAGATGTATGATGTTGGGGATGTAGATTTTACATACGGTTTGAAATGGGAGGACAGAATAAAACCGGAGATTATGATGAGCTCATATGCATGCAAGTCTTCCAACAAGAATTTTCCTTCATTCTAAGCTCTGGATGGCCACAGAGAAAGCTTCCAATTAATGGATTCTAAGTCCTGTAGAAATTCCTGCAAATTCTCTACAAATCTACCTCTGAGATCTATGTAGAAAATCTGACTGTAGATTAACTCGATAATGCAATATACCAAAGCAAAATACTATAAACTACTTCTACTATCAAACTTATGGAATCTTAAATATTGAGCAAGATCAAGATGAACACATATAACCAGAAGAAGAATCAATGCACATGAAACACAAAAAATACTCATGGGAAAGCCTTAGATAAAAACCCCACTATTTGTATTATCATACAAGTTGTAAATACATCAAAATTATACATGGCCTTACCTCTCACAGCTAGCCAGCTCTCAGTACAATCCTCCTGGATGCTCACAGGTAATCAAAGCTTCTCATAAGCCTTCTCCTCTGCCCTCCAAGCTCCTATTTCCTTGCGCAGTTTCTCTGGGTGATCCTCCTGTTACCAAGTGTAACACTGATCACTCACACTGATCTCACACCCTGTAAAACTACACAATCCTCAAGGAACCTTCTCCTTCTGCATGTATAAGTTTCCTTTATAGGAGAAAACATGCAACTAATAGTACACTATCCCTATCTTTAATCTCAACTCGGTCTTTCTCAGAATAGACATGCATGAGTTACTAATGAGAGAATCTTCAGTTATCTGGAGTACACTAGTTGGATGCATGCATGAATTAACTGACTGAACTCACAATTAGTTCCTCAAACAGTTTGGAACTAATTTAACTAGACTTAACTCAGTAAACTGAGCTAACTAATTACAACTCAAATACAACTCAATCTTATCTCCTTAATTAAGGGATAATCTCCTTAATTTAAGGGATAAATGTTGCATGACTTCACAAAGACTTCTAACTTGAATTTATCCAACTAATTAATCCATAACGAATTAATTATTTATTTTTCAAGAAGCTGGTGAGACTAAATTCGAATTTTAATTCAAGGACAAATTAAAATTGGAATATTCTGGATTCTATTTTTATCATTTCTTGTTGCTATTTTCAACAAGTCTAACTTTCACATGATGCTCATTCACAACCAAAATGATGAGGGATTTAAGGATGCAGCTTCGACTTATCTCTACAGGCCTCCTGTTGAGACTTATAAGCAAATTTTATCTAATGAGATTAAGAATTTTGGGTGCATGAATGCCCTATTAGCACATGCATTTTCCATTTGGCCAAGATTTGGGCGGTAACAAGAGGACTCACTCTAGTCCCCCTGCTACTAGTACAAACACTTATTCAAGCTTCAAACATGGTGAATCAATCCAATCACTTTTTTGTTTATATCTATACTCGTTAATGATTCTCTTTTAACATATTGAACATGCAGATATGCCTTCACCCCAACTAGATATCCTCAACTTTCAAATATCAAGTCTATGAAATAAATAATGTGAATTAACCTTTCGATGTTGATTTCTCCTTAGATGTATAATTTGTAGACTGATGTTGCAAGCGAACACTATTCACTCGGTGAAATCATGTGAAATAATAGATTGCCATGAGTCATGGCATGCCTTACTATTATACACTTACTTATAGAGAGAGAGAGAGAGAGAGAGAGAGAGAGAAGGGGAAGAGTGAGAAAGGAGGGGAGGAGAAAGAGTGAGAGGAAGAGGGAGGGAGAGAGAGATAGATACATATGGAGAGAGAGTGTATGTTTTAGGGGTGAGAAGGAGAGACAAGGGGAGATAGAGATATAGAAGGAGGGGGAGAGGGAAAAAGAGGCAAAGAGAGGCGGGGAGGAAGAGAGATAGATATGGAGAGAGATAGATTGATAGATATGTAGAGAGAGTGTGTGTATGTTGGGGGCTGAGATACAGATATAGATGGGGGGAGAGAGAGAGAGAGAGAGAGAGAGAGAGAGAGAGTATGTGACTTGATATAGAGAGATAAAGAAGGAGAGGTATAGGGAGATAGAGATATAGATGGAGGGGGAAAGAGGGAAGAAGAGAGAGACAAATAGAGGGAGAGAAAGAGAGAGAAAGAGAGAGAGGGACATGTGTTTAGAGGGATGAGGTAGAGAGATAAATAAAGAGAGATGGAGGGAGGTATAGATATTTATGGCATGGGGGAAGAGGGAAGAAGATAAAGATAGAGAAAGGGAGGGAGAGATAGATAGGGGGAGAGGGAGTGGGAGAGAGAGAAGGAGAGAGGGAGGGAAATAGTCACAGAATGGAAGGTGGAGAGAGAGGGAAGAAGAAAGAGACACACAGAGACAAATACAAGCATAGAAGTTAGATATAGAAAGTCATGAATATTTTGGTTTTTTACTAAAATATATCTATTGATTTTAGTGTAGTTGTTGATTTCTAATCCTATTTGATCGCTTTCACTAGATGCATTGATTTCAATGTAGATGTTGATTTCTAATCCTATTTAATACCTTACATTAGATGCATTTATTTTAGTCTAGATGTTGATTTCTACTCATATTTGATTGCTTGCACTAGATGCATTGGTTTCAATGTAGATATTTATTTTTAATCATATTTGATCGCTTACACTAGATGCATTGATTTTAGTGTGGATGTCGATTTCTAATCCTATTTATTGCCTTATACTAGATGCATTTATTTTAGTGTAGATCATTATTTCTACTCCTATTTGATTGCTTGCATTGGATGCATTAGCTTTAGCGTAGATATTGATTTCTAATCCTATACAATTGCTTGCACTATATGCATTGATTTCAGTGTAGATGTTGATTTTTAATCCTATTTATTACCTTACACTAGATGCATTGATTTCAGTGTAGATGTTGATTTCTACTCCTATTTGATTGCTTGCACTAAATGCATTGGCTTTAGTGTAGATATTGATTTTTAGTCCTATTTGATTGCTTGCACTAGATGCATTGATTTTAGTGTAGATGTTGATTTCTAATCATATTTGATTGTTTGCACTAGATGCCTTGATTTCAGTCTAGATGTTGATTTATGATTTGATGCAACTACATGTATGATGTACATTAATTTCAAAGTAATTAGATTAATAGTCTGCATTGATTTCAGTGTAAGCACATCTCTGCCCCCTCTATATCTATCTTTTTCTCCCATTGTCTCTCCTTATTTATCTCTCTATCTCGCCCGCCAAACATACACACACTCTCTCTCTCCATATCTATCTATCTCTCTCTATCCCCCCTTTCTCCACTTCCTTTCTCTCTTCCCCCTCTCTATCTCTCTAACAATTCTTTCACCATATCTATGTCTCTTCCTCCTTCCATGTATTTTCATCTCTCCTCTTCCCTCTCTCCCCCCCCATCTATATCTCTATCTCACCCCCAAAACATACAAAATCTCTCACAATGCGCACACGTAAACATTATTCATGACATGAATTGACTTACTTGTTACAGTAATTCAACCACAAATACAATACAAATGTCTTCTTCTTAAAACTATAAATTGTTTGTAATTCACTATATTCTTATTATCCACATTTCTATCATTCATCATTGCTACATTGTCACTTTGCACTTAAAATTTTTATTTCATTATTTTTCATCATTCAAGTTACTAACAGTCTCACTCATCTCAATAAATTGAGGTAACTAAGCAAACTTAAAGTTAAATTGATCAAATTAATATTAGACACATTTTTTTTCCGGAGATAAAAAGCGAACTTTTTATATAAAATAGATAAAAAGTTACAAGCAGATGCATAGCATTCAGTTGCTGTGAGGACTTCTCCCTCAACAGACCCAGAGAAAGATAAAGCTTCTCTGAAACTAACCATAGTCGTCAAAAATTTTCAGTTCCCCTGTACCAGAGACAGGTTTTTCCCCTTTGCGATCCAAGCATATGCCTCAGTCTTTGTGTTTTCAAAACCAAGACTTAGATCAAACAGTACATTTTTCCGTGGGCCTCCTTGAAAGGAAAACAACCCACCAACAAAAAGACGCCCGAAACTCTTGGGCAGATCGCTCATACAGTCCAGCATAAACTTGTCCATTACAAACAGAAAAAAAAATACATGCGGCTATATACAAAAAGAAAAATAAACATCAGCAGAAATATGGAGAACTTTTAAGCATAAGGAGGAAGATCCGACACACGGATCTGTTCATGGATTTTTTCAGTTAATTTCCAAATGCCCACAGCTTGCTGCAGACCATCTTTAGAAAGTTTATCCGCGGCTTCATTTCGGTCCCTGTAAATATGTTCAATTGAAAATACATTAAAGGACTGTTTTAAGGTCAAGATCTCTTCTAGAAGCGGCCTCAACATATAATTAAGACATCTACTGTTACCATTTACCCACTTCACTACATTCAAAGAGTCCCCAAAGATCTGAATTGCGAAGATGTGCCTGTGGATAAGCCAACAGAGGAGAAGTTTTAGGGCTGATAGCTCAGCAAAATTATTTGATCCGGATCCAATGCCCACTGAAGCCATTAAGGAGTGTGATTCGTTTAAATGAATGATTATCCCTGCCCCAGCTGAGTTGTTCTGTGAAGCCCCATCAAAGTAAGCCCACGGGATACCTGTTCTTATTTGTTCCTCCCTGCTCTGAGACTTTTTCCTTGTCTCCTCTGGATCAGGAATACTGGATAGAATGGCTGAGCTTTGAATGGCGATAGCTTCTGCTGAGAGAGTTCTGTCATTAAAAATGCTTCTGTTCCTTGCTATCCAGACTCCCCAGCAGATGATGGGTGGGAGATTCCTCATATTCCCCTCTGAACAATGGCTCCACCACTGCTCCCAAGCAGCCAATATGGTTCCCCCATCCCAACTTAGCTGTTTCTTCAGTAATTTTTGAACCTCCTCCCACACCTTTTTAGTGAAGGGGCATCCCAAGAAAAGATGGAAGATGGTCTCCGAGTCATCTTTACATAGTGGACATCTTCCAGGCCCTTGTTTAAATCTTGCTTGGAGAACGTCCCAGGTTGGAATCTTCTTTTTCAGCACACACCAAAAAAACAGCCTGGCTTTTTTAGGACATTTTAATTTCCACAGAGGTTTTGCCCACCATCCTGGATCTTCCCATCCTTTTTTCGACATTAAGAAACTGTAACCTGCTTTCGGGGAATAAGATCCTGAGTCAGCATGGGCCCAGACCAACTGGTCAGGTCTATCTCTTATTCTTACATTGGATCTTGATAGTTCCTGAATGAAAGTCTGCCACTCATTCCACCATAAAGGACTAATCTCAAGGTCTTCTCCCGATTTCCAAGCTTGCCCCCATATAGAAGACTGCCCTATTTTCTCAATCTGATGTAAATGAACAATGCCTTTAGATTCCAGATGTCTGATGAGCCCTGGGGACAAAGCGAAAAGTTCATTGCATCCCACCCAGGGATCCCTGCCTATCCTCACATTTTCACCGTTCCCTACCTGCCATGCCAGACCTTGCTCTATGACTTTAAATGCTTCAGTGGTAGCCTTCCAAATCACTGAAACATTTCTTCCTTTCTTATTTTGGTTACGGATCCATTCTTCCAGAGGAACTGGATCTATATACTTACGCTTCACTACTCTTGTCCACAAATTCTCAGAGTTTATGAGTCTCCAACCGGATTTGGCTGCCAGTGAAATACTGAAATCATTGAGATTCTTTATACCCCAGCCACCCCAGTCTTTAGGCCTAGCTATCTTATCCCAGGCTACCCAAGGTAGAACAGATTCCTCCTTTGACCCGGACCAAAGAAACCTACTGCAAATCTTTTTTATCTTATGGAGGATCCCTTTTGGAATCCATGTCAATGCTGCCCAAAAAACTGGCATGGCTTGCAGCACTGAATTTACCAAGGTCAATCTGCCTGCTCTAGATAACCACTTGAAACTCCAGTGAGCGATTTTTGCTTCAATTTTGGCCACCAGCCAATTCCAGTCTTGCTTTTTGTAAGAATTTGGCTTCAGCCAGAATCCCAGGTACTTGAAAGAAGTCTCCATATTGTAGACCTCAAAAGGAAGAATAGCTGTGATCTGGGTACATTCGTTTCTGCTGAAACCTTCCATTATTAGCTGAGACTTCCTGAAATTTATTTGCATTCCTGTGGCTTTCATGAACAGATCAAGGATATTCTTTAGTTCTTTCAATTCATTCAGACTCCCATTTGTAAATAATAAAATATCATCTACAAAAAGGAGATGAGAAATGAACAGATTTACAGCTACTTCCAAACCTTTTATCAAACCTGTTCTTCTTGCTTCCAAGATCAATCTGCTAAGACCCTCTGCCACTAGGAGAAAAAGCAGTGGGGATAGAGGACATCCTTGTCTCAGTCCCCTTTGCCCTTTGAAGAAATGAGACGAAGCCCCATTGATTAAAACTGCAAAACTTACGCTGGTTACACATCCCATTACCCAATTTATGAAATCCAGCTTAAAACCCAGATGGGTCAGCAACATCCTGAGGTAAGTCCAGCTGATCCTATCATATGCTTTGGACAAATCTATCTTAATCACAGCCCCTTTCTTGATAGACTGTCTTATGCTGTGGATTGTCTCCTGAGCTACCCCTATGGCTTCATGAATTTGTCGACCATCCAAAAAACCAAATTGCTCACTTGATATACTTCTTGAGAGGACCGGTTTCAGGCGCACAGCAATAATTTTTGCTATAATTTTATAAACACAGTTACAAAGGGAGATAGGCCTGAAGTCTTCAAAGGAGTCCGGGTCCTCCTTTTTTGGGATGAGGGCTATAAAAGTAGCATTGAACGAGGGGAAAATCTCACCCTTTCTTCTTGATTCTTCCACAACCTCAGTAAGTTCTTCTCCAATTGAATCAAAAAAATGGCTGAACAGTTCAATAGTCCACCCGTCTGGGCCTGGGCTTTTATCTTTTGCCATTGATTTTACAATATTTTCAACTTCCTCCTTTGTCACAACATCCACTAAACCTTCAGCTTCTTCCTCTTCAACAAAGCGGGGAAAGCATTGGGCTGTTCTGATTACCTCTGCTAAAGTGATCCCTTCTTGTTCTGTAAACAGATTCTGGAAGTGGTTCTTTCCCATTCTTGAAAGGTCCTCAAAAGAGGTAGCTTCTCTTCCATCCTGATCCTTTAGCTTCCAGATAGTGTTTGCATTTTTCCGGCCTTTAGCATAGTTATGGAAAAATTTTGTGTTCTCATCTCCAGCTTTCAACCAGATCGCCCTGCTTTTTAGCCTCCACTCCTCTTCTCTGTCTAATAAAATCTTGCTTCTTTGTTTTTCTAGCATCAGGATCTTGTCTTTTGACTCCTGATTTACATACCCTTCTGCCTCAGGTTCCTCCATAGCTCTAATTTCAGCATCGATTTTGGAAAGCGCCTCATTCTGAGTAATCTTCCTAGCTTTTGCCCATTCTATGGTCGCTTTTTTAAGTCTCTTTAAATTTTCCATGAACAGGACCCCTTTGTTCTCCGACGAAGAGCTGCCCGGATGCCTCCAAGTATCCCTGAAAAGGATATTGAAAGATTCCTCCTGCAACCAGGAGGCATTAAATTTGAAAGGAGCAGCTGGTTTAAGGGGAGGTTTTTGAAATTCCATTAGGATGGGAAAATGGTCAGAGTTCCCCCCTTCACCAACCCATTGCCTGAACATAGGGATGCTGACTGTCAAATCTTCACTTATGAGAAAACGATCCAACCGCTTTGCCACTCTTCCCTCCCCTGCTCTTCTGTTCCTCCAAGTAGGCTTTACTTTGATTAGATTTACATCTATCAGGTTATGGGAGAGGAGAGCGTTTGCAAAGAAATCCGAAAGCGGGTCTTCCCTGGCTGAGGGACCCCAGGCTTCCGCATTACCTATTGAGAAATTTAGGTCTCCTCCTAAAATCAAACTTCTGTCTTTTAAAAGAGATTTGGATAGAAGATTGTTCCAGAAAGACTCTCTCCCCTGACATGGCCCATAGATATTTAGAATCAGAAAAGGGAATCCAATCTCAGGGGAAAAGACCTCCATACCAAGAACATGAGCCATTCCCCAAAGGCTATTTATCTGCAACCTACCTTCTCGAATACCAATAGCCAAACCCCCCGAATGCCCCTCAGCATCTATGGCATGGAAAACCCATCCTGGGAAAGAGATCCTAAGAACAGATTCCACCTCCAAACTCCTGCCAAGGGTTTCTTGAAGAAAAAGGATATCCGGATTGTAACGAGTAACTAACTCTTTTAAAGCCAGTTTTTTGGGTTTACTGGCTAAACCCCTACAATTCCAGGATAAGAGAATCATTTTACAACCTGATCGGGGGGATTTGCTGCTCTAAGCGCCCCAGGGATGGACATTTGTTTTCCATCAGCAACATCAAACTTCGCTTTAACCTGTGCTTTTGACAGGTTTGATTTCCTACCCCTACCCTTCCTTTTGGAAACCTGAGACGAAGAAGGGCCTAACCCACCAATCGGGTCAGGGGATTCTAACAATTTTCCCTGTCTTTTGTCCAGAGATCTCAAGTTATAGTGGCATGACGGTGTGGAAAGGGCAGGGTTCAGGCTATTTTGAGGAACATCTTCGCAATTCAGGTCGATGGAGGGAATTGCATCAATAAGATTTTCTATAGATAACTGATCAACGATACTACTGTTTTTAACAGGAATTCCATCTTTTAAAAGATTATCATTCAAATCTGAGAAAGGAGAGGAATTGCAAAAGTCACGGTGCATACCGTTTGGTTCTTCCATCACGATATCAGCTCCTTCAACTGTAGTCTCCAAGGCTTTCTTCTCCAGGGGACCTTGGGCCTCTATGTCTTCGGGAGCAGTTTTTGTGGCCTGACTGTCAACAGTTTCCTTTTCGAGCTGGATCTCCTCCATAGCGGAATCCTTTTGAAGTTCCTCAGTCACGAAGTCCTTCTCCTTCCTCAATTTCTTCTCCCTCTGCTCACCTTTTTTCTGCGATTTCCCAGTGGGCAGTCCCTTGCCAAATGCCCATATTCATGGCATCTGTGACACCTAAAGGGAAGGTGCTCATAATCCAATGGCTGTTCAAACACATAATCTCTATACTGAAGATTTATAGATTCTGCTAACCCCTCCTTAGGGTTTAACCGAACAAGAATCCTGGCCATAGCTCTTTCGTGGGTGTGAAGAAATGACATGTCGGCTTCAAGGTATGTACCCAGCAAATTCCCTATGGATTTGAAAACAGATTCCACCCACAGAAAAGGAGGAAGGCCGGGTGCTCTGACCCAAACTGGAAACTCGTCTACCTTCTCCCTCTTTGCGTCAAATAATGGCGACCACCTCTTAAACAAGACCGGGCGATTCCCAAAGGCCCAGTTTCTCCCTGCAACCCAATCGGCATCTTCCTTCTTTTCAAAACTGGCCATGAACCAGCCCTTCACAAGAACTGCAACTCTGAACGAATTAACAAGGGTATCTTTCCATTGGGTCTCCGCCCACTGGTTCAAAGTTTTGCCAGATAAAGCCTTCCCTCTAACTCTACCCACTAAAGTGCATTCCGCCACTACCAATGCATCCTCAACCTGGACGTCCATGCCAAGAACCAGATTGCCTTCAATCTTCTTCTTCTTTAAGGGTTTTTCCTTCTTTCGTTTACCCCCCGCCTTATCCTGACCGGGATCTTCCTCCCCTCCTAAAGGAATTGGGGCTGCATTGTCCTGAGACTCCTGATGTCCAAACTGCTTTACCGCAAGAGATTGAACAGCTATGTCATCATGAGAACCCTGGAGACCGCCTTCCAAACCCTCCTTATCAGCTGTGCCGAGCCCCAAAATCACTGCTTCCCTTCCGTCGCTTAGGGTTTCCCCCACCTTCCCAACCTTCAAAGCCTCGCTAGTCTCATTGATAAACCCTTCTATGCTCAGACTGGGTTTGGGCGTCTCTTTTAAAGGTGAGCGCCTAATAACAGTTGGCTGACTGCTCCCTTCCGTTACAGCTCTTCCAGAACTTAAATCCCCTCCAACCGACCTCCAAACTCCCTGATTTGTTTGGAAATTGATAATATCCTCGAGCCCCCCTGACAGACGGACTGCACCTGAGAGAGGTCTATTTTTACTGCCCTGAGAGCCGACTGGAAACTGATGTGAGTCTTTCTCCGGGAAAACCGGTGCTAGGATATCCTTCCCTCCTTTGAAACGCAGCCCGGCCAAACCCAGATCTTCCCCTAACAGGCCTTTTGACCCTTTGATGCTCCACGCGCCTTCTACAGACAGATCAGCGGGTGCATGGCTGCCATCTGACCCGAAAAACTTGACTAAATTCTGGGCAGTTACCTCTTTTCCCCACACCGACAGTATATCCTCAGGAGCCGGGTCTAGGTCAACAGACTCATTAGGTTTCACCATGGTAAAATAAGCAGTAAAAAACCGATACCTGACACCGCTAGCGGCCCGTTACCTGTTGCTGTCGAGACTGCTTGGGAACGTCGACCGCCGGCTCACCAGAACAGAACAAACAGCGAGAAGACAAAAACCACTCCGGTTTGACGATAAGCTAATCCGTTCCGGAGTTAAACTCTGTATTAACCCTAAATGGCCCTTCAAAGAAAACTTCCTAAACACGTCCTACGCCTCGGGGTATCCACCAGATGTCTCTTCCCGTACCATTACGGAACCTGCCAAAACCCTACCGAAAGCCTGGACTGCAGCAACCTAGGCCATCGGCCTAGGTGGCCTAGGGTCGAATCCTGCTACCTCTGTAAACCTTCATCCGTCACCTCCGATGAGTCCCTACATCTTTCTTCGGACTTTCAAGCACTCTTACTACCAGATTTTTAGAAAAAAAAAATCTAATATTAGACATATTTAACACATTTAAAATGATCAAAATAATCATATGTTCAACAAATTTTGTATGACTGCACACGAATAAAACCAGCCTAGATCCATCTTAACCCCGGATCTATCAAGAGCTGAGAGGGATCAAATCACTCAAGATGCAAACCTTTCCTCAAGTTTTGCACTAAAAAAATAGGTTTTCACCTAGAGAGATTTGATCCGTATCGACGCTTGATAGATCCGGGGTTAAGGTGGATCTAGGCTGGTATTAAATAATCAATATGACCATCAATAAATCGAAGGAATTAAGATATATATATATATATAATCTCTTTCATAAATATTTATAAAACGTTTTTCAAATATAATAATTAAAAAATCCTTTTATTTCAAAAAACATGACTATAGTATTTGTTAGAACTTCATATATTTTTATATTTATTTATAATTGTTAAAAATATATATATTTTTTATTATTATTTTCTTTTAAGTTACATTAATTTTATTTTCAATTTTAAAATTTTATAAATATAATTCTAGGAAAAATCTAAATCAAGAAATTCAATTTTAAAGATACCACTTTAATTAATCTTATTAAGCATAATACTTTAAATGGAAAAATTACTTATTTCTCTTTTATTCGACTATTAAAAAAAAAAAAAACATACCTAATTCTTAATTCAACAATCAAGCGCTGGAAATAAACCCTAAAATAAACATCAAGCCCTAAGATTAATTTTATAAACGGTGGGATTAATATTATAAACTCAAGGGATTAATATTAAAAACCCAAGGGATTAATATTGAAAACACAAGGAATTAATATTGAAAACACAAGGGATTAAACCCTAGGATTAATATTATAAACACTATGAATAATATTAAACCCTGAGAATATGAGCCCTTAGATAAATAAAGCCAAGGGATTGATATTTTAAACCCAAAAGCCTAATAAACTCAAGTGACTACTAAACCCTAGGGTTAATATTAGAAACCCTTAGATTAATATGTCAACCATGGTTCATCAAAATCAATCATGGTCAACCATGGTCCAAGATTGTATTGTGACAAAGATTGTTTATTAAAATCAACCATGGTCTAACTTCGCATTGTGGAAAATATTGTCTCGAAACAAAAATAATTCATGGTTAACCATGGTCAACCATGGTCCAATGTAACATTGTGAAAAAGATTGTCTCAATATGAAAATCAACCATGGTCAACCATGCTTATCTTAGGGTTTATAATATTTATCTTATGCTTTATATACCTTGGTATTATAATATTAATGCCTTGGGATTAATATTATTCCATTGGGTTCATAATCCCTTGGGGTTTTGGTATTAATCCCTTGGGTTTATGATATCAATCCCTTGGGTTTATTAATCTAAGGGTTCATATTCCTAGGGTTTAATATTATTCACTTGGGTTTATAATCCCTTGGTTTTTTAGTATTAATCCCTTGGGTTTATTATTTAGTTAGGTTTATAATATCAATCATGGTCAATAATGGTCAACCATGGTCAACCTTATTTTATAAAATCAATCAGGGTCAACCATGGTCCAATGTCGCATTGTGACAAATATTGTCTCAATATGAAAATAAATCGTGGTCCAATGTCACATTGTGAAAACGATTGGCTTGATATGAAAATCAATCATGGTCAAGCATGGACAACCATGGTCCAACATTGCATTGTGATAATGTAAGGGTTTAATAATCTAAGGGTTCAACCATGTTCGATCATGGTCCAACGTCGCATTGTGACAAAGATTGTCTCAATATGAAAATCAATCATGGTCAACCATGTTTATTTCAGGGTTTATAATATTTATCTTAGAGTTTATATTACTCACCCGGGTTTAATATTTCTCCCTTTGGTTTATAATTGCTTGGGTTTTTAGTATTAATGCCTTGGGATTATTATTCCCTTGGGTTTATAATATCAATCATGGTCAAACATAGTCAAGTCAATCATGGTCAACAATGGCCAACCATGGTCAACCATATTTTATAAAATCAATCATGGTCAGCCATGTTTATTTTAGTGTTTATAATATTTATCTTAGGGTTTATAATATTATTCCCTTGGGTTTAATATTATTCCCTTGGGTTCCTAATCCAATGTGGTTATAGTATTAATCCCTTTTGTTTATTATTCTCTTGTGTTTATAATGTCAATCCCCTGGTTTTATTAATCTAAGGGTTCAATAATGGTCGAGAATGGTCCAACATCACATTGCAATAAAAATTGTATCAATATGAAACCAACCATGGTCTACCATGTTTATTTTAGTGTTTATAATATTTATCTTTGGGTTTATATACCTGTGTTTTATATTGTTCTCTCGGGTTTATAATCCCATGGGTTTTTAGTATCAATCCCTTGGTTTTATTATTCCCTTGGGTTTATAATATCAATCATGGTAAACCATGATCAATCACGATCAACCATGGTTGATCATGGTCAACCATGGTCCAACGTTGCATTGAGACAAATATTATTTCAATATGAAAATCAACCATGCTCAATCATGGTCCAACGTCGCATTGTGACAAGGATTGTCCCAATATGAAAATCAACCATGGTCAACATGTTTATTTTAGGGTTTATAATATCTATCAAAGGGTTTATATACCTTGGGTTTATAATATTAATCCCTTGGGTTTATTATTATTATGTTGGGTTCATAATCCCTTGGGGTATTAGCAATAATCCCTTAGGTTTATAATATCAATCCCTTAGGTTTATTAATATAAGGTTTCATATTCATAGGGTGTAATATTATTCCTTTGGGTTTATAATATCAATCTCTTGGGTTGATTAATCTGAGGGTTCATATTTCTAGGGTTTAATATTATTCCCGTGTGTTTATAATCCCTTTGGATTATAGTATTAGTCCCTTGGGTTTACTATTCACTTGGGTTTTAATATCAACCATGGTCCAACTTTGCATTATAACAAAGATTGTCTCAAAATGAAAATCAACCATGGTCCAATGATGCATAGTAACAAAGATTGTCTCGATATGAAAATCAATCATGGTCAAGCTTGGTCAACCATGGTGAAATGTTACATTGTGACAATATAAGTGTTTATTAATCTAAGGGTTCAACCATGGTTGATCATGATCCAATGTCACATTGCAACAAAGGTTGTCTCAATATGAAAATCAACCATGTTCAACCTTGTTTTTTTAAGGGTTTATAATATTTATCTTAGTGTTTATATTATTCCCTTGGGTTTAATATTTTTCATTTGGGTTTTTATCCCTTGGGTTTATAATATCAACCATGGTCAACCATGTTTATTTCAGTGTTTATAAAATTTATCTTAAAGGGTTTATACACCTTGGGTTTATAATATTAGTCCCTTGGGTTTAATATTATTCTCTTGGGTTCATAATCCCTTAGGGTTTTGGTATTAATTCCTTGGGTTTATAATACCAATCCCTTGGCTCTATTAATCTAAGTATTCAACCATGGTAAGGCATGGTCCAATGTCACATTGTGAGAAAAATTGTCGCAATATGAAAATCAAATATGGTCAAACATAGTCTACCATGTTCATTTTATGGTTTATAGCATTTATATTAGGGTTTATATACCTTCGGTTTATATTATTCCCTTGGGTTTAATATTGTTCCCTTGGGTTTAATATTATTCCCTTGGTTTTATAATCCCTTGGGTATATAATATCAATCATGGTCAACCACGGTCAATCATGGTCAACCATGGTTTATCAAAGCCAATCATGCTCAGTCATTGTTAACCATGGTCCAATGTCGCATTGGGACAAAGATTGTTTGAATATGAAAATAAATCATGCTCAACCTTAGTTCAATGTCACATTATGACAGAGATTTTCTTAATATGAAAATCATTCATGGTCAACCATGGTCCAACATTGCATTGTGACAAGGATTGTCTCAATATGAAAATAAACCATGGTAAACCATATTTATTTTATGGTTTATATACCTTGGGTTTATATTATTAATCCCTCGGGTTTAATATTATTCCATTTGGTTCATTATCCCTTAGGGTTTTAGTATTAATCCCTTGGGTTTATTATTTGTTTGGGTTTATATTATTAATAATGGTCAACCATGTTTTATAAAATCAATCATGGTCAACCATGGTCCAATTTCACATCGTGACAAAGATTGTATCAATATGAAAATCAACCATATTCAACCATGGCCCACCATCACATTGTGACAAAGATTGTCTCGATATGAAAATCAATCATGGTCAACCATTGTCCAACGTTGCATTGTGACAATGATTGTCTCAATATGAAAATAAACCATGGTCAACCATGTTTAATTTAGGATTTATAATATTAATCCTAGGGTTTATAATCCCTTGGGTTTATAACATTAATCCCTCATATGCATAATAATATATTAGGGTTTATAATCTTAGAGTTTTTAGGATTAATACTAAAATCCCAAGGGAATAATATTAAACCTTAGGAATATGAACCCTTAGATTAATA
Organism: Pinus tabuliformis; assembly: GCA_031772625.1. Lineage (NCBI taxonomy): Eukaryota > Viridiplantae > Streptophyta > Pinopsida > Pinales > Pinaceae > Pinus > Pinus tabuliformis. The sequence continues at coordinate 1,048,227,526 of CM062820.1, read as the reverse complement.
AAGCCAAGGGATTGGATTTATAAACCCAAGGGAATAATATTAAACACTAGGAATATGAACCCTTGGGATAAATATTAAAAACTCAAGACATTATTAATATTACAAACCCAAGCATTAATATTCCCATGGTTTAATGTTATTCCCTTGGGTTTATAAGCCCTTAGGTTTTTCATATTAATCCCTTGGGTTTATTATTCGCTTGGGTTTATAATATCAATCATGGTCAACCATAGTCAACCATAGTCAACAATGGTCAATCATAGTCAACCATGCCTTTTAAAATCAATCATGGTCAACCATGGTCCAATGTCGCATTGTGACAAATATTTTCTTAATATGAAAATCAACCATGTTCGACCATGGTCCGATATCACATTGTGGCAAATATTGTCTTGATATGAAAATCAATAATGATCAACCATGGTCCAACGTTGCAATGTGACATGATTGTCTCAATATGAAAATCAACCATGGTCAACCATGGTCCAACATTACAATGTGACATGACTGTCTCAATATGAAAATCAACCATGGTCAACCATGTTTATTTTAGGGTTTATAATCGCTTGTGTTTATAATATTAATCCTAGGATTTACAATCCCTTGGGTTTATAATATTAATCCCTCATATGTATAATAATATATTAGGTTTTATAATCTTAGAGTTTTATTAATACTAGAAACCCAAGAGAATGATATTAAACCCTTAGAATATGAACCCTTAGATTAATAAACCCAAGGGTTTGATATTTAAACCTAGGGGAATAATATCAAAACCCAGGAATATTAATGTGGCTTGGGTTTTTAATATTAATAATCTCTTGAGTTTTTAATATTAATCCCAAAGGTTTTTAACATTAATGGGTTGGGTTTATTGAGTTCTTAGGTTTTCACTATTAATAATCTCTTGGGATTTTGATTACACCGAAGGTGTTCCCTCTCTAGAGTTGGTTGGGAAAACACTATTCACTCTGGCCAATCCCCATGCTCCATTTTCGTCCTCCTTTATCCCTTAAAAATTTAACAGGTGGAAAGTCTCCAGCGACTCCACGGTACTTTCATCCACACCATCAAGTCCTTCACTTACTAAAACCCACCAAGTGTCTCTTTCAATAATTTCTACAAGGTCTATTCAGTCAAGTTCCATAGAGCCGAATAAATCATGAGCTCCCTCGACCTCCACATTTTCTTCTTCTTTAAAATCTCCATCTATCACTGAATCTCCCAATTTGTTTTGTACTTCTATGCTATCATGTCCTAGACCGACTCACAATTTTGTACATTGCATGACATTAGTGAAACCATCTCTTCCTTCCTCTTGGGTGTTGTTGCAATCTCGACGAAACTGTTTGTGTTTGTTCTTTCCTCCTAAGCATCGTTGCAATAATGTACAAGAGTTAGTGATTGATGTGTGTAAAGCTAGAGTCATCAATTAGGCCCATATAAAAGTTTCTTCCCAAATCTAATAATCAATTTAACCGTCTGGGTTGTTTCCTCATCCTATGAGCGCAGGAAGTGTGGGAGCTAAAGACATGAAAGCAACTTATTTCCATAAACCAAAATGTCCCAGTAAGAATGTAAGGTCATTTTTGAAATAGAGGAATTATTCATAAACTGGGCACATAGGCTATTCACATTATATTTAGACCTAAACTGCATATAGACTTCACAAAAATTGACCCCTCATCACATGTCACTCTAGATTTGGAACAAAGAAATGATTTGGGTACTTTAAAAAATGTTTCTCCTGAAAATTTTTCAAAACAAATTTTATCCACAAAACAAAGTGTTTATTCAAGAGATTTGCAGAAATAATAAAAAAAATGTCAAGATGGTATCCCTCATCCTTAGTGACAATAGAGCATATAATATGTTCAATGGCCCATGCAACACCATGTACAACTTTATCATATTCGCCGTGAATATAAACTTTTTCAGATTGATTCATTTTGCCTATAACTGTTGAAATTATTACATGGGGAACCTTCCACTTTCTTTGAAAATTTGACAAGGTGGTCTTGGGCATGATCTGTTCCATGGCCTTCTATGTTTGGAATACTTTCAGCGTGAAGGCTTGTATACCCTATTTGTCTTTGCAATGCAATGTGTTTGTGATTTGGTCACAGATAAGGATGGATACCATGTATTGCAGAGGGGATGAATGACTAGATTTCTCAAAAGACCATGCAGTGGAGGGTAAAATGAACATAAGTGTGAGACTAGGGATGTAGAAATTAAGACTCACGAAAATATCAACACTAGTGCACCATCATCTTCGTAGACCAACAGTTTCAAAGAAGCATCCCATTGGATGATTATAATAATATTTGTGAAATATTCAAAGTTGGGGTGCATTTTTATGTTATGATGGAGTAATTTGCTTGCTTACTTATCATCAATTTTGCATTGATCCTCCTCTAGATCAGGTTCCTTCTACGGATTGACTATGCCCAACTTGTGGTACTAAAAAATCTTTGTCTCATTTATTCGGTTCGACTTACTCCTATTGTTACATCATCTATAACAATATCTAGCTAGAAATATGAACTATAACAATCCGACCAGCTGGTCAACTTTGTTGTTATGGAATAAATAGAAATTCAAAAGAAGTTATTTAAAAATAAATTCCTATAAGGAAGGTGGGTGTGTGATGGCATAAATAGTTCTCTCTACCTGTGAGGTTGTTCATATTGATATTCAAAACTCTTAGACTAGGAAGCATTAGTAGTAGATGGGTGCCAACGCCTTAAGTTACCAAAATCATTGCATGATTTGCATCTACTTTTTGTCGATTTGCGACCTGTGCTCATCAATAAGGCACTTGAAAATAATATTATTTCAATAAACAACAATTTCATTTGCTAAAGTTGACAAGACACCTTTTTAAATTACGATGCATATCGACTTATAGCATTGCATTTATTCACTAGAAATGAGTGAGTAGCACATTATATGAGAGGAGGAGAAAAGGAGAAATTTGATCCTACTAAAATCCCATTGACTCAAATCGTGCACCAAATATTTGTGCCACCCACTTATATTGACACACAACGTTCACAAGTATAATTTGATAGTAGCATGGTTGTCTTTGAAAACACCTACTTGCAATTTATCAAACTTGCACTGAGGATTGAGCATACACTATATATGGAGAACCACAATGAAGAACTGAACATATGTCATTGGTGAATTAGAATGAAAGTGATTACCATACCCTTAAGAACATAGAATCTAATGACATCTATGTTGCATTTGTTATGTAAAGAAACTAGACATGATAACTTTCTCACATAGTTGGCTTTTCAAACAACCCAATCAATTCAAAATAATTCAAATACATATTCCAAACTTCCATCAATTTTTAAATGTTTCGAGGTGACAAGGAAAAGTACGAGAAAGAAAGAATGTCGAAGGAGTACAAGACATGTTAAAGCAAAGGAGTAACTACACAATCAAGGCGTAGTGACTTGAAGACCACATCCTTTTCTATTTTGGTCAAGAAATCATTAGCCAAAGTGATTGTATCTATACAGAGTGCAAGCGTGCTCTAAAGCTCATAATAGTTGTGATATCATCTCTATAATCATAAGAAATCTGAAACATATATATATATATCCTAAGAGATACCAATACCAACCATGAAGCTATGTAGAATGATACCAAACAAAGTCAAGAGATGGTCTGGGAGCGATAAGAGAGATGAATATTAGGTAATACAATTCAATTTCATTGCAGTGAAAAACGATCATGACTAAGAGCGGAAGAAAATGGAAGAGGATGGGGCATAGTGGTGGTGAAATTGATAATTGTAGCCTAGCTTGTTGGGTTTGTGTTATATTCTTTCCACAAATAGTCGCATGTGCGTGCGGGGGGGTGGGAGGTGGGCGGGGGGGGAGATAGCCCCCCCTGTTCGTTGCTCTAGGCGCAAAAGGGGTGTCACCGGGGGGGCGGAAGCCCCCCTGCCGGGGGTTTACTACACAAGGTCCAGGGCAACATCCCGAGATATATATTTTTTCTATATATATAAGGACCCAAGGATGGGGGGTGGACCCAAAGATGGTGGGTGGACCTACCATGGTATTTTGTAGATTCGGTCAAGGGAACTACAATTATGTTTTAATACAGGGTTAATGGATTGGGGCTTATGAATTCTTCAACATCTATATATATGTATTGTAACAATGAAAAAAACATAATGAAAAATTAATCTGGTAGTCCCGGTTCTAGGATCCAGGGGAAAATCTTTGTGTATTTGTTTCATGTCCTTGCCATTGTAAATTTTCTGTTTTAAGAATTCATTTGTAGGTAATTGTTGTACAGGGTTAAACCTACACACTCAATGTACAAGAAGAGGATATGTCGTAGTGACGGTGCAATTGATAGTTGTAGTCCACATGCAAGTTGTTAAAAGATACGTTGTTGCACTAATGACCATCCTTATGCAATTGTGATGCTAAAATTCATAGCACTACACTACTCATTCCATGTATATTAGAGGGGATGAATGACATCAAATGAAGTGTGTATGTATACTCAGAGAAATTAGTGCCATCCATTTCTTGAATTGTCAGTGTAATGTCTGAGGAATCTGCATAGAAGTCAATGTCTTCTTTTGTTTCTTTGGGGGAGGAATGATGCAAAGGATATGTCTTGCCACGAAAGAGAATATGTATTTATTTATTTTAAATATAGAGTAAAACTTGGACCTGAAGTTAGCTTTGTACCTTTCTCATAGAGAAGCAAGCATCGATACCAAATTTAGAATTATATTAGTTTACAGTTTTTTATTTTATTGGTTTATTTTTTGTTAATATGAATTTAAAACTTTATCGTAGATATTTTTTTGTTTTGTATTTCTGGGTAAGATATTAAATACAAAATATTTAGTAATTTTAACATCCGTTTTATGTCCTTGAATGAGCAGCATTGTGATATTAAATGGAGGGAAAATAAATTTTAATTGATAAAATAATTTAAATCATATTAAAAAAAAAAAAAATGTTGTTCTAATTTTATAGGTAAATCAATATACAAAAATACTATATAGTTGAATTAATATGCAAAAATCTAATTGCAGTGTTAGTAGAAATATTTTTTCTATTTAATTATCATCAAATGTTTAATTAATCATATTTTAATTTGGTTTATGTTTTATTATTGAGTTTTTTTAACCAATTAAGTTAATGAATTAGTTCAGTATATTTTACACCATTATTATTAAAAGCAATTAATCATGTGAAATATATATATATATATATATGAATTGGTAAATGTTATTTATTTATAAAAACTGTCGTTGATATACAAAATGATTATATTAAAGATGTCTATAAATCGAAATTAAGTAACTATGTTTGTTGAGGTGATACATACATTGAGACATGGAGATTCAGAGAGAATGAATTATAAACTTTGAAAAAAAACATTGACATGCTACCAAATGGTTCTCGTTAATTTTGGAATTAAGAAAAAAATTACATTAGTATTTTTTAAATTTTATTAATTTCAGTTATTATAAAATACACTATCAAAATAGTTAACTTTAAATTTACACATAATTTTTAAGATTTATTAATTTGAGTTATTGTAAAATACAATATCAGAGTAGTAGATATATTAATTTGAGTTATTGTAAAATACAATATCAAAATTAAATGTGATATATTTTGAACCCAGAAAATCACGGTGTAGTTCAAAGAAAATGAAGGCTCTGCCTTTTGCATTATATCCAACAAGTTGACACCTACAGTCATTCCAAACTAAACTAAAGCGTCTAACACAAGTACTTCACTCATCAAGCCAATTCCAAAGTAAAGCGTTCTACCTCCAGCAATTCCAAACTAACAGAACAACAATTATTCCTGAGCTTCTAACAAATACTTCACTCATCAAGCCAATCCAAACTAAAGCATTTTTCCACGACATCAACGGTGAGATCTAGAAGGGACAACCACTCTCCCTCCATCACCTGATCAGTAATTATTACACGCTTTAAAGATTTCAATTTGATATGCAGCGTCTTCAATCCCGAGCACTCCCTCATGTCCAACCATTCTAGCTTTGATAGCTGATCAAATTTAGAGGGAAGGTCCTTCAAATACCCACAGTGAAATATCGAGATATTCTAGTTCCCTGAAATTGCAAATGGATGGCAGCAACCTTGACAAGATTGGACATGTGGACAACCTTAGCACCCTCATTGGCCTTAACCTTCCCAAGTCTTCAGGCAATTTTTGGATAGGATGGCAATTAGTGACAGACAATATTTGGAGGGAAGTCAAATTGCATAGCATGGCTGGCAATTCCCTTAAATCACTACAGTGATCAATATTTATTTCCTTAATGTATGGAAAGTTGGGGGCTTCCACTTCCTTATCTAATCTAGTGATATTTTCAAGGCCTTCACATAGGCATATATACAATTTTTCCAACCTTTCCCAGGATCTACAGTTGTCGTAAAGAGGAGGCACACGCAACTTATTAAGAAGTACAGACCTTATCTGGATAGGTGAAGGAAAAGAGGGCAGCCCACTGAGTGTTTCATGTTGAGAACTGTAATTGTATAATATAACAACTTTCAGTTTTGGCATGGTCTGTAAAAATGTTGGAACACAATATTGTCCTGCGGAAAAGATTAAAGTTATAGCTTCCACCTCAGGAAAATGAATTTGACACCAATCGTGGTCTTGCATTGCCCCTGCAAGTTTCAGAAATCTAAAAGTCATAAAAATGTATGTAAATCACCTTTAATAAAGTTGGGAAATTATTGAATAGAAGTAATGAATATAATTGAATAGAAGAGAAAGAAAGGGTGTTTTATTAGGCAGCAAATAAATCTTATGTTATTGGGTTTTAATTGAGTGGCAGCTGTATTAATTGAGCGATTGTTGTATATGCCGAGTGTGCGATGTATATGCCGAGCGTTCGTTGGATTTTTCCAGGGCCGAAATCAAACGATGGGAATATACCGCTGCCACTCAATATAGCGAGATAGCATAGGATTTATTTGTTGCCGTTTTATTAGGAGCAGCTTGATTGATCACTTGTATGAATTGAAAGAAACTGAGCGCCAGACACTTGATTTGTGAGAGTCGTTCGCCATTCTTTGGGAATATTATCCTCCTTGCGAGGCATGAAAAGCCTCTTACGATTGTCGATAGACCCCTCATTAGCCAGATGCACGGCTAAATCCCGCATTACTTCATGCTGAGAAAAAGAAAGCTCGGAGGCGCAGTTGTATTCCATGGCGCCACTCCTAACAAATCAAATCAGATGATCAAAACGCAGACCAATAAGTTCCATAATAGTGATAAAAAAAAGCTCCCAATTTTTTTAGAGCATGAAAGGATCCAGAAGCAAGAAGTTAGATGAGTTGGAAAAACAAATTAGAGATGTTAACAAATTCCTTACCCGGGATTGCCTATTAAATTTATGAGATTTCGTTTTGCAAGTTCTAACAGGACCACAAAAGCATCTTTCCATTCCATCCCGCGGACATATACCCAAATGTCCAATAACAAATCTATGCTCAGCTTTCTTCTTTGGGGAAATGCCCCCAAGTCCAAAAAGCATTCCCTCGACTCCTTATCGAGGATATCTATACTCATTTCTAAGCGACTAAGAAGTTCATCTCTGTGAGAGTCTGATATATGTTGTGCTCTTGAAAGTTTCTCGTCGGCAGTTTCCCAAACTGGCTGGGGTTTTCCGTTTAAAGAACTTCCAATCACCTTGAGTGCAAGTGGTAAACCATTGCACTTTGCTGCAACCGACAAATATTTGTGAAAATATTGAAGGTGTGACTTACAACTTTTGTGGGGGTGAGTTGTATTGAACACCAATAGTTTTGAAGTTACAAAGTTGCAAAATTAGTGTTTTGGAAGGAGTTGAGAAAAATTGAATAGTATGTATAATTCATACCTGTTTAACAAGATTCTTCTTTGCCGTTGTTGGAATCGAAGTCTGACCAAAGGCCCAGAAGCAGAAAAGTGATAAGGCATTAGCTTCCTCCAACATCTCCATTTTGTACTGATGACGTGTATTATCTCTAATTGGAATGGTGGTGTAATGCCCTGCGGTTGACAAGCGACCGGGCGCGTGCTCCACCCGCTACGTGATGCGACTAAGTCATGAAAGAACAACGTGGGGCGACCAAGGACGAAATGCATATGACATAGGTGATGTTGGCGTTCCATGTTTTATAGGGCAAGTTGGGGAACTCATCACACCATGAACCGACTGAGAGCAATGGCAAACAAAGGATGGATTGAGGGGCGGTCCCGCACCATGGGCAGGCTGACCTCCAAAGACATTGAACAATGGCCTAGACGCGACGGTTGGACAGATAGGTGGAAGGGTCAGCCGAGGGTGCGACCTCCATGCACACAAGCATGCGACGAAGTGTGGAATTTCATCACCAAGCGTTCGCTCTTCAACCAACGAGCTAGAGGTGCAAAGTAAAGGAGTAGGAGACGCGGAAAAGGCACAGGTCTATGCACCCACTTGCCAGGCAAGCCTAGACGGAGCTCTTGCATGGTGTGGTGAATGGTTGAGGCGCAGGTGGAGGGCATTCTAAGGCGCCCGCCCGCCGGAACATTGAAACGAGTTTTGGGTTCCGTTTGGGCGGTGGGTCGTGCACGAGCGCGCCCGCCCAACTCGGCAAAGAAGACTTGTATTATATTTTGGTTAAGTCATGGTGAGACTACCGTGCGCTCTCACACGGGTGGGCCACCGACTTGGGTAAAATGCCGGTGGAGCCAAGCTCCTGGTCACTTGTACAAAAATTCTCTCATATAATAAAAGATTGATTTTACATGTGATGTTGTTTTCTTGTCATTCTATATTGTTGATGTTGATATTAATGGATTCCGCACATTAATATGTTATTCATGTATAATGATGAATGTTAAGGCGTAGTTCATAAAGTAAGTTAACAATAGAAGATGTTAATTACTTAGGTGGTTCCGCACCCGACCAATTTAATGAAAAAAGAATTGGGGACGTACAGGTGGTATCAGAGCAAGTTCACAGGGAGTGAATCCATTTCTTAATGAACGCAGAAAACAGACATGTATGCAGGGAAAAGTTATGGAGAAATCGTGGATGAACAATCTAGGTTTCGTGGATTTGATGTCTCATGGCAAGACCATTCAAGCTCTGGTGAACACGGGGGCCAATCATAACTTCATGATGATACGGTTAGCAAAAGAGGATGGACTGATGATCTTCCCATCGAATGTGGAAGTCAAGGCAGTGAACTCTAGAGCTAAAGTGGCGGGTTTGGCACATGAAGTGCCTATGTAGATAAAATACTGGAAGGGTCAGTTGGACTTCACTGTGATGGAGATGAACGACTTCGAGATAATACTCGGACAAGATTTCTTGAAGGGAAACAAGGCAATTGTTGTCCCCTTTTGTGATGAGATGGTGCTGGTTGGACAGTCACAAACTTGGACTTTGCCCACTCATAGGCAAAGGAGGGAAGTCAAGGTGTAGCATGTTTCGGCACTGAGTTTGGAAAAGGCTATGAAGGAATCAGATATGGAAACATATGTGGTGATGTTCAAGGGAGTCGAAGGTGATGGAGTGGGGACACCTGTTCCAGCCGAGATTTCTGAGGTGCTGACCAAATATGCGGATTTGATGCCTGATGAGCTGCCAAAGAAGCTTCCACCAAGGCGTGCAGTGGACCATAGCATTGAGCTTGAGCCAGAAAAGCAACCCTCAGCTAATGCACCTTATCGGTTGTCAAGACCTGAGTTGGAGGAATTGAAACGATAGTTAAAGGAGTTTGCTGATGCAGGTTTCATCAGACCTTCAAGGTCCCCTTATGGAGCTCCGATATTGTTCCAGCGGAAGAAGGATTCGAATGAGCTACAGAGGTGCTGTGATTACCGTGCACTGAACAAGCAGACGATAAGGAACAGGGATCCTTTGCCATTGGTTGCTGATTGCTTTGACAAGCTTGTGAAAGCCCGAGTGTTTTCCAAGTTGGACTTGAGGCATGGGTATTATCAGGTGCGGATAGCTGAAGGAGACGAGAAGAAGACCACGATAGTAACGAGGTATGGTAGTTTTGAGTTCCTTGTTATGCCATTCGGGTTGTGTAATGCTCCTATACTTTTTTCACTTTGATGAATGATGTCCTACGACCATACTTGGATTCGTTCATAGTAGTATACTTGGACAATATAGTGGTGTTCAGTGACAACATGGAGGATCATAAGAAGCACTTAGCGATGGTGTTCAAGGCACTGAGGGAAAATCAGTTGTACTTGAAGAAGTCTAAGTGTGTGTTCGCTCAGACCGAGATCCCGTTCCTTGGACATATTGTTGGTCAAGGGTACATACGGATGGAGCCAAGCAGAGTGAAGGTGATTGAGGACTGGGTTGAACCGAAAAATTTCCATGAGATGAGGGTGTTTTTGGGCATGACCAACTACCAATGGAAGTTTGTAGAGGGGTACTCCAAAGTAACATCATCACTGACAGACCTATTGAAGAAAGACAAGAGATGGAGTTGGACGGACAAATGTCAAAAGGCATTTGATGATTTGAAGAAGAGGATGGTTACAGCACCGATACTGAAGTTGTCGGACTTCGAGCGACCGTTTGAGGTACACACTGATGCTTCGGATTTTGCCATAGGAGGGGTTCTTATGCAGGATGGGCATCCAATGACGTACAAGAGTCGGAAGTTGCAGGATAGAGAACGGAGGTATCCGGTCCATGAGAACGAGATGACTGCAATCATTCACTGTCTTCATGTGTGGAGGCATTACCTGATTGGGAAGCTGTTTGTTGTCAAGATGGAAAATGTTGCAGCGAGTTATTTTTGCATCACAACCAAAGCTTTCTGCAAAGCAAGCTCGTTGGCAGGGCTTCTTGGCAGAGTTTGACATGACTATCGAGTATAGACCGGGAAGACACAATGCGGTAGCAGATGCCCTTAGCAGGAAGGTACAACTTGCAGCATTGGAAGGAGAAGACGGGGCAGCTAAGAGTAGGAGTCGAGTTCAAATGTCAGAAGAGATGCAAAATAAGCTCAAGGAAAGTGTTGAAACCGATACTTTGGCGGAGAATATAGTGAAGCAGATAAAGGAGGGGAAGACACGAAATTTCTTTCTACGAGATGGGTTCTTGTTTTTTGGAAACCGACTCTATGTTCCAAAGTCATCTGGACTCAGGAGGCGCCTTTTGAAGGAGTGCCATGACTTTCCATGGGCTGGCCACCCAGGGATGCGTCGTTCTTTGGCATTGTTGGAGAGAGGATTCTTTTGGGAGAAGATGCAGGAGGATGTGGAGGAGTATGTACATACGTGCATCATTTGTTAGCGGGAAAAATCAGATAATCAGAGACAAGGAGGTTTGTTGCAGCCTTTACCGATTCCTAAGAGGCCATGGATGAGTGTCTCGATGGACTTCATCACTCAGTTGCCACAGGTTCAGGGGCATAATGGGATAATGGTCGTGGTTGATCGTCTTTCCAAGTACGTTGTCTTTGTTCCAACAAAGATACCTTGTGGAGCCGAGCGGACTGTGGAGTTGTTCTTTAAGAACATAGTGAAGTATTAGGGGATGCCATTAAGCATCATGTCAGATAGAGATCCGTGTTTTACAGGCAGATTTTGGACCACATTGTTCAAGTTAGTCAGGACAGAGTTGTTGATGAGTTCGAGTTACCATCCGCAGACAGATGGACAGACCGAGAGGATCAACGCATTGCTGGAGGATTACTTGAGACATTATGTGACGGTTGATCAGAAAAATTGGCCTGAACTCTTGGATATTGCTAAGTTGAGCTACAATATTCAAAAGAAATCTGCGACGGGGTATATCCCATTTGAGTTGGTGAATGGGTGGATGCCAGTTGCACCATATACCGTAGTAACAGGAGGCTTTTTGAGAAGTCCTCATGCAAAGAAGTTCATGAAGGCTTTGGATGAGACCTTGGAGTTGGCATGATTGCGCTTGCACGAAGCTGCAAGGAGAATGAAGAAATGGGCTGATCGAGGAAGACGGGATGTGCACTTCAGTGTGGGAGATATGGTGTTTCTCAGGATTACCGGGGAGCAGTTTCAGCCAGCGAAAGGGACTGCAAGCAAACTGACACGGAAGTATGAGGGACCATTTTGAGTGAAGAAGAGAGTGGGGGAAGTTGCTTATGAGCTGGAGCTTCCACACCATATGCACATGAAGCATCCGGTTTTTCACATGAGTCAGTTGAAGAGATGCAGACTTGATGCTGATCATCCAGAGAGAGCTGAACCGCCGAGAGGACTAGTCGGGATTGTGGACAAGCCAGGACTGGAGTTGGATAAGATTTTGAGCTATAGAACTACAGGGATTGGTTGCCACATGAAACGGGAGTATCTTGTCAGATGGAAGAATGCACCGGAGGAGGAAAGCTGGGAATCAGAGGACTCGCTTTGGAGATGGAAGAAGAAGATTGCGAAGTATGAACGGAAGATACTGAGGCAGTCGGGATTGTCGAGGGCAACAATGATTTCGAGTGGGGGAGGATGTAACGCCTTGCGGTTGACAGGCGACCGAGCGCGCGCTCCACCCACTACGTGATACGACTAAGTCATGAAAGCACAGCTTGGGGCAACCAAGGACGAAATGCATATGACATAGGCGATGTTGACATTCCATGTTTTATAGGGCGAGTTGGGGAACTCGTCACACCATGAGCCGACCAAGAGCGATGGCAAACAAAGGATGGATTGAGGGGCGGTCCCACGCCATGGGCGAGCCGACCTCCAAAGACATTGAACGATGGCTTAGACGCGGCGGTTGGACAGATAGGTGGAAGGGTCGGCCGAGGGCGTGACCTCCATTCACACAAGCATATAAACATGCGACAAAGTGTGGCATTTCATCACCAAGCGTTCGCTCTTCAACCAACGAGCTAGAGGTGCGAAGTAAAGGAGTAGGAGCTGCGGCAAAGGCGCAGGTCTATGCGCCCGCTTGGTGGGCAAGCCTAAACAGAGCTCTTGCATAGTGTGGTGAACGGTTGAGGCGCGGGTGGAGGGCGTTCTAAGGCGCCCGCCGACCGGAACATTGAAATGAGTTTTGGGTTGCGTTTGGGCAGTGGGTCGTGCACGAGCGCACCCGCCCAACTCGGCAAAGAAGACTTGTATTATATTTTGGTTAAGTTGTGGTGAGACCACCGTGCGCTCTTGCACGGGTGGGCGCCCGACTTGGGTAAAACGCCGGTGGAGCCAAGCTCCCGATCACTTGTACAAAAATTCTCTCATATAATAAAAGATTGATTTTACATGTGATGTTGTTCTCTTGTCGTTCTATATTGTTGATGTTTGATATTAATGGATTCCGCACATTAATATGTTAATCATGTATAATGATGAATGTTAAGACGTAGTTCGTAAAGTAAGTTAACAATAGAAGATGTTAATTACTTAAGCGGTACCGCACCCAACCAATTTAACGAAAAAAGAATTAGGGGCGTGACAGGTGGAGTCCTATCTGGTTGTGATAATTTTCTTGTATCCTTTTGCTTCAAACAACAAGCTTTCTAGATTTGACGTGAACCAAACATCATTTAAAACTAGCAAAGTTGGCCGATATCTTCTTGACTTTAGCTGTGCATTCAGCGGGTTGCGTGCATCCCCTATGCTCCTAAATTGAGGCCTTTGGCCGGGAATTATTAGCTTATCCCACATTACCTCTAAAATCTCTTTAGGGCCTTTTACATTATCAAGAAGCGAGACGGTAATGAAAATGATGTTTTCTTGAAAATGATCTGAAAATACAAAGTTAACAAGCATTAGAAACTTAAGTCACCATAAAATAAACTGGAAGTCTGGAAAACAAATTCATCAAAAATAAAATGCAAATCTTGCCTTTGACGTCGGTATCCCTGCAAAGGGCTGCTGCAAGAGTGGTTTTTCCACTCCCACCCATTCCTGCCATTCCAACGATATTAACATCATTCTGCAATAGAATTTGTTTGACGTCTTTTATACAATTATGCAAATCCACAACAAATTTTGGCATATCCGTGGGGTGTTGGGCCGCCGTACTTTCATGCATCATATCACTGGAGGTCTGACATACCTGAGTTGTGTTGATTTGTTGAAGCATGATGGTATTGTAAGTGGGATTATTAGCCATTCCGGCAATGGCACTCTTAATTTCACTTTCAAATCATTGAAAATAAACCCTAAAATCTGCATCTAGTTTCTGCACATCAAGGGCGGTATTGAGTGGAACTTGAGTAAGAAGGAAATCGTGGACTTTCCTTTGAAACTTAAGGATTTTCTTTCCATATCGGTACTTTCTGAATATATCAAAGCTGTGTACCTTCTCTAAGCTATCCACCAACGTAATGCCTTCTTCCAGGACAACTGCAAAGTCTTTGAACTGGTTATCTCTGTCGGGCGATGTATCTGAAATATTCCTGGAAATTTTAACGATGGCAGGCTTTACGGACGATAGTTTTTCCCTGAGTTCTTTACCCCATGTTTTGCTGGAAGCAATGATTTTAACGACTCTGACAATCTGGGTCAATGCTAGCTTAATAAGCTCATCGACTAGCGGCAGAGACATTCTCAATTCCAGAAATCAGACACTGAGTGATCAAGCGTTTGATAATGAAAATCCCGGCTTGCTCACGACTGTCCAATATCTGAGGCAAGTGAGAAAGAAATGAGGTGGGACGAGACTTATTATAGAGGAAAGGTGGCACAGTCAGGTTTGAAATGAATTTCATATTCTTTCACTCTAATATTTTTTAATATTATTTTAATTTTTACTTGACAAACAAAGTTTCCATAAACCCTAAAATAATCTAAATTTTATCATGAATCTCGTGTACAAATAATATGGGAATCTTTTAAAGATGGCCAATGAAGCTCATTCCACATTAATTCACGGCTTCCTTGACTCTGCATTTCGTGGACATGGCCCTTTGATATTGAAAGTGGAACCCACAGCTTTTATGGATGTAAGTCACACAACTTCCCAGCAACTTAATCAATTCCCAGATGTAACACAACTTCCCGGCAAGTTAATCAATTCCCAGAAAGTGGAAGTGTAAGTGGAGCTCATTCCACATTTATTCACGCCGTCCTTGACTTTGTACATTTCGTGGACATCACATTTTTATGGATGTCGTGTCGATTGTTAATCAATTTCTTTTTCTGTGTACCAAACTGCTTTTTGCTTTTGGAAAGCATTACTTGAGAGTCTGGAGCTCATTCCACATTTATTCACCCCGTCCTTGACTTGTGCATTTCGTGGACATCGCGCGTTTATGGGATGTCGTGTCGATTTTCTTTTCAATTACAGTGAAGTTTGGCAATTCATATTTCCACTTCCATAGCAAATTTAATGCTATGGAGGTACCCCTCTGACAGCCTCACAGAGCACGGCGACCACCATCGACCATACATCATCCGACCATACATCATCTGTCTCCGGCATCCCTCTCCGGCTGCCCATCGAAACCCCCGGCGACCCTGCCCGCAGCCACCCGCAGGCTCCCCTCAGATCGTATTGATTACGTATTGATGTCGGACGGGAGCGCGTGGCCTCCACTCAGATTATATTAATGCCCGACGGGAGAGCTCATTTACCTCACGCACGAACGGGACCAACCTCCTCCGGCTTTCAAAGTCCCGGCCAGCTCATCTGCAAAACCATTCCTACTCCGCGGCGAACAGAGCATTATCTGCAAAACCATTCGGCGAACAGAACAGAGGAGACGTTCAATACCTGGAGGAGCTGGCCATTGGTTATCGAGATTTGCGGTTGGCAAGGTTAGTGCCCCTGAAGCCTGCGAATTCTTGGTGAATTTTAACATCTATTTCCCTCCAAATTTCATTAAAAAGGAAGTTAATGATCTTATCTAGAAGTCAAGTAATATCTTTTTAAATCTATCTAAAAGCGAGGTAAACAAGTTTGATTTAGGATATGAATAATATCTTATGCGTTCTCTGTAAAATTTTCAAGACATAACATGGTTTGAGACTGCAACATACACCCAACTTACAGGACAGGTGGCAAGATGTGTAAATTTGTTTTCCGTCGGTCACCATTGAAACTTACAAATGCAATTTGGATCAAGTTCGTCCTCGATCTGATTCATATAGGTCTTTGTCTGCCGTGCTTGATCCATCTATAAGTCATGTTATATCTTTTGACAAAAACCAGTTGGATTTGCTTTAAACTTTCAATATGGAAAATATCTTCTGTGATCTCTATATAATTTTCAATAACATAACTACTATTTGACATAACTTAATTGTAAAGTTATTTTGAAAGACTGCGAACTTTCATGTGCCAGCCTTTTCTTAAGGGCAATTGATCTCTTTTTTCCAAAAAAAAATTACATTCTCCAACACCATTTATCTTGTTGATTCTCGTCTTCTTGGTTGCCCATTCTCACTGAGTTAGATTTAACCAACATTGTATCTGGTTGATTCTCTTGTCTTCTTGGTTGCCCATTCTCACCAATTTAGGTTTATCTACCATTGTGTATTACTTGTTGATTCTCTTGTCTTCTTGGTTACCCATTCTGAGTGACTTAGGTTTGACCAATATTGTCTTCCCACGCAAGAGTAGAGACAACCGAGTCATTCACCAACGACATTCAAGCAGCAAACAAGAGAAGATGTTGGAAAGGTGGTGTCGTTAATGTGAAGCACAGAGGCGGGAAATGCTTAATTAGCACTGCAACCCTTCAATCTGCTCCAACTTCCATCCTAGCTAAACAGTATCATATATACTTATAATAGGTTGGTATATAATGAAGAACCATCTCAAGTAACTATCTCTGTTGATCCACTGATCTTTACTCCCAATGTAATCCAACAGTCTTCTATATCGTTGAGTCATGAATTCAAACCCTTGGGAAGCCATGAAACTTGATTGCTCAAACCTTTCTGCTGACCAGAAGGCACTGCTTGAAGCTACCTACGTGCATGCAAAAGCTAGACAGTAAACAGAGCATAGGATGGTAAACAGTCCATTAAATTTCCATGAAAAGGTAGACCGATATTGGATTCCTTCAATAAACATCAGTCGTCTCTTACATGAGCATTTGCAATGTAGAACCAGCAACTGAATGTTACCCTTTTAAATTATAGGCTCCAACAACCCACAATCATCACCAGTCTCAAAATAGTGAAAAATCATTCCTGAACAAATTAGCAAGTCTTCGAGTTTAACTCCTGGATTTTGTTGATCCATACACTAGTGCTGCCAATTGGATGGATAAAAATTTATGAATGCTGTAATTTACCAATTTTTCCTTCACCAATCCCAAAAACAAAAAAAATACTTCATGAATTAGCAAGCCTTCTTCTTTTCTCCTGGATTTTGTTGATCCATACCCTAGTGCTGACAGCTGGATACAAAAACAAACCTTTATGAACGCCCTAGTTTACTAGTCTTACTCTAAAATGAGATTAAGTGTGCCTAATGACAACTATTTCATGGACCTAGCTGGTTTATAAAAGAACATCACAAATCAAGAGATAACAGATGCGTGCAGAAAGAATTCAAATATACACAAAAACAGAGCAAGTTTAGCATCTTTCATGAATTTTCAATAAAAATACATAGCACTGAGAAATTTGATCATCTTCAGTTTAAAATAAATAAATTAAAATTAAACATGCTTCTGCAAATACGAGACGGATTTGTCCATTCATTATAAGTTTTTGGTGTTTTTGATCGGAATCTTGTAAAAAAAAATGATGAAATTTTAATTATATTATATAAAATTAATTAATTAAATTTTAAGAAACTTATACCAAATAAACTGCCACCAATATTCCCAAATCTAATAGGCCATAAATAATAGGAGCAATATCTAACCACAGTTAGATTAAAACAAATATATTATCCAGCAGTAAACACAGACTACCTTTACTTATTAATAACTCGATAGACTCATAAATAAGTCTAGACCCAAATAGACTATACAATAAGGACCTCGTTGCATTAAAAGAATACATCAGTGCGATTCGATAGCATTAAAATTTTCAAGTTCTTTGAGGATATGCGCACCACAACTAAGTCGAGGTTAGTTTACGGGTTAGTGTAAACTAAGAAAAGGTACAAATTCATTAAGAAAAAAAAAAAAAAAAATCGATGCATTTTAGTTTTAGATAAATAAAAATGGTGAAAGTTAGTTTTAGATAAATAAAAATGGTTAAAGTTAAAAATAGTTTGATTTATTTGTATTGCTTTGTTTAATGAGAAATTGTTTAAATGATTAAAAGTGGTTTGGATTTGGGTAAAAATCTCTGAATTAAGGAAAGACCTAGAAGGTCAACTGTGAGTTCATAGCTCAAAATCAAAGGAGGATAAATACAAGTGAAAAACTACGAAAAAAAGGTAGCTGAGACTATCGAGAAAACTGAGGAAAGACCTAGAAGTTCAACAATAAGTTCACAGTGCATAATTAAGTAGGGTAAATTATAAGTGCAAAACTAAGAAAAAATATAGCTGAAATATAGCGGATTCCATAAAGTGATTTAAGAATATTTTGAAAACATATGAAATATAGCTGAATTAACATAATATTTTACTAAACTAATTAATAAATATGTAACATAAAATATATTTGAATTACTGAATCTATTAATATACTATTTATTGAATCAGTAAACTAACTAATAAATCAATTTTTGACAACTTTATCCTCTCCCGGTGAAACTAATCCTCTCTCACATTGATAACTTTTTCATAAAGGGTATCATTATTTGCTTCATTAGATGTCACGAAGACAAAGTGAGAAAGGATACAGTTAATGGAACATATTTTCGATATTGGGGGAATGCCTTTTTATTAAACAATGGGTATTTTATGCTTTATGAGCATACTGAGAATGAGTGTTGTTCTTTCTTCGCAGAGGCATTGCAGCCGATGTTACATCATAATTTATTCAACTCTCAGCTCAAACCCAGAGAAAATATCGTTGTTTCTATGTCTTGGATTGAAACCGGAAACCTTTCCGTCGAGATGCTTTTAATGAGTTTAAATATTTACATTAAATATTAACACTTTAGATATTCAGACTAAAATCAGTTGATGAAAGCACTTACAGAGTTTGTCCTTACCGGACGTGCAACAGTAATGTGCTTAGAATTTAAGTGCCAACAGACCAACCACCGTATATTTAGCTTATATCTATTCACTTTGTTAACTGGAAAAATATATATTTATGCGTTGACATTATTTAACTCTTTTCATTATTTATGTGTTGAGTTTTTATCATCTACATAAAAAGTTGAGTTGCAACAAATAGATATGTTTTTTGTCCAGTAACGTATTATATATAGCTTTTTGATATATTATGGCTTTTTAAATATATCAAGGATTTAAGAACATTTTATTCTATTCCAGTTTTCAAAATTTTAGTGTTTAAAATGTATTTTAGTGTTTATTCTATTATTATGTTGTTCTTTTTAGATTATGGTATATGGAGAGCATTAGTGTCTTTACTCTCCTCGTTATGTTTGCAGGGAAAAAATATGTCCTGTAAAAAAATGGCATCCTATTTTGCCTTTGTTGAAGAATCCATAGAGCCCTCCCCCATGGAGTGTGCGGGTTACGAGCAGTATGTGCATCTCCCCGAGCTCAGTGCCATGTGGAAATTCAAGGAATGGCCTGGTTCGTCTAGAGAGGGGTTGGTAAAGGCTGCCTTACAGTCATTGGAGATTACTTTTCAGTTTGTTTCGTCTGTCCTCTGTGACACAAGGACTTACATTGACAAAGAGGAATGGAAGAGAAGGCTTGAATCCTTAATTAGTTCCCAGATTGAGTTGATTTCAATGATTTGTGAAAATGACAAGCAGGTTCCCACTCTTCAGTTGTCAGTAAGTAGTGGTGTTCTCTCATGGAAAGTTTTCCATGAGGTATGGCAGAGACCTGGTGCTTTACCTGTGGTTAGCAGAACAAGTGAAGAGAGCTTACTTCCTCGTTTGGGTACATGGAAAAGCGCTGAAGCTATGGTTTCTAGAATATGGCTTGCCATTGAAGGCCATATGCAGAGGACTCCCTTCACTTTAGGTCTGGGGGAACCAAATATGTCAGGTAAGTCTCTTCTTGAATATGATAGAATCTGCAAGCCAAGATATTTGCACTCTTTAAAACAACATAAACAGTTCCATAATCTAGAAGATGCCAAACTTTGCAATGTCCTCCAGATCTTTGAGGCGTGGGTATTTGTAGGCCAAGAATTGTTGCAGAGAGTATATGAAAGAATAGACTCTGGGGATTTCGTAGCAGCATCCACAGACTGTTGGATGGTTGAAAGGATGTGGAACATGCTCACAGAAATTGTGAATTTGCTTCTAGTGATGGACCCAGATGATTTCCTTTGCCTTAAACACCAGTTGGAAATTAGCAGCGCTAGTACGCTTGCAGGCGCATATTGCCTTCGGTCTGCCCCCCTTAGAGACCTTACAAATGCATGCAAGGAACTAAGGCATCTGGTGCCCAAAGTCATTGGTGTTGAGGCTGATCCAAAGGGTGGACCAAGGCTCTAGGAGGCACTTATGCATTTGTTTCATTCACATGGACTGCGCTCACATAACACTTCAAGTGCTTACCATGTTGCAACAATACATGTTCTGTTGGCCTTCCAGGCAATAAAAGCCGCGGTGAAAAGGTTTTTCTTCTCATATCAGCAGCTGGTAGTAACAACCATGGGTAGCACTGAAATGAAGGGTCCATCATATCTAGGTGCTTGTGATGCCCTACGTCATATATATTTTGAACCACCTTATTTCCCTAGTGTGGATGGTGCAAAGACATTTTTGGGTTACTATTGGCACTAAAAGTTACAACTATGGTGGATGGTACACTGGAAGATCTACAGACAAATCAAGTGAAGTGTACAAGAGAAAGAATAGTGCCTTCAGTTTTTCAATGTATTACCCCAAATTCATACATACACTTTTTACATTGACAGTTTTGAGTACTATACATAGAATTATATTGGATATAGGATTAGACTCATTTTTGTTCATCCCCATCAGTAGGACCAATCAATAGAACAGTGGTAGAAATTTGGGATTTTTTTTTTTTTTTTTCCCTCTCCAACATGGATAGGATACTAAGGATTCATAGTGTGCAATTCCTCCTTCGTTAAATAGTGTAAAAGATTGTCCAAAATTAAAAAGGTAATTATTAAAATTATTAAATTTTACGAGTTGTTTCTTTTTTTAATTCTTTACCTAAATTTTATGATGAGTTTAATGATATTTATATAATTCATTATAAATTTTAACATGAAATGTAGTTTAGGTCGACATTTTTGTTGGAGGGCGAACAGGAATGTTGGAGGCTAGGGTTTGCAGACGGATGAGAGGAGACGAGCGCGGACGAAAGATACACCTGAGAAGATAGGCCGGGGAGACGAACCTCGCGTCAACTGCGTTTCAGAAAAACAAATCTTCTTCAGCAAAGCTAGGGTAAATTTCTAAGAGATCAGAGCTAAGTGGGAAATGGAAAACCCACAGGGGAGGGGAGAGATCCCCTCCTTGAAGAGTGTGGTAACAGGGGAAACCAGCGCAAACGGCATGCAGCATAACCAGAAGGAAAGCTACGCCCCAGTGATGGGCAACCTGTGGCAGAAAAGGATGAGAGGAAAATGCCTTCCTAGGGCACAAAAATAACCGAGATATGTCATTCCCTGCAACAAACTTGAGGAATACAACTGTTACATGAAAGACCATGCCCTGATTTGCAAATTCATAGGCTATTGGCCTTCGGAGAAAGAGCTAT
The DNA here is from genome assembly GCA_031772625.1 of Pinus tabuliformis. Taxonomy (NCBI): domain Eukaryota; kingdom Viridiplantae; phylum Streptophyta; class Pinopsida; order Pinales; family Pinaceae; genus Pinus; species Pinus tabuliformis. Next base: position 1,048,205,767 of record CM062820.1, on the reverse strand, counting down.
ACAGATGGATAGATCAGAGATGGAGACCTAGAGGACACATAGACCTGAAATTGGGAGCACAAGGGTTCTTCACAGTTATCTTCTCGAATCTGGAGGACAAGAACAGGATCTTTGAAGAAGGACCGTATTTCATGAACAATGCAGGCTTGTTCATGAAATACTGGGAGGAAAGATACAGCCCAGAGAAGGAAAAATTGCTGGAAGCCCCAGTCTGGGTTAGGCTGTTTGGTCTTCCCGATGAATTTTGGGACCCGGAAATTCTGGAAGGAATAGGGAACTCAATCGGGAGCTTTTTCAAAATTGCAGAAGCAACGAAACGAGGAAAATATAATTCATATGCGAGGATCTATGTTTACATGAACCTGGCAGAACCCCTCCCAGAAAATATCGAGCTGGAATATCATGATGAGGTTTATCAGCAGCCAATAGACTACGAACACATACCGTTCAGATGCTGCAAATTCCATGAATATGGCCACCTATACCGGCAATGCCCGCTGAATAAGGAGGAGGAATCACAAAGAAGCCAAGAGGAACATCAGAGAAATGCAGGAAAAATGGGGGAAACAGAGAGAGGTTTTCAACAGGTTACGAGGAGAAGGAGACAGAGCAAGGAAGGACCAAAAACCCAAAAACAAGATAAACCCAGTCACGCAACCAGTCAAAATAAGTTTCAGGTGCTTCAGAGCGAAAACGAGGACTATGAAGTAAATCTGGAGGACGACGAAGACCCTGAGAATACTCCAATGGAAATCGCCGGTGAAGATAAAGGAAAGGATGCGAACTTACGAAAAAGCATTGAAGACCAGACGGAAGGGAAGGCGGAAGATACAACAATGCAATCCCAGATGGAGGTGGAAAACCAAGTCGAAAATGAGGTTGAAGAGGAGAGAATCATGAAACGGCTAATTCAGGAATGGAAATACCTAGATAACAGGTTTATACCGGAAAAGCAGAAACAACTGTATAAGGAGGTATTTCAGAAATATAAAGAGAAAAAAGGGGAAAACTTGGACAAGCAGATACTGATAGAAAACGAACAGGGGAATGGACAGACGGGAATGGACGGCTCTGGCAAAAACAGCAGGAAGAGGGGCCGGAAAACGATGAGCGAAACAATCCAGTCTGTGGGAGAAACGTTGATAAACTCAGGTAAAGTGATACCTCTGTCAGAGGTATTCTTCCCCTCCTACCAAAAGTTTTAAATGATTGTTATTAGTTGGAATATTAGAGGCCTGAATAGTAAGGGTAAACAAAGGTATATGAAAGAGAAATTGAAAAAAGAGAAACCTAGCATCATGATTTTACAAGAGACAAAAATTTCAGTTCAACAAATTGAAGGAATAATTGACAAAAACAAACTGCACTATGAAGTTATGGGGCAAGATGCTATCGGCTCTGCAGGAGGTATTGCAATTTTGTGGAACCCAAATGACATCATCTTAGATAGCTGGACCAGCATGAGCAGGGTCCTTACTGGCCTAGGGAGGATAGTAGGAACCAAGGAACAGGTTGTGATTTCAGGGGTTTACGGCCCCCCTTCCCCAGGGGAAAAAGAAAACTTTATGAACAGTTTGAAATCCATCCGCAGATTATATCCTGAAGCTGCTTGGGTCATAGGTGGCGATTTTAATTTAATCAGATCCTTAGAAGAAAAGAAGGGAGGGATAAGGAAGATGGATCACTTCATGGATAAATTCAATGAAATGATAGAGGATTTAAGGTTAGTAGACATTCAGACCATTAATGGGATATGCACCTGGAACAATAGGAGGGGGGGTAAGAACCAAATTGCTTCAAGGCTTGACCGATTCCTAGTATCAGAAGCTGTCATGAACAAGGATGTTTTTGTCGAAGCAAAGATCATACCCTCCCTGGGTTCTGATCATTGGCCGATTAGACTAGAGGTAGATATTAAAGGGAATCGCGGAAAAAGACCTTTCCGATTTGAAGCCTTCTGGTTAAGGGATCCAGATTTCATCAAGAAAGTTGAAGAATGGTGGAGGCAAAGTACTATTCAGGGCAAAGGAAAAATGCACACGTTCCAATTAAAACTGAAGGAGCTGAAAGGGAGAATCAAAAAGTGGAACAAAGAGGAGTTTGGTAACATTATGGAAGACAAACAAAAATTAGAAGGGGAAATGGAATCTCTCCAACAAAAGATGATAATGGAAGGTAGAACAGAGGAGAGTATCAGCAAAGAAGGGGTAATACTTGGAAAACTAGAAGAAAGACGAAAGCAGGAAGAGGTCCTCTGGCGCCAAAAATCCAGAATAAAGTGGTTAAGGGAGGGGGAAAGAAACACTAAATTCTTTCACCAGGCCATGCTCAAACATAGATAGAGAAACAGGATTCTATCCATCAAGGACAAGAATGGTAATAGAGTGGTTGAGCAAGCTGAGATTGAACATGTCCTTATTGAGCATCATAAAGAAATTTTAAATGAACCGCAAGCTGATCGAAGGCAAGCAATTCAGGAAATTTGTTCGGCCATTCCACACTTAGTCACAGAAGACCAAAATAAGGCGTTGATGAGAGCGGTCACCTTAGAGGAGCTAGAGGAAACTGTGAAAGCAATGAAGAAAGGTACTGCTCCGGGCCCGGATGGCTTTACAGTGGATTTTTACCAGGCGGGATGGCACTTCCTGGGGAAAGAGATTCTGGAGCTGGTAGAAGAATCCCGAATGAACCAGAAGGTATGGCCTGCCATTAACTCCACTTTCTATGCTTTAATTCCTAAAGGTGATAATCTGGAAGATGCCAGTGGGTTCAGACCTATAGCGCTATGTAATGTTATTTATACGATTATAACATCCATGATTGCCAAGAGATTAAAACCTCTTCTGGACAAATTAATATCAGCTGAACAAACAGGTTTTGTTGAAGGTAGGCAGATCCTTGATGGGCTGGTAGTTACTCAAGAAGTTATACATTCCTTAAAAGTAAAAAAGCAAAAGGGTATGATGATCAAATTAGACTTATCAAAAGCTTATGATAGACTAAATTGGAACTATTTGGAAAAGGTCCTGGAAAAGTTTGGTTTCAACAAGAGATGGATTGACTGGATTCATAACTTGATTTCTTCCCCAAATTTTTCTATCCTTGTTAATGGAACTCCCTCGAAAACATTTAATGCTTCTAGAGGTATTAGACAGGGAGACCCATTATCTCCGTTTCTGTTCATTCTGGCTGCTGAAGGGCTGGGTCGCTTTATTAAAAAAGAGAGAGAAGCAAACAGAATAAAGGGTCTTAAGCTATGGGGAAATAATCTGCCATTAACTCATCAACAATTTGTTGATGATATTATGTTGTTTGGAGAACCAACAGTCAAAGAAGTAAGGCATCTCAGAAGAATCTTGGATCTATTTGCAGAGGCCTCGGGTCTGGAAATCAATAGGGAAAAATCCTGTGTTTTCATATTTAACACGATGGATCAGGTCAAAACCCACCTAACAAGACTATTGGGCTTTAAAAGAGGAGAATTACCTACGAAATACTTGGGCAACATTTTGGACTTCACCTCCAAAAAGTTGAAGAACTGGCAAGGAGTCCTGGATAAGCTGAGTAACAAGGTAGCAAATTGGGCATTCAGAACTTTAAACATAGCTGGCAGAATAGTCCTGGCTAAATCAGTCCTTCAGGCTATCCCCATCTACCCTTTATCGATAATGGCTGCCCCTCTAGGGGTGTGCACAAGAATTAGAGAGGTCATCAGGAATTTCATATGGAGAGGGACTGATCAGAAGAAAAAATGGGCATTAGTTTCCTGGAGTCAATTAACTGAAAGAAAAGAGAAAGGTGGATTGGGGTTGAGGGATCCTGAGATTCTCAATAGAGTTCTGGGAGCGAAACTCTGGTGGCGCTGGATTAGGGGGGGCAATGATCTTTGGAAAACCATATGGAAAACAAAATACAATATGCCTGATTCTGCAGTTGAGATCTTAAGGCAGAGAGAAACTCCTAAAGGGTCAACAATTTGGGACCTAGCTCGCCTGAACAGGGATTTGGTTGAAAAGCACACCTTCTGGGAGATCCGCGGCGGAGAAGAAGCAAATTTTTGGGAAGATAGATGGCATCAGAAAGAGAGACTGAATGGAATTCAGGGACTCCAACAGATTCGAGACAGAATAGGAGGAGATCGAACTTATGTCAGGGACTATTGGAGAACAAATGACTCAGAAGAGAGCTGGAGAACATGGATTGACCCGATGGAATGGGACAGAGAGCTCAACCAAGACCAGCAGGAAGCCTACAGAAAGGAGGTCGAATCCAGGAAAATTAAAACCCGCAATGGCAAGGACATCCTTAGGTGGGGGAATTCTTCGAAAGGCTCGTTCACCACCAAGGAGGCTTACTATATAACCGTTTCCCAACCTGGAGGGGAAGAGAATCCAGACTGGAAAATTATATGGGAAAGAAATTGGTGGCCAAAAGTCTCCATATTTATATGGTTGGCATCAAAGAATAAGATCTTAACCTGGGATCGAATACAAAGAAAAGGCTTCAATGGCCCATCGAGATGTTGTCTGTGCAGTACTGAGGGGGAGACCAGAAATCACCTGTTGATAAACTGTCCATTTGCAAGGACTCTGTGGAGGAATGCTAAACGTACCTTTGACAAACCCGAAATTACACCCAATGAATTCAACGAGCTGGTTTTCCAATGGAATAAGGAAATATTTCAGTGTAAAGTGGTTAGAAGAGCGTGGGATCTCATTTCAGGATTTGTTCTGTGGATGATCTGGAAGGAGAGGAATCGCAGAATATTTCAGAACATAGCAAAAGAACCGGAAATAATTTGGGGAAGAGCAGTCAAGTTAATGCGAGAAACAATCCTGGTTGATAAATGGGTGGGGGAGGATTGGAAGACCAACCAGGTTGAGGAAGGTATCCTGAACAGGTTAAATCTTAAGTTTGAGATGGTCCATCACAAACAAACCCCCAGACAGGATATGCGGACTCAAAGCCCTGATAAATTCAGCTATCCCAGAGGAAATTTCATAAAATTAAACTTCGACGGGGCCTCAAAGGGGAACCCGGGCGAAGTTGGCTTTGGAGGTATCTTCCGAGACAGCAGCAATCAGGTTCAGTGGATTTTCGCAGACTGGGGAGGAGAAATGACCAATAACGAGGCCGAGTTCTGGGCTCTTCATCAGGGTCTGAGGATTGCGGTAAGAAATGGTTACACTAATTTAGAAATTACGGGAGATTCACAGATTGCGGTGGAGATGCTGAAGAAACTCAGCAACGGCCAAAGCTGGGAGAAGGTTACAAACAGTTGGCGTACAGCAGGAATTGTCCAGGAAATCGCTGACCTTCTGAAAAGAATTGAATATAGGATTATAAATCATGTTAGAAGAAAAGGAAATCAGGCGGCTGATTTCTTAGCAAATTGGGGATGCAGAAACCACGGAAACAAGGTGGATACTCAATGGAGAGCGGTGTGTGGAAATAGGGAGTGGACGGACCTGGCAGCGATAATCAATGCAGACCATGACCAAGCCACAAGCGGAGATACGAGGGTGGATGAGCTGGAACAATAAGAGGACGTGGAGGCTCCGAACAATGAACCTTATTCATTCGGGGCAGAGATGGGATATGATCGCAGGTAGCAGAGCAGTACAGGGGCGGCACGCGTGGGGGACGGCCCTAGATCAAAACCCAGGTGAAGAAATAAATGATCGCAATCTTAGAGGAGGTGGGAACGGTCTGTCAGACCTCCTAAGGACGGGCATTAATCACGAAATGATGGCCGAATGCAATGTCACCCTGGCAAATAATCGACGGCGAATGAATTCCGACCTGAAGACGTACGCGGTTGATAAAAATCTAATATATTCTCACAAGGGGGAGGAGAAACAGTCATTCCGCTGTTTCCAAATTGGGATAGTTGCGGATAGTTCTGCTGAAAGACGTCAATCTAAGAGAAAGGCGCCCGAGTATCAAAGATTTCCCTGCAGCGGAACGGTGGGCAATATGGAAACAAGGCAGAAATCCAGAGAGGCAGCGGAGAAGCATGATTCTGCTGTGGAGGATAAGAACTGGAAAGGGAAAGGAATTATGGAGGAAGACCAACGGACTGAGATATGGGAAATTGAAGATGAATCCGAGGAGGAGCTGCCCCGCGGGGAAGGGAAGGTGAGGTCCTCTTATCAAGACAGGTCTGCAGGCGAAGAGGGTCAGCATACGGGAAACGACAACCCTGCTCCGAAGGAAATGACAGTTCGTCGCTACGGCATGAGAAATCGAGTGACGAACCCGAACAAAGGTGCGGACCAGGGCAGGAAGAGGGGCCGTGGACAGGGAAGGAGGATGAAGGAGAAAGGGGAGAATTCTGGGCAAGATTCGAATCCCGCTAGATAGCCAAGGAGGACGGTGAATCATAGAGTTAGGAGAGCTGAAAGATCCTACCAGCGAAGCACAAACCCGGCAGTCAGAGGAGCCATGCAGCTTCTGGAGGAAGAGTCCCTCCAAGATCAGTCTGAGGATGAAATGGAGGATTGGGAGTTTCTGCTTCAAGATCCAGGCCATACCAGGGGACGAATGTCCTTATTCAAGCAATCCTTGCACATATATTGGGTCATGAAGGGACTGATGGCAAAAGCCCTTGAACAAGTAGCCAAGGAGATGGTCGCTTTAGCTAAGGGTGATCCGGATCTTCGCAGAGAATTGAGCTACATTCGCATAAGGATGGCGAATCAAGAGGAAAAGATGAACACTATTCTTCAGCTGCTGAAGGGAAATCAACAGGACGCAGAGCGAGAAGCAAGTCCGCCTCCAGCTATGGATAACGCTTGACTTAAGATATGTTTAGGAAATCCCATAATCTTCATAGTATCAGTTTTTTGTCTGATTTAGATAGAGACATATACTTCTTGCAGAGTAGTAGTATGAGAAAATCTCAGGATTGTCTGGTTTATTTAGCTAAGATTTTCAGATTATGGGCCTATTTTTTTTGGGCAGCTATCAAAAACTATAGACGGTTTAAGTACCCGGTTTCCCCTTGTGGGCGGGTCTATAACATTTTTGCTACTATGTAATGGTTTAATTTCTACTCAGTAATAGAAAAGGTTCCACCTCAGCTTACAAAAAAAAAACATGAAATGTAGTTTAATGCTGTTATTTTTATATATTTTTTTAAGATTTTTTTATTCAGTGTGTGAAACTGAGATAATTATAATTTTAATTTGTTAAGTTTATTTAATGGAATGCATCATAATTTTTTTGATGCAATTTTTTTTTTTTTTTTATCAGATTTTTTGTTTTTTAAGATTTTTTAATTCACTGTGTGAAATTGAGATAATTATAATTTTAGATTATTGAATTTATTTAATGGAATGTATCATAAAAAATTTAATGTATTAAATCTATATCATATTCAAGCTACATTCCTACCATAAATATCCACTCATTTCCAAAGTTTTGAGAAAAAATATTAGATAATGCAGTTCAGATTGACTAATAACATATAATTAGTATAGTTTTTTATCTCTACATTTATTTTACAAAGTACTCTGATACTTCTTCATACTCTACTTTAATTTTCTTGCACATGGCCTTGTGTTATTGCTTAAGATGTCATTTAATTTAACTGACTTTATGGTAAAGGTATAAATTTTGCCTTTAGTTCTTCAATACAAATTTGTTTTAATGAGATTGTAAATTTTAGTCAAATTATTTCTAGTATAGTATCATTTATAAAATACGTTGTTCTTTAATCATATAAGTTTAAATTTAGAACATTGATAATGCATATTGCTTATAATCATTCTCACTCTTAATATCTATAATTTGGCTTAACACTTATCATTTTCTTGCAGATTGACACACAGTTCGCTCACTTGTGCAGAGCCTAACCCCACAGTTTACAAAGAACAAAAACAATCATTGTAATTTTTCTTTCGTGGGTGACTAGCAACCTTTAGTGAATTGCCTTCACCTCTGCAATTTTTTTCCATATAGTTCAGATTGTTTTAATAATCAGTATTAGTAGGGAAATTACTTAGCATTTACTTTAAAATTTTTACATTTCACACATAGCTTAATAACGGGAAAAGTAAGTGGCCATAATCCACACATTTTTTCAATTTGTTTTGCTCTTTTACCGAAGTAAAATAGTTTAATTAGCAAAGGAGTAAGTGGCCCATAATTCACTCATATTTTTTACTAACCAAAGCATCTTTACTTCATTAGCATTGGGACTAGGAACTGGTGTTATTAAAGAAAGGGAGTAGCCCCTACTTCCCTTGCGTCTTTTAGACGATCCTGGGCTTGCATCTGAAATCTTTCTGAAAGCACTAAGTTTTTCATCTCCCTTTTTAGGCTCACATAGTGTAATAGGAAGGAAGTAAGTGGCCCATCAACCACACATTATTTTATTTGCAGGTAAGGAACAAACATAATTTAGTGTAAGTAGACGAATTTGAAAAGGATCATCGAATATCCACATGACTACAAACTTTGTATGTTCACTATGTCACTTACACACACATTTCACTACACACACTAAGCTACTCTAAACTTTGAACAAAGGGAATCAAGTGTAAAAACCCTTTGTACTTAGATTATTTAAGCTTAATTTTTCACACCATAAGTGAAGGAAGACACGTAAAAGCAATCATAACTTGAACAAACTAAATTTCCCCACATGGGCCACAAAATAATTTATAGTTTAGGTTAGGACTGTTGGGGGTAGGCATCCAATAAGCCGCCATGGTCATGTTACATTTTGAAACATAGAAGTTGTCTTTTAGGGTGCTTCAAATCCTTCAATCAGTCCACGGAAAAGACAACCCAGGCAGCACAGAGACCCGATTTAGAGGGGGTTCGGCTTAGGCTCAGTGCGTGCGGTCCTATATGGGGCTACCCAACCTGTATAGTGCTCGGTACTGATAACCGATTACTAAGAAGCTAAAGACTCGACTGCCTCCGTGAGACGAAGGTATCCTATTGGCCAAATTTTAGGGCATCTTTCCCTATAGGTGGAGGTGTGGGAAGCACTAAAGCCTCATTCAATACCTTGGTTGATTCTTTTCGTTGTTGGAAGCGTCACCAGTTCTTTCGGGACGTAGCCCCAGTACTCGTCATTCTTTGGCTGCTGGAAGCGTCACAAGTTCTTTCGGGACGTAGCCCCAGTACCCGTCATTTTTTGGCTGCTGGAAGCGTCACCAGTTCTTTCGGGACGTAGCCCCAGTACCCGTCACAAAATATATCTCCGCAAAGCCCAGTTACTTATAGAGTGGAAAGGACGAATAGGTCTTCATAGGACCTTTTATCATACGCAAAACAATCTAAAATATTTTCCTTGTTTGATTGATCACATAGCTTAACTTAAAGGGAAAGTAACACTTTATTTTTCAGTTTGCTTTATGTATGTAATTTCTTTTTATACACATTCCTCTCCTCACCACAAAAGTGACACACATTCCATTTTAAGAATACATAAATAATTTACTTTTTCATATTAAGAATAACAAGACAATGCTACACAAAACATTCCATATTAAGTTCTACTAGCTGATATTATAATTACCAAATAATCTACTCCCATGGGCAACAAATTTAAATTAATTACAATGGGCATGTCATTTAGCATGATTAGGCATGAATTGGATGGAATAATCCACTTTCTTCCTGGTCTCAATAGCCAATTGGACTAGCCAAGACTCCTTATGAATTGTCCTGAGTAAGGAACTCTTCTCGACCACTTATGGGCTTACGTAGTTTGTCCTGGGTTTAACAAAATAGAAATGGATTGGTCATTGATCTTACCTTCCATTTAGATTATTGAGGCCCGATGATCCACTTATCTGTTGTCCATGGATGCATATATGCATGGTGCACACCTCTCCATGTCGTTCACAGTCTCTTCTTCATGTACGTTATACGATCTTGGGCGACTTTGTTGCCATTGAGGGAAGTCATTTTTCCAATGGTTCTCCCACGTGCCCAACATTACATAGGCCCTACCCTAAGCTTCTCAATTTCATATTGTGTGGGTTTCATGAACCACTCTTCACTTGCCAATGACATCTCTCTATTGAGGTTCTCCTTTGGCATGAGCGACTGGCTTATGGCTTCCCATTGCTAGCTTCATTCCTTTCCCTTTAAAGTTTGGCTTGACCTTCTCCTCCCAGTCTGTTCTCGCAAATGGACATTTATTAAGTATATGCTCTTGGGTTTCAGCTTCTTTTATGCATAAGCTACATATTGAGGGCCCATAGAAGCCTCTTTGCTGGATTTTGTCCCATGTCAGAGTCCGCTCTTTGCTCACCAACCATGCAAAAATTGTTACTTTCGGCCACCACTTGCCTTCCCATATTACTCTCCAATCAACAGCTCCTTCCTCCCTTTCCTGTTTCGTTGCTAAATAATATGCTTCTTTTACTGTATAGGTTCCTTTCATAGATTTTCCCCACCTGAGGATATCCCTTCCTGGTCTGATTTTAATTTTCCTCGATTCTACCTCCTTAGTATATAATTTTTCTATATCCTGGTTTATATTTTCATACCATTCCTCTGGCCTCCTCCAAACCTTCCATGTATCATTGGACTCTCCCTCTTTCCAGTAATCCCTCACATATTCTAATCCTGCCCTCTTCGCTTTTTGTTGGACTTCTTGTAGGGTTTGTATCCTTGCCAATTTATCTCGTTGCTGCCATCCTTCCTCCCAGAATCTGGCATTGCTCCCCGCACGGATTTCCGTATTGTGCATATGGATGTATAATGATGATGTTTTAATAAGTCAATGCTTAATGAATGTACAATTAGATTCCATGATATTGTGTAAATTTTTGATTTGCAACTTTTACAAAGACCACCACCACCACATGTCAGGTTCATCGTATGGTGATGTTATAGAAATTGCACAACTTAATGTTAATGTTGTGTTCCACAACGCATATTGCCACCTTTAAAAAACTACCACAAAATTCTCAATTGATGATATTTAAAGTTGATGTTAAAACTATTAAAGTCATGTATAAGTTTAATATTATGCTACCACCCATAAGTCAACATTGTTGAATGGATTTGAGGAGATTTTCTTGACATTTTGGACTTTGGCCTTATGGTAGCTTCTCTCCTCCTTTGTTCCTTTTATGTCTGACCCTTCTACATATCTATGTTGGTTACAAAGATAGCCAAGTGATTGTTGTGTAGTTTTTCCTAAGTCATTTCTTCACATGGGCTACCTTTCCAACCTCTCCACTGTTTCCCAAATTATTAGTGAGTGCCTATGCTCTTGAATTCCTACCAATTTTAGGATGGATGTGATTATTATTGGCATGATTCCTTGAATTTCTTGTGTGTTATGTAAATGAGTTCTTATCTCTTGAGCATTTTCAACTTCTGACTTTGGAAACTCATTTAAAGATGTTTTTATCTCTCTCAAGTGTTACATAACCATTCCCAATCTATAAATAATCTCGAAGATTCCTCTTCCAGAAGCTTCCAGGATTTGTTTTAACCATTTACCCTCATTAGTTTTTGCTTTTAGGAAAATTTCCCTTTAATTTGCTTTTGAGTGATTTTGATTTGATTGCCTTAGATTTGTTAAATTTGATTTTTGATAAATAGTTTTACATGCTTGATTAATATAGGAAAAATACAAAAATTCTTTTGGAAACAAAGTTTGCTTTGGTAGCATTTGTAGTCTTTTGAAGAAAAATGAAATTTCGTGAATAATTAGTGGTCATGAGTTGCATGTTTTGAAAAGATAAAGAAAATTGTTTCTTTGATTGTCTTTGTTAAGAAAGTTGTTTTCTATAAAATTTTCATTCTTCCAACTCTCTTAGCTAGGATATTCATTGAAAAAGAAAAGTAGTGTAAATCATCTTAGGTGCATATTTGTAGTGGTTGAGAGTCGAGTCTACACACCACCAGTTTCATCTCCACTACCTTTTGTCTTAAGAAAGCCATAAAATTAACGCTTAAAGTAAAATCAACTTAGTAACTTTTTATTTACTAGGGCTCTGAAACACCAATATAGATCAGGCTAGTGTCTTGGAGTAGGAGAGTAATAAACTCTCCAAGACAACAAAACCAAACAAGTAGCTTATCTTGTGATAGATTAAATCCAGCTGTTTCATTTATACTCTGGGAAAGCTCCTCTTAAAGGAGAAGCACGAGCTCGTGTCCGAACCAGTGAGGGGATCAATCCTCCCTCATTGGGAACGACGCCAGACACGCACGTATTACAAACGGTAAACCTCGGATTAACCATTGTCGAAGAGCCAGGGGTCACTTGTCGGTAAACCTTGGATTATTGTCAAGGAGCCGGCAAGGGGATTGAGCTTGATACTCTGTCCTTGCGTGCTTTCGGAGTGTAGATTGTTCCCCGAGGTGTACTTGTTGCTGTTGGTAACCTTAGTGACCATAATCTTTAGGATTCTACCGAGGTGACGGTGGAGGGAAGATCCCACTGTACCTGGAGCAGACGTCCGCTAGACTCACTTGGATTTTCCGGGGGGTTCACTTCACTCGAGACGGTTAAAGTGGAGGAACTTGTGCTGATCTATTCATTAAGCAGGTTGTCGGGGTAACTGTTCCACCCGCCACTTCTGTACTGAATCTGGCGATGTTGGGTCTCATCTCCAACTAGCGCTTTCGGTCCAAAAGGCTACTGTTTGTGCTTGGTTTGATGCCCTAGATTCTTTAGGCGTGTGCTTCAAATTTGTTTGGTTCTTTAGAGACTTTAGGCAGTTTGCTTTGAGATTTTACTTTGTTTGCGTGTGCAGTAGTTAAAAGTCTTTAACTGTGGCGGAATTACCGAGACAGTCCCGTAGACTTCGGGGCCAGTCTCCTGAGATTGTTTCCGTGGCCGAATTGTTGAGGACATCCCGTAGAATTCGGGGTGAGGACACAAATTGCGTCTGGGGGGCAACCTCAAGGACAGTATATACCTGTGGTACAATACATTCCTCAAGGTCAACCCCAGCCTCAATATGTACCCCAAGGTCAACCCCAGTATCAGAGCCTTGTTTTGTTCATTTGTTATTAACCTTGGAATTCCCTAGCATTGGTAATCTTCAAGCTTATTACTCTTGATATTGGGGGTTTGTTGGGGACAGGTTTTATGTCTCTCCCTTTCATCCCTATTTGAAGGGACCCATTAACGCACCATCTTATGTGTCAGTGTTAGGCAGTTCCCTTTGACCAATTCCAGCGCAGCGACTCATCACAAGTCGCCCCTCGACAATAACATGGTGGCCCCACCTCCAGAAAGAATTCATATGTCATGCATGGGTTAGTCTAAATTTGTCAGAGATATTTAAGCTTATTAATGACCCAATTTCTTATGATCTTAGTTATCGTACAATGTCATCTAAGATCCCCTGAATATTACTTAATCCCAAAGTGGTTTACGTGAAAAGTATAAAATATTTACTAAAAAATGGGACTTCCATGCTTAGTACGCTATGCATTGATCAAGACCATATTATTTACTCAAGCTAAATTATTTTCAATGCAATTTGTATAGGTATTTTAAGAATGAATAAGTGGGGGAGGATTAACGAGTTGGAAGTTGAAGACCCGGAAGATATGATACAATTTTCAGCAGAAGACTTAACATGGACAGAGATTGAGGGGGACCAAGTTGCAGTTATTCCATATTGTCGACTTGATGATTTCATAAGTGGAGAGGAATCAAATGAAAGTGCACCCACCCAATTTCTTCTTAAGAATCATCGAAGTAACAAAATAGAGGATATCAAAGTCACCAATTACTCAACATTCTTGGAGTACAGTGTGTGAGTCTCTATATGCTTTTTCAAGATATGTATAATTTTTTCAATATGCATAAATATTATATCTAATTTGCAGTAATTTTTTTACGTACAGTTATTGGTGTTCATATGGTCCACAGTCGACAAGGAGAATTAGGAGTGCATCATCAGATCCAAAGACAACCCGCAATCGACATGAAAGTATTAAAGTTGGTTGCCAATGTCACTTCTTTGTGCGACAACTTGTGATGAGACCAGATGATGCTGTAATAATATATACTGCATGTAGACATATTGATGAATCCAATGTTATTTGTCATGGGACAGATGCAATCGGAAGGTCCATGAGATTCAATTATGCACCACATTTAAGTTGGCATATGCGATCTAGAGTCCAACATTTCGTTAAAAGAGGTTTTAATGTTACAATGATATGGGACAAGTTCATCTCTGATGTGAAGGATGGATCCGGTGAGTTATACACAGGGATACTTCGAGATACCTACATGACAAAAAAAGATATAAGTAACATTTACAATGATATCATAAGGCTAGAGTATGTTAAAGATCAAAGTGATCCAAAGAGTGTGGAGTGCTGGTACAAGGAAAACCCAGAGAGTTTTTTCTTCTACCAAAAACAAGATCTTGTTGAAAATATCCCTTTTATCATAGGCATACAAACAAAGTGGATGTGTTCAATGATGCTGAAATACTCTCACAATAATATTATCTCAATGGATTCAACCTTTAGTACAAATAAGTACGGGGTGAGTACATATTTATCCTAAATCCGATTCATTTATTTAACCTCATATTAATGCATGTATCTTATATAAATATAATTATGCATATTTTTTGTAATGCAGTATCAACTTTACACCTTAATGGTTTTCGACGAACATCAAAATGGGGTTCCAATAGCTTGGGTGATATCATCACGCAACACTATAGCTGATCTTTCTAAATGGATGTTGGCCTTACTTGCAATTGGAAACAAAGAGCGACCACATTGGCATGTTCTTGCCTTCATCACGGATGATGCTACTGCTGAAATTGAAGCATTGAGGTGATGTGTTTATTATTTTTACAAGAGGCATAAAAAATATTGTTAATGTATAATCTCACTAAAAATTATGTTATTGCAGGTCTACGATCAAGTGCAAAGTATTATTATGTGTGTGGCATGTTCGTCGTGCATGGTTGAAAAATGTTGGAAACAAGGTCAAAGGGAGGGAAAACCAAATACGCATTTTTCGTGGATTAGGTGAAATCATGCACATGTGTAAAGATGATGAATATGTGCGAAAGAAAGTTGAAAGCTTATTTGAAGAATTCAGTGAACAAAAAAGATTTTTGGAATATTTTAGAAATACTTGGCTGTCCAACAACAAAATATGTAAGCTTCTTATTGGTGGTTATAATGACTCTATTTTTCATGTCATATGTATACTTATTAATATATAACTAATAAATTTCTTTCTACAGATATGTGGGAAAAAGCATACAGAAATTTTCCACATTCAAATCAAGATACGAACAACGCCATTGAATCTTACCATCGGTATATCAAGGAAAGGTACCTATGTGAGAAGAACAATGCATGCCACAGAAGGGTTGATTGGTTAATCTATGTTTTGTTGACAAAGGGTGTATTATTTTACAATCATATGCACTGTTTAAAAGAAGTTGGTTTTGTACGACCCAGAAAAATACAGGAACAACTGAATTCATCCAAGTGTAGAGCTAAGAAAATCCCAAATGAAGATTGTGTGCCTGATGAAAAGAGTAATGACTACTGGGTTCATAGCCAAAATAAGGATACTCGTGACATTTGGTACAATGTCATATATAAGGGTTCTAATCTACACTTCTGCAATTGCAATTGGGCCCTAAATGGAAATATCTGTAAACATGTATTGAAAGTTGAGATGTTAGTGAGTAACACTATTTTGGGTGAAAATGTAGCACCTGGTGTCACTGATCCCACGACAGAAAGGCCTAGAATTTTATTTGATTTGAATGAAACACCTATATTGGTCCCAGAAATCCAAACAGAGCTTTTTCCATGCTTTGATTCTCCTCCCAATCTGAATTATCATAATGAAACAATCATTGATAATTTAGAGAATTTCTCATACAATGTTGAATCGACCAATGTGCGACAAGATAGTGCATTCTCTGAACATGATGAGATGAAACGTGTTAACTCATCAACTCTTGAGAAATTGAGATCCATAATACCTACAAATTTGGAACAGGCATATGCATTGAACAACTTGGTAGACAAAGCATGTCAAGAATACAACAAAATGTTTTTCAATACTATAACTCCATCCAAGATCACTACCAAGAGAAAACATAGTTTCTTGAGTCCAGTAAATAAAAAGAGGCGATGTGGTCGCAAGTCAAAGTCAGGGACAGATATACTACAATTTGAAAGGGTTGGACGAGTTCATGCAAGGAAAAAAAGAATGGATGAACAATTGGAGTCATCTTCTCAAAAACAAGGAAATATGGACCACGCGCCTGAGATAATTCAAGATTCTATTATACCCAATATTGGTATGGAAATTTCATGCTATGCATTGTTTTACGTTAAATGCGATATATTATCATGTTCAACACATTTGCATGACTATACGAACTATTTTTATTGTTACAGCTGAGGGACCCACATCTCACAACATTCCAAGTTGTCGAATTCGTTTATTCGATGAACATGCTACCGAAAAAAGATCTAGCATTGGGAACACTGCTTCAGCGATTAACACCCCAATATCCTCCCCAAGGGTGCTCCCCCCTATTGTTGAACCAATTAAGATGTATCATCGCCCACACCCACCACCTTTTTCCTCCATAAATTCTTCCATGCCTATAACCACCTCTGTAATACCTTCCCAATGCTCACCCCTACCCTTCAATCATCCACCATTCTCATTTTTTCAATCGTCCACCCTTAACATTCCAATTTCCCCCCCTAGGTTAATCCCCCGGCCTATAGTGATTCCCACTATTGTACAACCGGTGGGGGTGTATCGTCATCCACACCCACTACCTTTTCCCTATTTCACATCCACCATGCCTTTATCCAGCGCCCCTGAACCATGCCTATATCCGTCACCAAGTGCTCCGCCATCTACCCAGGAAGGGTTGTCTTCTCCATTGCCTCAAATCCTCACGGTGAGAATGAGTATTTGATCAAAATATCATCATGAATTAATGAAATTGATTATATGCCTTTCAATTTTTACAACTAATTGATTATTGTAATTTTTTGCAGAGACATCAATTTGGAAATCCACCTGGGAGTGCCTCATGGGACGAGGGTGACTTAGAGACCCATACGGTAGATCGATCATGATGTTGTTTTTCCATTATGTCATTGATGGGCATGAGATTCCATTATTTATGTTGGAAATGAAGTTCTATTTTGTAAAAAAGAAACATGTATAGTTGGACCTATTTTGAATAAAAAATACATAAATTTATATTTGTGTTTATGACAACATCTCCATTGAATTTTAAATCCTTATGTGGATGCGATGTTATATTCTATCAATGTTACATTACTTTTTGATGAATAGTTGTAATGGATTTTGTTTTTATTAGTTACAAATTATCAAGTTTATAAGTTAAGTTACTTTTATATTTATATCTTATTTGATGTTTAAAATGTAATCTTAAGACTTATACCTCACACCTCAAGATTAATCTGTCTAAAAATACATATGCCTTTCAAACTTGATACTAGATAAAAAGACAATAACCACACATTACAATCCAATATCGCTTTAAAAATATTCTTACCAAGTCTCTTAACAAATATGTAACCATAGATATTTTTATCATAAGCTACCATACAACAACGACTCTTAAGTATAAACAAAATATATATCGAAAAAAATATGAAAGCTTAAATATATTTTCACATCCTCAACCTTAGAATATTCATTTATTTCTTTACATATGAATTATAGTTTATAGTTTATGTTCATATTCCATATATTTTACATGTGAGAATCAACCCATTTAATAAACATGTACTTGTTATTTAACCTCTTTAACCTTTATTGATTTTTTTTTGTTTTATGGGGTTAAGGGTGTGATTGGAGAAGAGAGAATATTAAGATTACCGAAATAAAATTACAATTGAAATAGTAAGGAAGTATAAAGTTAAAAGTTGTATTTTATAATTTTGAGATGGTTAATATTCTAAAGTGAAATATTGATTTTTGAGAGTGGAAATATCGATGGATAAAAGTATATATTTGGAATCCAAAAATGTGAATTCCATTAATTTCAAACCTCCAAACTGTGAATTTTGGTTTTGATATTCAAGTCTTTTCTTTAAAACATTGTTTTATAAAAAATGAATAGTATAGGCTGGCAATAAAAAAATTACATAAACAAGTGATTGGCATATACGTAATATTAAATTGAAATAAATAAATCGATGTAATGTTAATTTTGAATATATTTTTTTTTTCCAATTTACAACTCCACTAAAATTTAAGAAGATTTGGTTTACTCATCTTGGATAAACGATGATCAAGTGCTCTGTTAAAACACTGCTTCAATTACCCGCCGTGTTAAATTAATATATTGGACATGATGAAGATGTATAACTGTCAAATTTACAAAAAAAAATATTAAGAAGATTTGCTTTTACTTTTTATATATTATCTAAGGTAAGCTCTACAATTTTCAAGGAATACGGTTAATTAAAAACACAACTCAAAGTCAATATAATGATATAATAGTTGTGCAAAGAGGCTCATACTACGATAGAGGTATAATTTATTCTCAGCAAGAAAAGTATATATATATATTTATTCTAAATAATAAACAATGTTGGACGTAATTAAAAACAAAAAAAAAATTATACATATTTGGTTAGTTTTAATTAAAAACATTAAAAAACATCAATAATCTCACTCTCTCTTAGCTAAGTTTGTTGTTGATATCACAACCCCATATGAAAGAGATATAGTAAAAATATTTTACTCACTCTCAACAAAAAAATAAAATATTTGGATGCTCATGTGAAATAACATAATATTATATCAATTTTAAAAGTTTTAATTAAAAACATCAATAATCTCACTCTCTTTTAGCTAAGTTTGTTGTTAATATTACAACCCTATATGAAAGAGATGTAGTAAAAATATTTCGCTCACTCTTAACCAAAAACAAAATATTTAGATGTTCATGTGAAATAACATAATTTGTATCAATTTTACAAAAAGAAAGTGTCATATATATGTGTGTGTAAAATGCATAATTCTTACATTCTTTAAAAATATTCCAATATAAAACTTGAATAAACTATCTTAATATCTGCATTATCAACTTTATACATTTTTTTTTCCGAAGGTGGCAAAACCTATCAAACTCAGGTGTCAAACCAACAGTGAGGACAGCCATGCTATAATGTCGGTTTGACTCATCACCGTTATCAAGGAAAACCACGCCACCTGAAATAATGGTCCGTAAGGGAGCTTTCACTCCTGCCAGATGCCTCTGGGTCTGTTAACCTGTTTCCTTACGTCCGAGGAAGACGAGCTCTTAGAAGCAGTTTTACGGCATACTCCAGGCCGATTATCAACTTTATACATGTAGATAAATAAAGTCCTTATAAAAATATGTATAAAAAATATTTGAACTTGAAAAATGTAGTAAATGAGAATAAAAAATTTAGTTATTTCCTAGAATAATTAGAGATCTATGTATTTTGTTTAATTTTAAATTTCTGACATTTAAAAAATATTGATAACACAACCAAGATAGATATATATATATAGGTTATAAATTAAATATTTCAATATGGAGAGTTGAGTGATTTGATGTTTATTTCAAAAATTATTTACTAATAATCAAGATTGCAAAAACATTTTGGCATGGAAAATAGAATTTATAACAAATATTTTAATGAACTTATGAAGTATATATTTCAATGTCAAATATATACATATTACATATATTTAAAATATATATGTATTTATCATATAAAACACTTTGAAAAATAAAAAAAATCGGTTAAAATATTTCAATAATTGAAAATATAATTTATTTTGGTTAAAACATTTTAAGTATTACCACTATTCTATGTTTTAGCTCTTTTTCGGGTATTTTTTTGGGTCATTTGAGATTGATTTATCAAAAACTTGTTAAATTGTAAATTTACTTTGTGTAATCTATGTAATCCTAGTGCTCAAAAGGATTTTCAAAGAGTTGAATCCATTTATACATTCTAAAATGCAATTTAAACCATGAAAAATTATATATATGATGATGATGATGACCACTGAAATCTATCGAATCTTCAGAAAAGAGATTAATTGAGACATTTCAATATTTTATTTCTATGATCAAGTAAAATGGAAAGAAGTGTTCCTACATCACTATAGTTTTCCTCATTGAACAAGTCAAGAAGGCTGGTAGTGTGTCAAACATTTTGGAAATAGACCAAATTCGAGTTTCACTTCGAAACTCATAGGATTACGGAAGATATGCGCATGTGTTCAATGATCTTGTTGAAAATATCCCTTTTATCATAGGCATACAAACAAAGTGGATGTGTTCAATGATGCTGAAATACTCTCACAATAATATTATCCCAATGGATTCAACCTTTAGTACAAATAAGTACGGGGTGAGTACATATTTATCCTAAATCCGATTCATTTATTTAACCTCATATTAATGCATGTATCTTATATAAATATAATTATGCATATTTTTTGTAATGCAGTATCAACTTTACACCTTAATGGTTTTCGACGAACATCACAATGGGGTTCCAATAACTTGGGTGATATCATCACGCAACACTATAGCTGATCTTTCTAAATGGATGTTGGCCTTACTTGCAATTGGAAACAAAGAGCGACCACATTGGCATGTTCTTGCCCTCATCACAGATGATGCTACTGCAGAAATTGAAGCATTGAGGTGATGTGTTTATTATTTTTACAAGAGGCATAAAAAATATTGTTAATGTATAATCTCACTAAAAATTATGTTATTGCAGGTCTACGATCAAGTGCAAAGTATTATTATGTGTGTCGCATGTTCGTCGTGCATGGTTGAAAAATGTTGGAAACAAGGTCCGTATATGCGCACATCTTCCGTATATGCCCACATTTTCCGTATATGCCCAATTTCCGTATATGCGCACATCTTCCGTATATGCCCAGTTTCCGTATATGCGCACATCTTTCGTATATACCCAGTTTCCGTATATGCCCACATCTTCCGTATATGCCAAGTTTCCGTATATGCGCACATCTTCCATATATGCCCAGTTTCCGTATATGCGCACATCTTTCGTATACGCCCAGTTTCTGTATATGCGCACATCTTCCGTATAGGCGCACATCTTCCGTATATGCCCAGTTTCCGTATATGCGCACATCTTCCGTATATGCGCACATCTTCCGTATATGCCCAGTTTCCGTATATGCACACATCTTCCGTATATGCCCAATTTCCGTATATGCGCACATCTTCCGTATATGCCCAGTTTCCGTATATGCGCACATCTTCCGTATATGCCCAGGTTCCGTATATGCGCACATCTTCCGTATATGCCCAGTTTCCGTATATGCGCACATCTTCCGTATACGCCCAGTTTCCGTATATGCGCACATCTTCTGTATATGCCCAGTTTCCGTGTATGCGCACATCTTCCGTATATGCCCAGTTTCCGTATATGCCCACATCTTCCGTATATGCCCACATCTTCCGTATATGCGCAGTTTCCGTATATGCCCACATCTTCCGTATATGCGCACATCTTCCGTATATGCCCAGTTTCCGTATATGCGCACATCTTCCGTATATGCGCACACCTTCCGTATATGCCCAGTTTCCGTATATGCACACATCTTCCGTATATGTCCAGTTTCCGTATATGCCCACATCTTCCGCATCTTCCGTATATGCCCAGTTTCCGTATATGCGCACATCTTCCGTATATGCGCACATCTTCCGTATATGCCCAGTTTCCGTATATGTCTACATCTTCCGTATATGCGCACATCTTCCGTATATGCCCAGTTTCCGTATATGCGCACATCTTCCGTATATGCCCACATCTTCCGTATATGTGCACATCTTCCGTATATGCCCAGGTTCCGTATATGCACACATCTTCCGTATATGCCCAGTTTCCGTATATGAACACATCTTCCGTATATGCACACATCTTCCGTATATGCCCAGTTTCCGTATATGCGCACATCTTCCGTATATGCCCAGTTTCCGTATATACGCACATCTTCCGTATATGCCCAGTTTCCGTATATGCGCACATCTTCCGTATATGCCCAGTTTCCGTATATGCGCACATCTTCCGTATATGCCCAGTTTCCGTATATGCCCACATCTTCCGTATATGCACACATCTTCCGTATATGCATAGTTTCTGTATATGCGCACATCTTCCGTATATGCCAAGTTTCCGTATATGCGCACATCTTCCGTATATGCCCAGTTTCCGTATATGCCCACATCTTCCGTATATGCCCAGTTTCCGTATATGCGCACATCTTCCGTATATGCCCAGTTTCCGTATATTCCCACATCTTCCGTATATGCCCAGTTTCCGTATATGCCCACATTTTCCGTATATGCCCAGTTTCTGTATATGCGCACATCTTCCGTATATGCGCACATCTTCCGTATATGCCCAGTTTCCGTATATGCGCACATCTTCCGTATATGCCCAGTTTCCGTATATGCCCACATCTTCCGTATATGCACACATCTTCCGTATATGCACAGTTTCCGTATATGCGCACATCTTCCGTATATGCCCAGTTTCCGTATATGCGCACATCTTCCGTATATGCACACATCTTCCGTATATGCCCAGTTTCCGTATATGCGCACATCTTCCGTATATGCACACATCTTCCGTATATGCCCAGTGTCCGTATATGCGCACATCTTCCGTATATGCCCAGTTTCCGTATATGCGCACATCTTCCGTATATGCCTAGTTTCCGTATATGCCCACATCTTCCATATATGCACACATCTTCCGTATATGCACAGTTTCCGTATATGCGCACATCTTCCGTATATGCCCAGTTTCCGTATATGCGCACATCTTCCGTATATGCGCACATCTTCCGTATATACCCAGTTTCCGTATATGCGCACATCTTCCGTATATGCCCAGTTTCCGTATATGCCCACATCTTCCATATATGCGCACATCTTCCGTATATGCGCACATCTTCCGTATATGCCCAGTTTCTGTATATGCGCACATCTTCCGTATATGCCCAGTTTCCGTATATGCGCACATCTTCCGTATATGCCCACATTTTCCGTATATGCCCAGTTTCCGTATATGCGCACATCTTCCGTATATGCGCACATCTTCCATATATGCCTAGTTTCCGTATATGCGCACATCTTCCGTATATGCCCAGTTTCCGTATATGCCCACATCTTCCGTATATGCGCACATCTTCCGTATATGCCCAGTTTCCGTATATGCGCACATCTTCCGTATATGCCCAGTTTCCGTATATGCCCACATCTTCCGTATATGCCCAGTTTCCGTATATGCGCACATCTTCCGTATATGCCCAGTTTCCGTATATGCCCAGTTTCCGTATATGCGCACATCTTCCGTATATGCCCAGTTTCCGTATATGCCCACATTTTCCGTATATGCCCAGTTTCCGTATATGCGCACATCTTCCGTATATGCCCAGTTTCCGTATATGCACACATCTTCCGTATATGCCCAGTTTCCGTATATGCACACATCTTCCGTATATGCACACATTTTCCGTATATGCCCAGTTTCCGTATATGCGCACATCTTCCGTATATGCCCAGTTTCCGTATATGCACACAGCTTTCGTATATGCTCAGTTTCCGTATATGCACACATCTTCGCCCAGTTTCCGTATATGCGCACATCTTCGCCCAGTTTCCGTATATGCGCACATCTTCCGTATATGCCCACATCTTCCGTATATGCCCAGTTTCCGTATATGCGCACATCTTCCGTATATGCCCAGTTTCCGTATATGCCCACATTTTCCATATATGCCCAGTTTCCGTATATGCGCACATCTTCCGTATATGCCCAGTTTCCGTATATGCGCACATCTTCCGTATATGCCCAGTTTCCGTATATGCACACATCTTCCGTATATGCCCATCTTCCGTATATGCCCATCTTCCGTAATTCCAAGGTGACACTATTAAGAACCTTTTAAAAGAAAAAGAAAGAAAATAGAAATGTAGGCTAATTTTAAATGTCATATATGTACCAAAGAGCATAGTTGATATTAACATGAATAAGCACTAACAAAAATATATTTAGGAAAACTTTTACCTAAATTTATTTATTAAAAATATAATATAATTAAACTAATTTAATTAAAACATTTTAAAATTAATATTTAATATTTTTTGAATAAATTATGTATTAAATTTGAAACAAAACATTATTTAAATCTAAATTGAGAAATGTTGATTCTGAGATAAATAATACTTATTGACATAACTAGAAATTACTCTGAAATAAACCACACCTATTGGAATGTCAAGTGGAATGTTGAATCATCTTTGACCATTCTTCAACTCCCAAGCCATAAGCAAAGGAGTTGTTGGACCTCCAAAGGAATCTTGAGTCAATTCAACCCCTTAGTGGGAAAATTCATGAATTGGTTTTAATTAAAAGTTATTGAGTCTTCAACATGTGGATGACTAGTAAAAACATATTATAGAGGAAGAGTCCAACTAGCCATTAGCTAGTCGTTATCTAACCATTAAGAAAAGTTTTACAAAAGGCTAGTCTCTCCTCTAGTAAGTGTTGTTGAGTAGGAGATGATTTTGACGCATTAATACAAAGAAACTATTTGTGAAAATACTCTCTTATGCATTGAGTTGATCTTCTATGCCTTTTCTTCTTGGTTTTTTCCTACAATCTTGTGCTTTTAAGGACTAAGTTGCAGGTATACTTAAGCTATCACAATAGTATCACAACAGTCTGTAGAGGTTCATGTGGAAGGGGAGATTAAGGCCCAGGTCTTCACCTCACAATTTGCTAGTTGCCAAAAATACTCTTTTCCAAGTGTTGGACAAGCTCTCTTAGGGGGGAATCTCCCTTTACATTTGTGAGCTATTGACACTAGTGTTGCTATTATAGTTGGGGGATCTCAAAGGAGTAGATCCTCCTAGTGTGGTTGAATTTTCTTGCAGGTTGTCCAAGGCTAAAAGAGGGGGATAATCTTGCCCCCAACTCCCCACTCATCTCTAGTCTCAAAGGGAAAATCAACAAAAAAAAAAGGTTGTGATCGCAACTCTGCAAATCGGTAAGCTTAAACAGAAAAGGTAAAACCTCACCCTTCAACCATCTCATCATTTAAAAGTTCTTTAAAAAAATTCCTTTTATATTTTTATTACTAGCTTCCTGCAATTTACCTATCATATATA
The DNA here is from genome assembly GCA_031772625.1 of Pinus tabuliformis. Taxonomy (NCBI): domain Eukaryota; kingdom Viridiplantae; phylum Streptophyta; class Pinopsida; order Pinales; family Pinaceae; genus Pinus; species Pinus tabuliformis. Next base: position 1,048,180,577 of record CM062820.1, on the reverse strand, counting down.
GCGCTAGTAAACCTTGAAGAAAAAGAGCTTAAGTATTTATCACAGCCAAGGAATTGATATATCTATTTTTAAGATTATTTTGCCACATTTACACGAGTATATCTAGTTTATGTGTGCAGATGTGCAGGAAGATATAGCTGTAGCTAACTTTCATTTGCATATTTTCACTCAACAAAGCTCCCTTTTACAAGCAAATATATTTTATTTGCCTTGTTTTAGCTCATATTTATTTATTAAGTTTATATCTTGAAAATATAGCATGGATTTAGTTATTTCAACCCTTTATAAATGTATTACTTTGTTGAAACAAATTTCTATGTTGCGTACCCAAGGGGTTTTGACCCCAAGACCTCATAATGAATTTTCAGCTTTCTAGAAAATCATTTTATTGCAGGCCTAAAAGATTAAAAGTGGTTTAAATAGTCCAAACTTATACCTTCTAACCTCCTCCCAGGCACTTTTGGGTGAATCTCAAGGGGAAGTATCGAGAACATTGACTTTATATAACCATAAAATTAAACAATGCTCCCGTAACATCTTTGGATGGACTTAGTTGTTACAATTAATATTAATGTGCAAAAGAAGTTTTTGAAACTTTGATATAAGAAAAATAGTATTACATTGGAGGATATTTCTCTTGCTAAGAAAGAATAACGCACATGAGAACTTAAAGAAGTCCTTACAAGGTATCTAATTGCAATACCTTATGACACATTAAATGAAAAGTTTGAGAGTGAATAAATACATGAAGAAAAACTCTAGGAAGGGAATTATAAGGAAGGGAAAGCTAAGGAGATAAATTGACTCAAAGTAAACACATGTTGAAGAAGGAAAGAAAGAAGAACCAATCAGTAAGGTTGTTGTATATTGCCAGCCACACCACTCGAAGAAACAATAATCACCATGGCAAGGGTGTGAGTGTTAAAAAAATTACTATGTGTTAACATGGAACCAAAAAGACACCCTATAAGGAGGAATATATACAACTAAAATAAATGCATAAGGGTATCAAAGTAGAACAATAAAGACATGGAACAAAATAATTAGCTAGAATCAAGAGCAAGGAGTAAATACCATAGTCGGACCCCATATCCACATTTTCACTATGATGGATGGATGCTTATGCATGGTGTTAATTGGCTAAATTAGTTAGCAAGTCATATTATATGATTTCTTCTCATGGTTTTGGGATGAAACAAGTGAATAATAGTGGAATGTAATGTGCCCAAGAAGGATAATATGGAGTATTTAGGGTGCTACACAAAGGGGTAATGAATCTATTATGGACACAATGATAGATTAAACCCACTTGGTAGTTGATGGGTAATAAGTAAGCTCATTAAACAGTGAATAGGAAATAACATTTTAAACAATGTGGATATATTTTTGCACTTTAGAATAGTAATGGGCATACAAAGATTCACAACTTGAATTTTAAGAATTTTAAGATTAATTTCACTATATGTATACATTTTGTATTCAATTTCAATCAAGAAGGATTTTCACATTTTCCACTAAAGTTTTATATTAAAAATATTTATTTAGCATTTTAAGCTAAAGTAGTTTAAAAGTAGAAGTCAAAAGGTGTAGACTAACTTATAGATTAAATGACATTTTTCACCGGAATCCGACAATACAATTTCAAGAAAATTTGTGATTTTTTGTTGTTTAAAATATATTTTTGAATGCATAAATAGATTCAACACCCCAAAAAAACTCTAGAGCACTCAAATTCTACCTATTAAACAATTTAAACTCAAGTTTTTAAAAGTCTTAGTCATATTTTGGTTAAAATTAACGAGAAAAATATTCTTAAAAAAACCATTTCATTTATTAATTACGCTATATAAAAACCAAAATTACAAAATATTATATTATGTATTTATAAATTCTATTTAATTTTCATATTTATCCTATAAATAAAATTACATAAAAATTTAAACTTCATGTCTCTGATTAATTCATATCTCTGATTATATATATATATATATATATCTTTTAATAAGTTTAATAAATTAATTTGAGTGATTACATGTAATGAATTATAAACTAAATGTTATTATATAATAAGTTTAAATAAGTTTTATGAATTAATTTGAGTGAGAAAATTGCAAATTACAACGAGATGTTATCATGTTTCATAAATTTAATTTTCAAAAAAAATATAAATATCTTTTAATAAGTTTAATAAATTAATTTGAGTAACTATATGTCATGAATTATAAACTAAATGTTATTATATAATAAGTTTTATGAATTAATTTGAGTGAGAGAATTGCGAATTACAAACCAGATGTTATCATGTTTCATAAATTAATTTGAATACTTTAATATTATTAATTATAACCCATATATCACAAAATCAAGTTCATAATCTATTTGTTTATACGAAAATAATGGACTTTATTTAATACCCATTATTAAATTATCAAAATTATGATGAATCGATTTACCCTACATACCAACAAAATACTAAATACATTTCTCCAAAATATACATTTTGCTTTTTATTAAAAAAAAAAAAAACCATACACTTTATAATTATCATTACTCTCACATCTCACCACTAACCATCACTAACATAATTCTCCAATAACTTACGATCTCGTTACAATTATCATTACTTTGACATCTAACTACTCATCATAACTAACATAATTCTCCAATAACTTCACCAATAGTTGACTAGGTAAAAGACAAAGCCAATGACCCATCTACACCTCTTAGTTGTCTCTCCCAGTCCAACAAAAATAACTCTAGTATCTTAATATCACTTAAAACCATTTTCCACAACTAAAGTATCTTAATCAAATCATTCTCAATCTCCCTGTAGCATTCCAAAATAGTTGGTCTTTTCAAGGATTGAGAAAACTAGGAATTGATGCCCAATACTAAGATAATCATGTATTTTCACATTTAAAAAAGATCAATGATCATGCACCTAGGTAAGATAAGATAGTCATCCAACTCTTGGAAAGTTAATCAATCTTGTATTTAGTAGATTCATGGAATGTTAGTGCCTTTCTTGTAGTCCGATTCAATAATTAAATTTCCACTTCACTTTAATGGACTTTTGACTTTTGGATGGTGATTTTACATTCCATTCCAAACAACATTTTTGGACCATGTGATTTGAAGCAATCTCGTTGTTGTTGGGACCATGGGACTTGAGTTATTGTTCGTTTACCCTTTCCCAATGTTGGCTTCTATCTATAAAGTTTTCATTCAATTAAATGCTAACATAAAAGGTACTTGGAAGGTAAAAGTAAGAAAAATTTTGACATAGTTTTCGAACTAAGGAAATATACTCCTTTATCATAACAGATGATGTAAGTTATTGTTAAGGAGTATAGTGCATTGTTTTGGTCCATGGTTAAGAATGATTTTAATATTAGTTAAAGGTTTAAGGTTAAAGTTGTTATAATTATGATTAATATGTTGATTGTTAAGTAAATTTGATAACTTATTTATTTTATTTTTTTGGTATTTTATCTTAATATTGTGTATAAAGTGTACCCATATTATATATTTGATTAAGGGTAAGTGAGGAGTTTTCGATTATAGAAATATATTAGAGAAGTAGGACTTTCAAAAGACATTATATTTTCATTAATGAAGTTGATGCTTACAAAGTGAATGATTTAATAACTTCATGGTAATGGAAGTATTTAAAGAATGATTTTTTCATTAATGGCGTTGATACTAATAAAATTAATGATTTGCTAACTTGTTAAAACATAATATTTTAAAAAATGATTTTTGAAATGACGGATTTCATATTCTTGTTTATAATTGATGGGTTCCATAATTTTAGTCTATTAATGCTATTATATAACCCTATTTGTCACGCTTGAGTTTGGTTGATGAATCTATTTGTGTTAGTAGGTTCAACCACTCACTTGTGACGCTGAAAAAGCCATTTTAGGTGCCCCATTTCTCATACATACCTAGCATAAGGTGATACATTATTTGTTGTCAGCCAACAATGAGTAATGGACATGCCTCTGTCACCCTAGATACATTAGCACAAAGCGATGGAGCTCTCAATCTTCTAGAATAGTCACATTTCGAGAAGATCTATTAGGGAAGGATGAGATGTATTGTTATATGACATGAGAGTTTATGTCAAAGATTAAACTATCTAGGACATAGATGTCTACATTCATCCTCTCATCACCTTGACAATCTTATACAAAGATAATTCCTAAGAGAAAAGAGGATAAAACAAGACCATAATGAAATGTTGGTAAGATTCTCAGGGTCAACTAACTGTGTTGTTTTTCTTATGGGTTCTAGAGACAAAGCTGAGGTTTGTTGCTTTCTGGTACCTACGGCCATGAATTACTTATGTATGGTTGCATTGATGGGATGTCTGTCGATTGTATTGTTGAGTCAACATACTAGATAACGATTAGAATGATTGACAACCACATTTATGAAGGATATGTTTCCACCCCCCCATGGGGGCACCATGGAAGCTAAATCAATGGGCATAGACTGAAGCATGATTCAAACCCCTACACGATGCCTTTTTCAAAATCGCCTGAGTTTGAAGTTCATTTATATTTCCTAGAGATTTTCATCCAAAAAAGATTTTATAGTTATTATTCAATGAAATTCATGACTCTGTTGTAGAAAAAGACTATCCAAAAATGTAGTAGATATCCTCTATGAGTGAGAAAATGAACATCAAGTTTCACCCAGTAACTTACTATTATTCATTAAGACATGAAGACACTTAAAAAAAAATTAATCTACATTTAATATGCTTAGTTGATAGAGGTAATATTGGTATATGATGGTTTAAATATTTAATTTTATTTTTAGTTTATTGTTATTTTTAATTATTTCTTCAAATTTGTTTATGCATTTAAAAATATAATAAAATAATTTTCAATTATTCTCAACACGTTTTAGTTTCATGTTCCTTTTGTTAGAAATAAGTCTCACCATTTTGCAATGACATAACTTAACTAGTGAAGGAAATCCACTTAATGAACTCATTTGATGACCATAAATATCCTTTACTATGCTATCATTACCTTCAATAAGGGAAATGGAAAGTAAGTTCAGTGTAAACATAATAAGTGTTGTGATTTTCATCTCTCAAATGAATTGAAAATTTGACATTGATGTGGGAGTGTTTTTCTACTACACAAAAATAATTTTGTTGAATAACTATGGTCAACATAGAAGCATACATCTTTATGTGAAATGACCCTTCCACCAAGGGTGTAAGAGCACCTTTCTTTTCTAGGTGAACTTAAACTAAATCGTTTAGGTTCTTGATATTTATATCTATTTAGTCAAAATCCCTTGTGAAAAATCATGAAAAGTGTTCACATTGTTGTTTGATTCCCTTCATAAATAGAGATGACTATTACTACAATTATGTCCACTTCTTACAACGTGTTTTTGCTTGAATAATTTTTTAGCTATTAACATAACCAGAAACTATCTACGTGAGCAGAGGGATGATTGAAATGGGTGCTCAGAAATGCGGTCACATATGGAGATAATGACGTCTTGGAGCGGTTTACTGCATTAATAATTAATAACATTAGATTTTGTTAATTATGCTTTGATAAGGATGCCAGGAGACTGAGCACTGAATCGTTCAGGAATATATTATCCTGTTTTTATTCCTTTGTATATATTTGTGTGCATTATTTCGCCTTTAAAGTCACGGATTCACTGTTTCTTGGATTGATGCGATAGCAGCTAGGATAAAGTTGGACAGATAAGGGCAAACGTAGCTAGTGAAGGGCAGTACTTCAGAGGAATATCATGCAAATATATTTAAAATCTTTATGATGTTGGCATTTTAAAGACATACTTAGCACCTGGAAACAATTTTTGGAAAAAAAAAATGATGTATTAAAAAGTCTAAAAAATACAGAGATTACATATATTGAAATTGTCCTTGTAGCCCCTTTATAGATAAAACAATGGCTAAAGTTATATTATTGTAGCCTAAGTCATTTAAACTTGCTGGAATGTTTAGCCTTCAAAGTAGCAAACCTAGTGGGTTTAGTGAGAGCAATGCTAGTTGAGCATATATGCTCTATGTATTGTTTGCGTGACTTGAACCCACGTGCTTTCAAGTCCTTTGGCGTGATTTTGGTCCTTTTAACCATAGCATCAACATTTATCTTTTTTGTTTTATGTGGAAATTAAAACATTATCAATAAATATCAAAATCCACATAGATATAATGAAAATATGCTGACCATGTAACGAATATGAAAAGACATTTCATTGACTAGCTATCAATAAATATCAAAATCTATATAGATATAATGAGAATATGGTGAACATGTAAGGAATATGAAAAGAAAATGCATTAACTAGTCATAAAAAAATATGTCAATGTTATTATGAGCTAAGATATGTAGTATATAACTTACCTCTCCTAATTTATCTTGAAGTCTAGGTGAATGCCGCAATGGTTGAGGAGAATGTGATTTTTGCTGAGTATCATGTCCACCATCATATATGTGCAAAGGTGTTTTAGGAGATGTATATTCATTACTCTGAACATTAGATTATACATAGATATAAGTATGTGAATCAAAAAGAATTAAATGTAAAAATATGATAAAATTATAAGAGTATAAATAAATATAGTCTTACCTTGCATTGTGACATTGGACATGAAGATGGTTGTAGCATTTGAACCATTTCATTTCCATTCTTCTTAAGGCTTCTACAAGGGGTTTTCATTGATTGTGATGGTTCCAAAGGGAACACCTGCACCATAAATAAGAAATAACACACACACACATAATAATAAAAAAATCAAAGATAAGGATATATAATACAGAACATCCATTTCTCATCCCATCATTATGGTAAAACATAACAATTTATATATTAATATTTTCGGTGGAATAGGTTATATGGATTAAAAACTTACTGGCCCAGTAACCCCTTGAAAACCTTGAAATCTAGGTGAGCGTCGCAATGGTTGGTGGCTTGAATTTGGGGAATTTTGTTGATTAGGCTATGCATATCAATAACAATGAGAAATTAGTATACAATTATAATAAATATAAATATTATTTAATGTTAAAATGTCTAAAAAAATAATATATGCAAAAAAATGGACTCAACTGTGTTGTCATTGTCCTGATTGGTTTCATCAAAGTTTAATATATGGCTGTGCCCATCTGATCCTTCTTCCCCCACATCATCGGGAACCTCAGTGCTTGCTTTCTCTTTTATAGCAATATCTATGCGCTTCATTGTCTGCATGCGTCTACGAGGTAGACTCTGATCCCAACGTTGAATTTTTTCACAAATCCTTTGCTTTGAAGTGTCATTAAGCTGATCAAATGTAGCAACTGACTATGAAAACAAGTTTCAATGAATTTAGTCCACAACAATAAATTAATATTAATAGAAAACATATACAGATAAATACTAATAAATACTTACAACTGAAAGAATTTCTTCATTGACAATATTAATAAAAAATCATATACAAATAAATACTAATAAATACTTACAGCTGAAAGAATTTCTTCATTGACAAATCTTTTATATGCTTGTTGTCATGCACGACATAGCCTTGCATCTAAGTCATATTGTATTTTGGCATTTTGCCTTTTAACTGCACTTGTTGATTTGACCGCCCATGTAGCATTTGCATCTCTTGCTCGACCTCTTTGACGTGGAGGAATTGGTGGGAGATTGTGGGTGGTAGCGCGATGATGATTAAGGCCAGATAGCTTAGATCGACTCAAATTCCCCGCACAGCCACCAACAAGACAAGTGAACACTTGCTTGGTGCCTTTGATAGTTACCTCCCATTCATGTCTAATTTCCTCCATTTTCTTACTTCCTTATAAATGAATATGTAAACAACAATGTTGTTAAAAACATCATAAAAACACATTAAAATAAAAATCAATATTCATATCTATTTTTTTGTGGTCACTGTTGCACATCCGGCAAGGACAAAGTCTGTAAGTGCTTTCATCAACTGATTTTAGTCTGATTTTAGTTTAACGATTATGTTTTTTTCTTTGGAATTTCTTGAAAGAAAAAAATTGCAGGGATTTTAGTAAATCTAAATAAAAATTATGTGTACTGCAAATTTTTGACAGTGTTAAATTTATTTCTATTATAAAAATATAATTCAAACACTGTATTTACAAAAATAAAAGTTTTGAACTTTTTACCCAAATCCAAACCACTTTTAATCATTTAAACAATTTCTCATTAAACAACGCAATACAAATAAATCAAACTATTTTTAACTTTAACCATTTTTATTTATCTAAAACTAAAATGCATCGAATTTCTTTTTTTTTTTTCTTAATGAATTTGTACCTTTTCTTAGTTTACACTAACCCGTAAACTAACCTCGACTTAGTTGTGGTGCGCATATCCTCAAAGAACTTGAAAATTTTAATGCTATCGAATCGCACAGATGTATTCTTTTAATGCAACGAGGTCCTTATTGTATAGTCTATTTGGGTCTAGACTTATTTATGAGTCTATCGAGTTATTAATTCTGAGTATAATGCTAAGCAGATAGAAATGCTTTTTTTTTTGGGTGCGTTTTGTTCTTAGGTAAAGGTAAAATACTTTTGAGGGGTTAAATCTATTTTAAAATAAGGTTTGAAAGCATTTTAATAATATATTCAATGTTAGTTTATCATGCCACTTGTGAGAATTGAATCTAATTAGGAAAGATAACAATCATTCCTCATGACCACCTAAAATATACCCAATTAATTTACTATGTATTTTTATTGAAAATTCATGAAAGATGCTAAACTTGCTCTGTTTTTGTGTATATTTGAATTCTTTCTGCACGCATCTGTTATCTCTTGATTTGTGATGTTCTTTTATAAACCAGCTAGGTCCATGAAATAGTTGTCATTAGGCACACTTAATCTCATTTTAGAGTAAGACTAGTAAACTAGGGCGTTCATAAAGGTTTGTTTTTGTATCCAGCTGTCAGCACTAGGGTATGGATCAACAAAATCCAGGAGAAAAGAAGAAGGCTTGCTAATTCATGAAGTATTTTTTTTGTTTTTGGGATTGGTGAAGGAAAAATTGGTAAATTACAGCATTCATAAATTTTTATCCATCCAATTGGCAGCACTAGTGTATGGATCAACAAAATCCAGGAGTTAAACTCGAAGGCTTGCTAATTTTTTCAGGAATGATTTTTCACTATTTTGAGACTGGTGATGATTGTGGGTTGTTGGAGCCTATAATTTAAAAGAGTAACATTCAGTTGCTGGTTCTACATTACAAATGCTCATGTAAGAGACGGCTGATGTTTATTGAAGGAATCCAATATCGGTCTACCTTTTCATGGAAATTTAATGGACTGTTTACCATCCTATGCTCTGTTTACTGTCTAGCTTTTGCATGCACGTAGGTAGCTTCAAGCAGTGCCTTCTGGTCAGTAGAAAGGTTTGAGCAATCAAGTTTCATGGCTTCCCAAGGGTTTGAATTCATGACTCAACGATATAGAAGACTGTTGGATTACATTGGGAGTAAAGATCAGTGGATCAACAGAGATAGTTACTTGAGATGGTTCTTCATTATATACCAACCTATTATAAGTATATATGATACTGTTTAGCTAGGATGGAAGTTGGAGCAGATTGAAGGGTTGCAGTGCTAATTAAGCATTTCCCGCCTCTGCGCTTCACATTAACGACACCACCTTTCCAACATCTTCTCTTGTTTGCTGCTTGAATGTCGTTGGTGAATGACTTGGTTGTCTCTACTCTTGTGTGGGAAGACAATATTGGTCAAACCTAAGTCACTCTGAATGGGTAAGCAAGAAGACAAGAGAATCAACAAGTAATACACAATGGTAGATAAACCTAAATTGGTGAGAATGGGCAACCAAGAAGACAAGAGAATCAACCAGATACAATGTTGGTTAAATCTAAGTCAGTGAGAATGGGCAACCAAGAAGACGATAATCAACAAGATAAATGGTGTTGGAGAATGTAATTTTTTTTTGGAAAAAAGAGATCAATTGCCCTTAAGAAAAGGCTGGCACATGAAAGTTCGCAGTCTTTCAAAATAACTTTACAATTAAGTTATGTCAAATAGTAGTTATGTTATTGAAAATTATATAGAGATCACAGAAGATATTTTCCATATTGAAAGTTTAAAGCAAATCCAACTGGTTTTTGTCAAAAGATATAACATGACTTATAGATGGATCAAGCACGACAGACAAAGACCTATATGAATCAGACCGAGGACGAACTTGATCCAAATTGCATTTGTAAGTTTCAATGGTGACCGACGGAAAACAAATTTACACATCTTGCCACCTGTCCTGTAAGTTGGGTGTATGTTGCAGTCTCAAACCATGTTATGTCTTGAAAATTTTATAGAGAACGCATAAGATATTATTCATATCCTGAATCAAACTTGTTTACCTGGATTTCAGATAGATTTAAAAAGATATTACTTGACTTCTAGATAAGATCATTAACTTCCTTTTTAATGAAATTTGGAGGGAAATAGATGTTAAAATTCACCAAGAATTCGCAAGCTTCAGGGGCACTAACCTTGCCAACCGCAAATCTCGATAACCAATGGCCAGCTCCTCCAGGTATTGAACGTCTCCTCTGTTCTGTTCGTCGAATGGTTTTGCAGATAATGTTTTGTTCGCCGCAGAGTAGGAATGGTTTTGCAGATGAGCTGGTCGGGACTTTGAAGGCCGGAGGAGGTTGGTCCGGTTCGTGCGTGAGGTAAATGAGCTCTCCCGTCGGGCATTAATATGATCTGAGTGGAGGCCACACGCTCCCGTCCGGCATCAATACGTAATCAATACGATCTGAGGGGAGGCTGCGGGTGGCTGCGGGCAGGGTCGCCGGGGGTTTCGATGGGCAGCCGGAGAGGGATGCCGGAGACAGATGATGTATGGTCGATGGTGGTCGCCGTGCTCTGTGAGGCTGTCAGAGGGGTACCTCCATAGCATTAACTTTGCTATGGAGGTGGAAATAGGAATTGCCGTGAAGTTTGCCCAACAAAGTCAATTAATTTCTATTTCCAATAGATCGTCTCCATTCTCCTCAACCTGTGTGAATTTTTTTTTCCAATCGAACATAGGTGCCGTTCACATGCATACATAATCATGTCCCGATTGTACCACAAAATTTATGAAGACCAAAAATTTGCATTTGAACCAAAACAATTTGGCACTTGGAATAATTTAAGCGGACCAAACCTTTTTGGCACTTGAGCGGATCAAACCTTCCCACCTAAAAGTTACATTAGGTCCCTAGTATTCTCAACTTAACTTATGTAAATCTACTAAAGAGTTTCTGTAAGAGTTTCTGTAAACTTGTAAGTCAGTGAAATTGTTTTCATCCTCTTTCTGTAAATTTGTAAGTTAATGAAATTGTTTTCATCCCAACTTTCTCTTCAACTTTTGTAAATCACACCAGCAACTTAATCAAATTGTCTCATTCCCACTTTACCTAAATCTATCAGGTTTTGTTGTGTGAAACGATCACAAAATTTACTAAACAAGTCAAGTCAATCTAAAAATTACCAAACAAATAAATCAAGTCAAGTCAATCAAATTGTCGCCAACTTTTATATTTACCTTGTGGTCCTCAACTTTTATATTTATTGGCTTGTTTTCCACACAAGTCAATCAAACTATGACTTCCGAAAATGAAATCCTCCTCATCCAGCGATGGAATAAACCAAAACTCTTTATCATCACCGAGTAATTAATACCCGGGGGTTTCAGTCAGCGAATGATAGGACGCCGGCCTTGTTGTTAGCCCAACAGTGGATGGGTGAACCGGTGACTCTTACAAGGCCAGCGAATTAGGAGGTACGAGATTGTTGGGTGCGCTTGGTGGCCCTTCAAACCGTGTCTTGCGCCATGTGCCCCCACTGTAGGGGGATGCTCATCGTGTTTGATGGGGCCTAAGCGTGTTGACATCACTTTTTTAAAACGCCACTTTTGTAAAACACAGTTATTTTTATTTTCAAGAGTTTATGTTACTTTTATTTTCAAGCTTTTATATTTTAAGTTGGATGGAGATCTCACAGTGATTTCATCACAATCATGTTCCTCTCTAAATATTAAATATTGCGCTAAAATTAATTATATAAATTTTAGTTTACATCTATTTTAATTTGGATGGAGATCTTGATTTCATGAACATCATGTTTCCCTTTAAATATTAAATATTGAGCTAAAATTAATTATATAAATTTTAGGTTACATTTATTTTAATTTTGGATCTATAAAGCCCCTAAAATTAATTATATAAATTTTAATTTACATTTATTTTAATTTTGGATCTATAAAGTTTCAAGAAGGATGAATATGAAGATATGAGACTTATATGATCCATAATAGGTTATAAGAACAGATTTCAGAGATAATCACGTCAAAATTCATTTGTCGACGCGTTTCGAACCAGCAAGTGTGGTTCATCCTGAGGACAAGGTGAAGAATCAGATCATTGCAACATAATAAATAGAGAGACACCTCATTCAAACCACTAGAAAGAAGCAACCAATCTGGACCACAGAAACCGCTACACAAGATGAAGAATCAGATCATTGCAGCATAATAAATAGAGAGAATCCTCATTCAAACGGCTAGAAAGAAGCAATTAATTTGGACCACAAAATCCGCTACAATTGACTAGACTACAACTAAATTTGACTAGATCAAGGGTAGGGGAAGTTTACTACTAAATTAGATAATAAAATTTTTAATTCTCAATTTCATATGTATAACCGTTAATAATTATTATTAAAAATTCATTTCAATTTCAAACTAAATAAAAAATATTGTTATGGGATTAAGAATTACTGAAATTGAATTAATTAATATGTGTTATCTTCCTATCATTAATTTGTTTGTTTGTTTGTTAGAATAAATTTGATTAAATCTATATCTAACTTAATATATATGTAGTTAATTATTAAAGCATTATTTTTTAATTTTTTAATTTAATTAAGACTCATTGATTATACTATATTTAGGATATGAATATATATTATTTTATTTTAAAAAAACATAAATAAATAAATAAATGAATTTTGGGTGCTCATGGAGATGAACATCAAGATGGGGATCAATCGAATGTCGCGGTTATCGCCCATAGTCTACAACAGTTTACAGAGTTTTGCAGAATTCAAAGCAAACTTCCACTATGTCTTCATCAGGACGTGGAAGGACCCTATGAAGACTTGGCATGAGTTACCATACTTAGCGACCGACAATGTAATTTTCGCAGTCCTTAAGTCTTGGCTGTTAGAGTGACGCGCTCTAGTTGACTCCGAGGTGGAAGCAGAAAAGTCCGCTGTGCAGCGGAAGAAGGAAGAGAGAAAACTGCGGATGTCGCAGATGGTGGAAAAGCGTAGGAAAGAAGAAGCAGCGGCTAAAGCCCAAGCGGCACGCAATGCTGCGATATTGGTGGAGTAGCAGAAAACAGTAGAAGAAGAGAACAAAGGACAGAAGTCATCTTTGCCTGAACCGGAGACAGACACAAAACAAGGTGGCGCGAACACGTAGACAACATCCACCCAGCCCAAGTGTCTACGACCACGAGAGCAGGTAGGGCCGCGAAAGAGAACAAAGGCCTCAAAGACATATTTCGACCCTATCACCCTCACTGAAGGGGATCTACATGATATCGGCGAAACGGTGAGGGATGTCACCGCGGAGGATCTCTAGCAATTTGAGGAACAACACTAGTTGGTATTGGGGGCTCTCCAGACTCAAATATAGGAGTTACAGGTGCCCACTCCACAAGCTGGCATAGTGTCCACCAGCCTCGCAGTCAACACTTCAGCTGTCGAGGAAATGCTGCGTGGCAAGATGACCAACACAATAGTGCTACCAGATGGAGCACTCATCGCAGAGAATGAGGCCGACAAGCCTATGGTCAAAAGTTTGAAACGGGTCGGGTTAAACATGGCTATGCTCCCTCGAGAGACGCTCTATCTTTTGTAGGATGGAGCCACCATAGAACTTCGGGCCAGGGAGAGTTGCAATATACAGGTAATGAGCGAGCAGCGTATCAACATTGAGTAGTTGAGCCTACAACGTAATGAGGTAGTGGAGCAGAACAAACAAATAGTGTAGGTTATGGAGGAAGCCTATCAGATGGTCCCAGAGTTGGCCATTCAAGTAGAGGAATCGATGGAGGTGCGCATCCGAAATTTAGCCACAGGGGTACGCGGCGCAAGAGCAGAAATGTCCAGGGTTCAGCTGGAGCTGAACCTGCAAATAACAGAACAGCAGTTGAAGGCTCAACCTTCAACTCCACCGGAGGTCAGAGAATAGTGTACCACCGCGATCACAACAACAATGGTGGCAGTTGACAGTACAATGACACACTGCATGAAGTTGTTCGAACAATCGTTCAAGGTCTTAACCACCCCACAGGAGGACCCGAATATAGAGCGCCTAGAGACAGAGGCACGCGAGATGCAGCAAAGATATGATGAGGTAAAAGGGACTGCATAGACGGTGTCCCTTACATAGAGGCTTGCAAGGATGCAGCGGGCAAAGGCGCTCAAGGAGCAGGTGGATGTCGCTCGGCGCAAAGAAGCGGTCTTGAAACCGCGCCTACAATCGTGGATCGATGAGGCATATACAATTACAATATCCATTGAAGCAAATCTTGTGCAACTGCAAGTAACTCAAGAAAGGATTCAGGGTAGCAATTCAACAACAACGGTCACCGAACAGTGCATGGAGGAAGTTCAGCAGGCAGTCGCTCAGTGCACTGCTGAACTTGCAGTGATCCAATCAGAGTTGGGAGGTCTTCGCACTAAGATCTCTGCACCTACAAAGTGACTTGAGGGTGATTCATGATGTTTGTGTTGGCGGCCTGTTAGACGCGAGATCCCCCAAGGGAATTTTTGGGGCTAAGAGCCCAGATTTTGGTCCAACTTTGTAATTACAATGTAAAGACTCTGCATTTTGTGGGTGCGGATCATGTAGTTATTAAAGAGTCATAGGGTTGTCTTCCCTTATTTTGATAATTTAATGTCAGTTGTAGAAGATCTACCCATGGTCTGTGGACCATGGGATTGTATAAATAGAGCGGAGATCTAAGTAGTTTGAAAACATAATAAGAAATAGATGGACTAATGAAGATGTATGCGAGATAGCTCTGAAATGTAAAGTCTAGTTTTGGGTCATAGCATAGGAAGAGGCTCTGCAACTGAGTGCGCAGAGGCCTAGTAGTCCACAGTTGAGTGCGTGGACCTCTACAACTAAGTGTGCAGGGCGAGTCAAGTCTGTAATCTTCTGGAAGTATTAATAAAGAGAAGTTTCTATCATTTCTGTGTATTTATTTCTTGTTTGTGCATTTGTTAGATTGCGTATGAATTTAACTTATAATGCTCATATGATGTGCGAATGTGTATAAATGTATTGGTTAAGTGAACGCAACTTAGAATATCTGCTTACGCGAAGATAATTAAGATATGTCAACAAGATAAGTAAGATACTTAGTCTAATTTGGGAAATAGTGCAGTTTGCTGCCTTAGCAGCGCAAAAGCATCTCAGCCCCTGGTTAGGGTTGTGTGCAGGCTAGTTGTAACACTTCGCGAAGGTACTAAAGGTTAGAACATGTTATGAAGCGACCTGCATGAAGGCAAGTCTAGTTGGAATAAACCAACATCACATCCATCTCAAGGGTGTGAAAACTTGGTTCCAGCATCCCCCCATATTGCTTCGGGTGAGACTTCAGTCCGCGCTCCGCGCGCTGATCCCGAAAGGGCCAATAATGTAGGGATTTGTTTGGCTAACTAAATCTGAACCTGGGTTAGGCCCCCATAAGCCAACACCTTCAGTACCTTGGAGCCTACATGCCTTAATGGAAAGTTTCTCACCTTCGATGACATGTTCTCATTATTGACCTTTGATCGAATGAGTCTATGAGTGTTTGACTTCAACACATCTATTCACACTTCATAGATTGTGCTGGAAGTACCATGAGAACCATTGTCATTATTGGTGGTTTCTCTTGTGCTTGTTAACGGTTCACATCATCAAGTGGTTTCTACCATGTTCGACTAGATTCGTACTGTGAATTGGGGGATGGCTAGATTTGTACTATGGATTAGAGGATGGAGATCAAGGCTCAGTAATGGCGGGGAGGAATTGGGAAAGAACATTTGTTTATATTGTAAAAGGTAGTATGCCGCTCTTGAACATGATAATCTGTCACTTTTGTGTCCAGGTTAGGAAATCCATTTTCCTCTGAGTGCACCATACCTCATTGAAAGTCTTTAGTTGGTTTGGGTATTATTTTTGAGTCAAATGCTACCAAGTCAGAATGGCGTTTCGCCAATATGTTTAAAAGAAGTCCAACCTCAGTCAAAATTACCTTGCAATGCATAGCCCTCAATCACATCGATCATCCCTGAGTCAATCCTGGATTACTCAAAACTATTTTTCTTCAAAACTTCACATGAGTTTCGTGTTGTAGGCCCTCCTGTGAGGGACCACTTCCTATTGATTTCATCTCACTATCTAGGGAGGTTATCTAGAAATATTCAGTACCTTGGAGCCAGTACTATTTAATGGTAGGTTTCTCACCTTCGACAGCATGTTCTCATCATTGACCTTCGATCGAATGATTCTATGAGTGTTTGACTTCAACACATCTATTCACACTTCATAGATTATACTAGAAGTACCATGAGAACCATTGTCATTATTGGTGGTTTCTCTTGCGCTTGTTAACGGTTCACATTGTTGACCAGTAATCAAGTGGTTTTTACCATGTTCGATTACGAGACATTTACTCACATGGCTAGTCTCGTACTATGGATTGGGGGATGGAGATCAAGACCCTGGATCTAGTTTCATCCATCTAGGCTGCATGGATTTATTATATATTCATGATTGTAAACATAGAGCCATTGATGGTTGTGTCCATACTATGTTGTTTATTGATATGGATCTTCAGATGTATTTCCATACTGGTTCTTTGAGACATTTATGCTTTGAGTATAAGAATTCCTACCTCAGGGATGATTTTATATTACATTTCAACATTTGATTGATTATTTCCGGTCTCTGTCCACAATCTCTAAACTAAACCATGGCATGTAAAGCACTTCAGTCATCAAATATACCTTCTAACTTTTCACTTTAGGGGGTAACCTGTTACACGTCATTTTTTCGCATTAGGCAAATGACCGTTGGTTTGGATATTTCATTATCCATCAAACTGTTCCAAAGCATCCCCCTGTAAGGATAGAACCCAAAAAATCCCAAAGAGAATGAAATTCATGGATCTTAAGGCTCAAAAGCCTATTTTTGGCTTCTTACGTAGCTCCCCAGTCAATTTATGTGCATACGTAGAAGAGACCATTAGAGTCTGCACAAAAGTGTGTTGTGTCTTACACTATGGCTTGGGAACATGACTCAATGCAAGTAAGAAATAAAAATTAAAGCCTAGAAGCTTTTTTAGTCAAATCTTTCCCAACTAACAGCTTCAAATGGAATCCCACTCAAGCTTGATCCCTCCCATCATGGAGCTACTTCCCTCTCTTTGTGGATCCCTTACCCCACCATTTATGGATCTCATCCCTTAGGAAGAGGATCCCAAACCTCCTCCTTTTGGCTTATAAATCAAACACGGGTCAAAGCATTGGAGAGGACAATTGAAGGTAGGCTTATGCTACAAAAATAAGGCTAGAAGGATTTTCATCCAAGGAGAAGGTTGGAGATTGTGAGAAGAGGCTTGTAACATCAAGGCTTTGAGGTTGTAAGTTCGTTCTCCCTTTTATTTAATAAAAATCAATTATTCTTTCCTAATCACATATTCTCTAGTATCATTTGTGGGATTCATTGATCACTCACATATGCTATTATTGGTTATTGATTTGACTTATGATATATGTCGAGTTAAGTGTTTCATTTATCTTTCACTTTATATACTAGATGCTTTGATCCGTTGTGTGTTTCTATCTATCCAGATCTCCTTCGAAACATCATGGAGAAGTTGTGGAAAGTGCTAGAACGATCTCTAAAGAACCAAGGAGAAGCTACCTGTGGAAGGCTTCCTACGCAGTTCCATAGTCAGTTTATGTGCATACGTAAAAGAGACCATTAGAATTTGCGCAAAAGTGTGTTGTGTCTTACACTGTGGCCTATGCACATGACTCAACACAAGTACAAAATAAAAATTAAAGTCTAGAAGATTTGTTAGTAGAATATTTTCCAACTAACAACTTCAAATGGATGCCTACTCAACCCTGATCCCTCCCATCATGGAGTTACTTCCCTCTCTTTGTGGATCCCCTATCCCGCCATTTGTGGATCTCATCCCTTAGGAAGAGGATCCCAAGCCTCCTCCTCTTAGCATGTAAATCAAACACAGGCCAGTGGATTGGAGAGGACCATTGAAGTTAGTCTTATGCTATAGAAATAAGGCTAGAAGGTTTTTCATCCAAGGAGAAGGTTGGAGATTGTGAGAGTAAGATCAAGGCTTTCAGGTTGTAAGTTTGTTCCCCCTTTTATTTAATAAAAAACATTTGTTCTTTCTAATCATGTCTTCTCTAATATCATTTGTGGGATTCCTTTATAACTCACATAGATTATGATTGGCTATTGATTCGATTTATGATATAAGCTGAGTTAAGTTTTTCATTTATCTTTCACTTTATATACTAGATTCTTTGATCTATTGTGTGTTTTTGTCTACGCAAATCTCTTTCGAAATATCATGGAGAAGTTGTGGAAAGAACTGGAACGATCTCTAAAGCATCAAGGAGAAGCCACCTGTGGAAGGCACTAAAAGGAATCCAACAGGCATTTCGTTAAACCAGTAAGTGATCTCTCGCATATTATTTGTTTTGATCAATCGTAAGCTAAGGAAAGTTAGCAACTATTTTCTTGTTTGTTACTAGATTTTGTTTGATATTTAGGGAGATCTATCTTGTCCACAAGAGGGATTAGTCCACCTAACACTCACAGTGATCCTTAGTTAATTACTTGTGAAATAATAAGTTACTTAACCAATTTCAAGTATACAACCACAATAATTTCCATAAACATGTACAATTTCATATCTAAACACATGCAAAAAGACAAATATAGAGTCGGTGGCTCACTAACCTAATACCCGAATCAACGTATATGTAATGACAAATTTTAACAATGAAAAACCCTCTCGGCTCTTTTACCTTAATGCAAACCTCGCCAAAACCACCAGATCTAAGGAAAATGCCAAATTCTTGGTGCAATCCCTAAAATTTGGCGTTTACAACCCCAAATTACAACCTTGAATTTATGTCCCTAAAATTTGGTCCATAGTAGCATCATGCAACACTTTGACAACTTGTGATTTTTTGTCCCTAAGATCCCAAGCCCACATTCATTTTTCCTTGGTAGACAAGGTGTGTCCAACACTAGACCCATGTTGTGCTCTCTCTACCTAAGTCTTCGATCTTGGTTCATGACTCACTTGGTTCATCTCAGTAATAAACTATGTTGTATTCTATCTCATCTGCATGTACCTCTCCATTGAACTCTCTTGTGGTGAATATATAGGAGGTGATTGACCTGTGTCTATTCTCCTTCCCATGTTGTTTTATGTATTAGACGATGTGTTGACTGAATTGTTTTCTTTGCAATTGTTCCTTCATTCATTTGGGCATACATGCCCATCACATCATGCCAATCTGGTTGATCCAGATTTAAACAGGAACACAAAAAATTACAGATATAACCATAAATATAGAGATGCAACAAAAATAACACTTCCTTTCATTAATATCAAATACTGAAATATGCTTACAAACAGAATGAAAATAAGACTAGCTCGGGCGATGGTAGGTTATCTTTGAGAAGATATGTGGCAGCTACATGCCTCTGAACTGTGTTACAATGGGGCTCAAAGGCCTATTTATTACTGAGAAACAATGGAAAACCCTAAACATAAAAAAACCTAACCCTAGGAGATGAAGCGCCAAACTATGGGCCCTGTTTGGGTAAATTGGTACATCAACTTCCCAGGGTCGTAACTTTGGCATACGATCTATGTTTGATGCACACAATACCTCGTTAGAAAGATCTATATGAGGACTACAACTTTCGAGCGACCAACATTAGAATATTAACCATGTTGGCCCTCGTTTTTCCAAAAAAACCGTCATTTAGGGCTTCGAAATGGCGTCGGAAGTTTAGGACCTCAAAAACTGCCAAAAATAGTAATTTTTGCTACAAATAAGGAAACTGAAAAACTAAAAGAAACAATGGTGGGGTTCCAAGTGGAATAGGTGGGTGGCCACCAATATCCACCTGGATCAATGGTCTAGATGAACACCCTCGTCATAGGTCACCAAGCTAACCGTGCCATTGTGCCAATTGTGCCCTTTGTCGTATGATGTGGAAACCCCAAATTTGGATCTCTCACCCCATGCACCCTCATATGAGGTTGCACCCAGTGTCTTGGGAGAATCCATGTTATACGACCTACCTGTTGCATCTTGGTCATGGCACCCTTCATCTTGTGCAATTGATTTCACCAAGTCATTGTGATGGTGTGCGACCCACTTACTTGCCCAACCATGGATTTATCCAAGTCGTGTAACTGCCTAAAATGTGATGGTGTGCCACAACATTGTATGTCGCCCATGCGGTGCCACATTAAAGATACCCCAAACTATTTGTGGATAATCAAACTAAGGCTATTATCTCCAAGGTGCCCAAACATACTTGTGTGTGTGATACTCTTGTGGGTGTGAAGGCATTACGTGTACTCTCCCCTCTTATTTTAAGATATACTATGTAATTATTCATAATATTTTATTTTATAATTAATTTGAAGAAACAATTATTTAATATACTTTTTCAAGTATCTAACAAAAATGTGAGGAAGATCACAAAGATAATTCATGATGCTTTAAGTTATAACATTCACTCGTAGAACATGTTTAATGTCTTGTTATATTATGTTATCTAAAACATTTTGACTCTATCAAATTACATAAAAAAATAATAATAATAATACAATTTGTAATTATAATTATTAGTTAAAATATTTTGACTTAGTCAAATTACATCAAATATATAAAAAAAATAAAACTTTTAACTCCAAATTTTCAAGGTGCAAAATTTTCCACAAATTTAAATCTAAAAAAAAAGAGTTATATCTTGAAAGATTCGATCCCTATTAAAATTTTATAAATCCAAAATTAAAATAGATATAAACTAAAATTTATATAATTAATTTAAAAGCAATATTTAATATTTAAAGAAAAACATGACTCATGAGATGAGTATGACATCCCCATACAACTTAAAATATAAAAGCTTGAAAATAAAAATAAGGAGTTGTCTATAATGCGACTTTTTGGAGATTCCGTGACAGAATCCGGCGGAAGAAATTGAGGTTAAATCTTGATTTATTGCAGCTAAAATGGTTTTTTAACTGCAGATTTGGATTCAGCACCCTGAAAAACCCCTGGGACGCTTTGATTGTGCAGAAACTAGCTATCAAACTTGCGATTCCCATAAATTGCTGCCGGATTTTGACCGGAAAAACCCACCGGAAAGACTCAGCTAAGTTAAAAGTTAAGGTTATGGAGTGGCCTTATAAAAGATTAAAATTTGATCTATTTGTAGAAGAAGATATTTTGAGCAAAAGGGTCCTCCTTTAAAAAGATTACAAATTTAATCTATTAGGTTATTGGAGTAGAATAAAGGTTGAGTGTAGGTGGCTAAATTGCCTTTAAAATTTGTAACAAATCGAGCGTAGGGTGGGTACCAAGTTTTTTGCATAACCGCCCACGCTTGAAGGAAAAACTTTCCTCCACAAATCGAGCATAGGTGGCTACACAGTTTTTTAGCGTATCCCAGCTATTGGGGTGATCTCATTCATGGAACCCGTAAAGCGACATAGAATCCAATTTTATGAAAATCCACACAGCATATCCCCAGCTATTGGGGGGTGATCTCATTCATGGAACCCGTAAAGCGACATAGAATCCAATTTTATGACAATCCACACAGCTAAGCATTATGTTAGGATGTAAAGATTAAACGACAGCTTGACCCTTCCTAACGGAGGTTGCCACATTATGAGCTAAAAATAATGTGGTCCCGAGGGGATCTGCCATTACACCCAACCACACGGCTGTCCATCAAGCTGTAGATGTTAGGATGTAAAGATTAATCAGCAGCTTGACCCTTCCTAACAGAGGTTGCCACATACTGGCACACAGATATGTGGTCCCGAGGGGATCTGCCATTACACCCAACCACACCGCTGTCCATCAAGCTGTATATGCTTAGTTAAAATAAAATTTGAGTTGGGAAAGATATGAGCTTACTTTCAGGTTATGCCCTGCCCATACCCTGCCCTTTGTCCAGAGGTCGGGGTCGGTTTTCAGGGATGTGGTTTTCGATCAGTTCAAGAAAGATTAAAATTTGATCTCTTGGTTGTGTATACACATTAATGATGTTAGGATGTAAAGATTCAACGACAGCTTGACCCTTCCTAACAGAGGTTGCCACATTTGCTATTACTCTCCGTAATGTAGTCCCGAGGGGATCTGCCATTACACCCAACCACACGGCTGTCCATCAAGCTGTATATGCTTAGTTAAAATAATCTAGAATAACCAAATTTGGTTATTCTAAATTATTTTTCATCAAAGCGTCCCACAAGATCTTGTATTTTGGTGTCTGACCTCTTTAAAAGGTATAATCTATCTACTCAAATTTTAAGGGTGCCTTAAACGATATAATTTGGCCATTCTAGAATGTCCAAATTATATACTTCTTCAAAATATAATTTTGTCATTCTAGAGTATTCGTAGTTTAGTTTGAGTTCG
Organism: Pinus tabuliformis; assembly: GCA_031772625.1. Taxonomy (NCBI): domain Eukaryota; kingdom Viridiplantae; phylum Streptophyta; class Pinopsida; order Pinales; family Pinaceae; genus Pinus; species Pinus tabuliformis. The sequence continues at coordinate 1,048,157,750 of CM062820.1, read as the reverse complement.
GTGTGTAAATCTAATACAAGTGGGATTTATCAACAAAGCGTCCCACAATAAGAAGAGATTTTCTTCTAGATTTTAAATTGATTTTTGACCAGTCTGGGAGTTGGGGAAGAATATGAGCTTAAAGTCATCAGACTTTTTGAGATCCCAAGCTTGTTCAGTTTGTGAGCTGCCCATACCCTGCCCTTCGTCCTGTGTCCTTCTGTTGATTTAAGTTGTCCTTCTGTTGGTTTGATCAGACTTTTTGAGATCCCAAGCCTTTTCAGTTTGTGAGCATCCCATACCCTACCCTTCGTCCTTTGTCCTTCTGTTGATTTAAGTTAACCTTCTGTGGCTTTAACCTTAACCGATTGTAACTACCCTAATAGCATGAACAAAATGGGATAGAGGCACCCTCTAAAAAGACAAGTTACTCACATTTGATTGATGGTCAGAGGCGGATTCGGAGCTGGACAGTGGTAGTAATTCCCAAAATAAAAAGATGGGGAGAGGAAAAAAGTAAAAAGAGAGAGAAGAGAAAAAAATGTTTAATATGCCTCCTACGTTATCCATAGCATACGAAAGTATTAGCGTAATTTGATAAAGTCATTCATTCTGAATGCTACATAAAAAATATAACCTAGATGATAGAATAGAGAGACCTAGGATGTAGAGAATCGGGACAAAAAGTCTCATTATAGACAACTGCTAAAAATAACAGTGTTTTACAAAAATAAAATGACGTCAACACGCTTAGGCCCCATCAAACACACTGAAGCCAAAGGCTTGGAGTCCACGCCCTACAGTGGGGGCACATGGCGCAACACACGGTTTGAAGGCCCACCAAGGGCACCCAACAATCTGGTACCTCCTAATTCGTCGGCTTTGTAAGAGTCACCGGTTCACCTATCCACTGATTCTCCTCCACTGTTCGGCTAACAACAAGGCCGGCGTCCTATCATTCGCTGATTGATTGAAACCCACGGGTATTAATTACTTGTGATGATAAAGACTTTTGGTTTATTCGGAAGTCATGGTTTGATTGACTTGTGTGGAAAACAAGCCAATAAATATAAAAGCTGAGGACCACACGATAAATATAAAAGTTCGCGACAATTTGATTGACTTGACTTTATTTGTTTGGGAATTTTTAGACTGACTTGACTTGTTTAGGAAATTTTGTGATCGTTTCACACAACAAAACCTGATAGATTTAGGTAAAGTGGGAATGAGACCATTTGATTAACTTGCTGGTGTGACTTACAAAAGTTGAAGAGTAAGTCGGGATGAAAACAATTTCACTGATTTACAAATGAAAGTGGGGATGAAACTTTTTAGTAGATTTACATAAGTTGAGAATTTTTAGTAATTAATATAATTTTTAGGTGGGAAGATTTGGTCCGCTCAAATTAGGTCAAAGTAACAAAAAGATTTGGTCCGCTTAAATTATGCCAGGTGCCAAATTGTTTCGGTGCAAATGCAAGTTTTTGGTTCTCATAAATTTTGTGGTGCCATCCGGACAAGATTATGTATGCATTCACACAAGTTGAGGAGAATCGAGACGATCTATTGGAAATAGAAATTAATTAATAAATGTGGAATGAGCTCCACTACAGTTCCACTTTCTGGGAATTGATTAACAATCGATACGACATCCACTACAGTTCTACTTTCTGGGAATTGATTAACTCGCTGGGAAATAGTGTTACATGTGGGATCCACTTTCTGGGAATTGATTAACAATCGATACGACATCCACTACAGTTCTACTTTCTGGGAATTGATTAACTTGCTGGGAAATAGTGTTACATGTGGGAATTGATTAACTTGCTAGGAAGTTGTGTGACTTACATCAATAAAAGCTGTGGGTTCCACTTTCATTATGAAAGCGCCATGTCCACGAATGTGGAATGAGTTTCATTGGCCATCTTTATTGGTACACGTGATTCATATTAGAGTGAAAGAATATGAAATTGCAGTTGTTTATAACATGATTTTTTGAAAGTTTTTTCGGCAAGTTTTTCCGGTCGAAATCCGGTAAAAATTTATTGGAATCACAAGTTTGATAGCTAGTTTCTGTACAATGAAAGCGTCTCAGGAGTTTTGAGGGTGCTGAATCCAAATATGCAGTTAAAAAACCATTTTAACTGCAACAAATCAAGATTTAAACTCAATTTCTTCCGCCAGATTCCGTCACCGAAATCTCCAAAAAAATCGACAACTCCTATGAAATTCCTTTCAAACCTGACTGTGCCACATTTCCTCCTATAATAAGTCTCGTCCCACCTCATTTCTTTCTCACTTGCCTCAGATATTGGACAGTCCTGAACAATCCTGGATTTTCATTATCAAACGCTTGATCGCTCAGTGTCTGATTTCTGGAATTGAGAATGTCTCTGGGGCCAGTAGATCCTGTTATTGGTGAGCTTATTAAGGTAGCATTGACCGAGCTGCTAGGAGTCGTTAAAATCATTGCTTCCAGCAAAACGTGGGGTAAAGAACTCAAGGAAAAACTCTTGTCTGTAACGCCTGCCATTGATCAAATTTCCAGGAATATTTCAGATACATCGCCCGACAGACGTAACCAGTTCAAAGACTTTCAAGTTGTCCTGCAAGAAGGCATTACGTTGGTGGATAAATTAGAGAAGGTACGCAGCTTTGATATATTCAGAAAGTACCGATATGGAAAGAAGATCCAGAAGTTTCAAAGGAAAGTCTACGATTTCCTTCTTACTCAAGTTCCACTCAATACCGCCCTTGATGTGCACAAACTAGATGCAGATGTTAGGGTTATCGCCCTTGATGTGGAGAAACTAGATGAAGATTTTAGGGTTTTTTTTCAACGATTTGAGTGTGAAATTAGCAGTGTCATTGCCCGAATGACTAATAATCCCACTTCCAATACCATCATGCTTCAACAAATCAACACAACTCAGGTATGTCAGACCTCCTGTGATATGATGCATGAAACTACGACGGCTCATCAGGCCACCATCTGCACCTCCCAAGTGCCGGATATGCCAAAATTTGTTGTGGGTTTGGATAATCGTATCAAAGACGTCAAACAAATTCTATTGCAGAGTGATGTTAATGTCGTTGGAATAGCCGGAATGGGCGGGAGTGGAAAAACCACTCTTGCGGCAGCCCTTTGCAGGGATACCGATGTCAAAAGTAAGATTTGCATTTTATTTTTAATGAATTTGTTCTCCAGACTTCAAGTTTATTTTCTTGTGATTAAGTTTCTAATGCTTGTTAGCTTTGTATTTTCAGAATTTTTTGAAAACAACATCATTTTCGTTACCGTCTCGCTTCATGTAAACGGTCCTTTAGAGATTTTAGAGGAAATGTGGGATAAGCTAATTGATGGCAAAAGGCCTAAATTTCGGAGCATAGAGGATGCACATAACAAGCTGAATGAACGGCTAAAGTCAAGAAGTCATCAGCCAACTTTGGTCGTTTTGGATGATGTTTGGTTCACGTCAAATCTGGAAACCTTGCTGTTTGAGGTAGAAGGATACAAGACAATTATCACAACCAGACAGGACTACACCATTACAAATACAGATATTACACATCATCTGTATAAAGTGGAGAAGTTGGAGGAAGTTAATGCCCTGTCACTTTTCTGCTTCTGGGCCTTTGGTCAGACTTCGATTCCAACAACGGCAGAGAAGAATCTTGTTAAAAAGGTATGAATTATACATACTCTTCAATCTTTCTTAACTCCTTCCAGAACACTAATTTTGCAATCAATATTCAACTTTGTAACTTCAAAACTATTGGTGTTCAATACAACTCACTCCCACGAAAGTTGTAAGTCACGGCTTCATTTTCACAAATATTTGTAGGTTGCAGCAAAGTGCGATGGTTTACCACTTGCACTCAAGGTGATTGGAAGTTCTTTACACGGAGAACCCCGGCCAGTTTGGCAAAGTGCTGAGGAGAAGCTTTCCAAAGCACAACCTATATCAGATTCTCACAGAGTTAAGCTTCTTAAGCGCCTGGAAATGAGTATAGATGTCCTCGATGATGAGTCAAAGGAGTGCTTTTTGGACTTGGGGGCATTTCCTGAAGGAAGAAAGCTGAGCGTAGATTCGTTATTGGACATTTGGGTATATGTCCGCGGGATGGAATGGATAGATGCTTTTGTGGTCCTATTAGAACTTGCAAAAAGAAATCTCATAAATTTAATAGGCAATCCCGGGTAAGGAATTTGTTAACATCTCTAATTTGTTTAGTGCTTAGCACTCTTTTTTTCCAACTCGTCTAACTTCTTGCTTCTGGATCCTTTCATGCTCTAAAACAAACTGAACATCAAAGGAGTTTGATTGTTGTCACAAAGTAAACATCAAAGGAGTTTTTTTTTATCACTAATATGGAGCATTTTGATCATTTGATTTGATTTGTTAGGAGTGGCGCCATGGAATACAGCTGCGCCTCCGAGCTTTCCTTTTCTCAGCATGAAGTAATGCGGGATTTAGCCGTGCATCTGGCTAATAAGGAGTCTATCGACAATCGTAAGAGGCTTTTCGTGCCTCGCAAGCAGGACAGCATTCCCCAAGAATGGCTGACTTTCACAAATCAAGTGTCTGGCGCTCAGTTTCTTTCCATTCATACAGGTGATAATCAAGCTGCTCCATATAAAACGGCAACAAATAAATCCTATGCTATGGGCCCCTATATATGTCCACTGTTGGATTTTAGCCCCGGCAAAATCGAACAAACACTTGGCATATACAGTCGCTCAATTAAAGTCAAATAGCCTAAGATATACAGCAGCCCCTCAATTAAAACCCGATAGCATAATATTTATTTATTGCCTAATAAAACAGCTTCCTTTCCCTTGCCTAATCATTCAATTATATTCATTATTTCTATTCAATAATGTCCCAACCTTATTAAAGGTGATTTACATACATTTTTATGACTTTTTAGATTTCTGAAACTTGCAGGGGCAATGCAAGACCATGATTGGTGTCAAATTCATTTTCCTGAGGTGGAAGCTTTAGCCTTAATCTTTTCCGCAGCACAATATTGTCTTCCAACATTTTTACAGACCATGCCAAAACTGAAAGTTCTTATATTATACAATTACAGTTCTCAGCGTGCAACACTCAGTGGGCTGCCCTCTTTTCCTTTACCTGTCCAGATTAGGTCTGTGTTTCTTAATAAGTTGCGTGTGCCTCCTCTTTACGACAACTGTAGATCCTGGGAAAGGTTGGAAAAATTGTATATATGCCTATGTGAAGGCCTTGAAAATATCACTAGATTGGATAAGGAAGTGGAAGCCCCCAACTTTCCAAACATTAAGGAAATCAATATTGATCACTGTAGTGATTTAAGGGAACTGCCAGCTACGCTATGCAATTTGACTTCCCTCCAAATATTGTCTGTCACTAATTGCCATCTTATCCAAAAATTGCCTGAAGACTTGGGAAGGTTAAGGTCACTGAGGGTGCTAAGATTGTCCACATGTCCAATCTTGTCAAGGTTGCCACCGTCCATTTGCAGTCTCGGGAAACTAGAATATCTCGATATTTCACTATGTGGGTATTTGAAGGACCTTCCCTCTAAATTTGATCAGCTATCAAAGTTAGAATGGTTGGACATGAGGGAGTGCTCGGGATTGAAGAAGCTGCATAAAATCAAATTGAAATCTTTAAAGCGTGTAATAATTCCTGATCAGGCGATGGAGGGAGAGTGGCTGTCCCTTCCAGATCTCACCGTTGATGTCGTGGAAGAACGCTTTAGTTTGGATTGGCTTGATGAGTGAAGTACTTGTTAGAAGCTCAGCAATAATTGTTCTGTTACACAGCTTTAGTTTGGATTGGCTTGATCAGTGAAGTACTTGTTAGAAGCTCAGCAATAATTGTTCTGTTACACAGCTTTAGTTTGGATTGGCTTGATCAGTGAAGTACTTGTTAGAAGCTCAGCAATAATTGTTCTGTTACACAGCTTTAGTTTGGATTGGCTTGATCAGTGAAGTACTTGTTAGAAGCTCAGCAATAATTGTTCTGTTACACAGCTTTAGTTTGGAATTGCTGGAGGTAGAACGCTTTACTTTGGAATTGGCTTGATGAGTGAAGTACTTGTTGTGTTAGACCGCTTTAGTTTAGTTTGGAATGACTGTAGGTGTGAACTTGTTGGACATAATGCAAAAGACAGAGCACTATAATATATGTCTTCATTTTCTTTGAACTACAGTGTGTTTTTCTGGGTTCAAAATCTACCACATGTAATTTTGATATTGTATTTTACAATTACTCAATAACTCAAATTAATAAATCTACTATTCTGATATTGTATTTTACCATAACTCAAATTAATAAATCTTAAAAAGTATGAGTGTAAACTTTAAGTTAACTATTTTGATAATGTATTTTACAATAATTCAAATTAATAAAATTTAAAAATTACTCATGTAATTTGTTTTAAATTCCAAAATTAATAAGAGCTATTTGGTAACATGTCACTAGCTGTGCCATCCTATTGCGACAAAAAGGGCAAGCTGGAGGAGAATAAGCTGTGTTGGGATTCGATTTATTGTGACCCCACAGCAAACCCGAGATTCACTGGTTCGCATATTGGCACGAAAAAAAGAAAATCATCAAACAAAATGTTTCTTTTTTCCCTTTAAGAGAGACAACCATCAAACCAATTGTGTTTTTTTCTCTCTTTCGCTTGATTTGTATGAGGGTGAGGGTTGTTCAATCTGTATGAGGGTGAGGTGATATTATATAAAATATAATATAGTATTACATTTTTTATCTTTTGCTTAATTTGTATGAGGGCGAGGGTTGTTCAATCTGTATGAGGGTGAGGTAATATTATATAAAATATAATATAATATTACATTTTTTTTTTCTATGGAGTAATTTTTTTAATCTGAAATAAATAAATATATATATGAAATTTATAGTTTAAATCATAGTTATTTAAGTTTAGATGAATTCACCTTAAATATTAAGCTTGTCAACTAATACTTACTCAATAATCATATTAATAAATGTGGTTGATATAAACTTTAGGTGTGAATTTAATATATGCTATATTATAAACTTAATATTCTATATTAATATATCAAATCTAAGATTAATATTAAAAACTCTAAGATTATCAACTCTAATATATTATTATACATATCAAGGATTAATAATATAAATCAAAGAAATTAAGAAACCAATGGGATTAATATTATAAACACAAAGGATTAATAAACTCAAGGAATTAATATTAAAAATCCAAAGGAATAATAATAAATCAAAGGAATTAATATTAAAAGAGATCATTCTTTTCAGATCCTTACATTCACGAGGGCCAATACAACTCAGAGGATAACTTCAAAAAGGCAAGAAAAAAAACTGACTAGGTAGAGATTGTCTAGCTGATTCTAGGCCATTTCTCTTTAGCCTACTCTAATCCATGCAAGATAATCTTCAATGTTCACTCTAAGGGACAAACTAAAACAAACTACTTGTAATTTATCTGCAACAATGTATAAGATAAAACATTCATTAACTATCTCCTAGTGCTAAAATGTTTTTCTTTAGATTTTTAGGCTTAGAGACTTTTACGGATGGCAGGACAATTTACAATTCAACTCTTGATTGATTGAAAGTCCCTTTAACCATCCTCCGCTGATTACCAAGTGCAGGAATTTCTGCAACAACCTCTTATTGCACGTTTGTATTCTATGATTTCATTGTTCAATTGATTCCCGTCGTGGCCCTTCACAATACAGTCTACCATGATTTCAATTCTCAAAGAGAAGGAAGTATCTAAATTTGGTATTGATGCTTACTTCTCTATGAGAAAGGTACAAAGCTAACTTCAGGTCCAAGTTTTACTCTATATTTAAAATAAATAAATACATATTTTCTTTCATGGCAAGACATATACTTTGCATCACTCCTCCCCCAAAGAAACAAAAGAAGACATTGAATTCTATGCAAATTCCTCAGACATTACGTTGACAATTCAAGAAATGGATGGCACTAAATTCTCTGAGTATACATACACACTTCATGTGATGCCATTCATTCCCTCTGAAATACATGGAATGAGTAGTGTAGTGCTATGAATTTTAGTAGCACAATTTCACAAGGATGATCATTAATGCAACAACGTATCTTTGAACAACTTGCATGTGGACTACAACTATCAATTGCACCGCCACTACGACGTATCCTTTTCTGGTACATTGAGTGTGTAGGTTTTAACCCTGTATAGCAATTACCTGCAAACGAATTCTTAAAACAGAAAATTTACAATGGCGAGGACATGAAACAAATACACAGAGATATTCCCCTAGATCCTTGAACTGGGACTACTAGATTGATTTTTCGTTATGTTCTTTTCATTGTTACAATACATATATATACATGTCGAAGAATTCATAAGTCCCAATCCATTAACCCTGTATTAGAACATAATTGTAGTTCCCTTGACCGAATCTACAAAATACCATGGGTAGGTCCTTATATATATAGAAAAAAAAAATATCCCGGGGTGTTGCCCTGGACCTCACGTAGTAAACCCCCAGCAGGGGGGCTTCAGTCCCCCTGTGACACCCCTTTTGTGCCAAGAGCAATGAACAGGGGGGATATCACCCTCCCCCCTTAGCCCCGCACATGCAACTATTTGTGAAAAGAATATAACACAAACCCAACAAAGTAGGCCACAATTATCAATTTCACCACCACTATGCCCCATCCCCTTCCATTTTCTTTCACTCTTAGTCATGATGGTTTTTCACCACAGTGAAATTGAATTGTATTACCTCATATTCATCTCTCTTATTGCTCCCAGGCCATTTCTTGACTTTGTTTGGTATCATTCTACATAGCTTCATGGTTGGTATTGGTATCTCTCAGGATATATATACGCGTGTTTCAGATTTTTTATGATTATAGAGATGATATCACAACTATTATGAGCTTTAGAGCACACCTACACTCTGTATAGATACAATCACGTTGGCCAATGATTACTTGACCAAAATAGCAAAGGATGTGGTCTTCAAGTCACTATGCCTTGATTGTGTAGTTACTCCTTTGCTTTAACATGTCTTTTACTCCTTCTACATTCTTTCTTTCTCGTGCTTTTCCTTGTCACCTCGAAAGATTTAAAAATTGATGGAAGTTTGGAATACGTATTTGAATTATTTTGAATTGATTGGGTTGTTTGAAAAGCCAACAATGTGACAAAGTTATCATGTCCAGTTTCTTTACATAACAAATGCAACATAGATGTCGTTAGATTCTATGTTCTTAACGGTATGGTAATCACTTTCATTCTAATTCACCAATGACATATGTTCAGTTATTCATCGTGGTTCTCCATATATAGTGTATGGTCAATCCTCAGTGCAAGTTTGATGAATTGCAAGCAGGTGTTTCCAAAGACACCCATGCTACTATCAAATTATACTTGTGAATGTTGTATGTCAATATAAGTGGGTGGCACAAATATCTGATGCACGATTTGAGTCGATGGGATTTTAGCAGGACCAAATTTCTCCTTTTCTCCTCCTCTCATATAATGTGCTACTTACTCATCCCTAGTGAATAAATGTAGTGATATAAGTTGATATGCATCGTAATTTAAAAAGGTGTGTTGTCAACTTTAGCAAATGCAATTGTTGTTTATTGAAATAATGTTATCTTCGAGTGCCTTATTAATGAGAAAAGGTCATAAATCAACAAAAAGTTGATGCAAATCATGCAATGATTTTGGTAACTTAAGGCGTTGGCACCCATCTACTACTAATGCTTCCTAGTCTAAGAGTTTTGAATATCAATATGAACAACCTCACAGGTAGAGAGAACTATTTATGCCATCACACACCCACTTTCCTTATAGGAATTTATTTTTAAATAACTTCTTTTGAATTTCTATTTATTCCATAACAACAAATTTGACCAGCTGGTTGGATTGTTATAGTTCATATTTCTAGCTAGATATTGTTGTAGATGATGTAACAATAAGAGAAAGTCAAACCGAATAAATGAGACAAATATTATTAGTACCACAAGTTGGGCATAGTCAATCCACAGAAGGAACCTGATCTAGAGGAGGATCAATGCAAAATTGATGATAAGTAAGCAAGCAACTTACTCCATCATAACATAAAAATGCACCCCAACTTTGCATATTTCACAAATATTATTATAATCATCCAATGGGATGCTTCTTTGAAACTGTTGGTCTGTGAAGATGATGGTGCACTAGTGTTGATATTTTCCCGAGTCTTAATTTCTACATCCCCAGTCTCACACTTATGTTCATTTTACCCTCCACTACATGGTCTTTTGAGAAAGCTAGCCGTTCATCCCCTCTGCAATACATGGTATCCATCCTTATCTGTGACCAAATCACAAACACATTGCATTGTGAAGACAAATAGGGTATAAAAGCCTTCAAGCTGAAAATTTTCCAAATGCAGAAGGCCATGGAACAAATCATGCCCAAGACCACCTCGTCAAATTTTCAAAGAAAGTGGCGAGTTCCCCATGTAACCATTTCAATAGTTATAGGAAAAATGAATCAATCTGAAAAAATTTCTATACATGGCGAATATGATAAAGTTGTACATGGTGTTGCATGGGCCATTGAACATATTGTATGCTCTATTGTTGCTAAGGATGAGGGATAGCATCTTGTATTTTCATTTATTATTTCTGCAAATCTCTTGAATAAACACTTTGCTTTGTGGACAAAATTTGTTTTGAAAATTTTTCAGGAGAAACGTTTTTTAAAGTACCTAAATCATATCTTTGTTCCAAATTTGGAGTGGCATGCGACGAGGGGTCAATTTTTGTGAAGTATATATGCAGTTTATGTCTAAATATAATATGAATAGCCTATGTGCCCAATTTATGAATAATTCCTCTATTTCATAAATGACCTTACATTCTTCCTAAGACATTTTGGTTTATGGAAATAAGTTGCTTTCATGTCTTTAGCTCCCATGCTTCCTGCACTCATAGAATGAGGAAATGACCTAGACAGTTAAATTGATGATTCGATTTGGGAAGGAACTTTTATATGGGCCTAATTGATGACTCTAACTTTACACACATCAATCATTAAATCTTATGCATTATTGCAATGATGCTTAGGAGGAAAGAACAAACACAAACAGTTTCGCTGAGATTGCATTGACACCCAAGAGGAAGGAAGAGATGGTTTCACCAATGTCATGCAACGTACAAAATTATCAGCCAATCTAGGACATGAAAGCATAGAAGTACTGAATAAATTTGGAGATTCGGTGATAGATGGATATTTTAAAGAAGAATAAAATGTGGAGGTCGATGGAGCTCATGATTTATTCGGCTCTACGAAACTTGAGCGAACAGAACTTGTAGAAACGATTGAAAGAGACACTTGGCGGGTTTTAGTAAGTGAAGGACTCGATGGCATGGACAGAGGTCGCTCATGCTGTGGAGTCGTTGGAGACTTTCCATGTGTTAAATTTTGATGGGATGAAGGAGGATGAAAATGGAGCATGGGGATTGGCTAGAGTGAATAGTGTTTTCCAAACCAACTCCAGAGAGGGAACACCTTCGGTGTAATTAAAAACCCAAGAGATTATTAATAGTGCAAACCTAAGAAATCGATAAACCCAACACATTAATATTAAAAACGCAAGAGATTATTAATATAAAAACCCAAGCCGCATTAATATTCCCGTGTTTTGATATTATTCCCTTGGGTTTATAATATCAAACCCTTGGGTTTATTAATCTAAGGGTTCATATTCCTAGGGTTTAATATCATTCTCTTGGGTTTCTAGTATTAATTCTAAAAACTCTAAGATTATAAAACCTAATATATTATTATACATATGAGGGATTAATATTATAAACCCAAGGGATTGTAAACCCTAGGATTAATATTACAAACACAAGCGATTATAAACCCTAAAATAAACATGGTTGACCATGGTTTATTTTCATATTGAGACAGTCCTGTCACAATGCAACGTTGGACCATGGTTGATCATGATTGATTTTCATATCATGACAATCTTTGTCACAATGTGATGTCGGACCATAGTCGAACATGGTTGATTTTCATATTACGAAAATATTTGTCACAATGCAACATTGGACCATGGTTGACCATGATTGATTTTAAAAATCATGGTTGACTATGATTGACCATTGTTGACTATGGTTGACTATGGTTGACCATGATTAGTATTATAAACCCAAGCGAATAATAAACCCAAGGGATTAATATTAAAAACCTAAGGGCTTATAAACCCAAGGGAATAACATTAAACCCCGGTAATATTAATGCTTGGGTTTGTAATATTAATAATCTCTTGAGTTTTTAATATTTATCCCAAGGGTTCATATTCCTGGTGTTTAATATTATTCCCTTGGGTTTATAAACCCAATCCCTTGGTTTTATTAATCTAAGGGTTCATATTCCCAAGGTTTAATATTATTACCTTGGGTTTATAATCCCTTGGGATTTTAATATTAATCCTAAAAACTCTAAGATTATAAACCCTAACATATTGTTATGCATATGAGGGATTAATGTTATAAACCCAAGGGATTATAAACCCTAGGATTAATATTATAAACTCTAGGTATTATAAATCATAAATTAAACATGGTTGACCATGGTTTATTTTCATATTGAGACAATCATTGTACTATGCAACGTTGGAAAATGGTTGACCATGATTGATTTTCATATCGAGACAATCTTTGTCACAATGCGATGGTGGACCATGGTTGACTATGGTCGATTTTCATATTGATACAATCTTTGTCACGATGTGAAATTGGACCATGGCTGACCTGTTGGAAATAATACTGAGAGGGGGGGTGAATCAATATTATTAAGTCAAATATTTTTTTATTTCACACCTAGATCATATACGCTACTTCAGTTAGAGAAAACTGTGTATATACGCAACTTCATATAAGGAAACCAACGTATACCATGCAGACTTATAATTTAATGTATTCTACAGATGTTGATCATTAATATGTGCATCAGAGTCATATAAACAATAACTAGGAATAGTAAAAACATATTAGAAGACAATCACACACAAGAACACAAGATATAATGTGGAAACCCAATGTGGGTGAAAACCACCTGTTGCAATTCATATCTATCTTCTTTTAATTAGAAACTTCTTTTTACAATGATTCTGTACTAGTGCAGACTTATACCAGTACGCAGGCTGCAACCTGCAGAGAGCTACAACCCTCTCTCGTTCTCCAGCTTCTCCTGGATGGGAGCTACAACCCCCTTAGCTCTTGTACTAGCTGAGATACTAGTACGTAGGTGTTGACCTATAGAAGGCTGTAACCTTCTCTTCTCTTCCAGGGACCATGTTTCATCAATTTTCAGACTGGATCCATGAATATCAAACAAACATCAAGTATATATGCATCAACCAATCTCCTTTCCACAAACAACTAGTGAATCAACCAATAACTGCTCAGAATGCTGTAACCAGAAAACAATACTAGTAACCAGACACCAATGCTGAACCGAGAACACTGCAGTAATCCATAGAAGCAGCTAGAACATATTTCAAGAGACGTACGCTACTTCACTATGTATAACCCTGCATACATATGCAGCTGAATCAAGGTCAACCAGCGTATACGCTTTCTTCACTTGTTGAACCTGCGTGTATACGCGCCTTTTCAGAGCCGAACCTGCGTATAGATCTATAAAAGACAATTCACCCTTTATGCTTAAATAGACTTCAGTTATACTCAGATTATCAGATTTATAGATCTAATTATGCGTCGATTATAACAGATCAAGTCACAAAAAGATACTACTATTCAAGCCTTGAGATCTCGACCCACCAACGGAACTTGTCTATCTTGTAATGCTCAAGTTCCTCCTTGATTCAGATCTAGCCACACAAACCAATCACTTGCATGTCTTCAGATATTCAATTCATCAGATGATCCTTGCCTAATGATCTCCTTCCTCTTTTATAGTCTTAGGCCTTTCATAATACCACAGTCCAAAACCATAACAAGCCAATACCATAGACCCAAAACTTGGGATCAACACATCTGACGAGATACTATGGTCCAAAACCATAGGTTCAAATACCAAGGACTAAATATCACGGACCAAACATAAGTTCTCCCACATGTACGCGCTTTTCCTTGCGTGAAAGTGCGTGTATACGCAAACGCGACTTTGGAACATCTACCCGCGTGTATACGCAGATTGATCACAATGAACCTGGGTATATATTTTTTTCTTTCATTCTGAGAGCCTGAATTGAGATCTATTACCAGAGTGAGTTGCCATCAAGGACAACACCTATGCCACACCTGTGCCATAGCGCCAAACCTGTGTCATAATGCCAACAATCTCCCCCTTTGGACTTGATGGCAACCTCAAAGTCATTCTCCCCCTTTGTCATCAAGGGAAAAGGGTTATGCTCCCCCTGAGTACATGTTGGAATCTCTGCTCTGTTGTGCTGACCATGCTCCCCCTGACTATAGGCAAGATTTGCAAAACGATGTTCTTCAAGAACCATGACTTATACATCATAGAAGACCTTCCTATCACCAAAAGACTCTATACAAACATCCATCACCCAACCAAGTGGGGATCATCCACCCAAACAAGTGGGGATACATCAGAAGTTTACATATGACAACCAAGTACATTACATCATTCATCCTAGGCATAGTGGGGAAACCAAAATAGGCCGTTACATGACCTTGACAATAAAAGACATAGAGACGAAAAATTTAGAGCAAGACTATGAAAGTCACCAATAACTAATATCAGCAACACTATTTAGATCATCAATCATGTTCTCCTTCTGTTCTCCTTCTGCAGCTGATCCACCTAAACCCAAAACAACTTGTGTACTCGAACCAAGAGCTTCTAATGTAATGCCAACAATGCATTATTAGAAGATTGTCTGCTCCCCCTGAACCTGTGCCAAATGGTCTCTCGGCAGACCCATATCAGACTCTCTTCAACCAGAGTCTATCCCCACTGATTTCCTTCAAACCACCATATACGCAACTGTATCTGCATAAATCGGCGTATGTACGCAGATCCTCCTCATGCAACTCGCGTACAACCATATTTCTCTGAAACAGACAGGTTTCAACAGCAAGATGATGCATCAACTACCCCCAGCTTCTGTTTGAGGTATTCAAATGTCTCCTTGGGCAGTGGTTTGGTGAGAATATCAGCAACTTGTTCCTTAGAGGGAACATACTCCAACTTGACCTTTTGTTCAAGCACTTGTTCCCGAAGAAAATGGTATTTGATAGGTATGTGCTTGGTCTTTGAATGCATGACAAGATTCTTTGAAATGTTGATTGCACTTGTATTATCACAAAAATTGGAAACAGGTGGAGTACAAGTGATTTGAAGATCTTGCAATGTTTGCATAATCCAAAGGAGTTGTGTGTAGCAAGATGCAACAGCTACATACTCTGCTTCAGCTGTAGATAATGCAATGGAACTTTATTTCTTGTTGAACCATGATACTAATCTAGGACCCATGAAGAATGCACCACCACTAATGCTTTTCCTGTCATCCACGCTACATGCCCAATCTGCATCTGTATATGCATGAAGTGTGATATCTGTATCTCTAGGATACCATAAACCATAGTTTTGAGTCCCTTGAAGGTATTTGAAAATTTTCTTGACTGGCTGAAGATGAGTTTCCTTTGGATTTGCCTGAAACCTTCCAACTATCCCTACTGCATGCATAATGTTTGGTCGGGTACCTTTTAGATAGAGTAGACTACCAACCATGGATCTATAGGTAGGTTGATGTACAGCTGCTGATTCATCATTTGTGTTGAGACTGCATCCTGTAACCATAGGAGTACATACTGGTTTCGAATCCTCCATCCCATATTTCTTCAAGATCTGCTTGAGATACTTGGTTTGTGATAGAAAAATGCCGTCTTTATTTTGTTGGACTTGTAAACCAAGAAAATATGTGAGCTCACCAAGCATGGACATTTCAAACTCCTTTTGCATTACTAAGGCAAAATTTTGACTCATGTCTTCTTCATTGTTTCCAAAGATGATATCATCAACATACACAACAAGTATTAATAACCTTTAATTGTCAACCTTTATATACAGATTGTTGTTTGTTGATCCTTTTTCAAAACCTTGTTGATGAAGGTACTCATCCAACCGAAAATACCAAGACCTTGGAGCTTGTTTAAGACCATAGAGAGCCTTTTTGAGTCTGCATACAAGATTTGGATCATTTCCAAGGATGAACCCATCTGGTTGTTCACTGTACACTTCTTCATTCAAGTCTCCATTCAGAAAGGCATATTTTACGTCCATCTGAAATGCTTTGAACTTTTGAAAGCTAGAGAGAGCAAGGAACATTCTTATAGCCTCAAGTCTAGCCACTGGTGCAAAGGTTTCTTCAAAGTTTATGCCTTCTTGTTAAGCATATCCTTTACAAACAAGTCTTGCATTGTTTCTAACCACATCTCCATTTTCATTCAGCTTATTTTTTAAAATCCACTGTGTCCCTATGACATTCTTATCTTTTGGTCTAGGAACCAACTCCCAAGTGTTATTCCTTTCAATATGCTCAAGTTCTTGATTCGTTGCCTTGACCCAGCATTCATCTTTGCATGCTTCTCTTACATTTTGTAGTTCGGTGGAGGAGAGAAATGCTAGATAGCTCGAAGCTTCTAAAATGGTTCTCCTTGTTTGTACATCTGCCTCTTTCTGCCCCAAAATTTGAGATTCTGGATGATTCTTCTGAATGTATCTGGATGGAGTCTTTTCTTCTATTCTTATTTGTTCTTCTGGTGCCTCATGGGTTTCTTCATCATGAATCTGATTTGACGTTGAGGGATAGTCCTCATCATCTTCGAAAACTTCAGATCTTTCCTGCCTAGGGGTATTTCCTTCTTCATCAATCACTACATCAATACTTTCAATAATTTTTCCAAGTCTTTTATTGTAACACTTATATGCTTTGCTATGGGGAGAGTAACCAAGGAGAATGCCTTCATTTGCTGTAGGTTCAAACTTGCCAAGATTTTCATCAGTCCTTTTAATGTAGCATTTGCTTCCAAAAATTTTGAAGTATTTCACCGTGGGAGTATTACCATACCAAAGTTCATGAGGAGTCTGAGTGTCGTTTACTCGGACATTTGTCTTGTTAAGAATAGTTACTGCAGCAAATGCGGCTTCACCCCAGAAGGTTGCAGGAGTTCCAGATTCATCGAGCATAGCACGAGCCATTTGTTGAATCGTTCTGTTCATCCTTTCCACTACTCCATTTTGTTGAGGTGTCCTTGTAGCAAAAAATTCCCTTCTTATGCCATGTTCTTCACAAAAATCGAAAAATTCGTCTGAGGTAAATTCTCCTCCTCGATCAGATCTGAGACATTTGATTCGTCGATCTGATTCATTTTCAACTAAGGCTTTGAATGATTTGAACTTTTTGAAAGCTTCATCTTTATACTTCATGAGTCCTAACCAACACATCCTTGAAAAGTCATCAATAAACAATATGAAGTACTCTTCACCTCGAGGTGAATTCTTCCTAGTTGGATCACATATATCAGTATGGACAAGTTCAAGTGCCCTGCTAGCTGATCCTTCCTTCTCCGGGAAATTAGTTCTGGTTTGCTTACCAAACTGACATGATTTGCATATTGTATTGTCTGGAATTCTGATGTCAGGAAGATCACGAACCACCTGATATTTGCATGCTTTCCTTATTTGAGAGAAGCTAAGATGCCCCAATCTTTTGTGCCATGGCCAGTGTTCATCATTCTTGCTTAGATAGCATTGATGTTGTCCTTCTTTGAATATGTATAAATTATTTGGAGTTCTTATGCCTTTGATCACTATTTTTCCTGCATCAAGATCACGAACACTACATCCATTTGATCGAAATATTACCTCAGTTCCTTGATCGCACATCTGATTGACACTCAATAGATTATGCTTTAAGCCATCAACATACATAACATTTCCAGCTTTGACCTTTTCTTTCAACTGAACAGAACCTTTATCTTTTATGAACGTAGGGGTGTCATTTCCAAATGAGACCTTCTATGCCTTTTCTAATGCACTATATGATTGAAGTTTTTCTTTATCACGTGTCATATGTTTCGAACATCCACTGTCGATATACCATTGATTTTCCTATCCTTCTACATATAAGGTTATCCCACATCTTTTCGGTTGCAGTTCTTTCACTCTCCATGTTTTGGTACTTGAGACTTGTTCCTTCTGAGTTGTCCGCCGAAACCTGCTCCTGCATTCAGAATCTTCATGACCGAAGTTGTTACAAATAGAACATTCTATTTCATTTTCAAGAGCAGAAAAGTTATTGTAGGTCCTTTTCATGATCCCAGTCATACTTCTTTGTTCTTGAGCTTTTCTAGTCATGATTGTCTCATAGGAAACACATTGAGCCGCTTTGTGACCAAAGTTATGACAAGAGAAACACTGACCATTGAAGAAACTCCTGCGATTATCAAATCTACCAACCAAATGATTGTAGTTTCTATTGACATCCGTTCTTGAGGCAAATTGAGAATGTTTTACTTGTGGCTGGTTGTAGCTTCTGTTTATCCTTAAAGTAGATTGCCCCTGATTTACCTGGTAGTCTTTGTTCATTCTTGAGGTAAATTGTCCCTGATTTACCTGGTGATGTCGATTGTGCCTTTGCTGTCGATTGTCAATTTGTTCACTCCTCCTTGTTGCATCCAGATAACTTTTGGAGGTGGATGGCTCCTGTGCTTGAGACACTTCGTCATTATATTCCAAACCTGACTTGATTAGTGGAGAACACTGCACTTTGATAATCTCATCTAAAGTTTCAGATCCTTTAGCAAATCTGAGATTAAGGGCTTTTGTTTTCTCAATTTCTTTTCTAAGTCCCACAATTTCACATTCTAACTTTTCATTGTATTTATCTTTTTCGCCAAGTTGGAATGTTAGAGTATCTATAATCATATTCTTTTCCTCTAAACAAACTTTAAGTCTAGAAATTTCTTCATAAAGACCTTCTTCATTTATAGCATCCAAGAAATCCTCATCTTCAAAAGCCATCAAAATTATATCATCATTACCTCGTTCATCTTCATCACTATTTGACAATCCATCACTGTCTTCATGCGTGTAATAGCTCTTCTTATTCTGCTTTCTGTTCCATCTGACAGGTTCCTTACCTTTGTCTAGTTTATCTTTATGAGGACATTTTGCAGCATAATGACCGACTCTTCCACAAGCAAAGCATTTGAAAGGCAGCTTACCTCTGAATCTTCCAGTTCCCCATTGGAGGTTCTTGACAAAATTTGATTCTTCCTCTTCTTCTGACATATGTCCTGACTCATAGTAATCTCCTTTGCCTGAAGCCTTGAATGCAACTTCTCTCCTATCTGATGGTCCTCCTTTTCTCATTTCGTAAGCAGTTAGAATTCCGTGCAGCTGTGACATGGTAAGGCTCTGTAGGTTCTGCTTTTCTTCTATGGCAGAAAATTTTGATTCAAACTTAGAAGACAAATATCTTAGCACCTTTTCAACCAAAACAACCTCTTTTATTTCTTCACCCAAGTTTTTCATACAATTAACAATCTCATCTATATGAAGGAAATAGTTAGCCACACTTTCTTCATTGTGCATTCTGAGATTTTCATACTAAATTCTGAGGGTTTGAAGTTTTTCTCATTTTACCTGTTCATCTCCTTCATAGCTTAGAACGATCTTGTCCCATATTTATTTTGCGGTTTTGAGCTGCATAATCTTGACGAATTCTGTTTGAGATAGACTCCCTAATAAAGTATTGACAGCCTTTGCATTTGTTTCATATTGCTTCTTCCCAGTTGGATCTGTAGAAGTTGCTGACGGAAAAGTGTACCCTATATCTATGATATCCCAGACTTCTGTACCAAGAGATTGAAGATAGGCTTTAATTCTTACCTTCCAATAGACGAAGTTGGTCCCATCAAAAATTGGTTGCCTGATCGAGGCTTCTCTCTCGCAGTTGCTCATGATGATAGATCTTACTTCAAGCGATCAAGCTTCTTCTGAAGGACCTGCTCTGATACCAATTGTTGGAACTAATACTGAGAGGGGGGGTGAATCAGTATTATTAAGTCAAATATTTTTTTATTTCACACCCAGATCATATACACTACTTCAGTTAGAAAAAACCGCGTATATACACAACTTCATATAAGGAAACCAGCGTATACCATGCAGACTTATAATTTAATGTATTCTACAGATGTTGATCATTAATCTGTGCATCAGAGCCATATAAATAGTAACCAGGAACAGTAAAAACAGAGTAGAAGACAATCACACACAAGAACACAAGATATAATGTGGAAACCCAATGTGGGTGAAAACCACCTGCTGCAATTCGTCTCTATCTTCTTTTAATTAGAAACTTCTTTTTACAATGATTTTGTACTAGTGCAGACTTATACCAGTACGTAGGCTACAACCTGCAGAGAGCTACAACCCTCTCTCGTTCTCCAGCTTCTCTTGGATGGGAGCTACAACCCCCTTAGCTCTTGTACTAGCTGAGATACTAGTACGTAGGTGCTGACCTACAAAAGGCTACAACCTTCTCTTCTCTTCCAGGGACCATGTTTCATCAATTTTCAGATTGGATCCATGAATATCAATCAAACATCAAGTATATATGCATCGACCAATCTCCTTTCCACAAACAACTAGTGAATCAACCAATAACTGCTTAGAATGTTGTAACTAGAAAAACAATACTAGTAACCAGACACCAATGCTGAACCTAGAACACTGCAGTAATCCATAGAAGCAGCTAGAACATATTTCAAGAGATGTACGGTACTTCACTATGTATAAACCTGCGTACATATGCAGTTGAATCAAGGTCAACCAGCGTATACGCTTTCTTCACTTGCTGAACCTGCGTGTATACACGCCTTTTCAGTGCCAAACCTGCGTATAGATCTATAAAAGACAATTCACCCTTTACACTTAAACAGACTTTAGTTATACTCAGATTATCAGATTTATAGATCTAATTATGCGCCGATTATAACAGATCAAATCACAAAAAGATATTACTATTCAAGCCTTGAGATCTTGACCCATTAACAGAACTTATCTATCTTGTAATGCTCAAGTTCCTCCTTGATTCAGATCCAGCCACACAAACCAATCACTTGCATGTCTTCAGATATTCAATTCATCAGATGATCCTTGCCTAATGATCTCCTTCCTCTTTTATAGTCTTAGGCCTTTCACAATACCACGGTCTAAAACCATAACAAACCAATACCATAGACCCAAAACTTGGGATCAACACATCTGACGAGATACT
This sequence comes from Pinus tabuliformis, assembly GCA_031772625.1. Taxonomy (NCBI): domain Eukaryota; kingdom Viridiplantae; phylum Streptophyta; class Pinopsida; order Pinales; family Pinaceae; genus Pinus; species Pinus tabuliformis. The sequence goes on along the minus strand of CM062820.1, from coordinate 1,048,136,428 downwards.
ATGGTCCAAAACCATAGGTTCAAATACCAAGGACTAAATACCATGGACCAAACATAAGTTCTCCCACATGTACGCGCTTTTCCTTGCGTGAAAGTGTGTGTATACGCATACGCGACTTTGGAACGTCTAACCCGCGTGTATACGCAGATTGATCACGATGAACCTGCGTATATATATTTTTCTTTCATTCTGAGAGCCTGAACTGAGATCTATTACCAGAGTGAGTTGCCATCAAGGACAACACCTGTGTCAAACCTGTGCCATAGCATCAAACCTTTGTCATAATGCCAACATGACCATGATTGATTTTATAGAACATGGTTGACCATGATTAATAATATAAACCCCAACGAATAATAAACCCAAGGGATTAATACTAAAAACCCAAGGGAATAATATTAAACCTTGTGAATATGAACCCTTAGATCAATAAACGTAAGGGATTGGGTTTATAAACCCAAGGGAATAATATTAAACCCTCAGAATATGAACCCTTAGATTAATAAACCTAAGGGATAGATAGTATAAACCTGAGGGAATAATAAACCCAAGGGATTAATACTAAAATTCCAAGGGATTATGAACCCAATGGAATACTATTAAACCTGAGGGATTAATAATATAAACCCAAGATATATAAACCATAAAATAAACATGGTTTACCATGGTTGATTTTCATATTGAGACAATCCTTGTCACAATGCAATGTTGGACTATGGTTGACCATGAATGATTTTCATATTAAGACAACCTCTCTCATAATGCGACATTGAACTAAGGTTGAACGTGATTGATTTTCATATTCAAACAATCTTTGTCCCAATACAACGTTAGACCATGGCTGACCATGATTGACTATGGTTGACCATGATTCAACATGATTGATTTTGATAAACCATGGTTGACCATGATTGACCATGGTTGACCATGATTGATATTATAAACCCAAGGGATTATAAACCCATTGGAATAATATTAAACCCAAGGGAGTAATATAAACCGAAGGTATATAAACCCTAATATAAATACTATAAACCATAAAATGAACATGGTAGACTATGGTTGACCATAGTTGATTTTCATATTTAGACAATTTTTGTAACAATGTGACGTTGGACCATGCCTGACCATGGTTGAATACTTAGATTAATAAAGCCAAGGGATTGATATTATAAACCTCAAGAGTTAATACTAAAACCCCAAGGGATTATGAACCCAAGGGAATAATATTAAACCCAAGGGACTAATATTATAAACCCAAGGTATATAAACCCTGTTATCACAAAATCGTGTACTAAGGGCTGCTACTTAGCAAGATCTCATGCAACTATTTCAAACCGGGCTTTAGACTAAGGCTTAGCCTCCTTAGTCAGAGAGGGCTCTCTCACAGATTTTTGATATGAATTAATAACAAGAAAAGATGGCTAACTCTTCAAACAATACATGAAAATAAGCTGGTTGGAACAACAAAATAACACTTCTTCCATTGGGCTCATGGAGTCAAACACCTCTGCAGTAAACTATTAACTACTCAATCATGGAAGCCAAGGCATATAATATTTAAACACTCAGAACATCTCTCAAAAAGAACCTCAACTCATAAACATACACAGGAAGTCTGAGCACTAGGTGAATTCAGAGTGATTGCATGTCTATTGAGCTGTAAAACAGAAAGGATAAAGACAAAATCACATATATTCTGAGCCTTTGAACACAAGATGAATCTTGGGAAGAAAAAGTAATCTTTCTATTACTGTCAAAAGTCTTTTACATTAGCCAATATAAAAACTCTGTTTTTTTTCATAAATCTCCAACCCTACTTACATCAGAGTTTCTCCTATATATAGGAAAACAAAACTAAAACTACCTCGAGTCTCCTCCTCCAGCATGAGGGGAGCTCGATGATCTATCATTAACTACCCTTATCTATTTTTAAACAAACTCATTAAATACATAAAGTATTGAGCTGTAATTACAAAGAGTCCTAATCACACTAAAACTCTAACTTCATCTCCTCGTATGCCTGATTCCTTTCTTGATCTTTGACAACTGTCTATTTTCTGTTGTGGCCGAGATGATTGAGCTACAGATGCAAGGAACGCTGACTTTGGATACCTGTAAGCGCTGATGGATCATTTATCATCAGGATCAAAACACCTATTTTTAAGGTCCCTGTCTCCTACCATCCTCCGAAAATGTAGCAGCATGTTCCCAAATCTTTAATAACTCAAAGTATGGAACGCTGCTACCAAACACCATGTCTCCAGATGAGCTGTAGGCTGTATTGATGTACAGGTGTCTCTCTTCTAACATTCCCGGTCAAACTGTTTATTCTGCATTGAAAACATCACCTACAGCAGTTTCGTAGCGCGCTACGAAACTGCTGTGTGATTTAAAAAACACAGTCTTCCTCTAAACTCCTCACAAAATTGAATAGCTGCTGTTGCCATTCTTCAGTTTCACCTTTGCTATGCTGAGATTCAGAATCACATTCCCTGTAACATGAACCTTCACATTGTCCAACAATGTTCAAAGATTCTGTGATGCCAGCAACTTTAAGTTTACGTTTTAGGTACCAAATGAACATTGGCGTGGTTATCAGCATACTGACCTCCAACAGATGGACCAACTGCACATAAATCTTTTCGAGCTTCTGATTTGCTTTGGCCTGTGAGAGATTGATCAAGTACACTAGTATCACTTACAAACTTTTCAACAACAAAGCGAACCCGATGCTCTTCCAGCAAGCACCAGAAGTGCTTGTATTTGCAATACCATTTGGTACAAAGTCTAATAAGTTCCCTCCTTCCCAGCGCTAACGGTGCTTCTTCATTTCTCACATCTAATTGATCTGTCAGGAGCTCATGTGTCATATTTGGAATAACACCCTGCAGCATCCGGGGCGCACACTGATATATATCATAAATAATCGCATGGTAGGCAGTTTGCAAGGAGACTATTTATATTATCTAAACCGCGGAAAGCTGTAACAATCAAATGAAAGACATCGCTCAACACATCATCATTGTAAGGAGCCTCTGGTGTTGTGATTCTGGTGATTTCACTAATGCAGGTGGCCATCAGAAGTGCCACATCTCTATCCCGGTGTCACTAATAACGGCGGCCCTGTGGCAATCAAATCCTTACCATCATTTGGCCTCTTCACTCATTCCATACATTTGGTAATATGGCAAGGGGGGTCCTCATAAAGACCACTTGACACATGGCATTTAATCGTTGCATTCCGTAAGAGAGAATTCTAATGCTAATGTTGTCAAACAGTTTACGTGCACATGGCATACATAATCACAAGATTGGGGATAATGTTTTAATCAAGTTCAATCTTCATCATGTGGGCATGGATCCATTCACGACATCGTAGAACCCTTAAGTGCGCACCCACTGGCAATACGCCAACCATGATAACAATATCATGGCTCACTCCTTCCGGCCTCAAGGCTTCTTTGACATCTTCACTCTGAGCATAAGCAGCAATCGTGTTACCCCATGAGACGGCATCTCGTTGATGTCTTCGGTCAAACAATTGACGTGCGAACTCCAGATTCCCAAATTTGGCATACATTATAGCAGGTGAATTATTATTTGACACAAAACCACTTTTGATCAGATGGGTATGAATCTTCTTCCCCTCTAGAAGAACAGGGAGCTTAGTTCATGTCTTGAATACAAACAGAAATATAGAATAATCCGGCTATAGAATGTGAGAGCTTCCTTGTACAGACCACTTGAAATGTAGCCTTTGACATTAACATTCCATAAGAACATATCTGGTTTATACATTTTACCAAACAGTAGGCATGCATTCTCCATACTACTGCAAGTGGCATACTTGCTTACAAACTTGGTATCGGGATTGATATTCTAGCTAAGTCCATGTCTGCGCATGTGACAATGTACTTCCTTCACTGCTCCATAGAATGAGAAGCATTATTCAACTTCACACAGATGATTTGTATCTTGTATGCGCATCATTATAAACCAAGACACAGAAAATAAGTACATTGAGGTTAATATTCTTTGTCCATGATGGTTCCATAGGTACAAAATTATGCCTCTGCATGCTGGGGTGAGTTTAAGTGTCTTTGTATGATATGAAGAACCAACAGATCCATTAGCATCATTGTAATAGCTGTCCACATATCTATTGAACAAAGATTGCTGCCCAAATGGCTGTATGATAGGCATTGGTCATGCATCCATCAATGAACCAATTATTGCACCCTTTCTAAGAAGCTCACACTGACCAAACTTAATAACAAGCATTGATGATGACTTCTTGAGAACACGCCACCTGTAAAATGTATCCGCCCCAGAACTATTTTGCATGACAGCTACTATGGATTTGAACAAATCCCCCATTTCGTAGCACGCTACGAAATCACTAAAACAGGCTGCGCTGCGAAACTGCTAAAGGATTCATGCGCTGCGAAAACACTTGGTCTTTAAGCTAATCTGAGCAAATGTTTGGAAACGGAATTTTCAATGATAACAAACCCTAAGATAAATATTATAAACACTGAAATAAACATGATTGACCATGGTTGATTATGGTTTACCATGGTTTATATTATAAACCCAAGGGACAAAAACCCAAAGGAAAAATATTAAACCCAAGGGAATAATATAAGCACTAAGATAAATATTATAAGCCCTTAAAAAACAAGGTTGAACATGGTTGATTTTCATATTGAGACAATCTTTGTTGCAATGCAACGTTGGACCATGCTCGACCATGGTTGAACCCTTAGATTAATAAACACTTAGATTGTCACAATGTAACATTCCACCAATGATGGTTTACCATGCTTGACCATGATTGCTTTTCATATCGAGACAATCTTTGTTACTATGCAACATTGGATCATGGTTGACCATGGTTGATTTTCATTTTGAGACAATCTTTGTTATAATGCAAAGTTGGACCATGGTTGATATTAAAACCCAAGCGAATAATAAACCCAAGGGACTAATACTAAAATCCAAAGGGATTATAAACCCACGAGAATAATATTAAACCCTAGAAATATGAACCCTCAGATTAATCAACCCAAGGGATTGATATTATAAACCCAAGGGAATAATATTACACCCTAGGAATATGAAACCTTAGAGTAATAAACCTAAGGGGTTGATATTATAAACCTAAGGGATTACTACTAATACTCCAAGGGATTATGAACCCAACATAATAATAATAAACCCAAGGGATTAATATTATAAACCCAAGGTATATAAACCCTAAGATAGATATTATAAACCCTAAAATAAACATGTTGACCATGGTTGATTTTCATATTGGGACAATCCTTGTCACAATGCGATGTTGGACCATGATTGAGCATGGTTGATTTTCATATTGAAACAATATTTGTCTCAATGCGACGTTCGACCATGGTTGACCATGATTAACCATGGTTGATCATGATTGATCATGGTTTACCGTAAAACAAAGGTATATAAACTCAAAGATACATATTATAAACACTAAAATAAACATGGTAGACCATGGTTGACCATGGTTGATTTCATATTGATACAATTTTTATTGCAATGTGATGTTGGACCATTATTGACCATTGTTGAACCCTTAGATTAATAAAACCAGGTGATTGATATTATAAACACAAGAGAATAATAGAAAAAAGGGATTAATACTATAACCACATTGGATTATGAACCCAAGGGAATAATATTAAACCCAAGGGACTAATATTATAAACCCTAAGATAAATATTATAAACACTAAAATAAACATGGTCGACCATGGTTGACCATGATTAATTCCATAAAATATGGTTGACCATGGTTGGCCATTGTTGACCATGATTGACTTGACTATGTTTGACCATGGTTGACCATGATTGATATTATAAACCTAAGGGAATAATAATCCAAAGGCATAAATACTAAAAACCCAAGCGATTATAAACCAATGGGAGAAATATTAAACCGAGGGGAATAATATAAACTCTAAGATAAATATTATAAACCCTTAAATAAACATGGTTGACCATGATTGATTTTCATATTGAGACAATCTTTGTCACAATGCGATGTTGGACCATGATCGAACATGGTTGAAACCTTAGATTATTAAACCCTTACATTGTCACAATGCAATGTTGGACCATGGTTGTCCATGACTGACCATGATTGATTTTCATATCAAGACAATCGTTTTCACAATGTGACATTGGACCACGATTTATTTTCATATTGAGACAATATTTGTCATAATGCAACGTTGGACCATGGTTGACCCTAATTGATTTTATAAAATAAGGTTGACCATGGTTGAGCAATATTAACCATGATTGATATTATAAACCTAACTAAATAATAAACCCAAGGGATTATAAACCCAAGTGAATATATTAAACCCTAAGTATATGAACCCTTAGATTAATAAACCCAAGGGATTGATATCATAAACCCAAGGGATTAATACCAAAACCCCAAGGGATTATGAACCCAATGGAATAATATTAATCCCAAGGCATTAATATTATAAACCCAAGGTATATAAAGCCTAAGATAAATATTATAAACCCTAAGATAAACATGGTTGACCATGGTTGATTTTCATATTGAGACAATCTTTTTCACAATGTTATATTGGACCATGGTTGACCATGGTTAACCATGCATGATTTCTGTTTCGAGACAATCTTTGTCATAATGCGATGTTAGACCATGGTTGATTTTAATAAACAACCTTTGTCACAATACAACGTTGGACCATGGTTGACCATGATTGATTTTGATGAAACATGGTTGACATATTAATCTAAGGGTTTCTAATATTAACCCTAGGGTTTAGTAGTCACTTGAGTTTATTAGGCTTTTGGGTTTAAAATATCAATCCCTTGGCTTTATTAATCTAAGGGCTCATATTCTCAGGGTTTAATATTATTCATAGTGTTTATAATATTAATCCTAGGGTTTAATCCCTTGTGTTTTCATTATTAATCCCTTGAGTTTATAATATTAATCCCACCGTTTATAAAATTAATCTTAGGGCTTGATGTTTATTTTAGAGTTTATTGGTAGTGCTTGATTATTGAGTTAAGAATTAGGTTTTTTTTTTTTTTTTTAAATAGTCGAATAAAAGAGAGATAAGTAATTTATTAAAGTGGTATCTTTAAAATTGAATTTCTTGATTTAGATTTTTCCTAGAATTATATTTATAAAAGTTTAAAATTGAAAATAAAATTAATGTAATTTAAAAGAAAATAATAATAAAAAATATATTTTTTAACAATTATAAATAAATATAAAAATATATGAAGTTCTAAGAAATACTATAGTCATGTTTTTTGAAATAAAAGGATTTTTTAATTATTATATTTGAAAAAAGTTTTATAAATATTTATGAAAGAGATATATTACAAAGAGAAATATTTATGATTGTATACGAAGATATATATCTATTAATTCCTTGGATTTATTGATGGTCATATTGATTGTTTAATACCAACCTAGATCCACCTTAACCCCGGATCTATCAAGCGTCGATAGGGATCAAATCTCTCTAGGTGCAAACCTATTTTTTTAGTGCAAAACTTGAGGAAAGGTTTGTATCCTAAGTGATTTGATCCCTCTCGGCTCTTGATAGATTTGGGTTTATGATGGATCTAGGATAGTTTTAGTCGTGTGCAGTCATACGAAATTTGTTGAACATATAATTATTTTGATCATTTTAAATATGCTAAATATGTCTAATATTAATTTGATCAATTTAACTTTAAGTTTGCTTGGTTACCTCAATTTATTGAGATGAGAGGGACTGTTAGTAACTTGAATGATGAAAAATAATGAAATGAAAACTTGAAGTGCAAAGTGACAATGTAGCAATGATGAATGATATAAAATGTGGATAATAAGAATATAGTGAATTACAAACAGTTTATAGTTTTAAGAAGAAGACATTTGTATTGTATTTGTTGTTGAATTACTGTAACAAATAAGTCAATTCATGTCATCAATAATGTTTACGTGCGCACACAATGAGAGAGTTTGTATGTTTTGGGGGTGAGATAGAGATATAGATGGAGGGGGGAGAGAGGGAAGAAGAGAGAGGAAAATAAATGGAAGGAGGAAGAGATATAGATATGGAGAAATAATTGTTAGAGATAGAGAAGGGGAAGAGAGAGAGAGAGGGAGTGGAAAAGGGAGGGACAGAGAGAGATAGATAGATATGGAGAGAGATAGTGTATGTTTGGTGGGCAAGATAGAGAGATAAATAAAGAGAGACAATGGGAGAAAAAGATATATATATATATATATATATATATATATAGGGGGCAGAGATGTGCTTACACTGAAATCAATGCAAACTATTAATCTAGTTACTTTGAAATTAATGTACATCATGCATGTAGTTGCATCAAATCATAAATCAACATCTAGAATGAAATCAAGGCATCTAGTGCAAACAATCAAATAGGATTAGAAATCAACATCTACACTAAAATCAATGCATTTATGCAAACAATCAAATAGGATTATATATCAACATCTACATTAATATCAATGCATCTAGTGCAAGCAATCAAATAGGACTAAAAATCAATATCTACACTAATGCCAATGCATTCAGTGCAAGCAATAAAATAGGAGTAGAAATTAACATCTACTCTGAAATCAATGCATCTAGTGTAAGGTAATAAATAGGATTAAAAAATCGACATCTACATCAAAATCAATGTATATAGTGCAAGCAATCATATAGGTTTAGAAATCAATATCTACACTAAAACCAATGCATCCAGTGCAAGCAATCAAATAGGAGTAGAAATAATCATCTATACTGAAATCAATGCATCTAGTATAAGGTAATAAATAGGATTAGAAATCGACATCCACACTAAAATCAATTCATATAGTGTAAGCGATCAAATATGATTAGAAATAAATATCTACATTGAAACCAATGCATCTAGTGAAAGCAATCAAATATGAGTAGAAATCGACATCTAGACTAAAATAAATGCATCTAATGTAAGGTATTAAATAGGATTAGAAATCAACATCTACACTGAAATCAATTAATCTAGTGCAAGCGATCAAATAGGATTAGAAATCAACAACTACACTAAAATCAATATATATATTTTAGTGAAAAACCAAAATATTCATGACTTTCTATATCTAACTTATATGTTTGTATTTGTCTCTGTGTGTCTCTTTCTTCTTCCCTCTCTCTCCACCTTCCATTCTGTGACTATCTCCCTCCCTCTCTCCTTCTCTCTCTCCCCCTCCCTCTCCCCTATCTCTCTCTCTCCACCTCTCCCTCCCTTTCTCTATCTTTATGTTCTTCCCTCTTTCCCCATGCCATAAATATCTATACCTCTCTCCATCTCTCCTTATTTATCTCTCTACCTCATCCCCCTAAACATATGTCCCTCCCTCTCTCTCTCTCTCTCCCCCTTCATTTGTCTCTCTCTTCTTCCCTCTTGCCCCCTCCACCTATATCTCTATCTCCCTATACCTCTTCTTTATCTCTCTATATCAGCCCACATACTCTCTCTCTCTCTCTCTCTCTCTCTCTCTCTCTCTCCATCTATATCTCTATCTCAGCCCCCAACATACACACTCTCTCTCTACATATCTATCAATCTCTCTCTCTCTCTCTCTCCTCCCCACCTCTTTTCCTCTCTCTTTTTCCCTCTCTCACCCCTCCATCTATATCTCTATCTCCCCTTGTCTCTCCTTCTCAAATATACACTCTTTCTCCATGTGTATCTATCTCTCTCTCCCTCCCTCTTCTTCTCACTCTCTCTCCTCACCTCCTCTCTCACTCTTCCCCTTATCTCTCTCTCTCTCTCTCTTCCCTCTTACTCTCCTCTCTCCCTCATCATCTCGCCATCTCTCCCTTGTCACTTCCTCGCCCTCTCCACCTTTCTCTCTCTATGTCTTTCTTTCCCTTCCAACTCCATATCTCTAACCCCCTCTCTCTCTCTTTCTCTCAAGTCCTCTCTCTTTTTGTTCCTCTCTCTCCCTTTATCTCCCACCTCCCTTTGTCTCTTCCCCCCCATCACACACACACTCTCTCTCCACGCTCCAACTTTGTCATTATCTCCCTCTCTCTCTCCTTCCTTCTCTCCTTCTCTCTCTTCTCACTCTCCACCTGTCCCCCCTCCATATCTATTTCTTCATGTCTCTCTCTTCCCCTTCTTTTCCTATCTCTATCCTCTCCTTTTATCTCCCTAGACATGCTCCACTGGTATACAAAATGTATATCCTAAAATGCATGTCCTTGATTTGTACTAAAGTCTATGGAAGGAGATACATACATATGGTCAATCAGTGATTTGAGGACTTTTAACGTTTGGACACCGCATGATTTTCGGTTTTAATATTTTTTTTTAAAAGATGAATTAGTTAGTTTGTGACTTTTCACATACTTGACTGTAACTCAATAAGATTTAAAAAAATTACATTTAGTAAGTGTATAATAGTAAGGCATGTCATGACTCATTGTAATCTATCATTTCTCATGATTTCACCAAGTGAATAGTTTTCGCTTGCATCATTAGTATACAAATTATACATCTAAGGGGAAATCAACATCGAAAGGTTAATTCACATTATTTATTGCATAGACTTGATATTTGAAAGTCGAGGATATCTAGTTGGGGTCAAGGCATATCTCCATGTTCAATATGTTAAAAGAGAATCATTAATGAGTATATATATAAATAGAAAGTTGATTGGATTGATTTGCCATGTTTGAAGCTTGAATAAGTGTTTGTACTAGTAGCAAGGGGACTAGAGTAAATCCTCTTGTTACCGCCCAAATCTTGGCCAAATGGAAAATTCATGTGCCAACAGGGCATTCATGCACCAAAACTTCTTAATCTCATTAGACAAAAGTTTCTTATAAGTCTCAATAGGAGGCTTGTAGAGAGAAGCCGAAGTTGCATCCATAAATCCCTCATCGTTTTCATTGTGAATGAGAAGCTTGTGAAAGTTAGACTTAGAATCCATTAATTAGAAGCTTTCCATGTGGCCATCGAGAGATTGGAATGAAGGAAACTTCTTGTTGGAAGAATTTCATGCATATGAACTCATCATAATCTCTGGTTTGAATCTGTCCTCCCATTTCAAACTGTATGCAAAATCTACATCCCCAACATCATACCTCTTGAACTTCTTGATCCTCCATCTGATCGGGTGGAGTGTGGAGGGGGCAAGATATTTAGATGAAGATTTGGTGGTTAACGAATGCGAGTGTTGGTCACTACCATCGGCCAGAAGCATCATCAGAAAATGTGCCACCATCTCTTGTTCATTATATTCTTGATCTTGATCTTGATCTGATTCTTGTTATTGCGTAGTGAATTTTGATTTGGGAAGGAAAGGAAGTCCATGTCTTGAGTGTTTCGATCTCTTACCCCTTGTGGAAAATCAAATGCCTGAGACAAAATAAAAATGATCCCTGCCCATGTTTGGAGATCAAAACAGGAAGAAACAATCTTCTCCTTCTTCTTCCTCTATGAAGGCAATCGTGCCACCCAGGGTTGGAATTTGCATTAATTTTTACCCGTTAGACAATTTTTTTTTTTATGTTTTGGATTTGTATATCTCGTCAACGAACATCATGTTTAGAATTTTTCCCTTCAAGATTAATATTTTGGTAATAAATTAAGCCTTCACCAATTAACCCTTCATGGACATTTGGTTTAAATCTTTAAAGCGTGTAATAATTCCTGATTAGGTGATAGAGGGAGAGTGGTTGTCCCTTCAAGATCTCACCATTGATGTTGTGGAAGAACGCTTTAGTTTGGATTGTCTTGATGAGTGAAGTATTTGTTAGAAGCTCAGGAATAATTTTTCTATCAGACCGCTTTAGTTTGGAATTGCTGGAGGTAGAACACTTTACTTTGGAATTGGCTTGATGATTGAAGTACTTGTTAGAAGCTCAGAAATGATTGTTGTGTTAGACTACTTTAGTTTGGAATTGATAGAGGTAGAATGCTTTAGTTTGGATTGGCTTGATGAGTGAAGTACTTGTTGTGTTAGACCACTTTAGTTTAGTTTGGAATGACTGTAGGTGTGAACTTGTTGGACATAATGCAAAAGACAGAGCATTATAATATATGTCTTCATTTTCTTTGAATTACACCATGTTTTTCTGGGTTCAAAATCTATCACATGTAATTTTGATATTGTATTTTTTTTTTGTAAGCAATGGTAGTACCTTCTTTTTCTATTCATAATAGCCAATTAAACCAAATACAGTGTTTTGGTGGCCTCAACTTGCCCAAAAGGGAAACCAAGTCTATTGGCCACCTTAGTATGCTATACGCCATCCAGTAACAAAACTTAACCAGTCTTTCCATCCAAGCTATATGCACTATACATTTAAAAACACTTAGCAAACTAAAAATTAACATATAAAAGTTTGAAAAAAGAGTTATTCGCAAAAAATCAAAATAAGCAGGGATAGATAATTCCTTCTGGTCTTCATTGAGCAAATCAACATTTGCAGGAGCTTCCACGGGGTCCTTGGGTGCCTGAGTCATATGGATTAACCTCTATTGGATCTCTTCCAACTTGTTGTCCTACATTATCAAGATGACCTGCAAATTTTTCATTTCCTTCTTGAGATTTGGCATTCCTTGTGCCATTTCTGCCACTTCTCCTGCTACCTGCTCAAGAGCCTTCGCCAGAAGCCATTTTAACACCCAATAAACATGAAGGGCTTGCCTATAGAGCGTCATACGCCCTCTGGTGTTGCCTGGGTCATGGATGATGTCTGCCCATTCCTCTATCTCAGGATCTGACTGCTCTTCCATAACATTCTCTTCCATTTCTTGGATTAGTTGGCGGATGTCCTCATCCGTCCCCTCTCGGTAGGCTCTAGCTGCTTCCTGGACTGCAGTCCTCATAGATCTCTTCCCACACCACTGATTTGTAGGCATCGAGGTTGGCTGGTCAGCTCTATTCTGCTGGCTCTATCGCCCTCTGCCTCCATGCCCCCTGCCTCTACCCAGGCATGCCATTTTCCCCTTTATTGTCGCCTGTTTGCCATTTTCACCAACAGAAGTTAGATTTCCATGCGTTTCAGACTTTCCATCATCCTTCACTTCCTTTTCCCTAATCCCTCCTACCCTATTCCAATCGTCTCCATTTTTCTGAGGTTTCCATTGATTTTCTTCTCCCGGATACAGGAAGGTAAGTAAACCCTCTGTCATACTAACCATCACCTGGGCCAGGTTCATAGTTTTCTCAGCTTGACTCTCTCACCCCCTACTACCATTCTTCGTAGTATGGGCACTCTGGTCCTTGGTGTTTCTCCCCAGGCGGTCCTCTGGTTCACTCATCCTCCGTCCATCTTGTGCAACACTCAGCTTAACCCCCGCTTCTTCTTTACTTTGCATGGTAGAGTAAAAGACTACCTCGCTCATACTCCCTTCCTCCCCGGAGGTTACCACCAGACCTCTCTCCTCCATCATACCATGCAAAACAGAGAGAAATTCAGAAGGAAGGCCTAAGGAGACATACCCGAATTCACGCTTTCCTATCGACGCTCCCAACGCCTGCGCTGCTCTTTGCTCCTCTTCCTTTCGATGCATACTAAGTTTCCTTCTCCTCTTTGCCACCCTCAAGTAATTCATCCCACCTATCCCACTTCCCATCCCACTACCGCCGCCAATTCTGTACTTCTCTCTCCTCCCACTCCTTCCACTCCATTCCCTCAAGATCCCCGCTGACATGCATGTCACCACCGTGGCCTTTTGGACGGCGCTTCGGGCAATAAGTGGTCGCCCTGACCATCCACTCCCACGAGTTGTCCTTCTGCCCTTACCTTCCTTCCTTCTCACCCCGGTCGGGGGAATTTTGATATTGTATTTTACAATAACTCAAATTAATAAATATACTATTTTGATATTGTCTTTTACAATAACTCAAATTAATAAATCTTAAAAAGTATGTGTGTAAATTTAAAGTTAATTATTTTTTGATAATGTATTTTACAATAAATCAAGTTAATAAACTTTAAAAATTACTAGTGTATTTTTTTTAGATTCCAAAATTAACAAGAGCCACTTGGTAGCATGTCACTGTTTTCTACTTTTGTATAGATGATTTTTGTACATGTAATCTTAGTTTGTTTGATTTCGAAATAAGGTTAAATTATGATCCTTCATGTATGTCAAGTCTCAACATATCTATCTCAATTATGTTAGGATATTCCGACACATAGGAAATAGTTAAGTACAACTTGGTCTAGTATAGAGTTAGGTAGAGTGTGTTTCTTTACCATTGTACATTTTGTAACTTACAATCCGACGGTCACGATATGTAGTGATCCGACGGTTCATTCTCTCCTCGGTATTACCAACACTTGATCCGTGGCTTGACACCCGATTGGTCCATGAATTCTATTTAAAGCGCATGGAGGGTCATTTGTAGGGTAATCCGTGCATGAGAGAAGCATATGCAAATTTTCATTCTTTTATTAATAAATTGCCTCAAGTGGCCGCGTTGGCTCAGGTCGTGGACTGTTTCCCTCTTTGAGGGTTTTAACCACGTCAAAAATATTGGTGTATTGATCTGCGATCTGGTTGTGAGCAGTGTTCTTTGGTGTTCTATCTGAGGAACTTACCCTGTAAATTCCTACATGGTATCAGAGCCATTTGAGGGCCGCGTCCGTTGGTGATCCAAATCTGAAGCCGGTAGAACTGCATCCGACTACCGTTTCCTAGATCTGTTGTTTCTGACTACTTTCGGGCCGAGAGGACTGCTCTGTTGTGTTGGGAGCATCTGTTCCAGTGAAGAATCCCTTTCGTTTCACGCGAAAAGGTTTCCGGTAGCCCTAGTTGCGTCATTTTTAAGATCTGGAGGTATACAGTGTTTATTTGCAGTTTACTGTTATTTTCTCTTTGTTTATTTCGGTTTCGGTTTATTTAGCCTTTTTATTACCGGATCTATACCTTTCATTTCTGCGTATGCTCTTTGCCCTGCGACTCTTTGTGATCTGGGCAAATCAGAAACAGAAAGGAAGGATTTTTCTCGTGCGTATGCTCTTTTCCTTGCGCCTTAGGGTGATCTCAGAAAATCAGAAACATTGAGGAAAATATTTAGTTTCCGGCCAAAGCTAACTTTGAGCCGCAAGGTTCATTTTTGAAAATATTTAGTTTTTCGGCTAAAGCTAATATCGAGCCATAAGGTTCGTTTTCTTTGCATGTCTATGTTGGGTTTTGTGTTTTTTGTTTTGTAGGGAAAAAGAGTTTTCTCAAAGCAAGCACGCAACCCAAAGCACCCCCCCCCCCCCCCCCCCTCCTCTCTCTCTCTCTCTCTCTCTCTCTCAAATTTTTTGTATAGATAAATTGGTTCAAAGCTATTTTAAGAGAGTAGAGGTCTTGGGTTCAAGTCTCCATTTTGTGGGGGCGGACTTTTTCATTTCCGCACATTCCCGCACTTCATCGGCAACTTCAACAACTTTTTTTCAAAAAGCCATAACTTCTTCATCCGGAAGCCGTTTTCAGAGCCGTTTTTTTTAAACCAGCCTAATTTTTTGAGATCTATCCATTGGAACACTTATTTTCAGCATCTTTAGCTTCAGTTTCCATTGAAATGGAAAGTCAATACCAAGTTACCCTTGACAGCACCAACTACTTCCAATGGTTGGCTTACATTGAGGATTTACTTAGAAGTAAAGGTCTCTACAGAATAGCCTCAGGCCAAGAAAAGAAATCGAAGGATGAAGATAAGGCTGCTAAATGGGAAAATAGGCAAGATCAAGCACGTGGATTGATAGGGATGTCTGTTTCTCCAAATCTTAGATTCCATATTACAGAAATTGATACTCGTGATGAAGCAATGAAACAAATCAATAAAGTTTTTGGGATTAAAAATGAAATTAGAGCCCATCAACTTGAAAATGAGTTTCTTACATTGGACCCTAATAATTTTTCTTGCATTGAAGATTTCTTGTCCAAGTTCAAGACCCTTAGATATCTTTTGGAAGGTGTTAAAGTTAAGAAAGAAGATAGTAACCTTATCTATTCCATTCTTACAAAGTTGGGACCAGCCTACTCTGTGTTTGTTTCCACCTTCCATTCTACAAGAGAAGCCTTCATTTCTCAAGGAACAGACTACAAGTCCCCTTCCTTTGACTCTTTTTGTGATTCTTTAATAAGAGAACAAAAAAAACTCTTACACCTTGGTCTTCTTAATCTTGGAAACTCTTCCAAGAAAGCGTTAGCCGCCCAACAGCAACCAAATTCAAAGAATCCTAAGAAGTCATATCCTAAAAAGAATGGTCCTAAACCAAACAAGGGTCCTAAGCAATTTCAGTCCCAAAATGAAAAATCATTTCAACAAAATGATAAGACAAATAAAAACAAAGGGAAGAAGACTGATAGACATTGCAATTTTTGTAATCGAGATGGCCACTTAGAATCAAAATGCTTTAAGAAGATGGAAGCCTTGGAAGCAGCAATGAAGAAGCATAACATCCATTTGGGGAAATCTTCAACTTCAACTTCATCTTCAGGAATGGCACTTTCTGCATGTGGTTGTCAAGCATCTCGGTCTGGCTATGCATTAAATGTATCTTCTTCTTCTCATTCTCATGAGTGGCTCATTGATTCTGGAGCTTCTTATCACATGGCCAAAAACAAAGCCATGTTTTCTTCTTTAAATGATTGTAACACCAAAAATATATATGTTGGTGATGATAGATCTCTTAATGTTGTAGAGACTGGAACTGTTCATCTAGACAATGGTCAGTTTAATGATGTATTATGTGTTCCAACCTTATCCTGCAACCTTCTATCTGTATATCAGATAACTCATTTAGGTGAAGGTAAAATCATTGAATTTTCACCTCATGATGTTGTAATCAAGGACTTAAGAGATCCTAAACAGATTTTGGCTATTGGCATTGCTGATGATTCTACAAGGTTGTATAAGTTTCACAACTTTGGGTCATCAAATCTTCCCTCAGTATTTGTTGCTCATAACGATGAAGTGACCAAACTTTGGCATGAGCGATTTGGTCACTTAAACTATCGCTCCCTTCAGCATCTATGTAAAGAAAATATGGTGACAGGTCTTCCTATGGTATCTTGCAGAGATGGTGTTTGTTCCGGATGTGTACTCGGAAAACATCATCAGGACAGTTTTGAAAAATGTGCCTCTTGGCACGCCTCAGCCCCTTTACAGCTTGTGCATAGTGATTTATGTGGTCCATTTCCAGTTGTGTCATTCTCTGGCTACAAGTATTTCTTAACTTTCATTGATGATTTCTCCAGGCGCACTTGGGTATACTTCTTAAAACTCAAGAGTGAAGTATTTAACACTTTTTTGGCCTTCAAGGCCTTTGTTGAAAAACAATCTGGACATCAAATTCTTAAGTTAAGATCTAATAATGGCGGAGAATATGTTAAAAACACATTCATCAACTATTGCACTGAGAATGGAATTCAAATGCAACATACTATTCCATATACTCCACAACAAAATGGTGTAGCTGAAAGGAATAATCGCACCTTAAAGGAATTGGCTAATTGTATGCTACAATCTAAAGGACTTGGTCTTAGTTTTTGGGTAGAAGCAATTAACTGTGCAAATTACATAATAAATCGCACTCCTACTAAGGCTTTAAAGAATATCACTCCAGAAGAAGCATGGAGCTCAATCAAACCAGATGTAAGTCACTTTCGTGTTTTTGGAAGTGAAGCGTGGGCCCATATTCCAGATGAAAAGCATAAAGCTTTAGAACCTAAGAGTGAAAAATGTACTTTTGTTGGATATTTTGAAGATGTCAAAGGCTATAGACTTATTCCATTTAAGTCCAAAAATGTTATCATTAGAAGAGATGTAAAATTTGATGAAAATATATCGGCCTATGAGCCTAGTCCGGCGGATGTGCCACCTCTCCCTATCTCTTCTACCTTTGAAAACATTTCTTCTTCAGATGATGAAAGTGAGGATGACAATCCTCCCCCACCATTTCAGGATCCTTCTTCAGCTCCTGAGCTTCCAAAATGGGTTCGTGCTACTCGAGATGTAGCAGGTGATCTTGCCGGTGATCCTACAGATCAGCGACGCACACGTTCTCAGTTTGAGAGAGCCTCTTCTCTACTAGCTCAAGCTCCAGTAAATTATGATCCTAACACCTTTGCAGAAGCTTCAGGCCATCCAGAGTGGGAAGCAGCTATGAATGAAGAATATCATTCATTATTTCCAAATGATACATGGGATCTTGTTCCTCTACCAAAGGGACGAAAACTTGTTAGATGCAAATGGGTTTACAGAACCAAGTATGGACCAGATGGGAAAGTTGATAAACATAAAGATCGTCTTGTTGCTAAGGGTTTTTCATAGGTTGAAGGCATTGACTACACTGAAACCTTCTCCCCTGTTGCCAAAATGAACTCTATCCGCCTTGTTCTTTCCCTTGCTGCCTCTTTCAAATGGGAAGTCCATCAGATGGATGTTAAATCAACCTTCTTGCATGGAGACTTGCATGAAGAAATCTATATGGAACAACCCATTGGCTTCATACAAACAGACTCCAGCCTTGTATGTCGACTTAAGAAATCCCTTTATGGTCTCAAGCAAGCT
Organism: Pinus tabuliformis; assembly: GCA_031772625.1. Lineage (NCBI taxonomy): Eukaryota > Viridiplantae > Streptophyta > Pinopsida > Pinales > Pinaceae > Pinus > Pinus tabuliformis. Next base: position 1,048,117,825 of record CM062820.1, on the reverse strand, counting down.
CCTCGGGCTTGGTATGCCAAAATGGATAGCTTTCTTTTAGAATCTGGCTTTTCTAGGTGTCATTCTGACAATACTGTCTACACCAAGAAAGTGGGCAACTCTCTTATCATCCTTGTTCTTTATGTTGATGATCTTATCCTTACTAGTAGTGATCCCAACCTTATAAACCATGTGAAGTCTAGCCTTAAAAGGAAATTTGAAATGACAGACTTAGGACACTTCACTATTTTCTCGGTCTTCAAGTCTTGCAATCCAAGGAGGGTATTTCCCTTTCCCAGCCCAAGTATGCTTGTGATATTCTACGTCATTTTCACATGGAAGACTGTAAGCCAGCCCCTTCTCCCTTTCAGTCTGGAGTCAAACTTTTGGTCACTTGTAATTCTCCTGAAGTTGATGCTACCTTATACCGTCAACTTGTAGGAAAACTTTTGTATCTAAACCATACTCGTCCTGACCTTTCCTTTGTTGTTGGCCTTGTTGCTCGGTTCATGCAAAACCCCCGTGAAAGTCATTGGAAAGCAGCTAAAAGAATACTTCGTTATGTTCGAGGTACAGTTCAGTTTGGGATTCATTACAGTGCCGAAGCAGCGCCTCTATTGGTTGGTTTCACTGATTCCGATTGGGCTAGTGACCCTGATGATCAGAAGTCTACTGCCGGTTATGTGTTCACTCTTGGTTTAGGACCTATTACATGGGCTTGTAAGAAACAAGCTGCCATTTCTCTTTCATCAGCAGAAGCAGAGTATCGTGGTGTCGTAGAAGCTAGTAAGGAAGCCTTGTGGCTTCGTCAACTCCTGTCAGAATTTGGCTTTCAGCAGCAGCATCCGACTACACTTTGGTGTGATAATCAAAGTGCCATTCAGCCATGCAAAGATCCAGTCCAACATCAGCGCAGCAAACACATTGAACTGCACATGCACTTCATCAGAAAGCTCATCCATGACCATGTTCTTGAAGTGCAATATTATTCAACAGATGATCAAGTGGCAGACATCTTTACTGATCCGGATTTAAACAGGAACGCAATAGATTACAGAGATAACCATAAACACAGAGATGCGATAACCATAAAAACAGAGATGCAGCGGAAATAATACTTCATTTCATTACTGTAAAATACTGAAATATGCTTACAAATAGAAATAACCCAGCTAGGGCGATGGTAGCTTATCTCTGAGAAGAGATGTGTCGGCTACATGCCTCTGAACTGTTTCGAACTGTGTTACAATGAGGCTCGAAGGCCTATTTATTGTTGAGAAACAATGAAAAACCCTTCACATCCCGAAACCTAACCCTAGAAGATGAAACGCCAAATTGTGGGCCCCGTTTGGGTAAATTGGTACATCAATTTCCCGGGGTCATAACTTTGGCATACGATCTCCGTTTGACGCGTACGATAGCTCGTTAGAAATATCTATCCGAGTACTACCACTTTGGGAGGCAACATCGGTCCATGGACCCATGTTGCCCCAGATTCCCAAAAAAACGTCGTTTAGGGCCTCAAAACGGCTCCGGAAGTTCAGGACCCGAAAAACTGCTAAAAATAGTAAGTTGTGCTACAATTAAGGAAACTGAAAATGCTGAGAAAGACAATGGTGGGGGTCCAGGTGGACTTGGCAGGTGGCCACCAATATCCACCTGGATCATTCCTCCCCCATTAGGAAGCAATGGTCCCCATTGCGTTGAGCTCCTCCATGAGATGAGGAAACTTCTGCTGAACTTGTTCCCTGGTGAGCCACTTGCCCTGCTGAAGGAGTTGGCCTGCTTTGACAACTCGATACAGTTGGATATTCTGTTGGCGAGTGTTCTTGATCTGTGTGTCCATGATCCAATCAGTTGCAGCTTGTTCCATGCAATCTGGATTTAATTCTGTGGGTTTGAGCTGTTCTGCAATGTCGGATGTGTCTAGCAATGGTGGAAAGTATGGCCGAAGGCGGTCCACATTGAACACTGGGTGCAGGCCAAGGAATGGGGGAATGCTGAGCTCAAATGCATTGTCTCCCATAGCCTTAGTAATGGTGTAAGGACCATATCGGAGTGGTCTCAATTTCCGATAGGCTCCAGTAAGGCGTTCCTTTTGCAAATGCAACCAGACTTTGTCGCCCACCTGAAACTTGTGTGGCACCCGGTGTTGATCATGTCGCTGCTTGTACTTGGCATTTGATTTCTCAAGAATGTCATGGACCTGCTGGCGAATATGTTGGATGCGCTCAATGAAGCTGGTGGCCTTATCTGTTTCGGACTGGACATGAGCTGAATTCATGTGAGTAGCTGCAAGTGGCATGGCCACATCAATGGGGCATAGTGGCTGGAATCCCAAACCCACCTGAAAAGGGCTATGGCCAGTGGAGCTGTGAAGAGCTCGGTTGTAGCTGTGCTGAACATAGGGGAGGCTCTCGTCCCATGTGCGTGGATGCTTTGAGTTATACATGCGCAGAATGTGCACAATCATCCTGTTGACAACCTCTGTCTGGCCATCAGTTTGAGGATGGAAGGCTGTGGACTTCGTGAGTTTGGTGTCCAGCATTGACCAGAGACTGGACCAAAATGTGCTGAGAAACCGACTGTCCCGATCTGAGATGATAGACTGTGGGATCCCAAAGTGCACCCACACTCGTTCAAAGAAGAGTTTAGCAGTGGCTTCTGCTGTGATATTCTTCTTGCAGGCCATCATAATGGCCATCTTCGAGAACCTGTCGACGACCACAAAAACACAGTCATTTCCATGCTTAGTGGAAGGAAGGCCTGACATGTAATCCATGGAGATGGATTCCCAAGGTCGACTAGGGGTAGGCAACGGGGTATAGAGGCCGTGCTTCTTAATGGTCGGTTTGGCAATGGCACAGGCAGTACATGATCGGATGTACTTCCCAACATCCTGTCGAAGATTCGGCCAATAGAAATAATTTTGCAGTACTGCCACTGTTTTCTCGACCCCGAAATGCCCAGCAGCCCGACTGTAGTGTGCTTCCCAAATCATCTTGGCACGCTCGCTTGAAGGAACACAAAGGTGACCGAGGTGGCATAATAGGGCATCCTGGAGGTGAAAATCTGCAACATGCCGACCCTCCAAGAGTGTCTGGTATGTGTGGCCGAATTCTGGGTCGCTTTTGTAGAGAAGTGGCCAATCAGAAGTCTCGTGCCCACAAGAGTTGAGCACGGTGGTTAGCGCCATGATCGGTGGTCGACTGAGGCAATCTGCAACATTATTGGTGCTGCCCTTTTTATACTTGATATTCAAGTGAAACTGTTGCAGGTATGTAGACCACTTCTGATGGCGATCATTCTGCAATTTCCCTTGGGTCTGTATGAACTGCAGAGGTCGGTGGTCTGTGTGGATGACCGTTTCCTTCCCCAAAATGTAATGCTTCCATTGTCGGCAGGCCTGTACAATGGAATACATCTCTTTATCATAAGTGGGGTACTTCCGGACTGTGTCTGAAAGTGTTTCACTGTGATATGCCACTGGATGTCCATGTTGAGTAAGGACTGCCCCAATAGCATAGTCAGAGGCATCTGTCTCGACCTCAAATGGTTGTTGTAAATCTGGTAACGCGAGCACTGGTGCCGTGCAGAGGCGATCCTTCAACTCCCTGAATGCCTTCTGTTGAGATTCAGACCAAAAGAATTTTGCTTTCGCCCCGCCCTTGGTGACTTGACTCAAGGGCCAAGAAATATGAGAAAACCCCAACACAAACCTGCGGTAGAAGTTGGCAAGACCTAGAAAGCTGCGGAGCTCTGTTAGAGTGGTTGGAGAGGGCCAATCCCGAATGACTTGGATCTTGGCTGGATCGACATGCACCCCCTGTTCATCAATGATGTATCCCAGATACTGAACCTGGGTCATGCCAAAAGTGCATTTCTCCAAATTGGCACATAGCTTGTGTTGCCGCAGTGTTTGGAGAACCTGTCGGATGTGGTGGAGGTGCTCTTCCCAACTCTGGCTGAAGATCAGAATGTCATCCAAGTATACTACTACAAAGGAGTTGGTGAATGGCCGCAAGATGTCATCCATTAGCCTCATAAAGGTTGCAGGAGCATTCGTCAATCCGAAAGGCATGACCAACCATTCGAAGAGGCCCTCCTTGGATTTGAAGGCAGTCTTCCACACATTGGAGGGTTCGATTGGTACCTGGTGATATCCTGACTTCAGATCGATCTTGCTGAAATATTTCGCCCCCTTTAGTTGGTCTAGGAGGTCATCAATCCGCGGGATCGGGTACCTATTACGGACAGTGATCTTGTTCAGCGCCCGATAGTCAATACAGAGTCTCCACGTCCCATCCTTCTTCTGTACCAACACGATCGGGCTCCCACAGGGCGATGAACTCGGACGGATGTGACCTTTCTGCAGGAGCTCCTGAATCTGCCTCTTGATTTCATCGTTCTCCAGAACGGAGCGCCGATAAATTGGTCCATTGGGTAGCGGCGCACCTGGGGTCAGATCGATGGAGTGCTTGACTTGACAGTGCAGAGGAACCCCTGCCGGGGAGGTGAAGATGTCCTCGTACTCCTCCACAACCTTGTCCATCTGTAGTTGTCGTGCAGAGGGACCCTGTTTGGAGGCCGCGGCCACTGTCTTCTTCTTTCCTTGAGGGCGTATCATCAGGAAAACAAATTTCCTGGTTTTGGAAATGATCTTACTGCATTGTTTTGCAGTAATCAAAGAGATGGCGGCAGGTGGTGCTACCTCTGGTATCCTGAACAACTTATTTCCCAATGTAATAATAACAGCACGGGGCCTTGATTCATACACAGCATGTCGCTTCCACAAGTATGGTTGTCCTAGTAATACATCACAAACTTCAAGGGGAGCAATGTCACACAATACCTCATCCGTGAAGGGCTTGATGTTGTATGGAAGGCGACACTGCTGGCTCACGCGAAGATCTCGTCCTTGGTGAAGCCACCCAATGGTGTATGGTTGTGGATGTGCTGTGGTCGGTAAGCCCAACCGCTTCACGACCTCTGCCGAAATGAGGTTCTTTTGACTCCCGCTATCAACAATGAACTGTATCGGGGAGCCCTTTACCCACATCTGGGAGTGGAAGAGACGCTCCTCCTCCTCTGGATCTTCGGGTTCATTTTTCTGGATCTTTGCGGTAGCAACAGTGGCGCTGGGATCCGCATCAATGATCTGCTTCCCTTTTTCATACCCCTTATCGGGTTCTGACTCAGAGTCGGAACATGCATCTGATTCTGAAACCTTTAGCTCAGCCACCAGTGACTGCTTGGCCCGACACTCACTTGTGTTGTGAGTGGAGCTCTTATGGAACTCGCACCATTTTCCAGTGTCCTTTCTCGGCTTCGCGGCGCTGTTCTTTGCTTGCAGCTTCGGCTGGTTGTCTTGGGCTGTCCCGCCTTGGCTTTGTCCTTTGTTCTGTGGTTTAGGGGCACCTTTCCCCTGCTTTGGATTCGCAGATCCAAAGTCTCGCTTCTTTTGTTTAAACTTTTGCTCGACCTTGACGGCATATCGGTATGCTGCGCCGAGCGAGGGGATGTTTAGGAACTGTATTTCTTCCTGGATGTACTTGTGCAGGCAGCCACGGTATTTGAGTATCAAATGTTGCTCTGAATCCTTGATACCCAACTTTGTGCGAAGGGTATGGAAAAGATTGGTGAACTCCGGCACGTCTTGGTCCCTTCCCTGCCGCAGCGTGGTCCACTTTATGTATTCATCCTCATAGCTTCCGACAGGGTAGTACTGCTCCTTGATGGCATCTCGGAATGAATCCCAGGTGGGTGCGGCTGAAAATAGTGAGCCAGTACTTTCATCCTTCTGCTCGCAGTAGGTTTCCCACCAGTCCTTGACGTGGGGGGCTGCTTTGAGAAGAGCAAAAACAATCTTTTCCCGACTCGAAAATTCATGAACAGAAAAATAACCCTCTAGCAGATTTAACCATTTATCTACGGCATCTGCGTCTATCTGACCCTCGAATATGGGGATTTCAAAATTAACTTGTACCTTAAAGGGTGTGGCGTTTCCAGAGTAGCTGCTGGAAGCCGATGCGTTGCTTCTGGGTAGCCGCTGAAGGATCTGGGCAAAGCTGTCCATCATCGCGTTCCGTTGTCGCTCGAGGGCTTCTTCGAGCAAGATTTTGATGGGATCTCCTGCCCCCTCGTCTTTCTTCTCGTCCGCCATGGGAGGCCGTCGGGATTTGCGAGGCTGGTCTTGCAAAGGTTCAACCAGTTCAAGCCCTAACTCCTTATATCCCGACCTTGTTGGGGACATGCAAAGAAAAACAGAGAAAAAGCAGACTGCTCTGATACCACTGATCCGGATTTAAACAGGAACGCAATAGATTACAGAGATAACCATAAACACAGAGATGCGATAACCATAAAAACAGAGATGCAGCGGAAATAATACTTCATTTCATTACTGTAAAATACTGAAATATGCTTACAAATAGAAATAACCCAGCTAGGGCGATGGTAGCTTATCTCTGAGAAGAGATGTGTCGGCTACATGCCTCTGAACTGTTTCGAACTGTGTTACAATGAGGCTCGATGGCCTATTTATTGTTGAGAAACAATGAAAAACCCTTCACATCCCGAAACCTAACCCTAGAAGATGAAACGCTAGATTGTGGGCCCCGTTTGGGTAAATTGGTACATCAATTTCCTGGGGTCATAACTTTGGCATACGATCTCCGTTTGATGCGTACGATAGCTCGTTAGAAAGATCTATCCGAGTACTACCACTTTGGGAGGCAACATCGGTCCATGGACCCATGTTGCCCCAGATTCCCAAAAAAACGTCGTTTAGGGCCTCAAAACGGCTCCGGAAGCTCAGGACCCGAAAAACTGCTAAAAATAGTAAGTTGTGCTACAATTAAGGAAACTGAAAATGCTGAGAAAGACAATGGTGGGGGTCCAGGTGGACTTGGCAGGTGGCCACCAATATCCACCTGGATCATTTACAAAGGCTCTCAGAGAGGCGAAGTTCACTAAACTTTGATTTATGGTTGGAGTTTAGGAAGTTGTCACTAAGGGGGGATAGGCTCTAGTGCTTCCTTCCTTCTCCTATTGTGTTATATTTGTAAATCCTTCAATCATATCCCAAGTTGTTCTTAAGGGGGGATGTTAGGATATTCCGACACATAGGAAATAGTTAAGTACAACTTGGTCTAGTATAGAGTTAGGTAAAGTGTGTTTCTTTACCGTTGTACATTTTGTAACTTACAATCCGACGGTCACGATATGTAGCGATCCGACGGTTCATTCTCTCCTCAGTATTACCGACACTTGATCCGTGGCTTGACACCCGATTGGTCCATGAATTCTATTTAAAGCACATGGAGGGTCATTTGTAGGGTAATCCGTGCATGAGAGAAGCATATGTAAATTTTCATTCTTTTATTAATAAATTGCCTGAAGTGGCCGCGTTGGCTCAGGCTGTGGACTGTTTCCCTCTTTGAGGGTTTTAACCACGTCAAAAATACTGGTGTATTGATCTGCGATCTGGTTGTGAGCGGTGTCCTTTGGTGTTCTGTCTGAGGAACTTACCCTGTAAATTCCTACAAATTAGTTTTAGTAATTTGGTCTCATTCAAAGTTGATAACTCATTCTCTCTAAGTCTCCATGTCTCAATGTATCATCTAGATAAACATAATTACTTATTTCGATTTATAGACCTCTTTAATATAATCATTTTGTATGTCAACAACAGTTTTTATAAACAAATAGTGTATAAATTGTTGGAATTTTGGCACAAGTGTGGCCCTATGGTACAGGTGTTGTCCTTGATGGCAACTAACTTTGGTGTTAGACCTCAGTTTAGGCGCTCAGAATGAAGGAAATCTTGTATACGCAGGTTCACCTTGCCGAAGGCGCGTATATACGCAGGTTCAGTGAGGAAAACAACGTATACGCAGGTTGTTCCATACGCAGATGCGTATGCACGCAGGTTTCAGGCCATTAAAGTAGCGTATACATTTTGAGTTGTGTTTTTGCTGCTTCTGTTTATTGCTGCAGTGTTCTGGGTTCAGTTTTGGTGTGTGGTACTGTTACTATGATCTGGGTACAGTCGTCAGAGAGGTGTTTATGTTGATTTAGTTTTGATTGGTGAAAAGGTGATTGGTTGATGTAGAAATTCTTGATGGTTGATTGATGTTATTTGTGGATCCAGTCTGAAAATTTATGAAACGTGGTCCCTGAAAGAAAGAGAAGGTTGTAACCTTATGTAGGCCAGCACCTACGTACTAGTATCTTGGCTAGTGCTAGAGCTAAGGGGGTTGTAACTCCCTTCCAGGAGAAGCTGAAAAATGAGAGAGAGTTGTAGCTCTCTGCAGGTTGTAGCCTGCGTACTGGTAAAGGACTGCACCAGTACATTTGTAAAAATAAGTTTCTAATTAAAGAAAAGATAGAGACGAATTGCAGCAGGTGGTTTTCACCCACATTGGGTTTCCACCTTATATCTTGTGTTCTTGTGTGCGATTGTCTTTCTGCTTTGCTTTACTGTTTCTGGTTACTGGTTATTTTCTTCAGAATCACAGATTAACAATCAACATCAGAAAGATAAAGTAAATTAAAAGTTTGCATTATATACGCGGGTTTTCTTCTGCATTATTGCGTATATATGCGGGTTTAATTAACTGAAGTAGCGTATAGCAGTTGATTTTGAAAAAGGAATATTTGACTTAATAATATTGATTCACCCCCCCCCCCAGTATTATTTTCAACAATTGGTATCAGAGCAGGTCGTTCAGAAGAAGCTACAATCAGCCTCAAGTAAAATCTTCCCAATTTGCCTCAAGAATGGATGTCAGTAGAAACTACAATCGGTTGGATGATAGATTTAATAATCGCAGAAGTTTGTTCAATGGCCAATGCTTCTCTTGCCATAACTTTGGTCACAAAGCAACCCAATGTGTTTCCTATAAGACAATCATTACTAGAGAAGCTCAAAAACAAAGGAATATGACTGGGATCACGAAAAGGACTTATAACAACTTTTCAGCCCTTGAAAATGAAGTTGAATGTTCTATTTGTAATAACTTTGGTCATGAAGATTCTGAATGCAGGAGCAAGTTTTGGAAGACAACTCAGAAGGAACAAACCTCAAGTGCCAGAACATGGAGAATGAAGGAACCACAACCAAAAGGATGTGGGATAGCCTTTTATGCAGAAGGACAAGAAAATCTATGGTATATCGACAACGGATGTTCGAAGCATATGACAGGTGATAAAGAAAAACTTGAATCATATACTGCATTAGAAAAGGGAAAGAAGGTTTCTTTTGGAAACGATACCCCTGCAGCCATAAAAGGAAAAGGCACTGCTTAGTTGAAAGAAAAGGTCAAGGCTGGAAATGTTTTGTATGTTGATGGCTTGAAGCATAATCTACTGAGTGTTAGTCAGATGTGCGATCAAGGAACCGAGGTAATATTTCAATCAACTGGATGTAGTGTTCGTGATCTTGATATAGGAGAAACAGTGATCAAAGGCCGAAGAACTCCAAATAATCTATACATATTTGAAGAAGGACAACAACAATGCTATTTAAGAAAGGATGATGAACACTGGTTATGGCACTGGAGGTTGGGGCATCTAAGCTTTTCACAAATAAGGAAAGCATGCAAATACCAAGCAGTTCGTGGTCTTCCAGATATCAAAATTCCAGACAACACCATATGAAAATCATGTCAGTTTGGTAAGCAAACCAGAACTAACTTTCCTGAGAAGGAAGGATCAGCTAGCAGGCCTCTTGAGCTAGTCCATACAGATGTATGTGGTCAATTTAGGACAAGGTCACCTCGAGGAGAAGAATACCTTATATTATTCATTGACGACTTCTCCAGGTTTGTTTGGTTAGGACTTATGAAGCACAAAGACGAAGCATTCGAAAAATTCAAATCCTTCAAAGCCTTGGCTGAAAATGAATCAGATTACAAAATTAAGCGCCTCAGGTCCGACAGAGGTGGTGAATTTACCTCAAATGAATTTTTTTATTTTTGTGAAGAACATGGAATAAGAAGAGAATTCTCTACAGCTAGGAATCCTCAGCAAAATGGAGTGGCGGAAAGGATGAACAGAACAGTCCAACAAATGGCTCGTGCTATGCTTGATGAGTCTGGAACTCCTGCAACCTTCTGGGGTGAAGCTGCATATGCTGCGGTTGTTATTCTCAACAAAACAAATGTCCGAGTGAACAACACTCAAACTCCTCATGAGCTCTGGTATGGTGAGACTCCTTTGGTAAAGCATTTCAAAATTTTTGGGAGCAAATGCTATATTAAGAATACTGATGAGAAGCTTGGCAAACTTGAACCTAGAGCAGATGAAGGCATTCTCCTTGGTTATTCTCCCTACAGCAAAGCATACAAGTGTTACAATAAAATACTTCGAAGAATTGTTGACAACATTGATGTAGTGGTTGATGAAAAAGGATACATCCCTAGGCAAGTGAATCATGAAAATATCGATGAGGATGAAGACTACTCTCCAAATCAGACAGATGATGAAGAAGAACCCCAAGAGGCAGCAGAGGAACAGATAAGGATAGAAGAAAAGACTCCATCCAGGTACGTTCATAAGAATCATCCAGAATCTCAAATTTTGGGGCAGAAAGAAGTAGGTATACAAACAAGAAGAACAATAGCAGAAGCTTCAAGCTATTTGGAATTGCTCTCTTCCACTGAACCGCAAAATGTAAAAGAAGCATGCAAAGATGAGTGTTTGGTTAAGGCAATGGATGAAGAGCTTGAGCAGATCGAAAAGAATAACACTTGGGAGTTGGTTCCTAGACCAAAAGACAAAAATGTCATAGGAACAAAATGGATCTTCAAAAATAAGTTGAATGAAAATGGGGAAGTGATTAGAAACAAGGCCAGACTTGTTTCTAAAGGGTATGCTCAAAAGGAAGGAATAGACTTTGAAGAAACTTTTGCTCCTGGTGCTAGACTTGAGGCCATCAGAATGTTCCTTGCTCTCTCTAGCTTCCAAAAGTTCAAAGTATTTCAAATGGACATAAAATCAGCCTTTCTGAATGGAGACTTAGAAGAAGAAGTGTACATAGAGCAACCAGATGGCTTTATCCTTGGGAATGATCCAAATCTTGTATGCAGACTTAAAAAGGCTCTCTATGGGCTTAAACAAGCTCCAAGGGCTTGGTACTACCGCTTGGAAAAATACCTTCATCAACAAGGTTTTTCAAAAGGATCAGCAGATAGCAATCTTTATATAAAAATTGAAAATGACAGATTGCTAATACTTGTTGTGTATGTAGATGACATTATCTTTGGCAGCAACGAAGAAGCTATGAGTCAAAGCTTTGCCTTGGTGATGCAGAAAGAATTCGAAATGTCTTTGATTGGAGAACTGACATACTTTCTTGGATCGCAAATCCAACAAAATGAGGGCGATATCTTCTTGTCTCAAACCAAGTACCTCAAGCAGATTCTGAAGAAATATGGCATGGAAGATTCGAAACCAATATGTACCCCTATGGTTACAGGATGCAGTCTCAGTGCAAATGATGAATCAGTAGCAGTACATCAACCAACCTATAGATCGATGATTGGAAGTCTACTTTATTTGACAGGTACACGACCAGACATCATGCATGCAATGGGAATAGTTGGAAGGTTTCAGGCAAATCCAAAGGAAACTCATCTTCAGGCAGTCAAGAGAATCTTCAAGTACCTTCAAGGAACTCAAAACTATGGCTTATGGTATCTTAGAGATACAGATCTCACACTTCATGCTTACACAGATGCAGATTGGGCCGGAAGCGTGGATGACAGGAAGAGCACAAGTGGTGGTGCATTCTTTATGGGTACCAGATTAGTATCTTGGTTCAGCAAGAAACAGAGTTCGATTGCATTATCTACAACTGAAGCAGAATATGTGGCTGCTGCATCTTGTTGCACTCAACTTCTTTGGATGATGCAAACCTTGCAGGATTTTCAAATCACTTGTACTCCACCTGTCTCTATCTTATGTGATAATACGAGTGAAATAAGCATTTCAAAGAATCCTGTCATGCATTCAAAGACCAAGCACATACCTATCAAATATCACTTTATTCGGGAACAAGTGCTTGAGCAAAAAGTCAAGTTGGAGTATGTTCCTTCTAAGGAACAAGTTGCTGATATACTCACCAAACCACTACCCAGGGAAACTTTTGAATATCTCAGACAGAGGCTGGGAGTAGTTGATGCTTCATCCTGCTGTTGAAGCTTGTTTGTTTCAGAAAAAATATGGTGTACACGAGTTGGATGAGGGGCATCCACGTACATACGTCGATTTATGCAAGTGTAGTCGCGTATATGGAGTTTTGAAGAAAATCAGCAAGGACAGACTCTGGTTGGAGAGAGTCTGATATGGGTCTGTCAGAGACCATCAGGCACAGGTTCAGGGGGAGCAAATAATCTTCTAATAATGCATTGTTGGAATTACCTTAGAAGCTCTTGGTTCTAGTACTCAAGCTGTTTTTGGTTCAGGTGGATCAGTTGCAGAAAGGAGAACAAAAGGAGAACATGGTTGCTGATATATACAATGATTATCAGATGTTGCTGATAGTAGTTATTGGTGATCTGCATAGTCTTGATATTTCGTCTCTATGTCATGTATATCTTTTTTTTTATCAAGGTCATGTAACGGCCTATTTTGGTTTCCCCACTATGCCTGGGATGATTGATGCAATGTGATTGGTTGTCATATGTAAATTTCTGATGTATCCCCACTTGGTTGGGTGATGATTGTATGTATCCAGTCTTGTGGTGATAGAAAGGTCTTTTATGATAAGTCATGGTTCCTCTTAAAAAACACCTTTTTGCAGATCTTGCCTACAGTCTGGGGGAGTATGTTCAGCAAAGCAGAGATATCAACATGTACTCAGGGGGAGCACAGCCCTTTGCCCTTGATGACAAAGGGGGAGAATGACTTTGAGGATCTTGGGGTTGCCATCAAGTCCAAAGGGGGAGATTGTTGGCATTTTGGCACAGGTGTGGCCCTATGGTACAGGTGTTGTCCTTGATGGCAACTCACTTTGGTGTCATACCTTAGTTCAGGCGCTCAGAATGAAGGAAATCTTGTATACGCAGGTTAACCTTGCTGAAGGCGCGTATATACATAGGTTCAGTGAAGGAAAACAGCATATACGCAGGTTGTTCCATACGCAGATGCGTATGCACGCAGGTTTCAGGCCATTAAAGTAGCGTATACATTTTGAGTTGTGTTTTTGCTGCTTCTGTTTATTGCCGCAGTGTTCTGGGTTCAGTTTTGGTGTGTGGTACTGTTACTATGATCTGGGTACAGTCGTCAGAGAGGTGTTTATGTTGATTTAGTTTTGATTGGTGAAAAGGTGATTGGTTGATGCAGAAATTCTTGATGGTTGATTGATGTTATTTGTGGATCTAGTCTAAAAATTTATGAAACGTGGTCCCTGAAAGAAAGAGAAGGTTGTAGCCTTCTATAGGCCAGCACCTACGTACTAGTATCTTGGCTAGTGCAAGAGCTAAGGGGGTTGTAGCTCCCTTCCAGGAGAAGCTGGAAAACGAGAGAGAGTTGTAGCTCTCTGCAGGTTGCAGCTTGCGTACTGGTAAAGGACTGCACCAGTACATTTGTAAAAAGAAGTTTCTAATTAAAGAAAAGATGGAGACGAATTGCAGCAAGTGGTTTTCACCCACATTGGGTTTCCACCTTATATCTTGTGTTCTTGTGTGCGATTGTATTTCTGCTCTGTTTTACTGTTTCTGGTTACTGGTTATTTGCTTCAAAATCACAGATTAACAATCAACATCAGAAAGATAAAGTAAATTAAAAGTTTGCATTATATAGGCGGGTTTTCTTCTGCATTATTGCGTATATACGCGGGTTTAATTAAATGAAGTAGCGTATAGCAGTTGATTTTGAAAAAGGAATATTTGACTTAATAATACTGATTCACCCCCCCCCCTCAGTATTATTTCCAACATAAATTGATACATATACAAATATTTAATCTTTGAAAAAATTAGTGAAGTTCAATGCTATAAGAAAAAACTGAGAATAGGAATAAACTAAAGTGAAGAATGCAGCGATTGTATCATCTATTAAAAAGGGGGAGGTATCCTCATTTTTTGAATGCAAGGTGCCAGATTAGAATGAGAAATGAGAGGAACACAAGACTTGAAATGATAAACTGGATCTGGTCATCCATGGAAAACTCCCAACTTTTTCAAATAATCAGTTTAGCTCTTACGTTGGAGGATGGACTCCATAATCTTTCTTTTTTCGAAGTATTTCTGTCATTGCCTAGAATTATTTCTTCAATTAATTCCTCGTTTTTATTACCACTTTTCGACATATTTATTTTTTCTTTTTTTAATTACTTCCTTGTGGTTATGACCATTTTCCCACATGTCTTTTTCCTAATATTAAACATTGCAATTGTTTGTCCGTAATATTTGTTCAGATTCATGGGTGACCATAATAGATTGTAAATGTTAAGTCCCTATAATACTAGTGATTCCCCTATTACTATTGTCATTGTATCCCTTATTGTTATTGTTGTGCCCCTATTGTCCCCATATTGTTATTATTGTGCCCCATAGAATCCCACTATTTTTATTTTTGTTAGGTCGGCTTGGTTATATTGTGTCCCCTTAGACTCCTATATATAGAAAGGAGGTTTTGTCATTTGAATCATCCAAGAATTATTCATTTGTGTAATGTAAAAGAGGTTTCCCCCTCGAAGAGGCTTATTTCTAAGGTGTTGATCTATCTTTTCTATCTTTTTGTGAGCTGGTTTCATAACATTTGGTATCAGAGTTTTGGATTCTAGGGTTTCGCTGCTCCAAACAGGTCATCGTGGCACTTTTGCTATAACTTTTTTTCTCCGATGTTTCAAAAGTGAAAAGAAAAACCCATTTGAGATGAAATCGTTCTGAACCTCGGATCTGAATTTCAGAGCTTTTCTCGCTAAATTTTCGAATATATGATTTGAGGAAGTTAGGGTTTTTGCAAGCTCCAGAATTTAAGCTAAACTAGTGCATCGTGGGATTTTCGCTATAACTCTTTCACTACAAAGTTTCAGAAGCTAAAAAAAAAAACCCATTTGAGAAGAAATCGGTCTGAACCTCGGCTCTAAATTTCAGATCCTATCTCACTATATTTTCAGAGATATAGTCTGAGGAAGTTAGGGTTTTTGCAGACCCCCGAATTACATTCTAAATAGGTCACCATGGGAAAATTGTCATAGCTATCTCTCTGAGCATCAGATTGAAATTTCATAAGTTATAGAAAGAGGACGGAATTTAGTTGCTTGTATATGTTTTTCAGATCCAAAGGTCAAAATAGTGACACGTGGCACTTCATACAAGTTCGCTATTCGGAAAAGGTATATAATCAGGTCACTGTGGGAGTTTTGGCACAACTCTTCCTTGGAGAATCCAATTTCAATTAGACTGGTGGCATTAGAAAGAGGACGCAGAGGGCTACTACAGGTCACGATTTCAGCACTGGGAGATCCAAAATTACAGAGGTACATCAGATTCAATATCGATCTCCTACAGAGTGAAAAAAAAAAGGTGTGTAATTTTTTTAAATTTTTGCATAACCTTGGTTTGAAAAATTAGTTTGAAGGAATTCAAAGGGCATAATGAAGCATTATTATCGGTAATTGATACCTGAAGAAAGAAAATGGAAACACCTAGTAAGCAACCTGAAAGCTCTAGCATGACTCATGAAGAAGAGGAAGAAATGCTACATGATATATCAATATTACGAAACCAAGTGCAACAAATTTCACTCGCACAAAAGGTAACAGAAAATAAGATGGATGGTTTAAAGAAAGTTGTAGAAGCTAAGATGGACGGTTTAAAGAAAGGCGTAAAAGCTAAGATGAATGACTTGAAAGCTAAGATGGACAGCGTGGAAACTAAGATGGATGATTTGAAGACAGATTTGAAGACAAATTTGAAGACAGGGATGGAAGATTTGAAGACAAATTTGACAAAGTCTCTACAAGAAATGCTTACTAATGGTGAAATGGTAGTAAAGGAAACTCATGATGAGAACAAAATAAATGTTAATCATGATTTCATAGACTCTAACGTTGGATCGAAGAACCACCATGTTCCAAAGATTGATATGAGGAAGTTTGATGGCAAGGATCTCGGAACATGGATTCTACAGATGGAGCAATTTTTCAATCTCCATAATGTGAAAAACACACAAAAGGTACGCATTGCAACTTTATATTTGGAACCAAATCAGTTTGTATGGCATCGATGGCTTTGCTCTCGTAAACAAATTGTCACTTGGGCCATTTTTACGGATGAAATGATAGCATATTATGAGGATACAAAAAGCAACACTTTTTTTAGCCAATTGATGAATCTCAAACAAAAGGGTTCAATGATGGAGCACACTGAGGACTTTCAAAATTTGAATATAAGGGTAAATGATATTCTAGAGGAGCATAGGATTGATATGTTTACGGGGACTTTAAAAGATAACATCCAATATGAGGTTCGCCTTTGGGAACCAGATTCATTGGAGAAGGCATTCGGGTTGGCAAGAAAAATGGAAAGCAAAATTATGGCAACAAGGAAGCCTACCACTCACAATCATAAAGATGGAAGTGTTACTGCCCCTAGCCATCCACAACCTACAAGGTTGACACGACAACAATTGGAAGAAAAAAGAGAAAAAGGGCTTTGTTACAATTGTGATAGAAAATACACTAAAGGTCATAAGTGTGCCGAGAAGAAATTATTTTACATATATTGCGAAGAGGAGGAAGAAAAGGAACAAGAAATGGCAAAAGAAGAGGATATACACTAGGAAAAAACCCTAGAAAAAGAAGAAATGAATCCGACCATACCTTTTAATGCATTCGCTGGAATTACCACTCCTCAAACTATCAAGATAGAAGGGCATATCAAGAAGAAAAAGGTAATAGTGTTGATTGATTTAGGAAGTACCATAATTTTATTCATTATAAAATAGCCAAAGAATTGAATTGCTTCCTATATCCAACACCAGAGTGTCAAGTGATGGTTGCAAGTGGAGGAACCATAAATTGCTCAGGAAAGTGCCATAATATCAAGCTATCCATGGGAGAATATGTATTGAATATCCCAATGCTTTCCATTCTAATGGGTGGTGTTGATGTTGTACTAGGAGTCCAATGGCTACAATCCTTGGGTACAATAGCTTTTAATTTTCAAGAACTTTTCATGAAATTCTCTTCAGAAGGAAAGGAAATTGAATTAAGGGGTATCGCAGGGAAACCGATAAAGACAATTAGCTCTAATGGAATGACAAAGCTTCTAAATAAAGAACAACGAGGCATAATTGCACAATTATTTTCACTAGAGGTTCCCACGTCGAAATCATCCATTTCTCTAGATCTCCAAAAAGTCTTGAACAATCATTTCAAGGTATTTGAGACTCCCAAAAGCCTCCCACCTATTTGTGATCATCATCATGCTATCAATTTGATTCCAGGAAGTGTTCCTCCAAACACCAGGCCTTACAGATATCCCTATGTCTAAAAGAGTGAAATTGAATGTATGGTTGCAAAAATGCTAGAGGTTGGTATAATTCAACCTAGTCAAAGTTCTTTCGCTGCTCCATTAGTATTGGTTCACAAGAAGGATGGATCATGGCGCATGTGTCCAGATTATAGGGAGCTCAACAAACTCACTATTAAAGATAAGTTTCCCATTCCTGTCATTGTTGAATTATTGGATGAATTGCATGGATCAATTTACTTCACCAAGTTGGATCTTCGTTCAGGATATCATCAAATCAGAATGAAGACTGAAGAAATTCCAAGAACAACATTTAGAACTCATGAGGGTCATTATGAATTTTTGGTCATGCCTTTTGGCCTTAATAATGCACCTTCTACGTTGGATCTTCGTTCAGGATATCATCAAATCAGAATGAAGACTGAAGACATTCCAAGAACAACATTTAGAACTCATGAGGGTCATTATGAATTTTTGGTCATGCCTTTTGGCCTTAATAATGCACCTTCTACATTTCAAGGTTTGATGAAATCCATTTTCAAACCCTTCCTTAGAAAATTTGTGTTAGTATTTTTTGATGATATACTAATCTACAACAAGTCTTGGAAGGATCATGTCCAACATGTTGACATGGTGCTCAAACTATTGGAGGAGAACCAACTATATGCAAAAATGTCCAAATGTTTCTTTGGAGTACAAGAGGTGGAATATCTAGGTCATATTGTATCTCATGAAGGTGTTAAGGTAGACCCTAGCAAAATTAAAACCAATAAGGAATGGAAAATCCCCACATCCATAAAGCATCTATGAGGATTTCTCGTGTTGACAGGGTATTATCGCTAGTTTGTTAAGAATT
The DNA here is from genome assembly GCA_031772625.1 of Pinus tabuliformis. Classification (NCBI taxonomy): domain Eukaryota; kingdom Viridiplantae; phylum Streptophyta; class Pinopsida; order Pinales; family Pinaceae; genus Pinus; species Pinus tabuliformis. Next base: position 1,048,099,504 of record CM062820.1, on the reverse strand, counting down.
ATGGGAGAATAGCAGTACCTCTAACAACATTATTGAAGAAAGATGCATTCTCATGGACTCTATAAGCAACGAAGGCCTTTGAACATCTTAAAGAGGCAATATGCCAAGCACCAGTCTTAGCTACATTGGACTTCACAAAAACCTTTATTATGGAATGTGATGCCTCATAAAATGGAATTGATGTTGTTTTAATGCAAGAACAAAGACCCATTGCTTTCGAAAGTCATCCAATCAAAGGAAAGTATTTACACAAAGCTATTTATGAGAAGGAAATGTTGGCAATACTACATGCACTTAAGAAATGGCGACCCTACCTAATGGGAAGACACTTCAAGGTAAAAACAGATCATGATAGTCTTAAATACTTTTTGGAACAAAGATTATCTTCAGAAGAGCAGCAAAAATGGGTCACAAAAATGTTGGGCTATGACTTTGAAATCATTTACAAAAAAGGGAAGCAAAATGTTGTGGCAGATGCACTCTCAAGAAAGGATGAGGATGTGGAAGCATTTCTTTGCGCCATTTCTATTATCCAACCAGATTGGATAAACGAAGCAAGGGATGAATGGAAGAATGACGAGGAAGTGTGGGCACTCATTCAAAAGATACAACAAGATCCCAGTACATTTGATACATTTAGCTGGAAAAATGATTCGTTATGGTACAAGGATCGATTATACATATGTAAGAATTCCCAACTCAAACAAAAGATTCTTAGGGAATTGCACACCTCTCCCTTAGGAGGGCACTCAGGATTTCTAAAAACCTACCACAGGGTTAAGAAGGATTTTTTTTGGGATGGCCTTAAATCGGATATTCAAAAGTTTGTGGCGGAATGTTTGGTTTGCCAACAAAATAAAGTTGAAATAAAGACCCCAGGACTATTACAACCCTTATCCATTCCAAGCCAACGTTGGGAGGAGGTTTCAATGGATTTTATCATGGGTTTATCCAAGTCCGAAGGAAAGAGTGTTGTCATGGTGGTAGTTGACAAAATTACCAAGTATGCACATTTTTTTGCATTATCTCATCCATTTAAATCAAGTACAGTTTCTACTGCATTTATGGAAACAATTCAAAAGCTACATGGAAATCCAAAGATTATGGTAAGCAACAAAGATCCCATTTTCACTGGAAATTTTTGGACAGAATTATTTTCTTTTCTTGGGACTCAGTTAGCTCATAGCTGATCTTATCATCCTCAATGTGATGGGCAAAATGAAATAGTAAACAAATGTTTGGAAGGATATCTTCATTACTTTGTATCTGATAAACAGACACAATGGGTCAAATGGTTGCCCATGGCTGAATGGTGGTATAACAATTCCTTCCATACTGCAACAAAAATGACCCCATCTATGGCACTTTATAGATATCATCCACCATCCATCACATCATATTTAAGAGAAAATTCTAAGGTTCAAGCAATGGAAGATCACATCGAGCATCAACAACAAGTTCTCCAACTCTTAAAGGATAACCTTACCTGGGCACAAAATAGAATGAAACAACAGGCAGATCAACATCGCAACGAAAGAAGCTTTGATGTAGGTGATTGGGTATTCCTACGGCTACAACCATATAAACAAATGTCCCTCAAGCAAGCTAAGAAGGATAATAAATTATATCCAAAGTATTATGGTCCGTACAAGGTGTTGCAAAAGATAGGGACTATGACATACAAATTGGAACTTCCTGCAGCTTCCTGAGTGCACCCAGTTTTCCAAGTTTCATGCTTAAAGAAGGTTATAGGTGACAAGATTCCAGTTCAAACAATATTGTCAGAACTTGATGAGGAAGGAAAAATCATATTGGAACCTGAAGCAGTCAAAGAAACAAGAACTCGACAGCTACAAAATTGATCAATTTCAGAGTATCTCATAAAGTGGAAGAACTTACCCGTTGAATATTCCACATGGGAGGATGAGAATTTTAAACAGAATCACCCAGAACTACTCAAGCGTCGAGGACAACACTTTTTTGAAGGAGAGGGGCATGTTAGGTCCTTATAATACTAGTGATTCCCCCATTACTATTGTCATTGTATCCCTTATTGTTATTGTTGTGCCCCTACTGTCCCCATATTGTTATTATTGTGCCCCATAGAATCCCACTATTGTTATTTTTGTGCCTTTATATTATTATTGTTAGGTCGGCTTGGTTATATTGTGTCCCCTTAGACTCCTATATATAGAAAGGAGGTTTTGTCATTTGAATCATCCAAGAATTATTCATTTGTGTAATGTAGAGGAGATTTCCCCCTCGAAGAGGCTTATTTCTAAGGCGTTGATCTATCTTTTCTATCTTTTTGTGAGTTGGTTTCATAACAGTAAATTTTAAAAATATTTCAAAATGTGAGAAACAAGAATCAGGTCATGACGAAGGTGAAATAATTTATTTTCCTTTTTTAAACAAATTCTAGGATATCCCAAAATTTGCAATCTTATTAAACCAAATCTCTAATAGTTGCATAATGCTAGATGAAGACCAAATTTGTAGGATGTTCAGGTAGAGGTTTACAATGCTCACAGTTTGAAGGCACACACTACAATGCTCACAGTTTGAAGGTACAAATGACATAAAACAATTAAATATCATTTATCCAGGAGAAACCGAAAAAATTGGATCAAAACATTGTCACTGCAAAATTTATGAATGGGAAATGATATAAAACCTCTCATGTTTATTAATGCATAATGCCAAAAGAAACTCACACTTGGCGAGAGTAATTATGTCAATAAATAAATGATAAATGCATTAACTAGATATTAAATGATAAATAGAAAGGAAACTTGACATGGCAGGAAGCCTTACTATTAAATTTGTAATATTATCGAACATGACATATGCTAAATGCTTAACTTTGATGTTGCAATGACTGACTTTAAAAGGCTTTTGTAGTGACTTTAAAAAACTACAATTATAGGTAAAACGCCATAAGATACTGACCATGAAAATATAGAAGCAAAAACTAAGCCTAATAATCACCCACAAGTATCAAAATACCAATTCAATCCTCACACCTCTTTTGAAAATTGTGTCTATGAAGATACTGGTGTTTTTGGAAAATCTTTAGTTCTCTAAATAGAGGGCCATTCATCATCTTCACCAGTGGATGAAGACACATCCTCATCTTCATTGTCTGAAGAACGTTGGCACCCCTCGTAGTATTCACTATGATTTTTTGTTATAACTATTGGAGCTTTTTCGGAAGACCTTTCCAAACCCAAAAGTTGATTTTAAAAATTCTGCTCATGGATCTATCAAGGGAAAATGCACAATGTAAGTGTCAATGTTTGGAGAGAAGGAGCACTTCTTAGAATCCAACCTAGGAGAGAAATTTCATCCCCGTTAAATCTTGAAATTGTTGTGTGCACCTTCTTTACATTGTCCAGGTGAAGAATCTTGTTTGGATAGAAGAGCACTTCTTAGAAGCCAACCCAGGAGAGCAATTTCATCCCCGTTAAATATTGAAATTGTTACGTGCACCTTCTTTACATTGTCTAGGTGAAGAATCAAGTTTGTTGCCTCTCACCCTACTACCTATTCTACCATGAAAAATGTTCCTCTGTAAATTTTCCAAGTCTACATACTTGGTGTATTGTGAAGGCCACCACAATGCTTTCCAGATTCTATACACCATAATCAATGCTTTCTATTGCAATCTAAAACCCATAAAATCACATATATCTATAAAAAAAAATAGAAGCTAGATAAAATTTAACACATACTATGCTAGAAAGCTGCAGATAACCAAAAAAAAATACAAAACAATTTAGTTGGCATAGTTTCATAATTAACATGGCCTTCTGGATTTGAAATGTTAATCGATAGGAACTTTCCTGTCATAATTGGGAAGGATTTTATTGAAGGATTGCTTTGGGAAGGATTTTATTCAAATTTTGTTTTGAGTGCTCCATGTCAATATTGTTGCCTCATTTGTCGTGAAAGAATCCAAAGATGGGAAAGAAAGACAAAACACCTACAATTTGCAAACCACTACATACCTGCGAACCTGCAAACACGAAAAAAATAGTTTGGCGAATTCAGAGGCCAAAGAGTAAATGTGAACACTATTTTGTAGATGGGTGTTTAATTCGAAGATAGAAACGAGTAAATGCAAATATGAGCTGCGAATATTGTATATCAGATCGATGTTTAATTAGAACGTAGAAACCAGTGGGCGTTTAATGCAAAGCCTTAACTACAATTTACGAACATGTAACCCATGACCTCATGCCTCCAGGTATGGAGTGCTACCCAGCGGCAATGAGACGTCACCTCCATAGAAAATTGCAACCTAAAGTTAACATTGGAGCGTATAAAAATTAAACGCAATTTTTTTATACAGTGGCAACTAATTGCTAATGACATCCTTCGAACCATGTGTCAGGCATGCGGCAATGCAGTGACGTTGGCGAAAATTTTATATAGAAAACAAAAGTTAACATTATAAAACTAAAAAAAAAATGCGTACAGGAAAAACTAATAGCTTTTCATTGACACTATATGTCACTTACAGTGACATAATAAATCTCATGAAGAGAGTGTGTAAATCCTTTTCAATTTAATATCTTGATACATATTTTAAATTAGTTTTATAATTAAATATATTATTTTTAAATTTAAATATTACTTTAAAAATCCCAAAATAAATAAAAAAATATAAGTAATAATAGAATTAAAAATAACATATTTAAGCCGATTATATATTTTTTAATAAAAAAATTAGTAGTAATATTTAGCTTCAATATAAGATTATTTAAAAACAATTAACGTTGCAAATGAATTATGTAATTAATTTTTATTTTTTATTTTATTATTTAAATTATGATATATATTTTTAAGTAAAATATATATATATATAAGTAAGTTAATCTCTAATAAAATGAATCACATGCAAGAATATAGGTTGAATTTCAAGTGATCAATTTGACATCATAAATCAAGGCTTCTCCTCCCTCCAATCAATGTTGTCTGCAATTTTCCAGGCATTTTCACTTAACCCAAAAAACTCTCGTAGCTGAGATTCCTTAGATTGTCTCAACTTGTTAATCTTGGAAGAATCAGTTGCGGTCAGTTGGGGTGCTGCTCTCTTTCGAAGGGAGATGAACTAATTGTGCCATCCTATTGCGATAGAAAGGGCAAGCCAGAGGAGAATATGATGTGTTGGGATTCGATTTATTGTGACCCCACAGCATATTGGTGCTGAAAAAGAAAATCATCAAACAAAATGCTTCGTTTTCCCTTTAAGAGAGACAACCATCAAACCAATTGTGGTTTTTTTCTCTTTGCTTAATTTGTATGAGGGTATACACAGGGTGAGGATAATATTATATAAAATATAATATAATATAATATTATTATTATTATTATTTTATGGAGTTTTTTTTGTTGTTTTTTGTTTTTTTTTGTTTTTTTTATCTGAAAAAATAAATATATAGGAAATTTCTATAGTTTAAATCTTAGTTACTTAAGTTTAGGTGAATTCACATTAAATATTAGGCTCGCCAACTAATACGTACTGCATAATCACATTAATAAATATGGTTGATATATGCTCTAGGAGTGAACTTAATATATGCTATAGTATAAACTTAATATTCTATATTAATATATCAAATCTAAGATTAATATTAAAAACTCTAATATATTATTATACATATCAAGGATTAATAATATAAATCCAAGTAATTAAGAAACCAATGTGATTAATATTATAAATCCAAAGGATCAATAAACCCAAGGAATTCATATTAAAAATCAAAAGGAATAATAACAAATCAAAGGAATTAATATTAAAAGAGAGCATTCTTTTCAGATCCTTACATTCACTAGGGTCAATACAACTCAGAGGATAACTTCAAAAAGGCAGGAAAAAAACTGACCAGGCAGAGATTGTCTGGCTAATTCTAGGCCATTTCTCTTTAGCCTACTCCAATCCATGCAAGATAATCTCCAATGTTAACTCTAAGGGACAAACTAAAGCAACCTACTTGTAATTTATGTGCAACAGTGTATAAAATAAAACATTCATTAACTATCTCCCATTGCTAAAATGCTTTTCTTTAGATTTTTAGGCTCAAAGACTTTTATAGATGGCAGGACAATTTACGATTCAACTCTTGATTGATGGAAAGTCCCTTTGACCATCCTCCACTAATTACCATGTGCAGGACTTTCTACAACAACCTCTTATTGCATGCTTGTATTCTTTGATTTCGTTGTTCAATTGATTCCCATCATGGCCCTTCATAATACAGTCTACCATGATTTCAATTCTCAAAGAGAAGCAAGTATCTAAATTTGGTATCGATGCTTGCTTCTCTATGAGAAAGGTATAAAACTCACTTCAGGTCCATGTTTTACTCTATATTTAAAATAAATAAATACATATTCTCTTTCATGGTAAGACATATCGTTTGCATCACTCCTCCCCTAAAGAAACAAAAGAAGACATTGACTTTTATGCAGATTCCTCGGACATTACACTGACAATTCAAGAAGTGAATGGCACTAAATTCTCTGGGTATACATATGAACTTCATGTCATACCATTCATCCCCTCTGCAATATTAGAGGCTAGTATAATTCAACCCAGTCAAAGTTCTTTCTCTGCTCCAGTAGTATTAGTGCACAAGAAGGATGGATCATGGCGTATGTGTCCAAATTATAGGAAGCTCAACAAGATCACTAATTAAAGATAAATTTCCCATTCGCATCATTGATGAATTGTTGGATGATTTACATTGAGAAATTTACTTCACCAAGGCCGATCTTCATTCAGGATATCATCAAATTAGAATGAAGACTGAAGACATTCTGAAAATAGAATTCAAAAGTCATGAGTGTCATTATAAATTTTTGGTCATGCCTTTTGGTCTTACTAATGCACCTTCCACATTTCAAGGTTTCATGAATTCTATTTTCAAACCCTTCCTTAAAAAATTTGCGTTAGTATTTTTTAATGACATAAATCTACAACAAGTCTTGGAAGGATCATGTTCAACATGTTGACATGGTGCTCAAACTATTGGTGGAGAAACAATTATATGCAAAAACCTCCAAATGTTTATTTGGAGTATAGGAGGTGGAATATTTAGGTCATATTGTATCTCATGAGGGTGTTAAGGTAGACTCTAACAAAATTACAGCTATTAAGAAATGGAAAATCCCCACAACCATAAAGCATCTTCGAAGATTTCTCAGATTGAAAGGGTATTATCACAAGTTTGTTAAGAATTATGGGATAATAGTGGCACCTCTGACATCATTACTGAAGAAATATGCATTTTCGTGGTATGAATAGCATGTATAATTCATACCTGTCTAACAAGATTCTGATTTGCCGTTGTTGGAATCAAAGTCTGACCAAAGGCCCAGAAGCAGAAAAGTGGCAGGGCATTAGCTTCCTCCAACATCTTCATTTTATACAGTTGACGTGTATTATCTATAATTGGAATGGTGTCGTCCCGTCTGGTTGTGATAATTGTCTTGTATCCTTTTGCTTCAAACAGCAAGCTTTCCAGATTTGCCGTGAACCGAACATCATCTAAAACTAGCAAAGTTGGCCGATATCTTCTTGACTTTAGCTGTGCATTCAGCGGGTTGCGTGCATCCCCTATGCTCCTAAATTGAGGCCTTTGGCCAGGAATTTTTAGCTTATCCCACATTACCTCTAAAATCTCTTTAGGGCCTTTTACATTATCAAGAAGCGAGACGGTAATGAAAATGATGTTTTCTTGAAAATGATCTGAAAATACAAAGCTAACAAGCATTAGAAACTTAAGTCACCATAAAATAAACTGGAAGTCTGGAAAACAAATTCATCAAAAATAAAATGCAAATCTTACCTTTGACGTCGGTATCCCTGCAAAGGGCTGCTGCAAGAGTGGTTTTTCCACTCCCGCCCATTCCTGCTATTCCAACGACATTAACATCATTCTGCAATAGAATTTGTTTGACGTCTTTTATACAATTATGCAAACCCACAACAAATTTTGGCATATCCGTGGGGTGTTGGGCCGCCGTACTTTCATGCATCATATCACTGGAGGTCTGACATACCTGAGTTGTGTTGATTTGTTGAAGCATGATGGTATTGTAAGTGGGATTATTAACATTCCAGCAATGGCACTCTTAATTTCACTTTCAAATCATTGAAAATAAACCCTAAAATCTGCATCTAGTTTCTCCACATCAAGGGCGGTATTGAGTGGAACTTGAGTAAGAAGGAAATCGTGGACTTTCCTTTGAAACTTAAGGATTTTCTTTCCATATCGGTACTTTCTGAATATATCAAAGCTGTGTACCTTCTCTAAGCTATCCACCAACGTAATGCCTTCTTCCAGGACAACTTCAAAGTCTTTGAACTGGTTATCTCTGTCGGGCGATGTATCTGAAATATTCCTGGAAATTTTAACGATGGCAGGCTTTACGGACGATAGTTTTTCCCTGAGTTCTTTACCCCATGTTTTGCTGGAAGCAATGATTTTAACGACTCCGAGCAGCTCGGTCAATGCTAGCTTAATAAGCTCATCGACTAGCGGCAGAGACATTCTCAATTCCAGAAATCAGACACTGAGCGATCAAGCGTTTGATAATGAAAATCCCGGCTTGCTCACGACTGTCCAATATCTGAGGCAAGTGAGAAAGAAATGAGGTGGGACGAGACTTATCATAGAGGAAAGGTGGCACAGTCAGGTTTGAAATGAATTTCATATTCTTTCACTCTAATATTTTTTAATATTATTTTAAATTTTACATGACAAACAAAGTTTCCATAAACCCTAAAATAATCTAGATTTTATCATGAATCTCGTGTACAAATAATATGGGAATGTTTTAAAGATGGCCAATGAAGCTCATTCCACATTAAGTCACGGCTTCCTTGACTTTGTGCATTTCGTGGACATGGCGCTTTGATAATGAAAGTGGAACCCACAGCTTTTATGGATGTAACTCACACAACTTCCCAGCAACTTAATCAATTCCCAGAAAGTGGAAGTGTAGAGGAGCACATTCCACATTTATTCACGCCGTCCTTGACTTTGTACATTTCGTGGACATCGCATTTTTATGGATGTCGTGTCGATTGTTAATCAATTTCTTTTTCTGTGTACACTACATCATTACCAAACTGCTTTTTGCTTTTGGCATCATTGCCAATACTTTCCTCCCTTTAGGGCAAGCATTACTTGAGAGTCTGGAGCTCATTCCACATTTATTCACGCCGTCCTTGACTTGTGCATTTCGTGGACATCGCGCGTTTATGGGATGTCGTGTCGATTTTCTTTTCAATTACAGTGAAGTTGGCCCAACAAAGTCAATTAATTTCTATTTCCAATCGAACATAGGTGCCGTTCACATGCATACATAATCTTGTCCGGATTGTACCACAAAATTTATGAAGACCAAAAATCTGCATCTGCACCAAAGCAATTTGGCACTTGGCATAATTTAAGCGGACCAAACCTTTTTGGCACTTGAGCGGATCAAACCTTCCCACCTAAAAGTTACATTAGGTCCCCAGTATTCTCAACTTAACTTATGTAAATCTACTAAAGAGTTTCTGTAAATTTGTAAGTCAGTGAAATTCTTTTCATCCCAACTTTCTCTTCAACTTTTGTAAATCACACCAGCAAGTTAATCAAATTGTCTCATTCCCACTTTACCTAAATCTATCAGGTGTGAAACGATCACAAAATTTCCTAAACAAGTCAAGTCAATCTAAAAATTCCCAAACAAATCTAGTCAAGTCAATCAAATTGTCGCCAACTTTTATATTTACCGTGTGGTCCCCAACTTTTATATTTATTGGCATGTTTTCCACACAAGTCAATCAAACTATGACTTCCGAAAATGAAATCCTCCTCATCCAGCGATGGAATAAACCAAAAATCTTTATCAGCACCGAGTAATTAATACCTGGGGGTTTCAATCAGCGAATGATAGGACGCCGGCCTTGTTGTTAGCCCAACAGTGGATGGGTGAACCGGTGACTCTTACAAGGCCAGCGAATTAGGAGGTACGAGATTGTTGGGTGCGCTTGGTGGCCCTTCAAACCGTGTCTTGCCCCATGTGCCCCCACTGTAGGGGATGGGGTCCAAGCCTTTGGCTTCATCGTGTTTGATGGGCCCTAAGCGTGTTGACCATCACTCCTGTAAAACACTGTTATTTTCATTTTCAAGCTTTTATGTTACTTTTATTTTTGAGCGCTTATATTTTAAGTTGGATGGAGACCTCACAGTCATTTCATCACAATCATGTTCCTGTTCCTCTTCAAATATTAAATATTGCGATAAAATTAAAATAAATTTTAGTTTACATCTATTTTAATTTGGATGGAGATCTTAGTCATTTCATGACAATCATGTTTCCATTTAAATATTAAATATTGCGTTAAAATTAATTATATAAATTTTAGTTTACATTTATTTTAATTTGGATGGAGATTTTAGTCATTTCATGATAATCATGTTTCCCTTTAAATATTAAATATTGCGCTAAAATTAATTCTATAAGTTTTAATTTATATTTATTTTAATTTTGGATCTATAGATGTTTCTTAAAAATCTAGCATAACTACCGTGTGCAGCGTTAGGGGAGATCTGGTGGAGCCGAGAGCGCGGTAGACAGGGAGCCGATGCTGTTCGAACAAGTGTCGCAAGCCATATCTCTCACCCACTCACTGCATCAACCATTCTCCATTGCCAAGAGACAAATGGCCGCAAGCAGCGCCATGCAAGAAGGTATGGGTCCGTAGTGATACGTGGCTCAACGCAACAGCGTCTCTGTTAAAATCTGTTTTTCACCACCCTTTTCGTTTTTTTTTCCCCTCCGCCTCTGCCCTCTTGGGCATGAGGAGCTGCCAATTCACAGTCTTCTTTCTGCTCTTTATTTCCATACCGCTTCTTGGTTGTCTCTCTGTAATCGGCTCTTTGGGTTCTACACGCTAGCGGTCTCCACAGTAAAGGTCAGGTAATATATTCTCTTCTTGTGTTTTTTGCCATGAATGTTTAGCGTTTAATCCTTTTGGATAGTTTTTCTCAATGTAGTGAGAATTCTTACAGTACAGTGGATGAATAATACTAATGCTACAATAGTTAAACATGCTAAAATCATTTTTGAATAGAGTTAAAGCCTCGTTTTACATTTACAGTCCCTGCACTGATATCCGATTCCGTATAGGGAGGTTTTGGTGTGTTTTTCATGTTTACTGCTGTTGTTGTGACTGCTATAGTCACTCTGAGACATAGAACCAGTGTGGTTCTGCAAGCCTTGAACCCGTGTTCGAATCCCTCACTCTCCTCTCCCGGTACTGGCCACTTCGCCGGTTCCCTTCCCGTAATCTCACCGGTCTTTCTATTTGAATGAGAAATCCGTCCACTGTAATTGAAGCATTAATTTTCTGCATGCATTCCTGCCATCCTTCTATGAGCTGAAGTTTCTCGAGGCTAGGAACATGACATATTGACGGTGGTATTCTGCCACCTTCTCAATTCAAATTGATTTTAGGATCAACGTTCCATGTCCTTCAGGCTTCCTTTTTGGGGATGGAGTACAATTACACAGGCATCTCATTGAATTCAGCCCCTGTTGTTCTGACAATATCTATGGGAATCCTTCTTTAGGCTTTTCTATTCAGTGTTTTTATCATCCAGGCTCATTTGGAGTAATATAGTACACAGTGTCAGGCCCTCTTCAACATTCTATATGTTTTTCTAATGGCGGTTGATAGTGACTCTCCGGCCACGAGGGCACTTTTTTCGGCTGCCATCGAGGCAGAGGAGGCACGTGAATCCTCCATTCATAGTCCCAAATGGCATGCCACGGTGGAGGAGATGCTCCTCCCGTCTTATCAGACCAATTCTTCCCCTTTCTGCCTGGCATTGGAGGCGGACAAAAAGGGTCCTGTCTCCCCCAAATCTGGCACAGAACATGAAAAAGGGAACCGTCAAAGCAAAGTAAGGAATCCGGTTAAAACCATTCCATCTCCAAAAGTTGTCACTGTCTCTAGTGCGACTTTATCTGAACGTGTTGGAAGCCTACAGAAGTACGCACTCGTCGGCAAATGGCACTTTCCAGAGATGTCCGAAAGTGATATGAGATCATGGCTATCCTCAAAATGGCTTCCCTTGATTGGTTATACCCCAGTCATTTCTAGGTTGATGAAAGACTGGTTCTCCTTTCATTTCCTAAACACAGACGATCTCGAAACGATTCTAAACAAACCATGGGTCATAGGCAGGAGCTTTTTGGCTTTATCCAGATGGTATGTGGGATTTGATCCCCTCAAAAACACTCCATCCAACTGCATGATATGGGTGAAGCTTCCAAATTTACCGCTGGAGTTATGGTCGGTTGAAACTCTAATGGAGATTGGGAATTCAGTGGGCAAATTTATTTATGTTGACCCTTGGGTCAGGGGCGAGAAAGATAAAAGGATTGCATGGGTTCTTATTGAAAAACCCTATAAAGGAGGATATCCGGAACACATTCAGATCAATTGGGAAGGCTCTACAATCTGTCAGCGGCTCGACTATTGGGGAATTCCTTTTCGGTGTTCTCAATGCCACCGCACAGGTCATCTTATAAACACCTGCAGGTATCTTCATAGGCGGAACCCCAAGCGTTTTTCTCGCCACAGAGGAAGATCCTATAAATCAGAATCATTGTCTGAAGATCCAGATGGCTCTTTATCTCACCGGCCCTCACAGGCTAAACACTATTCTCAGTCCCGTTCTCAGGAGCGCGCCCAGGATATGCCCTCACCGGTATTGGAATGCTCCCCCATTCCGGAGCCCATTGATGACTTCCCGGTGCCCTCTCCATCTCCGATGAACAAAGGAGATTTTGTAGTTGGATCGCACCCTATTATCATTAGCTCAACATCTCCCTCAACGGCCACGCCTTCTGCTCGCCTCCACAAAGGCAAGGACCCAATGCCTTCTCCTACGCCTGCAAATTCCCCCTCCGGGTCTCCGATCAATAAATCGGACAGCGACATAGATCTCCTCCTCCATCGAAATCCCCCAATCCTGGAGCCATTAACTATCCATAAACCTGCATTTCCCTCCATTAGCCCCAACTCAGCCAAGAACATCACTGTCCGGAAAAAGAAAAAAGGGGATTCGCGCCATTTTAGAGGCCGAACTATCGCTTCTGACTATGGCATTACTAATCTCTCCCTTGTTGAAGTTCCTATCTCCGATTCTCCTGTGCCTCAACCTCTTAGAGCATGCATGGTTGGACAGCCATCTAAATGACCTTTCTGACATCACTAAATATCAGGGGTCTTAGTGCCGCCCCCAAATTCCAGGCGCTAAAAGAGATTTTCGTTGCTGCTCGTTCTCATATTATTTTTATCCAGGAGACCATGCACTCAAGTAAGGCATCCATTGCATTCTTCCGAAGAATGTTTCCTACCTGGTATATCGCTGCCTCTGACGCAGATGGATTGTCGGGAGGATTGGCGGTTTTGTGGGATCCGATGTGGGTTGAGGCAAAGGCCTATAAATGCTGTGCGGGCATTCTTCTTTCTGCTCTTGTTAGAGGCCGGGCCGAGATCATAAATATATTGAATATATATGCGCCGTATAAGAACAAAATCTCCTTCTGGGATCTGCTGCTTGCCTCAGAGATCCTGGACATCCAATCTCTATTGATAGCTGGTGACTTTAATATTGCTTTAAACTCTAACGAACGTTGGGGTAACTGCAGGAAATCTGATCCATTTGCTGACAGGCTTCGGGCGGCTTTCCTTAATAGGAATCTGGTCGACATCACTCCTCAAAAGATGGTTCCTACATGGACCAATGGCAGGACCGGCTCGGGGTACATTGCCAAACGCCTTGACCGTTTCATTATCAATGCTGGCTTAATTGAGCAATGGGGAATGCCAATTGCACGCACTGGTTTTGATTGCACGTCTGATCACCGACCCATCTTCCTCGAATGGAGGAATGGGGAGCGAAGGATGGGGTACTCGTTCAAGTTCAATAGGACCTATCTTGAAGACGAGTCTTTCCATGCCCTTATCACCAAAAAATGGGGAGAATTAAAACGGGCGGAGCGGTCAACCTTCTCCACTTTCCGCGACAAGATTCAACTGCTGAGGGTGGCGGCCAAAGATTGGCTAATTAAAAAGAGGAAATCGGACAAAAAGGCGCTTGATGACATAAAAAATGAACTGCGGAGCTTAACGGACTCGGTTCCCTTCGATTCTCTGTCCTTCGACCAAAAAATCCACTTCAGATCATTGGAGAAAATGAAACAGGTTTTGCTGATCAAAGAGGAATCAACTTGGAGGCTAAAGAGTCGAGCGGTCTGGCTCAAGGAAGGTGACCGTAACACAAGGTTCTTTCACAATTTTGCTAATGGTCGGAGGATTAGGAATTCGATCTGGAGGATTAAGGACGAGAATGGATCCTTCGTTCACTCCCAGCAGGAAATTGAGATGGAGGCAACGAAGTTTTTCCAGAAACAATATAAGAGGCGGCCCAATGAGATAGGGGATGTTTTCTGGATGATTGAAGAGGTTCCTGTTATGTTTAACGAAGCCGACAACACAGCATTTCTAAAGGAAATCTCGGAAGAGGAACTGTGTGAAACCATAAAAAAATTTCAAAAGGATAAAAGCCCCGGGCCAGATGGATGGCCGATTGAATTCTTTTCACACTTCTTCGACTTGTTCAAAACTGATTTGCTGAACATGGTAGATGCGTCCCGTATGTCGGGGAATATCAACAGCGCCCTCTCTGCAACCTTTATAGCTTTGATCCCTAAAAAAGAACAGAACGATTCATTTGCTGATTTCAGGCCAATTGCCTTATGCAACATCCTCTTTAAAATCATCTCGAAGATTATTGCTGAGCGTATGAAGCCGCTTCTTAACTCCTTCATCTCCAAAGAACAACATGCTTTTTTAAAAAACAGGAATATCTTGGATGTTGTTGCCTCGACCCAAGAATGTCTTTTCTCGGTTTTATCCAAGAACACCGATGCTGCCATTCTGAAGATTGATTTGGAAAAAGCATATGATTGTGTGGACTGGGGTTTCCTCCGCATCCTCCTGGAAAAAATTGGGCTGAATCCTCAAGGTATTAATTGGGTGATGGCATGCGTAGAGAACGTTCAATATTCTGTCATTATTAATGGCTCCCCATCAGCTCCCTTCAAAGCGGAGAGAGGACTCCGTCAGGGGTGTCCTCTCTCTCCTCTCCTCTTTATTTTGGTTATGAGCACTCTCAGCTCGCAGAGCAACAAAGCTGTTGCAGAGCATAGATATGCCCCGATTAAGATCTGCAAGAATATATTTCTGTCACATAATTTGTTTGTTGATGACATTCTAACTTTTGCCATGCTCTGTAAATCTAGTTGGACATGCCTTTCAGGTATCTTCCTCAAATTTCAATCAGCCACGGGTCTGCACATTAACAGAGCTAAATCCACCTTATATTACAACGGCACAAATCTAGAGCTGGCGCAATGGATTGCTACGCTCTTTGGTGTCAATTTGGCATTAATCAATGATGGTTTTAAATACCTGGGCTTCTCTCTCAAACCAAAAGTGTATCGGTATCAGGACTGGGTTTGGCTAATCGACCGTTTTTACAGGAAGATTTCAAGATGGGAGTACAGATTTTTATCTCTTGGAGGCAGATTAATTCTTGTCCAATCTGTTCTCTCCCAGCTGGCGGTTTATTGGGCTCACCTATTTCATTTGCCCGCTGCAATCATAAGGAAAATGGTCTCCTTATCGGCAAATTTTCTTTGGGGAGGTCGCTCTCATCAGTCAAAGATCCATCTCGTCAAGATGGATCTCATTTCCAGGCCTAAACGATCAGGTGGTTGGGGCATCCTTCATATGCGGTCATTTGGCCGGGCTCTCTTATGCAACTCTCTTCGCAGGGGCGTTTTTGGTACCGGCACTTGGAGTGCTATAATTAAACAAAAATATTTGAAGGGCAGGCCTTTGGTATTCTAGTACAGGAATAAGACTCTCGGCTCCAAGAGGGGTTCCGCCATTTGGCTTGGGTTTAAAAGGGTGCAGGCACTCTGCTTTGATTTTCTCAGATGGCGTTTTCACACTGGTTCCAATATAATCATTGGTGTAGATGCCACTGTTCATGATCTGGAAAAAAGGCTATCTCCTCATATGATATCCTTTCTTCACACCCGGGGTTATTTCACTTGGGACAAATTGATATTATCTTGGTCATCCTCCTTGCCGATTTGGAAGAGTGCGCAGGACCTTGGGCTTCCTCCTTCGCTGCATCAGCCTTGGGAGTTGGCCACAAAGTTTTTTGCAGACAAGGGAATTGTTCAGACAGGTGATGCTGATGTATTGATATGGACCAAGCCGAATTCAACTCTGCCCATTCGGGTCTCCGATTTATACGTTGCTGCCTTGTCCAATCTCCAACAGCGGCTTTCTCCAATCTTCCCTTACAAATTTTGGAAAGCCCATTGCCCGCTCAAGGCCATTTTATTCTCCTGGCTGCTATTTTCTGATCGTAACCTCTCATGGGAGGTTCTTCAGTGGAAGGGTTGGTCGGGTCCAAGCAGATGTGTTATGTGTCGACAAGCGCTGGAAACGAACGCCCACATGTTTTTCCAGTGCCCAGGAACTGCTCAAATCTGGTATGAACTTTCATCATCTCATGGTTTTGCTCTGCAGGTCTTCGCTTATGTGCAGGAGGGTTACAAGTGGTGGTCAGCTCAATGTCAAGAGTGGCAATCTTTATTTATCATTACCTGTTGGTGTCTCTGGAAGTGGAGAAATGCATGCATTTTTCAGGATTCCAAAGAACCAATCCTCTCCTCTCTCATTCACATATTGGCGATGCTAAATCCATCATGTTGATGTCTCTGTTCTTTATATGTCTTTTCCTTCTTCAAGTTTTCATGTCTTTGCACAGGTTTTCCCTCTATATTGGCCGTGGGTTTTTGGCTCTGTTTTGTTCCTGGCCATTTTTATATCTCAGGTTCCTCGTCGATGCGTAATGTCTGAACGGGTTTAGACTCTCGGCTCCAGGATTGCAATGGCTCTGCAATTTATTGTATGCTCCATGCTTTTTTTCTGTCTTTATCATCTTGTTGTAACATCATATGGATTTCCTTTTGGTCTTATTCGGCCCCTATGCCTCTTCATGGCCTGTACATTTCCTCTGGAATGTTATTGGACGGACATCACCTGCTATTGAGGCTCATATTAGCATACGCCTGCTATATTGGCTCATATGTACATCCTTATATTTTCTCAATATAAATATGTTGATTTTCACTCTGAAAAAAAAAAAAAAAAAAAAAAAAAAAAAAAAAAAAAAAAATTGGATCTATAAAGCTTTAAAAGGGATGAATCTGAAGATTTGAGGCTTCTATGATCCATAACAGTTTATATGAATAGATTTCAGAGATAAAGTGGTTCATCCTGAGGACAAGATGAAGAACCAGATCATTACAACATAATGAATAGAGAGACTCTTCATTCAAACCACTAGAAAAAGCAACTAATTTGGACCACAAAAACCACTACACAAGATGAAGAACCAGATCATTGCAATATAATAAATAGAGAGACTCCTCATTCAAATGGCTAGAAAGAAGCAACTAATTTGGACCACAGAAACCGCTACAATTGACTAGACTACAACTAAATTTGACTAGATCAAGAGTAGGGGAAGTTTACTACTAAATTAGATAATAATTTTTTTAATTCTCAATTTCATACTAAATAAAAAATATTGTTATGGGATTAAGAATTATTGAAATTGAATTAATTAATATGCGTTATCTTCCTATCATTAATTAGTTAGTTTGTTTGTTAAAATAAATTTGATTAAATGTATATCTAACTTAATATATACATAGTTAGTTATTAAAATAATTTTTTTTTATTTTTTAATTTCCTTAAGACTCATTGATTATACTATATTTAGGATATGAATATATATTATTTTATTTAAAATATATATATAAATAAATGAATGAATTTTGAGATTAAATGTATCTAATCTATATGGGATATGAATATATGGTATTTAATTAGTTAATTTTTTTTAAGATATAGTAATTTTGATTTAGTATGAATCTCTCAAGATATAAATCTCTTTTTCTAGTTTTAAATTTGTGGAAAAGTTTACACCTTCAAAATTTGGAGTTAAATTTTTTATTTTTTATATAATTTGATTGAGACAAAAATTTTTAACTAATAATTATAATTATAAATTTTATTATTTTATTTTATTCTATTTTTATTTTTATGTAATTTGACATAGTCAAAATGTTTTAGATAACATAACATAACAAGACATTAAACATGTTGTACGAGTGAATGTTATAACTTAAAGCATCATGCATTATCTTTGTGATTTTCCTCACATTTTCGTTAGGTACTTGAAAAATTATAT
Organism: Pinus tabuliformis; assembly: GCA_031772625.1. Taxonomy (NCBI): domain Eukaryota; kingdom Viridiplantae; phylum Streptophyta; class Pinopsida; order Pinales; family Pinaceae; genus Pinus; species Pinus tabuliformis. Next base: position 1,048,081,091 of record CM062820.1, on the reverse strand, counting down.
TAAATAATTGTTTCTTCAAATTAATTATAAAATAAAATATTATGAATAATTACATATTGTATCTTAAAATAAGGGTGGGGAGAGTACACTTAATGCCTTCACACTCATAAGAGTATCACACAGACAAGTATGTTTGGGCATCTTAGAGATAATAGCCTTAGTTTGATTATCCACACATATTTTGGGGTATCTTTAATGTGGTACCGCATGGGTGACATACAATGTTGTGGCACGCCATCGCATTTTAGGCTGTCACACTACTTGGATAAATCCATGGTTGGGCAAGTAAGTGGGTCGCACACCATCACAATGACTTGGTGAAATCAACTGCACAAGATGAAGGGTGTCATGACCAAGTTGCAGTAGGTGGGTCGTATAACATTGATTCTCTGAGGACATTGATTGTGATCTCATATGAGGGTGCATGGGGTGAGAGATCTAAATTTGGGGTCTCTGCCATCATACAACGACGGGCACAATGAAACGATTAGCTTGGTGACCTACAATGAGGGTGTTCAATAGGACCAAACTGGCATGATGTGATGGGCACATCAACCCAAATGAATGAAGAAACAAGTGCAGAGTGAAAAATTCATTCAACACATCGTCTAGTACGAAAAACAACATCAGGAAGACAATAGACACACCTCCCAATTGGTGTGCTGGTTGCGAAGGTCGCTCACACCTCCTATATATTCACCACAAGGGAATTCAATGGAGAGTTATGTGGAGATGAGATGGAATACAACATAGTATATGATTGAGATGAACCAAGTGAGTCACGAACCAAGATCGAAGAGTTAGGCAGAGAGAGCACGACATGGGTCTGGTGTTGGACACACCTTGCCTAGCAAGGCAAAAGGAATGTGGACCTTGGTTCTTAGGGACAAAAAATCACAAGTCGCCAAACTATTGCATGATGCTACTATGGGCCAAATTTTAGGAACATAAATTCAAGGTTGTAATTTGGGGTTGCAAACGCCAAATTTTGGGGATTGCACCAAAAATTTGGCATTTGTCTTAGATCTGGTGGTTTTGGTGAGGTTTGCATTGAGGTAAAAGAGCCGAGAGGGTTGTTCATTGTTAAAATTTGTCATTACATATATGTTGATTCAGGTATTAGGTTAGCGAGCCACCGACTCTATATTTGTCTTTTTGCATGTGTTTGCATTTGCAATTGTACATGTTTATGGAAATTATTGTAGTTGTATACTTGAAATTAGTTAAGTAACTTATTGTTTCACAATCACTTAACTAAGGATCATTGTGAGTGTTAGGCGAACTAATCCCCCTTGTGGACAAGATAGATCTCCCTAAATCCCAAATGAAATCTAGTAACAAACAAGAAAAGAATTGCCACCTTTGCTTAGCTTATCAAAAATTATCATCACCACCAAAATATAATAAAAACATTAAAAATTTAGATTTGAGAGGCTAATTGTGAAGATGTAACCTAGGTCTTCTAACCAAACTAAATTGATCATTTAATTCAAACACAATAAGAAGGGAAACAGGCCATTTATAGCTCAACATTTATTCGATGATAGTATACAAGTAAAATTTAATCAACAACATATTAAACAAGTAAGAAATTTCATTGCATTAATTTACATAAGTAATGAACAAATGGAATAATACATGTTCCAGTAGCTTGGCTAGGATTCCCCTGACTTTGTTGGGATGTTCCTCTTGACTACGCGACTGAATTTACCTCCCAGCCAACTAGCAATGATTTCCTAGCCCAGAGAACCTCCACAGATTCTCTAGCCTTCCGAGCCCAAGTCCAACTAGTTGTAATTTTTCCAAGTTAAAACCAACACTCTCCAATATATCGAAGTTTGAGTTATCTCATTTTTCTCTCCATTCTCTCCCTCCTGTTTCTACAAATTCCTCCCCAAAATAAAATCATCCAATGCCAAAATAAAGACCAAGGATCTCCCCCCTCTCCTCTCATCCTCCTTCCCCTTTTATGTGTCTTCCTCCCATCCACCTTAACTACCTATCATTAGTAGCATGACTATCCGCTTATCCTTTTATTTAATATCCTTGACTTTGCTTAGCATAACTTATCCAAATTAGATTTGAGAAGACATTTTGGGAATAGAATATGGATATCTAATTTAGAATTAAACGTGAGAAAACACCTTGGGAATAGAATATGGATATTTAATTTAGAATTAAATTGGAGAAAACCATATCTTTTCCAAAAGTAGATTTGAGAAGACACCTTGGGAATAGAAATATGGATATTTAATTTACAAATAAATTGGAGAATACCATATCTTTTCCAAAAGTGGATTTGAGAAGACACCTTGGGAATAGAAATATGAATATTTAATTTAGAAATAAATTGGAGAAGACCATATATTATAAAAAGTAGATTTGAGAAGACACTTTGGGAATGGAATTATGGATGTTTAATTTAGAAATAAATTGGAGAATACTATATCTTATCAAAAGTAAATTTGAGAAGATAAATTGGAATAGAATAATAACAAATAATAAAAGTCATATTAGTAAAATAAAATTACAGATTCACAAGTGTAGGCTTATACCAATATTATTTAAGAATTATAAGTCAATATCTACATATTCATTAAACACTAATCAAAATCAGTCTGATAGAGTCAAGTAGGACATTACATACACCCCTTCTTTAGAAAGCTTCGTCCCGAAGTTAGAGTGAAAATGACACAAGGATTTTGAAAGAATTTTGATAATAAGGCATAACAAAATAGAGAGATATATAGTAGTCAAATTAAGTAAGTTAAACAATGATACTACTTCCCATCAATAGTCTCCAACTAACCTATAGCCTCTTATCCTTCCTTACTTACCTCCACTCCCATGCTGTCCATCCTTTGCTACAATATACTATGTCATCGGCTATACCGATCTAACCACTGATAAAGCCAATATGGCAGAAACATTGACCATATCGACCTAACTTCCATAGTAGGAAACTGACAATTGCCATCACATGTCCATGGGAGTGTGTCCATCACTGCCCTCTTACGATTCTAGACTTGGAGGTTACACCATGGGAAATGCCTCAACCCATCCTCAAAACTAGGGATAACACCCTAATATGGACCATACTACGACACTGGTTGGATACTTATTATCGAATCATCCAATTAGGTAGTTTTTTCACCTGCAATTTACACTTTACTCATGTCATAATAGTGCATATCAAGTACATACAAAATGTAATAGAACAATGTACATCATACCATTCCTCATTGGATGTCTCAACACTCCCCCATCAGAAGAGTAGATCTTGGTTATCGTATAGTTCCTTCCAATCTGCAGGTTAGTTCTCATTCATGCATATGTATAACAAAAAAATATATAAGTGATCTTAAACATCATGTTATTAAATCTAGTATCCACGTGTCAATTTTTTACTTCATAACAACATACTCGAAATAAATCTTACGTTATATAAATCATAATTTTGATAAGTCATTCATTAGATAAATCATATCCCCATATATTAAACAAAAATAACTCTGATAAGTCATCCACTAGATAAATCATAACCATGTCGTACATCAAGTAAATCATACATCAAATAACTCATATATAAAATATTTTAATCAACAATACCTAATATATTTAATGATTTTTATAAGTAGTTTCATCTATCCAAATAAAATGCATTAATATTACATAGCGTTCATAAATAAAATAACATGTAACTACAAATAGAGCTTTAGCAGAGGTAGCTATCTAAGTCAAAATGGGCATCACATATGCTCAAAAAGTGAGGGGTAGTCACGACGTATAGTCTTTGCATCCTCCCAAGTAGCAGATCTTGGACTATACTTGTCCCATTTGACCTTAACCTGGTCCACCATGTGACATCTGAGTTGTCTAACACTACGGTCTAATATGTGTAATGGTTTGACCATTATGGTTCCCAAGACCAATTCCTTGCAATCCAGTTTGTGAAATTCATCAGAAACATAATGTCGTAAAATAGATACATGAAAAACATCATGAGTTTTAAGTAAATGGGATGGAAGTACAACACGATAAGAATCTAGTCCAATCTTATCCTTCATCCTAAAAGGTCCCATAAACCAAAGTGACAACTTCGTCCCTTTCCAAAACCGAATGGTGGTTTTTTTGGGTTGGATACGAATAAAAACTTGCTCTCCTACTTCATAACTTTGATCAGTGTCGTGTGAATCGACATAACTCTTCTATCTATCTTGTGTTTCCTTTAACCTTTGTCGACTTTGTCTTACCTGTTTCTCCATTTCTTGAACTAATTTCGTCCCAACAATTACTCAGTGCTCCAACTTTTCCCAACTCAAAGGCCTCATGCATGGCCTCCCATATAGAGCTTGATAAGGAGGCATCATGATTGAACTGTGGTAATGGTTATTATAGGAAAACTCTACCAATGGTAAGTGCCTTTCCCACTAAGTCTGATTATCCGTGACGTAGATTCTAAGCATGTCTTCCATAACCTAATTTACTCTTTCAGTTTGCCCGTCTATTTCTGGATGATATGCAGTGCTCAAGTTTAACTGAGTCCCCAATGTTGACTGCAAACTTCTCCAAAACCTAGATGTAAACGGAGATTCTCTATCAGAAATGGTCTTTGTGGGTAACCATGTAGTCGAATAACTTGCTTATAAAAACCCGTGCCACATTAGTAACATCATAAGTGTCTCTCACTGGGATGAAATGGGCACTTTTAGTTAATTTATCAATTATAACCAATATAGCATTGTGCCTCTATGAAGTGAGTGGCAAACCCACAAAAAAATACATAGAAATGACTTCCCATTTGGACATAGGGATGTAATTCGGTTTTAGGAGTTCTACTGGATGATGATTATCAGCCTTCACTTGTTGACATTCAAGGCATTTGGCAACAAACTAGACTATGTTGTGCTTCATTACTTCCCAAAAGAAGAGTTTATTCATGTCTACATACATCTTCTTCACTCTAGGATGTGCACAATAGAGTGCTTCATGTGACTCTTCGAGTATGGTTCTTCTTATACCCCCTTCCTTAGGGATGTACATTCTCCCTTGAAATCTCAATAGTCCATCTGGTTCAAGGACATAACCCTCAAACTTTGGTTCTATCTGCTTCCCACTCTCGAGTGCTGATATAACCTTTAGATAGCAACTATCTTCAAAGAGTTTATCCAACACACGTTCGCTCAAATTAACCCTCAAGGGTACTAGGGAGAAGATTCGTGGCCTCCTGCTTAGTGCATCAGCCACCACATTATCCTTTCCATTAATGTATGCGATCCCAAAATCATACTTACTCATGAATTCACTTTATTACCTCTATATAGCATTCAAATCTATTTGAGTGAAGAGGTTCTTCAGGCTCTAGTGGTCAATTATTAACTCAAAGATTCTCCCAACGAGGTAGTGTCTCCACATATTTAAAGCTAACAATGCTGTTGCTAATTATAAGTCATGGGTAGCATACAACTCTTCATGTTTCTTCAACTTTCTAGATGCGTAAGTTATTGCTCTGCCTTCTTGCATCAACACTGCTCCCAATCCTTGCTTTGAAGCATCTGTGCAGACAATGAAGTCCTTTTCCATGTTAGGCACTCGAAGGATTGGTGAACTAGTTAGTAACCTCTTTATTTCAGTGAATGTAGTGTCACATTCATATGTCCATTCATACCTAACCCCTTTTCGTTGTAATGTGGTGATGGGTTTGGCAATCTTTGAAAATCCTTCCACAAATCTACAATAATAACTTGCTAGCCCCATGAAGCTACGCATCTCATGAGAATTTTTTGGTATGATCCAATCGATTATGGCCTTTACCTTTTCCAAGTCAACTGAAATATCTTCTCCTAAAATGATGTGCCCAAGAGAATGTTTTTTCTTCTAAAAGAAGGATCATTTTTGACATTTTTCCATACAACTGACTTTCCCTTAAGCATTTCAATACAACCCTTAGGTGCTCTTTATGCTCCTTTTCATTCTTGGAATACAAAAGAATATCGTCCAAAAAGACTTGCACAAATTGGTCTAAAGAATTCATGAACACACCATTCATGAGACTCATGAATATTGTTGATGCATTGGTCAAACCAAATGGTACAACTATGAACTCGTAGTGCCCAAAATGAGTCTGAAATGTAGTTTTTGAGATGTCCCCTTCTTTAATCCTACATTGGTGGTATCCAAATCTTAGATTGATCTTTGAGAAAATTGTTGCTCCCTCCATTTGATCAAATAGGTAATCTATTCTAGGTATTAGGTACATATTCTTTATTGTGGCTTAATTCACGTCCCTATAATCTATGTATAGCCTTAAGGAACCATCCTTCTCCCACCCTTCTCCTTGACGAAAATTAATGGTGCGCCCCAAGGTGAAATACTAGGTCTAATAAATCCCAAGTCTAAAAGCTTTTTTAACTACATCTGCAACTCACAAAGTTATGGAGTTTTCATCCTATAGGGTGTCTTGGAGATTGGTTATGCACCAGGTTTTAGGTTGATTATGAAATTGATATCCCTCAGAGGAGGTAATCCAGGTAATTCCTTGGGAAAAACATCCTCTAATTTTGACAGAATTGGGTGATGATCTAGGGAGGGTCCTTTCTAGTCACTTACAACCTCGACCACATATAGTTTACAGCCTTGTCGAAGACATCATTTTACCTTCATTGTGGAGATGAATCATAGGGACACTCCTCTCTTGATACCACAAATCTCAACTGACCTACCTTCATCATCTAAACAAATCCCTTTCTTTTTTAAAATTTCTACTAAAGCTCGATGAGGTTCTATCCAATCCATTGTAATGATTGCATCATACGTCCCCAATGTTGTGACATATGCACTCAACTTAGTTATACACACCCCGAGGTTCACTTGACATTAGTCAACACTATGTCCTACTACTTTTTTTTATCCCAGAAGCCCTTTCGACTTGTTTAAAGTCATCGTGCTCATAAGATTCCCACCCACATTTTTCTAATGCAACTAGTGAAATGAAATTATCTGTAGAACCAGAATCAAACAAAATTTTAACTTTTACATTATTTTTCATATGCGAGGTTTCTACCACTATAGATTGGTGTTCAACTTTTTGGTTATCAAATGTTGCATAGATTTGATGGTGGTTGCTTGCTCCCCCCATTGGTTCTTTTCCTTCTCTATGATTGTTGCCAATTTGTATCTTAGGACAGTGACGCTAGTAATGAGGTCCCCCACATCCCCAACCTTGTCAGTCAAATTGTTTCATCCCCACTTTGATTTTGTAAGTTTGTAAGTGAGTCAAATTGTTTTCATCCCAACTTTGTATCCGTTCTTTTCAAATTTTGTAAGTCTCACAAATTCTTAGCAAGTTAATCAAATTCTCATTCCCACTTTAAATCTATGAGGTTTTATTGTGTAAAATGATCACAACTTTTCTAAACAAGTCAAGTCAATCTAAAAAGTCCCAAACATATAAAGTCAAGTCAATCAAATTGTAGCGAACTTTTATATTTGTCGTGTGGTCCTAAAATTGTGTGATTCTACCAGACAAGTCATCCAACGATGGAATAAAACAAAAATCTTTATCATCACAAGTAATTAATATCGCGTTGTCTTTAGTGCGACTTTTTGGAAGCTTTTCAGGTGGATTTTTCCAGTCTAATTTATCTAAAATCCGAGAGGAATTCATTGAAATCACAAGTTTGATGGATAACCCCTACACAATAGAAGTTCCCTAGGCGTTTTTCACATTGTTGAATCCATATATACAATGAGAAAAATAGGCTTGGCAAAAGAAGACAACAAAGTGTCGAAGGATTCCGTTGGAGGGCGTGAAGGATCACATTGTATCCAGCTTGCATGGAAAGGCTTCTCCATACTTGATGTGGAAAGCATTGACAGATTTATTCCAAAGCAAGAGCGACTAGAGGAAGTTGGCACTCAAGGATAAACTCAGAAACATTAAGTGTGAGAATGGAGACAGTATGCCCAAATATATCATGAAGTTCACCCAATGTCGGGATGAGCTGGGAAGTGTGGGGGTGACTGTCGATGATGAGGACTTGGTGAGCTTGGCTCTCCTTGGTCTTACAAAGAGTTGGCATTCCTATCAGGACTCTGTCAATGGTCGGGAGAAATTGCCAGGATGGGAGAGACTTTGGTCGGATCTTGTGTAAGAGGAGATCAGGCGGAATACCAGGGACGGATCTTCATCAAAGGTATCTGATGAAGAAAATTGCGCTTTGGCTGCCAAAGCAAAGAAGGGGAAGGAGAAGGGTTCTCTTTCTGAATCCAGTTCTTCCAATGATGGGAACAAGGGTGACAAATCGAAAGTGCGATGCTTTCGTTGTCATGAGGTGGGCCATTATGCTACAAATTGTCCACGGAGGAAATCCAAGAAGGGATCCGGGAAAGGATCTGAAGGTGAGGCACTTGCTTCATAGTTTGAGTTGGATTTCACACTCTTCACATGCATGGTTTCATCCATGGTGGGAAGTGGTTGGTTTCTTGACAGTGGAGCTTCTTTCCATGTGATCGGTGACAAGAGTTTGTTCAGTACTTTGGAGGAGAAAGATCTCCAGATACTCATAGCGATGGGTAATGATGAGAATTATAATGTCTCAGGTGTAGGCATGGTTATTTTTCAGAGGGAGCATGGAGCTCGCCTTACCTTGACCGATGTCAAGTATGTACCGGGACTGGAGAGAAACTTGGTGTCAATCGCGATGCTGGAAGACAGAGGCCATGATGTAGTCTTCAGTAAGGGAAAGGTTTTCCTTAGACACATCATCACTAGACAGGTGAAGCAGATTGGTTCACGGGTCAAGAACCTGTATGCTCTTGAGGTTCAAGATGCATGAAAAGCCTTGAGCAGCAAGGCAACTGATGGAGACTTGGTGGTTGAGAGGGAGCATATATTACCTCTCAACATGTAGAGCCAGAAGAAGTCTTAGACGATTGTGGAGGAGCCACGATTGGTGCAGCAACTTTAGGAGGTTGTGGAGAAGCCACAATAAGGGAAGCTGAGAGGAGATCGAATTGAGACATATACTCATGTAGAGACCTCCAGTAGGGGGAAACTTCGAGCCAGGTGGGCTGAGGGATCACATGCAGCCATACCTCCAGTTAGGAGGTGGGGCGATATAGAGTGATCATCTCAAGAAAGAGGGGTAGGATCCTTGAGGTACCCAACCTCTTGGATGAGACCTTGCTACGGGAGCCCCGATGTGGAGTAGCAGGAACTGACTGATTGGGTAGAGACAGATGCGGATGGAGCAACAGAGAGAGTGACAGTGTAGGGAATCCCAGGACAGTGTATAGCTAGCAGGCTGCAACAATGCGAGAGGCACAAGTGTTTTGCACAGTGCTAGGTGGCACAGAGAAGTGTGCAATGGTGCGATATGCATGGAGATGTTGCAGTAGCGCAGATGTCAGAGAGGGAGCACTTGTCATCAGCAGGTAGAGCTTCAACATCAGAGTATGTTCCTATCCCAACAGAGTGGTCAATTGGGAGTGTTTTGTTCCAAGTGTTGTTGGAGCAAATGGACCGGGCAAATGTGTTGCTTGCTGAACATTCCAGAGTTGCAGGATAGGGGTTGCAGATAATCCATATCTTGTTGAGAGGGAGTGTTGAAAATGCAACAAGATGATGGAGCTTAGTGGAAAGGAGTCGCCTTCACTAAGTGAGCCTGCGAGCTATTTTTGGCGCAAAGTCTATTTTTAGACATATGGATCATGGTGTATGAGTTGCAAGATGTTGTTTATGGATGATTGGTCATGTTGGTAAAAATAGATGGACTCTATTTTTAGACATATGGGCGGAGTCTATTTTTAGACTGCCGGGCTAAAAATAGAAACAGTCGAATATTATTAGCTCTTAATAATATTTGGACTATAAACATTATCTTATCCTCTTGGAGCACTTCAGTTCGAGCTACAGATGTGGCACATGCAACTGTCAGAAGGAAATACGCTTTTCCTATGACTCAGTTGACCTATTGCATGGTGGACTTCAGTTAGAACTCAAGTGATTGAGTTTGATGGAGTTGATTGAGGAGTTGATGGAGTTGTGTTCAGTTTGACTTAGTTGAACTAGTTGTATTTAGTCTGGCTGCAGAATACACTAGTGATGAGTGATGTGAATTAACAATTAATTAATTCAATAATTATTAACTCATAAAGCATACATCAGTTAACTCGGTGCATGGACAGTTCAATGGAGACAGGTGTTAGAGGTGAGTGAAAGGGCAAGACAGTTGTCAGTTGTGACTATAGTTGTGCATGATATTTGCACAATCAATGGATTGAGTAATGCCAATGAGGATTGTGTGGTTCATCCAAGGGAAATACGAGTTTGGATCAGCCATTCTCATCTATTCTCATGCAGGATTGAGCATCGGAGGCAGGCAAACAGTGGAGGAGATTTGAGGCATCAGATCTGAGCTAGTTTGTGTGTAACAGGTGGAGATAGTACTGAGTACTTGCGAGGAGTATTGTACTATGTATTGTTACATGTTCTCAATCATTATAATATACAGATAGTGTGGGGTTTTCAGCTGTATGCTTTCCCCGGGTTACATATTGTGTTAATGTGCGCATGCAATTGATGTTTCATTGTTTTTAATGCTGCTAAATTGATGATCAACGTAGAGGAGGTTATGTATTATGCATGTATTCCGAAATAGTGTATAATCAGGATAATCTCTGTGAATAAGTGTTATATTATTCAAAATTTCTACACTAAAAGATCTTTTAACTACATCTGCAACTCACAAAGTTATGGAGTTGTCATCCTATAGGGTGTCTTGGAGATTGGTTCTACACCAGGTTTTAGGTCGATTGTGAAATTGATCTCCCTTAGAGGCGGTAATCCAATTAATTCCTTGGGAAAAACATCCTCGAATTTTGACAAAACTAGGTGATGATCAAGGGAGGGTCCTTTCTAGTCACTTACAGCCTCGACCACATATAGTTTACAGCCTTGTTGAATGCATCATTTTACCTTCATTGTGGAGATGAATCATAGGGACACTCCTCTCTTGATACCACAAATCTCAACTAACCTACCTTCATCATCTAAACAAATCCCCTTCTTTTTGAAAATTTCTACTAAAGCTCGATGAGGTTATATCCTGTCCAGTTTGATGATTACATCATACGTCACCAATGTTGTGACGTATGCCATCAACTTAGTTATACACACCCCTAGGTTCACTTGACATTGGTCAACATTGGGTCCTACTACTTGTTTTATCCCATAAGCCCTTTCGACTTGTTTAAATACATCGTGCTAATAATCTGCCCAACCACATTTTTCTAATGCAACTGGTGAAATGAAATCATCTGTAGAACCAGAATCAAACAAAATTTTAACTTTTACATTGTTTTTCATACACAAGGTTTCTACCACAACAGATTGGTGTTCAAATTTTTGGTTATCAAATGCTGCATAGATTTGATGGTGGCTTGTTGCTCCCCCATTGATTCTTTTCCTTCTCTATGATTATTACCAATTTGTATCTTAGGACAATCACACTAGTAATGAGGTCCCCCACATCCCCAACCTTGTCAGTCAAATTGTTTCATCCCCACTTTGATTTTGTAAGTTTGTAAGTGAGTCTAATTGTTTTCATCCCCACTTTCTATCCATTATCTTCAACTTTTGTAAGTCTCACATCTTCCTAGCAAGTTAATCAAATTGTCTCATTCCCACCTTAAATCTGTGAGGTTTCATTGTGTGAAACGATCACAAAATTTCCTAAACAAGTCAAGTCAATCTAAAAATTCCCAAACATATAAATTCAATTCAATCAAATTGTCGTGAACTTTTATATTTAACGTGTGGTCCTAAAATTGTGTGAGTCTACCACACAAGTCATCCAACGATGGAATAAAACAAAAATATTTATCATCATAAGTAGTTAATATCGTGTTGTCTTTAGTGCGACTTTTTGGAAGCTTTTCAGGTGGATTTTTCCAGTCTAATTTCTCTAAAATCTGGAAAGAATTCAATGAAATCACAAGTTTGATGGGTAACCCCTACACAATAGAAGTGCCCTAGGGGTTTTTCACAGTGTTGAATCCATATATATAGTGAAAAAACTAGTTTAAATAACACAAATTAAGATTTGACGACAAAGTTTTTCACCAAATTCCGACACCAGAAACTCCAAAAAGTCGCACTAAAGACAACTCCAATTAATACTCGAGGGTTTCAATCAGCGAATGTTAGGACCCCGACCTTGTTGTTAGCCCAAGAGTGGGTGGTTGAGCCAGTGACTCTTAGAAAACCAATGAATTAGGTACTAGATTGTTGGGTGCATGCTAACACGTTGATTCCACCATGGGCCCTTGGTGGCCTTTCAAACCGTCTTGTGCCATGTGCCCCCACTATAGGGCGTGGGGTCCAAGCCTTTGGCTTCAGTGTGTTTGATGGGGCCTAAGCGTGTTGACATCACTTGTGTAAAACACTGTTATTTTTATTTTCAAGTTTTTATATTTTAAGTTGGGTGGAGATGTCACAATCATTTGGAAGGAGATATCACAGTCTTGTTCGTCTTTTAAATAGTATTTTGCACAAATTAATTATATAACATTTAGTTTACATCTATCTTAATTTTGGATCTATAAAGCTTCAAGAGGGATATTTTAACTAATAATTATAATTATAAATTTATTATTTTATTTTATTTTATTTTTATTTTTATGTAATTTGACATAATCAAAATGTTTAGATAACATAGCATAATAGGACATCAAACATGTTGTACGAGTGAATGCTATAACTTAAAGCATCGTGAATTATCTTTGTGATATTCCTCACATTTTCGTTAGGTACTTGAAAAAGTATATTAAATAGTTATTTCTCCAATTTAATTATATAATAAATATTATGAATAATTAAATATTATATCTTAAAATAAGGGTGGGGAGAGTACATGTAATGCCTTCACACTCATAAGAGTATCACACACACAAGTATGTTTGGGCATATTGGAGAGAATAACCTTAGTTTTATTATCCACACATATTATGGGGTATCTTTAATTTGGCACCGCATGGGCAACACACAATGTTGTGGCACGCCATCACATTTTAGGAAACCACGCGACTTGGATAAATCCATGTTTGGGCGAGTGAGTGAGTTGCACACTATTACAATGACTTGCTGAAATCAGTTGCATAAGATGAAGGGTGCCATGACCAAGTTGCAATACATGGTTTGTATATCATGGGTGCTCCTTAGACACTGGTTGGGACCTCATATGAGGGCACATGGGGTGAGAGATTCAAATGTTGCGTTTCCGCCATCATACAACAAAGGGCACAATTGACACAATGGCACAGTTAGCTTGGTGACTTATGACAAGGGTGTTCAATTGGACCAGTGATCAAGGTGGATATAGGTGGCCACCCGCCTATTCCACTTGGACCCCCACCATTGTTTCTTTTAGTTTTTCAGTTTCCTTATTTGTAGCACAATTTACTATTTTTGGTAGTTTCTCGGGTCCTAAACTTTCGAAGCCGTTTTAAGGCCTTAAACAATGTTTTCTTGGAAAAACGAGGGCCACCAAATGTAATAATCCAATGTTGGCTATTCGAAAGTTGTAGTCCTCAGATATATCTTTCTAACGAGGTATTGTGTACATCAAACATAGATCGTATGCCAAAGTTACGACCCAGGGAAGTTAATGTACCAATTTACCCAAAACAGGCCCATAGTTTGGCACTTCATCTCCTAGGGTTAGGTTTTTGGATGTTTATGGTTTTCCATTGTTTCTCAATAATAAATAGGCCTTTGAGCCTCATTGTAACATAGTTCAAAGGCATGTAGCTGCCACATATCTTCTCAGAGATAAGCGACCATCACCCGAGCTAGTCTTATTTTCATTTTGTTTGTAAGCGTATTTCAGTATTTGATATTAATGAAAGGAAGTGTTATTTTTGTTGCATCTTTGTATTTATGGTTATATCTGTAATTTGTTGTGTTTCTGTTTAAATCCAGATCAATTAGATTGGCATGATGTGATGGTCATGTATACCCAAATGACCATGTCGACTTGCTTCTCTTTGAGAATTGAAATCATGTTAGACTGTATTATGAAGGGCCATGATGGGAATCAATTGAACAACAAAATCATAGAATACAAGGGTGCAATGAGAGGTTGTTGTAGAAATTCCTGCACTTGGTAATTAGTGGAGGATGGTCAAGGGTTCTTTCAATCAATCAAGAGCCGAATTGTAAATTGTCCTGCCATCCATAAAAGTCTCTGAGCCTAAAAATTGAAATAAAAGCATTTTAACACTGGGAGATAGTTAACGAATTTCTTATATTATACATTGCTACAAATAAGTCTCAAGTAAGTTATTTCAGTTTGTCCCTTCAAGTGAACATTGAATATTATCTTGCATGGATTGGAGTAGGCTAAAGGGAAATGGTCTAGAATTAGCCAGACAATCTCTGCCAAGTCAGTTTTTTTTCCTGGATTTTTGAAGTTATCCTCCGAGTTGTATTGACCTTCGTGAATGTAAGGATTTGAAAAAAATGCTCTCTTTGTCTTCACAAATTGTCTAGTCTTCCTAAATCTTCTATTCCTTTAGTGTGTCTTTGCACCTTTAGGTGGGATTGCTAGTATTAATTCCTTTGATTTATTATTATTCCTTTGGATTTTTAATATTAATTCCTTGGGTTTATTGATCTTTTGGGTTTATAATATTAATTCCATTGGTTTCTTAATTCCTTGGGTGTATAATATTAATCCTTGATATGTATAATAATATATTAGAGTTTATAATCTTAGAGTTTTTGATATTAATCTTAGATTTGATATATTAATATATTAATATAGCATATTAAGTTTATAATATAGCATATATTAAGTTGACACCTAAAGCGTATATCAACCACATTTATTAATGCGATTGTGCCACAAAATATTATTTGGCAAGCCTAATATTTAAGGTTAATTCATATAAACTTAAGTAACTATAATTTAAACTATACAAATTTCCTATATATTTATTTTTTTAAGATAAAAATTAAAATAATCCATATTAAGAAAAGAAAAAAAAATGTAATATTATATTATATTTTGCATAATATTATCCTCATCCTCATATAGATTGAACAACCCTCACCCTCACACAAATCAAGTAAAGAGAAAAAAAGGAGTCGTCTAACGAGGCGAAGGAATTGCCCAGACGGCCAAAAGTGGCCGGAATCCTAGCAAAAAAAATTCAAAAAATCTTGTAGAGGCAGTGTTTGAATCATGTTTTTTATGGTGGGAATGGATTCAGCACCATCAAAAACGTCTAGGACACCTAAAATTTTGAATTTTAACAACTATAACTTGAATTTACAAAAATCCTTGCCAGATTTTCTCTAAATATGACAAGAATTTCCATAACTTTCTGAGCAATTCCTCCAACTAGTTAGACTACGACGTTTTTTTGGGTTAAGTGAACATGTTCGAAAAATTGCAGACAACAGTGATTGGAGGGAGGAGAAGCCTTGATTTAAGATGTCAAATTGATCACTTGAAATTCAACCTATATTCTTGCACGTGGTTCATTTTATTTAGAAATTAATGTTTATATATTTGTTTTACTTAAAAATATATATCATAATTTAAATGATATAAAAATAAAATATTAAAATTAATTAAATAATTATTTCCGTCGTTAATTTTTTTTAATCCTCTTATATTGAAGTTAAATATTATTATTAATTTTTTTATTGTAATTTCTTAATGATGGATTTGGAACAGACTTTTTTTCGTTGTGCTGCGTTGTGCAGCCTGTGACCTAGACAGCGCCGCCACAAAGACCTCTTCACAGGCTTGCAGCTCCAATGGAGGCCGGCAGGGGTGTCGATCCCTCCCCTCCCTTGCCCGAACTCCTCGCATTCAAGAAGCTCATCGCGGATCTCTCAAGAGACCACTGCCCGAGACTCAGCAAAAATTCGTCAAAAAGCTGGACTGCATCCCAATCGTGGAATTGCCAATTGCATAAACATGCAGATCAACAGTCAATCTTGCAGACAGAGGGCTCATAGGACAGTTTACCAGGCTTTGGCCTTCTCCCAAATCCATTGAAGCTTGGGTGCAAAGGAATTGGACGCTGCTCATATCAGAAGGAATCAAGAGCCACTTTGTAGGAAAAGGATTCTATGTATTCATGTTCGAAAGCTCTGAGGATAAAAATCTCATCTTCAGAAATGGCCCATACTTGATGGGGCCTCAAGGTTTATACCTAATCAAATGGACCCCTGATTTCGACCCAGCCCAGGATGTGCCATCTGCCGTTCCAGATTGGGTCCGCTTACCTCATCTTCCTTTACATTGCTGGAATCAAAAATCACTGCAAGCTAGCGGCAATTTTCTTGGAAGGTATATTGATCAAGCAGTGCGAAAGGATCAGTACTCATGCGCACAGATCTGCGTGGAGGTTGATCTGGAAGTAGGGTTGCCAGAGGCAATTAAACTTACTATAGCAGACTGGACGCACATCCAGGAGCTAGACTACGAGAAATTACCCTTCAAATGCCGACACTGTCACGGCTATGGCCATTTCGCAAGACATTGCAAAAAAAGAAAGCAGAAGAGAGCGAAAAAGCAGAACAATGGACCACAGTGCAAAAATCAGGGACAACAAAACCTAGAAGCAAAGGAATAACAAAGGAAAACAACCCTGGGCTAACGGGGCAAGAAAAAAAAGATGGGAACTCCAACCCCATAACGAAATCAGGATCTCAAAATGCAGAGCCCAGTAAGGCCGTAGAAGAGCCGGAAGTAAATAAGGACTGCAGTGAACAACCCAAATCCCCTCCTAACGGGAAAGGAACAGAGGAGAAAGGGAAAAACGTGGGAACCCCTGAAGTAGTCCCCTCCCCCTCTTATGCCGACATAGCAAGAAAGAAAGTACACGAATCACCAAGCTCATCGGAGGATGAGATCTTAGAAAGCCCTGCCAAAAGAGCAGGAAGAAAGTCCTGCAGAGAAGCAAGGGAGGAAGAAGCTTAAAGGCAAAATACTCAAGGAAGTCAACCCACTATAGAAATGTCAATCGGCAAAAGTACAAGGACAAGGCCGCCAAAAGGAGGAGGCCCAACCACCCCTAATAGTAAGTAATGAAAATTGTCTCTTAGAACTGCAGAGGGTTGGGGAACTCGATGAAAATTGAAGCAGTCAAACATCTACTGAAAGCAGAACCAGCAGACATCTTAATGCTCCAAGAGACAAAGATAGAAGGGGAGGTCCTTCTAGAGATCAACAAAAAGAAATGGCAGAAGAATGAAGGAAAAGCAATAAGCGCAAGAGGCTCTTCCGGTGGAATAGCAACCCTATGGAAGGGAGACCAGTTCAGGCTCGTCAACTCCCATAACACACAACACTAGAGCTTCACAGAGCTGAAGCACATAGCAAGTAAGTTAACCATTGCATTATTCAATTTATATGTATCGGTATTGTATTATGAAAATACAGACTGTTGGAAAACATTACATGAGTTTTTGGAACTGAATACCCCAAACAACATAATCATAGCTGGAGATCTAAATCTAGTCTTCAATGAAAAAGAAAAGAGAGGGGGCGGGACCAACAAGGATCGAATGATCTATGTAGTAGAAGACATGATACAACAATGGGACCTACTGGATTTTAAACCAAGAAAAGGGCTCTACACTTGGACCAATAATAGGACAGGGGAAGACCACATATCCGCCAGATTGGACAGGTTCTTGGTTCAAAGCATAATGTTGATGGAAAGGAGGCTAATCGCATCAGCCATTCTTCCCAAGCTTACCTCGGATCACAAACCCATCCGGCTAATGTTAGAGGAGGAAGAAAATCTGGCCCCAATCCCTTTTAGATTTAGCCCATTGTGGAATGGAAAGAGTGGCTTTGCAGAAACGGTCCGACTAGCATGGTCCACCTCAGTCAATGGCTCCCCCAATTATGTATGGGAACAAAAATTAAAAATGACAAAAAAGGTTCTTAAGGAATGGAGTAAACTCCCATCAAATACTCCCAAAGATCAAAGAATGGAGTCAGTGCAACACCTAGAAAAGCTGCAAAGTGAAATGGATACAATAGATATAACTAAAACAGAGCTAGAAAAGGAGCAAGAAGCCCAATGAAAAACATTTTTCTCCTTCAGAAATGAAGAAGAATATTGGAGATTAAAGTCCCGGAGCCTTTTGCTGGAAGCCAGAGATAGAAACACAGCATATTTCCATCGACAATGTAGAGCCCGTCTCTCCAGGAATCACATCACAGAGATCGCCACCTCCGATGGGAGGTCATGCAAAGGAATAGATCAAATAAAATCTGCTGCTGCATTACATTTCCACCATCTTTACAGTAAAGAGAATGATGACTGTGAAGAAGACAACAAAGAATTCCTAAAGAACATTCCGGCGCTGGTCACTAAAGAGGACAATGCAGCATTGTTGAAGCAAACCAATGAAGAAGAAATCAGTAAAATTATCTGGTCCATGAATCCAGATAAAGCCCCTGGGCCAAGTGGGTTCACCATTCACTTCTACAGGATATGTTGGGACATAATCAAAACAGATCTTATTCGAATGATAAAAGGATTCCTTTAGAAAGCAAAACTGGGTGGCAGCACCAACTCAACATTCCTTGCTTTAATACCGAAAGAGTCAAACCCTGCTTCCTTTGACAGGTTTAGGCCAATATCTTTATGCAATGCTTCATACAAAATAATTGCCAAAATCCTTGAAAACAGAATAAAGCCACTGCTAAACAAACTCATATCAGATTCGCAAGGAGGCTTCATCAATGGGACACACATTCTGGATAACGTAATTCAAGTCCAGGAAGCCATGCACTCCAGCAACCTTAGAAATGAGAAAGGCATGCTAATCAAGTTAGACATGGCCAATGCATTTGATAGAGTAAAGTTGTCCTTCCTCTATCAAGTTCTACTTTCCTTCGGATTCGACCAAGAATTTTTCAAACTGATCCAATATTGTACCATAAGTCCTTGGATTGCGCCTTTGGTAAATGGGAGGCCAGTTGATCTCTTCCAAGCCACGAGTGGGTTGAGGCAAGGATGCCCTCTTTCTCCATTTCTTTACATTTTAATGGCAGATACGTTGAGTAGAAAGTTGGAGCAGGACATGAAAGCAGGAGCTGCCCCAAGTTTGAAAATAACTAAGGATCTCAAAGCAATAAATCATGCCCTGTTCGCGGATGATTCCCTCATGCTGGGCGGAGCTTCAAACAGAATAGCATTTGCATTCAAAAATACTCTCCAAGCCTATTGCAAAGCAACTGGAGCACTAAACAGTGAAAGAAAAAGCGCAGACTATAGTTAGAATGTAGAAGAGGAAGAAACTCAAAACATAGCTCACAATTTGGGGTTCAACGGATACACAAAATGGGAAAAAATCAATTATCTTGGACTGCCATTAACACTGGGTACAAACAGAGTCAATCTGTGGGACGCAGTAATAACAAAAATTAAAGGCAAAATCGTTGCATGGGGAGGTCAATGGCTAACTCATGGTGGCAAATTAACTCTGATAAAATCCGTTCTTTCATCTCTGCCAATATATCAAGCGTCCTACCTCATGGCACCAAAGTCGATTTCAGGGCAAATTAATAAAATCATGAGAGATTTTCTGTGGCATGGAGGCAAAGGAAATCATAACAAATTCCATTTGATTAAATGGGAGACAGCAGAGAGAACCATGAGAGAAGGCGGCCTTCAAATACGCAATCCGAACCTCGCCAATACAGCTCTGGGATGCAAGATACTATGGAAGCTCCACAGCGACCCCAATCACCCTGTCAGCAAAACATTGAGGCATAAATATATACCAAATGCAAAACTCAGAAACTTGCAAAACACAAACAGCAAAAGGAGCACACTGCTATGGCAACTGTGTATCAAAGGATTGCGATTCTTCTCCCAAAATCTGTATCATATCCCTGGGAATGGTAAGCGTGTCAAGTTGAGAATAGATCGCATAATGGGGCAGTCGCCCTTAGCATCAAATGATAGCCTGCAAGAAATCTGCGAGCTTCTTGAAAGCAGAGGAGATAAGACAATATATGATATCTCAAAATGGGACGAATCCGGGTTCTGGATTGATTGGAACTTTAGTAACATACCAGATCATTTATCACAACAAACATAAATACTAAAAGAAGAACTTCGTGAAGCAGCTCCGGTGCACAAGACAGAAAAAGATAAATGGGGTTGGGGACCTACAGGAGTATACTCCTCAGCCAAAGGTTACGAGTTGTTGCAATCACACAGAGATAGTTCTCTCCCTGCAAGGTTTTGGATGAAGGTATGGGATCCATTGGCGCTGCCCAAGGTTAACTTCTTCTTTTGGATATTAATGCATGAAAAGAATTTGACTGGTGAAAACTTATTGAAAAGGAAAATAGCAGGTCCGCATAGATGCTCACTATGCAAAGAGGCCATGGAAACCATGGATCATCTGTTTGTAGACTACTCATTTGCAAACAAAGTTTGGACACTCATACTCCAAGGACTCAAGGCGGCAATCCCCACCAAAATTTCAGTAGTGGACTTATTTTTATCATGGAAAGATCGTTATCCTTTGTCCTCCCTCAACTCCTCATGGGCCAGAATCTGGATCACCATTCCCAAATTTGTGTGTTGGAAGCTATGGTTAGCTAGAAATGAGCAAATATTCAACAATGTAGCCTGGACACCCAACACGGTAGTAGCAAAAGCAAAAGGCCTTCTCCTGGAAACTTTGAACTCCCAAAAACTCAAAGATGACTCTTCGGTGCAGCAGGAGGAAAAGAGCTGGCTTGGAACCCTTGCATTAACCCAACGAATCCACAGTATTGGAAAACCCCAACTCAATCCTGAGTGGAGGCTAAGAGATAAGGACGAAACATTTCAGAGTTGGTGGAGGTAGCAAGGAATAACTACAGTCTTCTTTGATGGTGCGTCAAAAGGGAACCCTGCGATAGCGGGAGCTGAAGGACTCATATACTCTTCTGACGGAAGCACCAAAGAAACCTTTTGTTGGGGACTAGGACAGCGATCCAACAATCAAGCAGAAATCCTGAGCTTGACAAAAGCATGTCAAATAGCTAAAGAAAGAGGACACCGGGAGCTGCAAGCATTCGACGATTCAGAAATCTTGATCAAAATGATACATTCGAAACGTCAATAATAAAATTGCAAATTTTGGGATATCCTAGAATTTGTTTATAAAAGGAAAATAAATTATTTCACCTCAGACTTGATTCTTATCTCACAATTTGAAATATTTTTAAAATTTGCAATCTATAATGGTCACCCATGAATCTGAACAAAGATTAAGGACAAACAATTGCAGTTTTTAATCTTAGGAAAAAGAAATATGTGGGAAAATGGTCATAATCATGAGGAAGTAATTAAAGAAACAAAAAATAAATATGTGGGAAAGTGGTCATAACCACAAGGAAGTAATTAAAGAACTAATTCTAGGCAATGACATAAATACTTTGAACAAAGAAAGATTATGGAGGCCATCCTCCAACATAATGGATAAACTGATTATTTGAAAAAGTTGGGTATTTTCGATGGATGCTCAGATCTATTTTAGCATTTCAAGTCCTGTGTTCCTCTGAGGTCTCATTATGATCTGGCACTTTGCATTCAAAAAATTGGAGATGGTGATACCTCCCTCTTTTTAATAGATGATCCAATCACTGCATTCTCAATAAGTATTACTTCAGTGCAATTTATTCTTGTTCTTGAGTTTTTTCTTATAGCATTGAACTTCACCAATTTTGTCAAAGATTAAATATTTGTCTATATATGAATTTATACACGAGAAGGAGGTAGATGCCAAAAATATTTTGGGCTTCAAAAATTTCTAGTTACAAGTAATAGCCAAAAATATTTCGGGCTTCAAAAATTTCTAGTTACACGTAGTAGAGATGACTATATTATTATGTATTTTTTATCATAAATAAAATTCACATTGGTTAACCCATAATTAAAATTGCTTGAGATTATTATATTTAATCCTTTTATTTTTGTTAATATGATCATTTTTACAATTATTATATTTTCTATCTAAATGTATGTTTGATTTTTTTACACAATAAAATTATATATATATAATAAAGACTTTGATTAAGTAAATTTTATATTTAAGAAATTTAACATAAGTAAATCACAAATGTCGGAAGAAGTATTTAAGTCTATATGCAAAAACAATGTTTATAATTCATACTTATAATGTTTATAAAAGCAACACATGTCACCATCAATTATCAAATAATTCATACTTAAGATCCACAAAAAAATATTATGGGAGGAAAAGTGGCAGAGTCAGGTTTGAAATGAATTTCATATTCTTTGACTCTAATATTTTTTAATATTATCTTAATTTTTACATGACAAACGAAGTTTCCATAAACTCTAAAATAATACAAATAATTTGTGGATCGTTTAAACATCGCCAATGAAGCTCATTCCACATTAATTCACGGCGCTTTCATAATGAAAGTGGAACCCACAGCTTTTATGGATGTAACTCACACAACTTCCCAGCAACTTAATCAATTCCCAGATGTAACACTATTTCCCAGCAAGTTAATCAATTCCACATTAATTCATGGCGTTCTTGATGATTTCCTTTTCAATTACAGTGAAGTTTGCCAAACAAAGTCAATTAATTTCTATTTCCGATAGATCGTCTCGATTCTCCTCAAACTTGTGTGAATCTTTTTTTCCAACCAAACATAGGTGCCGTTCACATGCATACATAATCTTGTCCGGATTGTACCACAAAATTTATGAAGACCAAAAATTTGCATTTGAACCAAAACAATTTGGCCCTTGGCATAATTTAAGCGGACCAAACCTTTTTGCACTTCAGCGGATCAAACTTTCTCACCTAAAAATTAGGATTTGTCTAATGAGAACGAGGAATTGCCTAGAGGATCAAAAGTTGTTAGAATCTGGACAGATTTTTTTTTTAAAATTTTGTAAAAGAAATGTTTGAATCGTGATTTTGATGATGGAAATAGATTCAGCAGCATCAAAAACGTCAAAAACACCTAAAATTTTAAAATTTAACTATAACTTGGATTTACAAAACCCTCGCCAAATTTCTTCTAAATATAATCTGAATTTCCATAACTTTCTAGACAACTCCTCCAGTAAACTTAAGCTTAAACATAAAAGTTATATTAGGTCCCCAGAATTCTACTATAGGCGGTACCAGATTGTTGGGTGCGTGCTAACACGTTGGTTCCACCAATGGGGCCTTGCTAGCCTTTCAAACCATGTCTTGCGCCATGTGCCCCCACTGTAGGGCGTGGGGTCCAAGCCTTTGGCTTCAGCGTGTTTGATGGGGCCTAATCGTGTTGACATCACTTGTGAAAACAGTGTTATTTTTATTTTCAAGTTTTTATGTTATTTTTATTTTCAAGCTTTTATATTTTAAGTTCGATGGAGATGTCACAGTTATTTTACTAAATATTGCACTTAAATTAATTATATAAATTTTAGTTTATATTTATTTTAATTTTGGATCTATAAAGTTTAAGAGGGATCGAATTTCTCAAGATATAAATTTATTTTTTGAGTTTTAGATTTGTGGAAAAGTTTGCACCTTAAAAATTTGGAGTTAAATTTTTTATTTTTTTATATTTTTTTATGTAATTTAAGTGAGTCAAAATATTTTAACTAACCATTATAATTATAAATTTTATTATTTTATTTTATTTTTATTATTATGTAATTTGAGAGAGTTAAAATGTTTTAGATAACATAATATAACAGGTCATTAAACATGTTGTACGAGCGAATATTATAACTTAAAGCATCGTGAATTATCTTTGTGATCTTCCTAACATTTTCGTTAGGTACTTGAAAAAGTATATTAAATAATTGTTTCTTCAAATTAATTATAAAATAAAATATTATGGATAATTACATATTATATCTTAAAATAAGGGTGGGGAGAGTACACGTAATGCCTTCACACTCATAAGAGTATCACGCACACAAGTATGTTTGGGCATGTTGGAGATAATAGCCTTAGTTTGATTATCCACACATATTTTGGGGTATCTTTAATGTGGCACCGCATGGGCGACATACAATGTTGTGGCACGCCATCACATTTTAGGCGGTCACACGACTTGGATAAATCCATGGTTGGGCGAGTAAGTGGGTCGCACACCATCACAATGACTTGGTGAAATCAATTGCACAAGATGAAGGGTGCCATGACCAAGTTGCAGCAGGTGGGTCGTATAACATGGATTCTCCCAAGACATTGGTTGTGACCTCATATGAGGGTGCATGGGGTGAGAGATCCAAATTTGGGGTTTCCACCATCATACGACGATGGGCACAATTGGCACAATGACACAATTAGCTTGGTGACCTACGATGAGGGTGTTCAATTGGACAAGATTGGCATGATGTGATGGGCACGTCGACCCAAATGAATGAAGGAACAACTGCAGAGTGAAAAATTCATTCAACACATCGTCTAGTATGCAAAACAACATCCAGAGGAGAATAGACACACCTCCCAATTGGTTTGCTGGTTGCAGAGGTCGCTCACACCTCCTATATATTCACCACAAGGAAGTTCAATGGAGACATACGTGGAGATGAGATGGAATACAACATAGTCTATGGTTGAGATGAACCAAGTGAGTCATGAACCAAGATCAAAGAGTTAGGCAAAGAGAGCACGACATGGGTCTGGTGCTGGCCACACCTTGCCTAGCAAGGCAAAAGGAATGCGGGCTTGGGTTCATAGGGACAAAAAATCGCAAGTCCTCAAAGTGTTGCATGATGCTACTATGGGCCAAATTTTAGGGACATAAATTCAAAGTTGTAATTTGGGGTTGTAAATGCCAAAAATTTAGCATTTGTCTTAGATCTGGTGGTTTTGGCAAGGTTTTCATTGAGGTAAAAGAGTCGAGAGGGTTGTTCATTGTTAAAATTTGTCATTACATATATGTTGATTCAAGTATTCGGTTAGTGAGCCATCGACTCTATATTTGTCTTTTTGCATGTGTTTGGATTTGCAATTGTACATGTTTATGGAAATTATTGTAGTTGTATACTTGAAATTGGTTAAGTAAATTATTATTTCACAAGCAATTAACTAAGGATCACTGTGAGTGTTAGGCGAACTAATCCCTCTTGTGGACAAGATAGATCTCCCTAAATTTCAAACAAAATCTAGTAACAAACAAGAAAAGAGTTGCTACTTTCCTTAGGTTACGATTGATTGAAACAAATAATATGCGAGAGATTGATACCTATCAATTTAACGAAATGTTTGTCGATGTCCTTTCAGTGCCTTCCATGGGTGGCTTCTCCTCGATGCTTTAGAGATCGTTTCAATGCTTTCCACAGCTTCTCCATGATTTTTCGAAGGAGATCTGCATAGACAGAAACACACAACGGATCAAAGCATCTAGTATATAAAGTCAAAGATAAATCAAACACTTAACTCAACATATATCATAAATCAAATCAATAACCAATGGTAACATATGCGAGTGATCAAGAAATCCCACAAATTATATCAGAGAAGATGTGATTAGAAAAGAACAATTTTTTTTATTAAATAAAAGGGAGAAAAAACTTACAACCTCAAAGCCTTGATGTTACAAGCCTCTTCTCACAATCTCTAATCTTCTCCTTGGATGAAAATCAACAACAGGTGGCCCTAAACTTGGCTATACTTTCTCTCTACGACATTCACTCATTCAGTCATTGTATGCACATTCTAGTCCACTAAGGTGTGTGGCCCTCCAATCCTTCACTTACAAGGGTCTCTCAACCTCATCCTTCAGATCTATACTTTGTAGTAAGATCCGTGAGGGTTCTCCAACATAATATGCATATAATTGCACTTCTACACTTTTTATATATATCATATACACTTAAATTTTATATATTTATAAATAAGTATAGTAAAAATATAATATTTCAATAATATATAAAAGCAAATATATCTATATTAAAAAATATTTTAATATTTTAATTTTATTGTTATTCATTATTTTTAATAAATATTTATTTATTTATTCTAAAAATACATTTATATCTACACATTATATATTTTATATTTAAAATAATTACAATTATCCTTGGCATTATATATAAGCTAGTTACAACTTTTATATATATATATATATAAAAATTTTAATTCTCAATTTATCGAACACAACCTCGAATCAAATGACTTAGCCTAGAACTATTCACTTAAGTACTTGTATAAATCACTTCTTCAACACAGATGTTGCATAAATCCCTTCTTTGACACAAATTTCGTTTTATCTTTTTTAAAACAGAACAATTTTAAATTGATAATTTTTTCCGGTAATGATACTTAGATATTTCATAATCCAATAGCCACATTATATTTATTAATGTCCATATACATTTTGGAAAGTATTTTACCTTTACCTAAAAAGTTTTTATTTGTTGCATACAATATATATATATATAGAATTAGTAGTTCAAAGTATATTTTAAACACATATTTTATCATCAATTAATTTACACTCAACAAGAAACTTAATTATTAATATTCAAAAATATATGCAAGCTATATATATAATTAATAAAATTAATTATTCAAAATATATTTTTAAAACATACTTTATTATCAAGTAATTTACACACCAATAAACTTAGATAATAATATTGAATGATCATATGAATTCTATTCACATAAATTATTATTTTATTTTGATCATATAAATTCTATTGAGATAAATTATTATTTTATTTTGTGTGTGAGAGATTAAAGAGCTTTGCGGGGCTTCCCTTCATAGAATAAAATCATTGACGCTAAATGACATTGTTTTGATTATAAATGTAAAATAATGAGAAATAGAATTATGAAATGAAATGTGGGTGATAGTTTTTGTTTTTTCCATCGAGTTGTCATGACATAATGATTTACTTCTCGTCAAAAACTTCGACGACCATAAAATGCCAGAGAGGCGACATTTTGGAGTTTCGTCATTCTATAAGAAGGTAAACTGTGAACGCATTAGACATTGCTTGAAACCATTTCATGATGGCGACTCTGTTTGGACTGCATTCGTTTCTCTAGCCTATTCTTGTTTGCATCATTTCTGTTCTCTTCATCTGACTTCTTTTCAATTGGAGGAATTGGCGCTACAAGAATGTCCCCAGGCCCCCGACCATGGTCAATTATTGGTAACATCCATCAGCCTGGATTTTCTAGCAACGCGTTCTAGAGCTCATTGAAGAAATTTCATAAGAGATATGGTCTAATATTCACCCTATGGATTGGTTCATGCGCCATACTATTCATATTCAATCGCGACCTTGCCCACGAGGCACTCATTAAGCAGGGTTTTGTATTCGTTGATCGCCTGCCCGTTTGCCTTCGGGATGAACACAATTTTCACCAACAACCAACACAATATTGCTTCAGCCCTTTACGGGCCACTCTGGTGAATCTTTCACAGAAATATGGTTTGCGAAGCCCTGAACCCTTCGACAATGAAGGTGCTTGGGGAGGCGAGACAATGGAACATAGACCACCTAGTGCAAAACCTATGGAACAAAGTGACTCAGAACGTGGGAGTGGTGACATTGATGGAGCACTTTTGAACCAAAATATTGTGTATCCTCCTTTACATGTGTTTTGGAAACAAGCCAGACGAGGATGCAGAGCCAAGAGAGCCCCGCTCAATCTATCCATGCAGAATAAAGTCAAGCATGTAGGAGAAGGATACTCTGAGGGCTTTGTCTTTGGGGTTCAGGTTTCCACCATCGGTGCATATATGGAAAATATGCATGTATAGAAGTTACACATATATGGAATCCATCTTCTACATATGCACACTTCCATATATACATGCATATATAGAAACTACACATACAAAATTAATATTTTGTATATACACACCTTTTTTATATGCACATATATATGTAGTCGATGACCTTTTTATATGCACAACTTCTGTAGATGCACATACATATGGAAGTGTGCATATATGGAAGATGGATTATGTATATTCACAACTTCTGTATATGCATAACTTTCTATATATGCACATAAATATGGAAATGTGCATACACATAAGATGGCTTCCATATATATGTTAAGCTTACATTTTTTTTGCACACCTTAAGTGAAGAAATGACTCTCTAAAAACAACCTTAACTTAAACACACTAAATTCCTCACAGGGGCCACATGATAATTTATTGTTCAGGTTAAGACCACGGGGGTATGGAACACATAAACGACTCTACTCGCGGGTCTAATTTGTTGCTTTACGGGTCTTTCTTCTCTATATTTTCATTTTGTTTCCATCACATAATATTTCTAAACCTGTGAAGGCTCCCTTAGACCTGTGTGCGAACGAAAAGTATCCTTATTTATTTATTTTGAGTCAGCCTCATGGTTTTTTGTAGAGACAAACATGTGGGTCTCATGAATGTGCAAAACATAACCCGTGAGACACATAGGGAGCTTAAAATTTCATTGTAATTCCCTTTTCCAAAGTGTTGTGGCAACTTTTAGTGATCTGCCTACACTTCTGCAAAAAAAAAATTGTTCAGATAGACTTTTAATTTGCTTTATTGACCACCATAAGTAGGAAAATTGCTTATCTTTTACTTTAGAATTTTTCATTAAAACATAACTTAACTATGAGGAAGTAAGTGGCCCTAATCCATATATCATTTTTACTTGTTTTTCTCATTACAAAAATCACATCACATTTACCTTAACTAGGAGGAAAGTAAGTGGCCTTAAGTCCACACATCTTTTGAACTGTTTTTGCTAACCAAAGCTTTTATTTCATTTCAATTATTATTGGGACCAAGACCTGGTTTTATTAAAGAAAGAGAGTATCCCCAAAGTCCCTTGCATCCTTGTGGTGAAATTGTGGTGACATATGAAATCCTTATCAAAGCACTAAATCTTCCATCTCCCTATATGCTCACATAGATTTGATATTTAAGTTTTATCTCTTAATTTCATTTTTAGAATTATAAACCCCTTTTGGGTCTAAAACACCTTCACTTGGATACTTTATCCACAAACCTTTTTTGACCAAACTCACAAAAACCCCAAATTTATGGAGCACCTCCCAAGCTACACAATTCAACCTGTTAGCGAGGGAGGTACTTCCATTGCTTGGAAGTAACCAACATCAATGCTGACCCTATCCCATCTTTCATACCCTATAGAATAGACCAATGCCTTTATAGTTTCTCTACCTCATAAGAACCCGAGGATTCAAACTTCCTTAGGGCTACTCCCTCTGAAGCTAGACTCCCTCTAATTTTACACGATCTCCACTAGCTCACACTCTTCCACTATGCACACTCTGATCCATTGTGCCTTCAAATATGGCTCTGGTACCATGTTGAATTTCCATGGAACATGAGAGTTTCGCTTTGGTCTTATAATCTCTGACACAAACACACTCAAATTCCTCAACCATCCTACTTTGCACATTGGAAAAATACACATCAGTGAATCAACTAGCACACATGATAATTTTTAAAATTTTCAACCCTTCCTCGTTATATTAACAATCTATAATAGAAAATTCTAGGGCTCCAGTACCAGGGATCATGGCCCTCATACAATCACTGATGCAATAATACACATTAGGGTTTGGGTTCAATCAATTTGACTACCAATCTACCATGAACAAGACAATAAATGACCTACTTGCTGATGGTGGCTATACAACACTTTTTTTCCATGTGTCTTGAACACATTTATTGTTCCATCATCTCCCAATCTACAACCACACTAATTTTCCTCTATCAATGAATCATTCTCCTTTAGGTCATTGCACATGACTCACTAATCTGCCCTTTAGTTGATCATTAGTCTATTAACAAATCAACACATAGGGTCTTCTTGTGAGTTGTTCGCAACTCCGTTTGTGAACAACTCCTCACCTGCCCATTACTGCTCCTCAACACTTAGGGTGATCCAGGTGGATATTGGTAGCCACCCACCTATTCCACCTAGACCTCCAGTAAGTTTCATCAATTTCCATTTTTATAGCAGCATTTACTATTTTTAGCAGCTTTGACCCCCTGAACGTCATTTTTTTGAGGTCTGCAAAAAAACATGTAATACTCAGAGCAATATTTCCAACGAGGTATCGTACACACCCAACAGAGATAATATGACCAAGTTATGACCTCAGGAATTTGGTTTCCCAACTAACCCCAACAGGGCCCACAAACTCTTGATGTTCCATCTCCTAGGATTAGGGTCTTGGTTGTTTAGGGTTTTCCCTTGTTGTTAAATAATAAAAAGGTCCTTTAGCCTCATTGTAACACAGTTTAGAGGCATGTAGATGCCACATCTCTTGTGATAAGCTACCATTGCCCGAGCTATTTTATTCCCATTTCTGTATGTAAGCATATTTCAATTCTTTGATATTAATGAAACAAACTTTTATTTCTAATGCATCTTTCTATTTATGTGTATATATGTATTTTGTTTTGTTCCTACATAAGTATGGATTTATGGTATCAGAGCAATCTGCTCTTTCTCTATTTTCTTTACATGTCCCCAACGAGGTCAAGGTATAAGGAGTTAGGGCTCGAACTGGTTGAACTTTTGCAAGACTAGCCTCAAAAACTCCGTCAACTTCCCATGGCGAAAGAAAATAAAGATGAGGGGGTAAGAGATCCTTTCAAAATATTTCTCGAGGAATCCCTTGAGCAACAAAGGAACGTGTTGATGGATAAATTTTCCCAAATCCTTCGGCGACTACCCACAGGCAACGCATATTCATCCATAAACCACTCTCGAGGTTCCACTCATTTTAAGGTACAAGTAGGACAGATAGATCAAGACACTGTAGATAGGTGGTTAAATCTGTTGGACGGATATTTTTCAGTGCATCACTTTTCCAATCAGGAAAAGATTACTTTTGCGCTCCTCAAATCCACCCCACATGCCAAGGGCTAGTGGGAAACCTACTGTGAACAAAAGGACAAGAGGGAATCCTCATTGTTTTTAGCCACACCCACTTGGAATTATTTTTGAGATGCCATCAAGGAACAATATTACCCCGTCAAGAGCTATGAAGATAAATACATAAAGTGGACCACGTTGCGACAGGGAAGGGATGAAGATGTGTTGGAGT
This sequence comes from Pinus tabuliformis, assembly GCA_031772625.1. Taxonomy (NCBI): domain Eukaryota; kingdom Viridiplantae; phylum Streptophyta; class Pinopsida; order Pinales; family Pinaceae; genus Pinus; species Pinus tabuliformis. The sequence continues at coordinate 1,048,049,965 of CM062820.1, read as the reverse complement.
TCACAAATGTTTTCCATACCCTTTGCAAGAAGCTATGTATCAAGGGTTCTGAGTTGAATTTGGTACTCAAGTACTATGGCTATCTACATAAGAGCATCTAGGATGAGATGGAGTTCCTGGACATCTCCTCGCTTGGCATCACCTATCGATACGCTGTTAAGATTGAGCAGAAATTTAAAGAGAATAAGCGAGACTTTGGATCTATGAATCTGAAGCAAGGGAAAGGCACCCCCAAACCACAGAACAAAGGATAAATCCAAGGCAAGGTGACCAAAGGCAACCCACCAAAGCCATAAGAAAAAAACAACACCACGAAGACAAAAAAGGACACATGGAAATGTTGTGAGTTCCATAAGAGCCCCACTCACAACACAAGTGAGTGTCGAGCTAAGCAACCATTGGTGGCTGAGCTAAAGGCTTCTGAGTCAGATGCATGTTCCAACTCTAAGTCAAAAACCGACAAGGGGAATGACAAAGGAAAGAATATTATTGATGCGGAGCCTAGTGCCATAGTTTCCACAACCAAGATCTAGAAGGATGAGCCTGAAGATCTAGAGGAGGGGGAGTGGCTCTTCCACTCATAGATGTGGGTGAAGGGTTCTCCTCTGTAGTTCATAGTCAACATCAGGATCCAAAAGAACCTTATTTCATGAGAGGTCATGAAGCGGTTGGCCCTACCAACCATGCCACACCCACAGTCGTACACCATCAGGTGTCTTCACTAAGGGAAATATCTTCACATCAGCCAACAATGTTTCCTTCCTTGCAACATCAAGCCCTTCACAGATGAGGTATTGTGTGATGTTGATCCTCTTGAAGTTTGTGATGTATTATTAGGCCAACCATACTTGTGGAAGCAACATGTTGTGTATGAGTCTAGAATTCACACTGTTATTATTAATTTGGGCAATACATCGTATAGGATACCAAAGGTAGCACCGCCTATCGTCATTTCTTTTATCACTGTGAAGCAATGCAGTAAGATCATTTCCCAGACTAGGAAATTTATTTTCCTTATGATTCACCCTAAGGGACAAAATAAGATTATGGCCACGACCTCTAGATAGGGCTCCTCCGCATGACAACAACAGATGGACAAGGTTGTGGAGGAGTAAAGGGACATCTTCACAGCACCCATAGGGGTACCTCTACACTGTCAGGTCAAGCACTCCATCGATATGACCCCGGATGCGTGACTACCCAATGGATCTATCTATCGACGCTCAGTTATGGATAACGATGAAATCAAGAGGCAAATTGAAGAGCTTTTATAGAAAGGGAACATCAGGCCAAGTTCATCACCCTATGGGAGCCCGATCGTGTTGGTACAGAAGAAGGACGGGACTTCGAGACTCTGTATTAACTATCGGGCATTGAACAAGATCGTTGTCTGGAATAGGTATCCAATCCCATGGATTTATGACCTTCTAGAGCAGCTCAAAGGGGAAAATATTTCAACAATATTGACTTGAAGTCTGGTTATCACCATGTACCGATTGAAGCCTCTGATGTGTGGAAGAATTCCTTCAAATCTAAAGAGAGCCTTTTTGAATGGTTGGTCATGCCTTTCGGGTCGACGAATGCCCCCACAAACTTCATGAGGCTGATGGATGAAATCTTGCGATCCTTCCCCAACTCATTAATGGTGGTGTATTTGGATGACATTCTGATCTTCAGCCATAGTTGGGAAGAGCACCTCCACCATATTCAATAGGTCTCCCAAATCCTGCGACAACACAAGTTGTGTGCCAATTTGGAGAAATGCACTTTTGGTATGACCCAGGTTCAATATTTGGGGTACATCATTGATGAGAGGGGTGTGCATGTGGACCCAGCTAAGATGCAAGTCATTCAAGATTAGCTAGCCCCAACCACTCTAACAGAGCTTCATAGCTTTCTGGGCCTTGCCAACTTCTACCAGAGGTTCGTGTTGGGGTTCTCTCATATCACTTGGCCTTTGATTCAAGTCACCAAGGGAGGAGTGAAAGAAAAGTTATTTTGGTCTGAATCCCAGCAAAAGACATTTGTGAGTTGAAGCATCGCCTCTGCTCTACACTAGTGCTCACATTACTAGAACTGCAACGACCATATGAGATCTGAAGAAAATAAATCGCAAAGAAAAACATATTTACGGATATTTACCTAGAGAACCAATAAATAACTAGCAACAAGTATGCACATAAACAATGCACACAATATTTAACCACAAAAAACCCCAACTTCGGGAAAACACACCCTAATGAAATTTCATTATCCTTGGCCAATACCCTGCCCAACTTGTCCAAGTGAGCCTTTCCCACTCACCTCCCTAGCCTACATTACAATGGAGTCTTCCTAGACTTGTATAGGCTACATTACATGAAATACCATGGGCATAAAACCATGGTTACATAATACCTTGTGCCCAAAAACGACTGCTATTAGACTTGGTCAATTTTGACTCTATCTCTGAGTCAAGTTTACCCAGCATTGCCCCCTTAAACTTGACTTGGGGTTCCTTGACTAAATCAAGCCAACCTTTCCAAGTGAGTCAGTCCATCCCTGCCTACTTTGTCCCTTGCCCCCCTCAAAGTTTTTACAAGGGGTATTTGTTAACTCGACATCCCCCCTATCACCTAGGTCTAACCCAAACTTTATCGATAATTACCCAAGGGTACACATGCCTTACCGGGTCTTACAACAATATGCCCATTTACTTGTAAAACATTAACTCCATTATAATAATTAATATAAATATTTTTTATTGTCTTGACCCATCCTATCACGTCAAGAAGATCTATGCCTCATGACCTCTATAACTATGTGCAATCTAGGGTTTCATAGTGCCTTTGCAACTTCACCACTACTTGATCCATGAACCCACGACTGCAACCATGCCCTCCAAACTTATGTTGCAATGTATGATGCTCACAAGTCATTGCTCTCACCCTCTCATCCTCTATGTGGAACAATCAACACAACCACGTGCTCCTTTTGTCGTGTGAAATGTTAACCCCAACGCACTACTTTTCTTGTGCAACACACTAAGAAGACAATTTGGTTTGATGACGTTCCAACTACTCCATCACCTTGAACGTCATTCACGCCTCCTCAACCTTACCCTGTTTCTAGACAGGATCTCTCGGAGCCCAAGGAACCCAACATTACCCACCGGTAATGGATCACTTATAGCGTGATTTTTCTTGGAAAACATCATCGGATCTTCAAAAGATGATCACTAGATCTGGTCCATACTTCTCCAAAACAAACGTTTTCTTGGTGGATGCCTTCCTCACCATCACTCACATCTATAAAACCTTGCTTGTTGATCAAATCCTCCTACAACGACAGCATCACACTTGCTCCTTACACTAATTTTCAGCTACTAATTTGACTGTGCCCCAAAGAGTGCGCTGCCCGAGAGATCATGATGTCCTGTATCGCCTTCTACATGTAGTCTACAATGGTCAACTCCTCTCACATTTTCCTATGTTCCCATATCCATGTTTCTCACCAGCAAGCACTTTCCACAAGAGGTTATGCCACAAAGTTTGACAACCCTACAGAAGAAATTCCATCCATATTTACTTTCACATGAACTTGAAGATTCTAGAGTGACGACAAATGTGGTGGCTCTACTGGAGCGAAGACTCTTCCACTCCTGCATAGTGCACAACTGCTGTTACATCGCAAGGTTCATTCACACTGCATCTGATCACTGACTCATCTTACCCACTTTCATTCCTACATGTGTTTAGCTCGGCCTCATCGACGCCTTCAACCCCTAAGTCTCCAAGGCTAGGGACACATGATTGTTGACCAACCCAACTGCATCAGTGAACTTGACCATGATCCCTTTCTCCATATTAATGCGACATGAATACCTTATGCAGTTTTTCCAATCATGTCCACCCTATTGTGGTGTGCTGAGAAAAATTCTCATCTCTACACGTGAAGAAAAATATCATCAAGAAATACACGATCAAAATAACAACAATAATCATCCAAAAGAATGATTTTGCTACAAATCTATGCCATCGGTTGATCTACACTAGATCTGATTGGATCTATCCTGATCTCGATTCCTCTTCGAATCTGCGAACAAACGTTGTGTTGATCTCTCTATCCACTAGACTAATACAAACGCTTGGCAATAGAAGCGTCCCTCTAAAGCCAACTTGGCTTTGATACTAGATAAAGAAAATAAACCACAAAGAAAAACATATTTATGGATATTTACCCAGAGAAACAAAAAATAACCAGCAACAAGTATGCACATAAACAATACACACAATATATTTAACCGGGAAAAACCCCAAATCCAAGGAAAACCCACCCTAATGAAATTTCATTAGCCTTGGCCAAAACCCTGGCCAACCCAGCCAAGTGAGCCTTCCCTGCTCACCTCCCTAGCCTACATTACAATGGAGCCTTCCCTGCTCACCTCCCTAGCCTATATTGCAATGGAGCCTTCCTAGCATTTTATAGGTTACATTACATGAAATACCATGGGCATAAATGGGTACATAATACCTTGTGCCCAAAAACCACTACTATTAAACCTGGTCAATTTTGACTCTATCTCCGAGTCAAGTTTACCTAACAAGATCAAGACAAATTCCTCTGACTATGTTATTGGTGCAGTTCTTACTCAACAGAGGCATCAAATGGAATATCACAGTGAGACAGTTTTAGACACAGTCCGAAAGTATCTCACCTATGACAAGAGATGTATTCCATTTTGTAGGCCTGCTGAAAATGGAAGCATTGCATTATGGGGAAGGAAACAACCATCCACACAGACCACCTACCCCTGTAGTTCATACAGACACAAGGGAAGTTACAGAATGATCACCATCAGAAATGGTGAACATACCTGCAACAATTCCATTTGAACGTTAAGTACAAGAAGGGCAACACTAACATTGTTGTAGACTGCCTTAGTTGACTGCCGGTCATGGCGCTGACCACTATGCTTGACTCTTGTGGGCACGAGAATGCGGGGTGACTACATCTTTACAAGAGAAATCTATAATTTGAAAACACATACCATATGCTCTTGGAAGGAAAGAAAGTTCCAAATTTTCACCTATAGGATGCACTGTTATGCCACCTGGGACACCTCTGTGTTCCTTCAAGTGAGCGTGCAAAGATGATTTGGGAGGCACACTATAGTCAGATCGCTGGACACTTTCGGGTAGAGAAAACACTGGCAGTGCTACAGAAGTATTTTTATTGGCCAAACCTTCGATAGGATGTTGGGAAGTACATCAGATCCTGCACTGTCTACGTCATTGCCAAACCGACCATCAAGAATCAAGGCATGTATATTCCTCTGCCTACTCCTTGTCGACCTTGTGGATCCATCTCTATGGATTACATGTCAGGTCTTCCTTCTACTAAGCAGGGAAACGACTGCATTTCTGTGGTTGTTGACAAATTCTCTAAGATGGCCATTCTGGCAGCATGGAAGAAGAGTATCACAATAGAAGCCACTGCTAAGCTCTTATTTGAATGAGTGTGGGTACACTTTAGGATCCCATAGACCATTATCTTAGACTGGGACAACAGATTGCTAAGTATATTTTGGTCAAGTATCTGGTCGATGTTAGATACCAAGCTCACTAAGTCCACGACTTTCCACCCCCAAAATAATGGCCAAACAGAGGTCTTCAATAGGATTATTGTACACATTCTGCGCATGTAAAAATTGAAGCATCCACACACATGAGATGAAAGCCTCCCCTATGTCCAACATAGATACAACAGAGCTCTCCATAGCTCAACTGGCCACAACCCCTTTTAGGTGGGATTGGGATTGCAACCACTATGTCCCATTGATGTGGTCATACCATTTGTACCTACTCAGGAAGATTCAACTCATATCCAGTCTGAAGCTGATAGGGCTAACAAATTCATTGAGCGCATTCATCACATATGCTAGTATGTCCATGACATATTGGACAAAGCTAATGCTAAGTACAAGCAGTGACATGATCAACATCGTGTGCCACACAAGTTCTAGTTGGGTGACAAAGTTTGGCTACATTTGCAAAAGGAATGCCTCGTTGGCCCCCATCGCAAGTTTCGCCCACTCTGATATTTTCCATACACCATCACCAAGGCTATAGGGGACAATTCCTTCGAGCTCAACATTCCACCATTCTTTGGCATGCACCTAGAAATCAATGTGGACCGCCTTTGGCCATACTTTCCACCATTGTTGGACACATCCAACATTACAGAACAACTCACACCAATGGAGTTAAACCCAAACTACATGGAACAATCCAAAACTAATTGGATCATGGACACGCATATGAAGAACACTCGCCAACAACGAATCTAACTATATCAATTTGTCAAAGTGGGCCAACTCCTTCACCAGGGAAAGTGGTTCACCAGGGACCAGGTTCAACATAAATTTCCTCACATCATGGAGGCTTTGAACGCAATGGGGACCATTGCTTCATAAGGAGGGAGGAATTATCCATGTGGATATTGCTAGACAGCTGCCTATTCCACCTAGACCTCCAGTCAATTTCATCAGTTTCCTTGATTATAACAACATTTACTATTTTTAACAGTTTTCTGGATCCTGAATTTTCGGAGCAGTTTTGACCCCCTAAACGACATTTTTTTTAGGTCTATAGTAGGATCATTGCCATAGGTAGGGGCCTACAGAAAATATTGTATTACTTGGAGAGATCTTTCCAATTAGGTATCGTACGTGCCAAACAGAGATAATATGAAAAATTCAATATTTATCAGGTCTATTATGATGAATTGTTCCAATAGAATATCCACGATAATTTACTAGTCATATCCACATCTTGCATGAACGAATAGTGTCTTATTTACTACCACAAGTTAGGTAAATCAATTGAACATATTCTGTGATTGTATGTTACTTCATCTTTGATGTTCTTTTCTTAATGTCCATGGTTGGGCTTTTATCTCCATTCTTCCCATCTTCAAAATGCAACATCCTCGAAGCAAGAAAATCCAATGACCATTAATTAGGAGTTATGCTCAACAACCATCTTGAATCCATTTTATATTTGAACCCATCATTCATATCAACTGGAATTGCATTTTCAAACTCTGTCATGATCATGAAAAGTAAGAAAACTTTCGGTAAAAATAACATCATCAGAGTTTTGTTGACGCGTTTCGAACCATCTAGTGCAGTTCATTGCTAGAACAAGATGATGAACCAGATCTTGGCATCAAGTTAAATAGATGGGGAGAAAATATTAATCCATTAAAATAAAATAGTTAGATATGACTAAATAAATAATATTTTAATATAAGGAAATAATTGTTAGAATATAGTTGTTAATATTGGCCATGATTGCCAAGTTGTTACTCTCATTAATCATATCAGAAGATTCTATTATGAGGACACGTATAAAAGACAAATAATACATAAAATAATTACCAATATTTTTTTTCCCACACATTACAACTATTTATTGGTCGTATCTATATTTCATTGCCCCTGTAGCACTAAATAAGGTTCCAAATTCCTTTATCCTCCCTTAATTAACTATATAAACCTCATTGTGTTTAAAATGTAACAATAAACCTTTATATTCACATAAAGTTACTCATATTTATGAAGTCATATAATTTCAATTTACTTTTATTTTTTGAATGGTTATACATATTTATCAATATTAACCAAATTATCCTCATCATAACTTAGTCCACAATAGTGAAATTAATATTTATACAAAAATATAAATCACAATAAACATTAATGTAAAAGTGTTTCCCAAAAATTTCATATGAAAACATTAGCTTCTTACATATTAACTTGTTGCATGTCTTACTTTTTTTTTTTTTTAAACTAAAACGGTTATGATTTTATTGATTTGAAAACCTTGGATCTATGCCCAAGCTGCTCCGGTTACATTACAATACATATTTCCGATTCCAGGCTGTTGTTGTTCTCAATCAGCTTGATATTCAGGGCATTTGAATAGTGCTTTCAGTGTTTACAATTAGCAATCCTTTCAGAAGGGAGCTGCCTTTGTTTGCAAGCTGGTCGGCTTCACCATTTGACTTTCTGAGTATATGGTAAAATTTACATGTATCAAAATCTAGAAGTACTCTCTTCAGCCTGTCCAGAATTTTATTGAGGCTGGCATTTCTAAATAAGCTTCCCATCTTCAGGCTCTTAAGTATTAACTCTGAATCTCCAAAAACTTGGAGTTATTTAACTCCTTTATCTCTTGCAATGTGGCAGGCTTTTAGCAGCCCAAGTATCTCTGCTTGATTGTTAGATTTCTAGCCGAGTCCCCAGCTGAAACAATCTTTTGCTATCCCATCAATTGAGTATATGACCCACCCTCACCTGCATCTCCGGGGTTCCCTTTGGAAGCTCCGTCAAAGAAAATTGTGGTTAACTTTTGTGACCGCCACCACAGTTGGAATTTGTCATCTTCTTCTCTTATGCGCCATTCCTGATTTGCCTTTTGTGGAGAGAGGAGCTGCCTATGCGGACTAGGCTCTAGCGTGCCAATCCATCTTTTTTCTTCAGGCAAGAGTAATGGATCTTCTTTAAAGTACTGTTGTTGAACTGCTTCTAAAAGGAATGATTTAGCTTTTGCTGCAACTTGCAGTGGAGTGTGCCTCATCTCTCTGAAGATCTGCTGATTTCTAGCTAGCCAGAGCTGCCAACACACGTACTTTGGGATTGCTGTCCATATTTTTTTCCAGATTGATTTAAGAGGGATGCTCTGAGGGTAGATACTGTTCCAAATGGCAAATAGATCTGCAACAGAGGTTGGTGAAGGCATAGTAATCTGAAAATTATATAAAATAATACTCCATACCTCTTTTGCAAAATGGCACTCCAGAAAAAGATGCTGGGCTGTTTCGGCATTGCTGCTACATAGAACACATCTGTGTGGTCCTGCTATGTTCCTTTTTTCCAGGTTGTCTCCGGTCAAGACTTTATTATGGGCCAGAGTCCAGAAAAAGAAGTTCACTTTTGGAAGGGCTAGAGGGTCCCAGACATTCTTCCAAAAGGCTGGGTTTTGACTACTATTTCTTGATTCCTGCAAAGCTCTATATCCTGCTGCTGTCGTGTACACTCCTGTCTGGCCCCAGCCCCATTTGTCTTTCATATTTCTGTTGGTGGGCGCTGCTTCCTCCAGCAAATCTTCTAGCAAAGTTTGTTGGTGTGTTAACCTCTCTGGGACTCCATGGAAATCCCATCCTATCCAATCTCCACGTTGATCCCATTTTGACAGTTCAAATATGGTATTAACTCCTGCCTGCTTCAGCCAATCCCTGAGGTCAGCTATGTCCTCCTTGTCCTTCAGGGGTTCTTTCCCCATAATTCTGTCATTCCACAGTTGGGTGCGCTTGCCATTGCCCGGAATCCTGTATACCTGTTTATTGAAAAACTTACTACTCCTGCAGCATAATTTCCACACCTGCGTGCTGTTAGCTGCATTTACATTCTGGAGATTGCTAAGGGCTTTGTTTGGTCTGTATTTGGAGCTCAGCAATACGCTGACCGGATGGGTAGGTTCATGGATCAGTTTCCATAAAAATTTTCCCCCCATTGCTAAATTAACAAGAGCTGGATCTCTGATTTGCAAGCCTCCATCTGCTCTTGTTTTTTTTACCACTTCCCATTTAACCAGGTGCATTTTTTTTTCATTTCCCTTTCCTCCCTGCCACAGGAAGTCTCTGAGCATTTTGGAAATTTGCTCCGAGACATTTCTTGGAGCTAAGAGGAACGCTGCCTGATAGATTGGTAGCGCCGACAGCACTGCTTTGATAAGGATTACTTTGCCTCCCTTCGTCAGCCAGTGGCCTCCCCACGCTGCAATTTTGGCTTTAAATTTCGAAATTATTTCAGTCCAAAGCGTTCTTTTATTTGCTCCTGATATTATGGGAAGGCCCAGATACTTGAATCTGTCCCAATTTAATTGTCCTTTGAATCCAAGGAGAGAGGTAATGTCAGAGAGCTCCCTCTGATCAACATTCCAGCTATACACTTCAGTTTTGTTTTCATTAATTAATGCCCCAGAGGCTCTGCAATAGTTATTAAGGACTGCTTTAATGGCTCTGGCTATTCTTATGGATGCTCCGCCTAGCAGAAGTGTATCGTCGGCGAACAGCGCATGGTTCTGGGCTTTGGCTCCGTGACAGGGCTTGAGACCTGGAATACTGCCTTTTAATTTTTCTGCAGACAATTTGCGACTGAGCGCTTCCGCCATCAAGATGTACAGGGATGGGGAGAGGGGGCACCCCTGTCTGATGCCCCTCTGGCTTTGAAAGAATTTCGTGGAGCGGCCATTGACTAATGGGGCAATCCAAGGTTTGTCTATGTATGCTTTAATAAGGTTGACAAATTGTTGCGAAAATCCAAATGAAAGCAGGACCTTGCAGAGGAATGAGCGATCCACTCTGTCGAAGGCGCTTGCCATATCGAGCTTGACCAACATGCCTTTTTCACCCCGCAGCTTGCTGGAATGGATGATCTCCTGGACCTGAATTACGTTATCTATGATATGCCTGCCTTCAACAAATGCGCCTTGTGGGGGAGAGATCAGATTTTTTAAGAGCGGCTTGATCCTGCCAGCAATCAGTTTTGCCAGGATTTTATAAGAGGCGTTGCACAGTGATATCGGCCTGTACCTTGCAAAAGTCTCCGGGTTGGTTTCTTTGGGGATCAGGGCGAGATATGTGGAGTTTGTTCCTCCGCCCACCTTGGCTTTGCTCATAAACCATCGTATCATCTTACAAAGATTAGCTTTTATAATGTTCCAGCACGATTTGTAGAAATGGATTATAAATCCATCAGGCCCGGGAGCCTTGTCTGCGTCCATGGACCAGATGACATTTATAATTTCCTCCTCCGTGGTTGGCCTGCAGAGGGCTGCATTCTCTTCAGCGCTAATAAGAGTGGGAATGTTAGCAGTGAAGTCATCGACTTCTTTGTTATTGCTGTGATTTTCGTTCCTATAAAGATTCCTGAAGTAGGTTTCTGCAGCTTCTTTGATCTCATTATAATCTTTGCAGGTGGTGCCCTCTGGCGATTTAATCTCTGCTATATGGTTCCTGATCAACCTCGCTCTGTATTGACGATGGAAGAAGGATGTATTGCGGTCTCCAGCCTTCAGCCACAAGCTCCTGGATTTTAATCGCTAGTATTCTTCCTCTTTTCTGAAGGTTTGGTGTGCTGAGCGTTGGGCTTTCGTTTCCTTCTCCAACAACTCTGGAGTAATGTCTTTGTTTTCCATCTCTGTTTGCAAAGTCTGTAGATCATAAACTGATTCCTTTCTTTGCTCGGTAGGAGTGGATCCAGGTTTCTTAATCCAATTCTTCAACGCAAATTTTGTTGCTTTTAGCTTTTGCTCCCAGACATAACTAGGGGATCCCGTAAATGCTTTGTCCCAAGCTGCCTTTACTGTCTCTGTAAAACCTTCCTTCTCGGTCCATAAGGGGCTGAATCGGAAAGGTATGGGACCTAGGTCTTCTTCATCCTTCAGGAGGAGCTGGATGGGTTTATGGTCAGAAGCTAGCTTAGGCAGAATTTTAGTAGTTATAATCTTCTTGTTCATCATTATGGAGCTTTGGACCATGAATCTGTCTAATCGAGCTGAGATGTGATCCTCTCCTGCTCTATTATTGGACCAGGTGTATAGGCCTCTAATGGGGTTTAAGTCCAACAAGTCCCACCGCTGAAAGAGTTCCTCCACTTCATCTAGCATGGGGTCTCTGTTACTTGCCCCTCCCCTCTTTTCTTTTGCTTTCATAACGATGTTAAGGTCCCCTGCTATAATAATGTTGCAAGGGGAGGTCTGCTCTAGAAATGCTGAGAGGGAGTTCCAACATTCTCTCTTTTCATTATAAGAAATAGGAACATAAAGATTGAAAAGGTTAATAGACAACTTACTTGTTTTGTGCATCAATTCAGTTTGGATCCAGTGCTGGGTTTCCTTGTGGTTGTTCAGCTGAAGGAGGTCATCGTTCCAGAGTGTTGCCAGCCCTCCAGAGGTGCCCCTTGAGCTGACCGCTTTACCTGCTCTTTGTTCCACTTTGTGCTGCTGATCCTAGAAGGGCATGTCCTTCTATCTTGGTCTCTTGGAGCATGAGGATGTTTGAGGGCTCCGCTTTCATAAGATCCTTGACTACTTCTATTTTAGAGGGATTCCCCAATCCTCTACAGTTCCAAGAGACGAGATTCATTATTTACTTGAGCGGGTGTTGAACCCTCCCTTGGAGGGCCTTGGTCTGGTGTTTTGCCCAATAGACATTTCTATTGTGGCTTGGCTTCCTTGTGTTTTAAGTCTTTCTGCCTCCTCCTCCCTTTTTTCTTTACGGGATTTCCTTCCTACTTTTTTCGGCTGGCGCTCATAGGTTTCATCTTCTGAGGAGCCGGAGCTTTCAACTGGTTTTTTCCTTGCTATCTCTGCATATGAGGGGTTGGATGGGCTTCCCTGATTGGCCTCACTTTGGATTGGTTCCCCTACTTCCTTATTTGGTGGAGGAATATCCACCTGTTCTTCATTCTCTTGGGCTGGGGTATCTTGAGGATTCTGGGCCTTCTCTGCCCCTTTTGGGTTTACTTCTGTTTCCTGGTTTGCTTTGCTGCTGCTAGGGTCTCCTTCCTTGGTGCCTTTGCCGGTGCCTTTTTTTTAGGGTGCGTTCTTCTGGACCAGACTCCATTGTTCCCCGTTCTGTTTATCTGCTTGCTCCTCTGCTCTCTTCTTGCAATTCTTTGCGAAGTGGTCGTGACTATGGCAATGTCTGCATTTAAAAGGTAACTGTTCATAGTCCAGCTCCTGGACATGCGTCCACCCAGCTACAGTAAGTTTGATGGCTTCCGGTAGCCCCTCCTCTAAATCCACTTCAACGCAGATGCGGGCACATGAATACTGGTCTTTTCTCGCTGCCTGATCTATATATTTTCCCAGGGCGTTACCTATGATCTGAAGGGATTTTTGGTTCCAGCAGTGCAGAGGCAAATGAGGAAGTCTGACCCAGACCGGAACAACTGATGGAATGTCCTGGGTGGGATCGAAGTCCGGGGACCATTTGTTCAAATAAAGGCCCTGAGGCCCCATGAAATACGGTCCGTTTCTAAAGATCAGACCTTTGTCATCAGGGTTTTCAAAAACAAACACAAAGAAGCCCTTACCTACGAAGTAGCTTTTTACTTCTTCTTTGATCAGAGGCTTCCAGTTCCTTTGAATCCAATCCTCCACTGACTTAGGAGATGGCCAGAGGCCTGTGAACTAGCCTATCAGGCCTCTCTCTGCAAGGTTCAACGCGACTTTACAGGTTTCTTCTTCAGGTAACGCTACAGATGGAATCGAGTCCAGCTTTTTAACGAATTTCTGCTGAGAAACCGAAGGGGGGCGCTTAGGGCCTGAAGCTATCATAGCTCGAAACGCAATCACCTCCGGAGGTGTTGATGGGGGATCAGGGTCCCCAATGCCCTCCATTGGAGTGGCAGAGCGGAGCACGATCTGAAGGGCGCTGGGCGCCGAGAGGTAAGGCGGCCTGCAGCAGGCGGAGAGAGCTAGCGCGCGTAGGAAATATTGTCACTAAAATTATTGCATGTCTTACTTTTTTGAACTTGTTATAGAATATTTGAATTCATTTTAATCATTCTTCTGAATTGTGGAATATGCAATTCTCTAACTTTATTTCATTGCATCATTAACTCTATTGTTATGGATAATCTTCATGCCTTTGTTTCTACTTTCTACTATTATTGTTATTTTTAGGAGGATGCATATATGTTGCTTAAGCTGCACCCGAGGAATTTCACAAAAGAGCATCTATTATCCAATGGGAAGGATGACTCTTGCAATTTGTTACTCATATTTTAGATGCATAATTAAGTAGCTAAAATCTAGAGAAATGCATAATCTTTTAAGAAGGACCTAGTCTATTAGGTGATGCCTTGAATTTCTAGACAAATAGTGATAGATGGCAAGCCAATGGTCAAATCAAATTTAAGGTTCCTCACATTTTATGTGGATAAACTTTTGAAAATCTAGGAACCCATTCAAATTTAAGGATAGAATCTTAATATAATGAATATCATTGATAATAAACACTTTTTAATTGAAAAATATACAAAAAGGACTAATTTTTCCTTTTGATTTAAAAAAATTTCATTAAATTTAAGTAATCTTCTTAAATTTGAAGAAGGTTTGTATAGTATACCTAAGGTATATTATAAGAAATATTATCATAATGCAGTAAATAAATATCATGTAACGATTGTTCTATAACTAATCAATATTATATATTAATGATTATATTACATAATAACAGTCATATGACTATTGTTACATAATACTTATTTATTACATTACAATCATAAATTTAATAACATATCTAAAGTATATTACATTTTTTGAAATAATTAAATTGTAGCTAATGGTTAAGGACGTGTTTTTTTTAGGGAAGTCAAATTTTCAAATCTAAAAGGGCATTCCCACATTCACATTTATTTTATAGTAGAGCCAAAATGATTGAAATATTTTATTTATGATCCAATTATTTATTTATTTATTATTAATATTTTTTAAATGCCACATATTAATTTTATATTAAGAATTCAAAAAATTGCACACCTCACAAATGTTCAAATCTAAAAGAGGTTTTCCATATTCACATTTATTTTATAGTGCAACCAAAATGATTGAAATATTTTATTTATAATCTAATTTTTTATTTATTTATATTAATACTTTTTAAATGCCGCATATTAGTTTTATATTAAGAATTGAAAGAATTGCACACCTGCCTTTTATTGTTTATATTAGGAATTCTTGTTAAGAAATTATTTTTTCACTTTCAATATATATATTTATTTTCTTTCATATATATAATAGTATAGATATTTAAATAGTTTATCTATATCTTGTATTGGAATATTTTGAGTAAGTATAAAAATTATACATCTTCCACACTTAAAACTTGAAATATATATATATATATATATATATATATATATATATTGATATAAAATTTTGTTATTTCACATTACCATCTAAATATTTTACTCGTAGTTGAGAGTAAGACTAAAATATTTTTATATCTTCTAAATTGTAATGTAATTTAAAATAATGAAATAGGTATATATATTTTTGTTTTTAATTATAGTTGACATTATTTTTTTATTTAGAAAATATTTCATTTTTGTTTTTATTTTATTTTTTTCACTTTTAATTATTTTTATCATTTTTTTAAGTTGATATAAAATTATGTTATTTCACAAGAATATCGGAATATTTATTGATGGTGAAATATTTTTACCACACTTTTTGAGTTATAATATTGACACAAACTAAGCAATCACAGTGAGAGTGAGATTATTTATATTTTACTAGTACAACCACATTAAAAATATTAATGTGGTTGATATTGCCAAAGGCTTCATAAATATAACCAAAAAAACTATAGAAACACCAAGAATGTCTTACTAATGCATGCATTTACTTGATTAATCATGAATAAAAAGGTTATGGCAACTTTAATTTAAGAAGAAAATGAATTATAAATGAATGTAATAAATAATAATGAGGAACTCACATGGAGGAAATGATTAGAATTGGAATAATCTCAAATCCCTAGGAAATTGGTGGGTGGGGAACCACTTGGCACGAATATAATTTTTTAAATTTATTAAAAGTAATGGACCATTTTGCTAAATAAAATTTGCTTATATATAAATGAATGTTATAAATAATAATGAGAAACTTATCATGGAAGAACTTATTAGAATTGGAATAATCTCAAATCTCTAGGAAATTGGTGGACGGGGAGCCACGTGGCAAGATTATAATTTTTAAAAAATTTAAAAGTCAATGCAACCTAAGGAAGTTTTTAATACACTATAACTAATGATAAACATTAAATGTAAGCATATGCTGAGCATATTCCTTTGAGAATCAATTTAGGCCGTCAATTAAAAAAAATCAACAAATCCTTATCCACCTAAAGTTGAAATAAAAAGCCTTCAACAATAATGCTTTTAATTAAAACCAACCACTAACCAAATAAATATATTTATTTTTGTTTTTAATTATGGTTACCACCAATTTTTATTAGAAAATATTTTATTTTTATTTAAAAAACAAATTACACATTTCTTTAAACATAGAATTTTTTGCAACAGTAAGAGGAAATGGAAAAAACATACAAATTTTATAAAAAATAATATTATTTTTTCTTAATGGATAATTTTTAAAAATATAAAACTATTTAAATAAAATTTCTAAAATAATCATAATATTAATAACAATTAAATTAAATCGATAATTTTTAATAAATTAAAAAAAATAAAATTTCTAAAATAATAATAATATTAAAAACAATTAAATCTTATTAACAATAAATAATACTAATATTTATAATTTTATTTTTAATTACGACTTTTCCATAAATCAATATTCAATATTAATAATTATTTAAATTTTAATAATTAAAAACAAATTAATTGACTCCACCCCTGAATACCACCGCGAATGAGCGAACAACTTAATCGTGTGTGATATAATATATATTTTTAATGCGTTAACCATCTTGCTGTGAATTTATTCCTTTGCACAGGTTGGCATCTGCCCGTCGCTGTGACTGTGTACGTTGAATTTAATTCCGTTCCTCGTACTGTCTGCTAGATGGCGCTGAGACAACGACGGATGTCAGACACGTAAAACAAGTTTCTAAGTGCAAAAGTTTTATGAGTTTAATAATTCCAATAATGAAGATCAACATCCATTTGGAGACCGAAAAGTCGGTCCAAATAGTTACTTAAGAATGTTGCAATCGAGATAAAGACGGCGGTGTCCAAACGTAAGAATGTTAGGTGAATCTGCAATCGAGATAAGCGCGGCCGTGTCCAAGCCTATCCGTGTTGACTTACACTCTTTGTAATTACGTTGAAGGCGACAGCTCCCCACCAACCTTAGTCATCTATCCAAAACCAATAAAAAAGGCCATCTGTTTAGGTTTTTTAAATGCCGATAGGCGTTTTATTGTGAGAGATTCATCGGCCGAGTTGCAAACGACATTTATTTTGTCAGCACTTAATTTGTGAAGTTTCGTAAAGGTTTTATCGAGTTGGCTCACCCTGATAGTGTTATATCAAAGCAGTTGTCTATAAGGGGATTTTTTGAAAGTTTTTCCGGCGGGTTTTTCCGGTCGAAATCTGGCAGAGATTTATTGGAATTGCAAGTTTGATAGCTAGTTTCTGCACAATGAAAGCGTTCGAGGGGTTTTCGAGGGTGCTGAATCCAAATATGCACTTAAAAAACCATTTTAACTGCAACAAATCAAGATTTAACCTCAATTTTTTTCGCCGGATTCCGTCACCGGAATCTCCAAAAAATTGCATTATAGACAACTCCTTATACCAAATATTATTACTTATTTCCCCATTTCTTCATGTATTTATTTTCAGTTTTTATTATTAAAGGTAGGAGTCATTCAAGTGAGCTTCTCTGCATGAAAGCTCAGTGACATCCAAATCAATAACAAACAAATTATTCAAACTGAGAGGCTTTCAATTTTTATGTCG
Source organism: Pinus tabuliformis (assembly GCA_031772625.1). NCBI lineage: Eukaryota > Viridiplantae > Streptophyta > Pinopsida > Pinales > Pinaceae > Pinus > Pinus tabuliformis. Next base: position 1,048,032,423 of record CM062820.1, on the reverse strand, counting down.
TTTTAGTGAACCTCTCTACATGAAAGCCCAGCTACATCCAAAGCAATAAGTAACCAATTGTTTAAATTGAGAGGCCACTCATTGTCATATTGTCATATCCAAGGCCCAAATTCAAAATGCAATAAACATCATAACACAACTGTTCGTTAGAACACAAATGGCTTGCACACCACAATCCCTAGCAACACTGAATGTACATGGACGAAAAAAAACAAAAAAAAAACAGCAAAAAAGGTCATTTTATTGTTATTATTGGGTCATTACCTATCTCTAAATCTATTTGTAAATCTTTCAAATTATGAAAGATCCAATTTCAATTAAAATGAATAAGTCCTCTTTATTTGTGGTTGTAATTCAAGCCTTTGATGAGACAAAATCAACAATGACAATCACCATCAAAATTTTCTTTAATTATAGTTGAAGCCACCTCATTTTAGTCCATAAACATTTTTGTTAGCACAAAGGCAAGCCTCAATCATCCTTACCTGCAAATGGCTCGAGAATGTATCAGCAATATACAAGAATGCCAAATGCAATTAACTTATAATGCAATCAAAAAACTAAACAATACTCACTCTCTTATCACTACAACCTATTAAACTCAAATGCTATAGAGTAACATGATCTAAGGAGAAACCCCATGGTTTCCCCATACTCTGGAGACATGTGCGACATGTTAATCTAAAATATCGTAGAGTAACAAGATCTACCAGAAAAAATCCCATGGCTGTCCCATACTTTAGAGACGTGCAATAATTGCATTATTTGCAAATGATAATTCACCCATACCATAACCTAAATTGATACCATGACCTAAATTGATACCATGTTAACAATAAGCCTACAACAAAAATAACTCCGACAACAAAAATAACTTCTAGAATTTTCTAGAAAGTAATGCCAAGCACTAATCATAAAACTTTAAATAATCATAACCATGGGAACACTAAGAAAAGTGAAAATGTGCACAAGGTGCATAGTGAAACTTACCATAGAACTCAACAAATTTCACAGCCACTCTACTTTGGAAAAAATTGTCACCATTAAAACGAAGTCCGTAGCTATCACTCCATTGTTGAGATTGCCGGTTAATTTGAAAATGACAACTCCTTGGCTACAAATGCATAAACAAATGTTCATAAGTACTTTAATTCCACAGTCTCCTGTCAAAACACAAAGATACCGTAAGTTCGAGCGAAAGGCCAACATACATTCGACCCCTTCGACGAAGCTAGTAGGTTATACCCCTTCTGCGAAGTTGTCCGCGCCCTAAAAAAGCATGGTCCAACAAGTATAAAGATACCCCAAGTTCATGGGAACGGCCAACGCGCGTTCTAATCCTTTCTCCAAAGCTTGGTTTTCCCTCTTCTGCGAAGTTGCCCACAACCGGCCTAGGTTGATCCAACAAATTTAGTGGCCAATGTCCATTGGAACACCCCGGATCCCCGCCTCCTGCTGACATATGCCTCCCGAGTCCCTGCTACCTTCATCCCATCCAATCTCAGCTCCCTTTCCATCCCCCTAGTTAGTGGTTTTCATTGTTCAAGAGACAGACCGAAATTGTATAGCCGTAACTGAATTGGGATTTCCATCTCAGACGCTTCTCGAATCTGTACCCATTTCTGGAATCGAGTATGGATTTGGCAAAAGTGGCAACAGAGGCAGCCCTTGGAGTCGGCATGGGTGTACCCACTCAAATAGCTTTAGAGAAAGCACTTGAGCTGGTAGAACCCGTGTTTTACTACAAAAAATGGGCTAGAGACCTGGAGGAAACTGCCTTGTCGCTCAAGCCTGACATTGATGAATATGTAGAGATAGCTTCCAACTCAGAGTTATCAGATTTATCAGCACCGAGATATCAACGGTACACAAATTTTCAAGGCCTTCTGGAGAGAGCCATTCACCGGGCGCGACAAGCAGAGGAAATAAACATGGTTGAAAAGTTCAATTACGCGAATGAAATCCACGAGTTCCTCGAGAAAATCGATAAGTTCATCCGTATTGAAGGCCCGCCCAACCACGCCCTTGATTCGGAGAAACTAAGGGTAGAGGTTGGGTTTCTTGGCCAGAAGTTAGCACAAGTGGAACGTCTGAGCCGTCAAAACATCAGCCCAACTCAGACCAATATTGATGGGATACATGGAGCTCAAGCCGCTGAACGGTCCAACAGCTTCAACTCCCAAGTCCCGCCTATGCCAGAGAAAGCATTGGGTTTGGATAAGCGTATCGATGAGGTCAAACAAATTCTCAACCAGAGGGATGTGAATATCGTTGGAATAACGGGGATGGGCGGGAGCGGCAAAACCACTCTTGCATCAGCACTTTGCCACGATCCTGGAGTCAAAGGTAACAACAATTCCAATTCTTTTTAAAGAAACGTTCCATTTTGTCTTCTCACAATCTTAGTTTGTAAGGTTTATTCTCTTTGTGATCTTCAGATACCTTTCAAAACAATATACATTTCATTATCGTCTCACAGTTTCCTGGAAATGAAAACGGTGTCTGCGAGATTTTAGAGATTATGTGCCATAGCATATTTGGTGGTGAAAAGCCTAAATTCCGGAGCATAGAGTATGGACGCAACCAACTGCAGAATAATCTTAATGGAATTGCACATCGGAAAACTTTGGTGGTTTTGGATGATGTTTGGCCAGGTTTAATTGTGAAAAACCTGTTGTTTACAGCAGAAGGATACAAAACAATTATCACAACCAGATATAATGACATCATTCAATATATACATGGTACTCCGTATGAGATACATGTGTTGAATGATGATGATGCCCTATCACTTTTCTGTTTCTGGGCCTTTGGTAAGGATTCGATTCCACCAACAGCGAATGGAGATCTCGTTAGAGAGGTATGAATTAAACATTCTATTCATAATCCTACTGTTGATGTGCACCTCAGATTCAGAATAGCCATCGAATTCCAATTTCTTTTGGTTGCAAAGGTTCATTTCATGAGTACCACAAAGCAAATTTAGTCTCTTTAATGTTACCAGGATAATAGGTTTGCAATCGATAGGAAAGAGCATTTTCTGTATAATATAACTCCGGCTAAAGTTATAATACAGAGTATTTATGCAGAAAACTAACATAAAATTTCAACTGGTGCTAAATTTGTAGGTAGCAGCAGAGTGTAAGGGTCTACCACTTGCCCTCAGGGTGATTGGAAGTTCTTTGCACAGTAAACCCCTGCCAAAATGGGAAATTGCAAAGGAAAAGCTTTCCAAATCTGAACCTATTTCGAAAGATCACGAAGCTGAACTTTTTGGTCGTTTAAAAACAAGTATAGATATCCTCAGTAAGAAAGAGAGACAGTGCTTTTTAGACTTGGGGGCATTTCCCAAAGGTAGAAGGTTCGGCGTTTGTTCATTATTGGACATTTGGATATATGTCCGGGAGATGACATGGTTGGAAGCTTTTGATGTCTTGTCAGAACTTGCGAGCCGAAATCTCATGCATCTCACAGGCTATGGCGAAGGGTATTAAACTTGTTTTCATCTGCATCCTTTAATCATTGCTTCCACGGCTTTATTTGTTTCTCAAATTAAATTCCTATGCTTGTGGCATCGTTAGAGCACGCACTTTGCAGAAAAGTTCATTTTTATTACCAGGTGTTAAAATTCATAAAAGAAAGAAATTTAAGATACGAGTTTATTTACATGATTTGTTAAAGATTTAGAAACCAGAAGGATAACATAAATTGATAGGCTCCTATCAAACTAGAGATCAAGAGAACCCTATGAGTTCACCATCATTGCATTGGTTAGTTCACTGTTATTTCATCGGTTAATGTGTCAAGATTTGGATGTGTAGGAGTGCGGCCATTAATTATCACTGCGCTTCTGAGCTTTCTTTTTCTCAGCATGATGTAATGCGGGATTTAGCGCTCCATTTGTCAAACCAGGACAACAACATTCTTTTCATGCCTTACAAGAAGGTCAACATTCCCACAGAATGGCTAAGTGCTGCTCAGTCATCTAGTGCTCAGTTTGTTTCAATTCATACAGGTTGGCCCGCTCATGAGAATTGCGGTCTTTCCCTGTCTAAACATTAAATAATTAACAGTTCAATTTACTACTTTTCCGAACTGTTTAATAAGCATTTTTACTAGTTCAATTTACCATTATTCCAACCTTATTAAGTGGTTTCATAAGCATTTTTATCAACTGATTTTTACATTTTTGGGATCTGCAGGTGCAATGAAAGAGGAAGATTGGGGTCAAATAAATTTTCCTAAAGTGGAAGCTTTGACTTTATTCTTTGACGCAAAGCAATACTGTCTTCCGACATTTTTACAGAGCATGTCAAACCTAAAGGTTTTGATCGTATACAATTACAGCTCTCAGCGTGTGACACTTAGTGGGCTGACCAGCTTTCCTTCATCTGTTCAGATTAGGTCTGTACTTCTTTATAAGTTAATTGTTCCTTCGTCATTTTATGAGAACTGTAGATCCTGGGAAAGGTTGGAAAAGCTGTATATATGTCTCTGTGGGGACCTTGGAAACATCACTCCCGTCGATAAGGATAAGGAATCTGAAGCCTTGAACTTTCCAAAATTGTTGGAAATTAATTTTGATGACTGTAGTGAATTGAGCGAGCTACCAATCAAACTCTCCAACATAACTTCCCTCCAGATGTTGTCTGTTACCAATTGCCCTCGCATCGAAACCTTACCAGATGACCTGGAAGCGTTAAGCTCACTGAGGGTCTTGAGATTTTGTGGATGTATAACCTTGTCAAGGCTGCCACCTTCCATTTCCAAACTTGCCCAACTTGAATATTTTGATATTTCATTCTGCTATTCTTTGAAAGACCTTCCCGCCGAATTTGATCACATGCCCAATCTAAAGTTGGTGCAAAACGGGCATCGAGTCATCTCGTCCCAAGGCGACGTCGTAGTTCATAATTTGCTGTCGTCTATGATGGAGTTTTACGTGTCGTCTCTGGTGAAGAATATAGCCGACCCTCGTCCATCTTTGTTGTGCGAAACGGGCATCGAGTCACCTCGTCCATCTTTGTTGTGCGAAACGGGCATCGAGTCATCTCGTCCCAAGGAGACGTCGTAGTTGATAGTTTCCTGTCGTCCCTGATGGAGTGTTACGTGTCGTCTGTGGTGAAGAATATAGCCGACCCATGAATATGTTCTTTAGAGTGATTATTAAAATAAAATATAGGCTAGTGGCTTCACTCTAAAATAGTTAATTAATTTTAGTAGGAGGGTAATTTAAAATTAGAGTCAATTAATTGAGTGTTGAGTCAAGTCGAGTTAAGTGATAGATGAATTTAGTGTGTGGTTGTATGTCAAGTTATTTTAGGTGAGTTTCTAGTTGGAATCATATAAATATCTCTTATCAGATGCATTGTAATCAATCAAGTTTTGTGTGATCAATAAAAAAGTTGCAATTCCTATGTTTTGTGTGTGAAATTTGTGTTTTGGCTCCTATGTCTTTCCAATAACAAAGTCCTTTAATTTGAACTGGCTTAATGTTGTTGCAGAACCCTTTAGTTGAGACTGGCTTGATGGTTAAACTTGTCGGAGACTTATGAATATGTTGTTCGTTAGAGTGATTATTAAGATAAAACATGGGCTAGTTGGTTGATTCTACACAACCTATGTCTTTGAAGAGCCATTACTTCAGTGTACTTTCCGAGCCTAAAATACAACTCTACTATTCCGCAAATTTTCAAATTATTTATGAATTAGCTCATTGTGTATGGAATGGTGCGGTTTATACATGAAATCCAATATGAGGCTCCTTGCATGCACTAGAACTTAAAGATTTTTATATGAATATAATGATATTTTAACATCACATGGACTATCTTTACATACTCTCTCATTTTTTTAAACGTTTTACATTACTTCAAATATCATCTCAACATTAAAGGTTACAGCATAAACATAAAATGTTATAGGAATATCTATTTTAACAGCACATGGACTATCCTTACATACTCTCTCTTATTTTTTTAAATGTTTTGCATTATACCATCTAAGGTTACAACATAAACATAAGCTTTTTATATGAATATGAGTTAAAAAAACTATTAGATGGTTCTTGCCACCTATACATTGGGTCTTCATATGGAGTCTATATCTTATCAAAGATATGGTACTAAGATATGATACAACTTCTATGGTACTAAGGTAAGTTGTTTTCGAACATTGCAAACAATGACAAGATTCTCATTGCCCAGAGTGTGCTCATATTGTGTAAATTTTTAGCTAAAATTTTTATGTCTCTAGAATAGGATACTCTCCAATACAGAAGGATTTCCATCCATTGCATAATCTTTGCTGACCGTGCCGCCATGGTTGCATACCTACTATGCACCTACCAGTAAAATACAACAACATCAAATAAAACCTTACTCATTCTCGTTCCATTCTCAAATATTACTGACCTTTGAATAAAAATAAATACATGACAAGCCAATATGATACAACAGTGGAAATATATATTATTATCCAAAGCATTAATTGATATTCCACATTTATTCACGGCGTCCTTGACTTTGTGCATTTCATGGACATCGCGTTTTTATGGATGTCGTGTCGATTCTTTTCAACTACAGTGAAGTTTGCCAAACAAAGTCAATTAATTTCTATTTCCAATAGATCATCTCGATTCTCCTCAACTTGTGTGAATCATTTTTTCCAATCGAACATGGGTGCCGTTCACATGCATACATAATCTTGTCCGGATTGTACCACAAAATTTATGAAGACCAAAAATTTGCATTTGCACCAAAACAATTTGGCACTTGGCATAATTTAAGCGGACCAAACCTTCTTGGCACTTAGCGGATCAAACATTCCCACCTAAAAGTTATATTAGCTCCCAAGAATTCTCAACTTATGTAAATCTACCAAAGAGTTTCTGTAAATTTGTAAGTCAGTGAAATTGTTTTCATCCCAACTTTCTCTTCAACTTTTGTAAGTCACACCGGCAAGTTAATCAAATTGTCTCATTCCCACTTTACCTAAATCTATGAGGTTTTGTTGTGTGAAACGATCACAAAATGTCCTAAATAAGTCAAGTCAATCTAAAAATTCCCAAACAAATAAATCAAGTCAAGTCAATCAAATTGTTGCGAACTTTTATATTTATCGTGTGGTCCTCAACTTTTATGTTTATATAGTGGGGTCCCCAACTTTTATAATCTTCGTCATCCAGTGATGGAATAAACCAAAAATCTTTTTCCTTTTTTTTTTTAACTACATGGTGAATCAGTAACTTCCAGCCTAATCTATGGGAGACCCAGGATCAATCCTGGTAGCTACCACTATAACACCAAGAGTACATCCAACTACCTGCAAGTCGATATACTAAGATCCTATGGTTTTAGCAAAGCTAGACTCTCGTGGGGTGGGGAATCTGCTTCTCGAGCATCCACCACAGCAGGCCAGTGTACTCAATGAGATTTGAACTACGGTCCCCCAAGCTTCGCCCAAGTAGACTTACCATCAAACCACACATCACTGTACTGGGATAAACCATAAATCTTTATCATCACAAGTAATTAATACCCAGGGGATTCGACCAGCGAATGTTAGGACCCCGACCTTGTTGTTAGCCCAAGAGTGGATGGGTGAGCCGGTGACTCTTAGAAAGCCAACGAATTAGGAGGTACCAGATTGTTGGGTGCGTGCTAACACGTTGGTTCCACCAATGGGGCCTTGCTGGCCTTTCAAACCATGTCTTGTGCCATGTGCCCCCACTGTAGGGTGTGGGGTCCAAGCCTTTGGCTTCAGCGTGTTTGATGGGGCCTAATCATGTTGACATCACTTGTGAAAACACTGTTATTTTTATTTTCAAGCTTTTATATTTTAAGTTCGATGGAGATGTCACAGTTATTTCACTAAATATTGCACTCAAATTAATTATATAAATTTTAGTTTATATTTATTTTAATTTTGGATCTATAAAGCTTTAAGAGAGGTTGAATTTCTCAAGATATAAATCTGTTTTTTGAGTTTTAAATTTGTGGAAAAGTTTGCACCTTGAAAATTTGGAGTTAAAATTTTTAGTTATTTATATTTTTTTATGTAATTTGCTTGAGTCAAAATATTTTAACTAATAATTATAATTATAAATTTTATTATTATTATTATGTAATTTGACAGAGTCAAAATGTTTTAGATAACATAACATAACAGATCATTAAACATGTTGTATGAGCGAATGTTATAACTTAAAGCATCGTGAAATTATCTTTGTGATCTTCCTCACATTTTCATTAGGTACTTGAAAAAGTATATTAAATAATTGTTTCTTCAAATTAATTATTAAATAAAATATTATGAATAATTACATATTATATCTTAAAATAAGGGTGGGGAGAGTACATGTAATGCCTTCACACTCATAAGAGTATCATGCACATAAGTATGTTTGGGCATGTTGGAGATAATAGCCTTATTTTGATTATCCACACATATTTTCGGGTATCTTTAATGTGGCATCGCATGGGCGACATACAATGTTGTGGCACGCCATCACATTTTAGGTGGTCACACGACTTGGATAAATCCATGGTTGGTCGAGTAAGTGGGTCGCACACCATCACAATGACTTGGTGAAATCAACTGCACAAGATGAAGGGTTCCATGACCAAGTTGCAATTGGTGGGTCGTATAACATGGATTCTCCCAAGACACTGGTTGTGACCTCATATGAGGGTGCATGGGGAGAGAGATCTAAATTTGGGGTTTCCGCCATCATACGACGATGGGCACAATTGGCACAATGACACAATTAGCTTGTTGACCTACGATGAGGGTGTTCAATTTGACCAGATTGGCATGATGTGATGGGCACGTCAACCCAAATGAATGAAGGAACAACTGCAGAGTGAAAAATTCATTCAACACATCGTCTAGTATGCAAAACAACATCCGGAGGAGAATAGACACACCTCCCAATTGGTGTGCTGGTTGCAGAGGTCGCTCACAACTCCTATATATTCACCACAAGGAAGTTCAATGGAGAGATATGTGGAGATGAGATGGAATACAACATAGTCTATGGTTGAGATGAACCAAGTGAGTCATGAACCAAGATCAAAGAGTTAGGCAGAGAGAGCACGACATGGGTCTGGTGTTGGCCACACCTTGCCTAACAAGGCAATAGGAATGCAGGCCTGGGTTCTTAGGAACCAAAAATCGCAAGTCCTCAAAGTGTTGCATGATGCTACTACGGGCCAAATTTTAGGGACATAAATTCAAGGTTGAAATTTGGGGTTGTAAACGCCAAAAATTTGGCATTTGTCTTAGATCTGGTGGTTTGTGGCAAGGTTTTCATGAGGTAAAAGAGCCGAGAGGGTTGTTCATTGTTAAAATTTGTCATTACATATATGTTGATTCATGTATTCGGTTAGTGAGCCATCGACTCTATATTTGTCTTTTTGCATGTGTTTGGATTTGCAATTGTACATGTTTATGGAAATTATTGTAGTTGTATACTTGAAATTGGTTAAGTAAATTATTATTTCACAAAGCAATTAACTAAGGATCACTGTGAGTGTTAGGCAAACTAATCCCTCTTGTGGACAAGATAGATCTCCCTAAATCTCAAACAAAATCTAGTAACAAACAAGAAAAGAGTTGTTAACTTTGCTTAGGTTACGATTGATTGAAAAAAATAATATGCGAGAGATTGATACCTATCGATTTAGCGAAATGTTTGTCGATGTCCTTTCAGTGCCTTCTCCTCGATGCTTTAGAGATCGTTTCAATGCTTTCCACAGTTTCTCCATGATTTTTCGAAGGAGATCTGCATATACATAAACACACAACGGATCAAAGCATCTAGTATATAAAGTGAAAGATAAATCAAACACTTAACATATATCATAAATCAAATCAATAACCAATGGTAACATATGCAAGTGATCAAGAAATCCCACAAATTATATCAGAGAACATGTGATTAGAAAATAACAATTTTTTATATTAAATAAAAGGGAGAACAAAGTTACAACCTCAAAGCCTTGATGTTACAAGCCTCTTTTCACAATCTTTAATCTTCTCCTTGGATGAAAATCCTTCTAGCCTAATTTTTGTAGCATAAGCCTACCTTCAATGGTCCTCTCCAATCCACTTGCTTGTGTTTGATTTACAGGCCAAGAGGAGGAGGTTTGGGATCCTCTTCCTAAGGGATGAGATCTACAAATGTTGGGATATGGGATCCACAGAGAGAGGGAAGTAGCTCCATGATGGGAGGGATCAAACTTGAGTAGGAATCCATTCGAAGTTGTTAGTTGGAAAATATTAGACTAACAAATCTTCTAGACTTTAATTTTTATTTTGTACTTGTGTTGAGTCATGTGCGTAGGCCATAGTGTAAGATAGAGCATACTTTTGTACATACTCTAATGGTCTCTTCTATGTACACACAGAAACTAACTAGGGAACTCCATAGGAAGCCAACAATAGTTTTTTGAGCCTTGATATCCAGGAATTTCCTTTTCTTTGGGATTGTTTGGGTTCTAGCCTTGCAGGGGGATGCTTTGGAACACTTTGATGGATAAAGAAAGCTCCAAACCAACGGTCATTTGCCTAATGTGACGAAATGATGTGTAACAGATTACCCCCTAAAATGCAAAGTCAGAAGGGATACTTGATGACTGAAGCTCTTTATCATGCCATGGTACAAGTTAGAGATTGTGGTCGGAGACCTAGAACAATCAATCAAATGTTACGATGCAATATAAAATCATCTCTGAATAGGCATTCCCATACTCAGAGAAAAATGTCTCAGAGAACCAGTATGGAAATACATCTGAAGATCCATATCAATAAACAACATAGTATGGACGCAACCATCAATGGATATATGTTTACAATCGTGAATATTTAATAAATCCATGCAACCTAGATGGATGAAACTAGATCGAAGGTCTTGATCTCCATCCCTTAATCCATAGTACGAATCTAGCCATGTGAGTGAATGTCTCGTAGTCGAACATGGTAGAAACCACTTGATTACTAGTCAATGATGTGAATCGTTAACAAGCGCGAGAGAAACCACCAATAATGAAAATGGTTCTCAGGTACTTCGAGTACAATCTATGAAGTGTGAATATATGTGTTGAAGTCAAACACTCATAGAATCATTCGATCGAAGGTCAATGACATGGAAAATTTTAGGGGCGAATGTTCGCCCTTTGGCGGAATTAAGGGGTTTTAAATTTTTAGTGGGCGAATATTTTGTATCATAGTACATTTTTACAAATCGCCTCAAATAGCCCACCTTATTATAAGGGAGGGTAAAAAAAATAAATTTAGCCCTTGAAATTAGGAGTTACAACTTTCCATTCGCCCTAATTTTCAAGAATAAGTTTTATTTAAGTGAATCCTATGGGCCAAATACCATATTTATAAAAAAGGTATGGTAAATTAATAAAAATATAAATAAATTAGAGGTATGGTAAATAAATAAAACATTTTTTATATTTACTCCATAAATCACTTTATATACATGCAAGGGTGTAAACAAATAAAAATATAAATAAAGTGGAGGTATGGTAAATAAATAAAACTTCTTTTTAATACTTACTCAAAAGGTATGGTAAATAAATAAAAATATAAATAAACTAGACGTATGGTAACTAAATAAAACCTCTTTTTATATTTAGTCCATAACCCTCTTTCTATTTATGAAGGCTCAAAAAATAGGTTTTATTTAAGTGAATCCTATGGGCCAAATACCATATTTATAAAAGAGGTATGGTAAATTAATAAATATATAAATAAACGAGAGGTATGGTAAATTAATAAAAATATAAATAAACGAGAGGTATGGTAAACAAATAAAACGTTTTTTTTATATTTACTCCATAAGTCACCTTATATTTACGAACACTCAAAAAATGAGTTATATTTAGGTGAAACCTATGAGCAAAATACCATAGGCTAAATACCATGGGCTAGATTATTATTAATACCATGCAAAAAAAACATTATTAACCCTAATATTAGTGTTAATAAAAATAAAAATGGCACATAGTATTGACCCATGGTATTCACCTGGAATGTAGCCTATTTAAATGGGGGAATTAAACCAACATAGATCCATCTTTACTCTGGATCTACTAAGCCCCTAGAGGTATCAAATATCGTGATATGCAAACTAGCATAGAGTGAAAAAATATTTGATCCCTCTCGAGGCTTGGTGGATCAAGAGTAAAGATGGATGTTGTAATTTTAATGTATGTTAAACATTTTAACTTGGTTAAATTAAAAAATAAAATAAAAATCAATTATTAATTTTATTAATTTTTATAAATTACTAATAGTAATTTTTAAGCTCCAGGTTTATGATAACCCATGGTATTGACCCATGGTATTCATGTGAGCATAGACTATTTAAAGGGGAAATTCTATCATCTTAGATCCATCTTAATTCTGGGTCTACCAAGTGCTCAGAGGGATAAATAGATTTCATCCCTCTAAGAGTGGTAGATGTGGAGTTAAGATGGATATAGGTTGGTTTTTATGATAATGAAGATATTAAATAGACTTAGGAAATTATATTGTAAGAACATCTTAAGGTGAATTGTTAAAGCTACATTTAGTCACTTCACAAAATTTAGTAAAAAAATACCAATATCTCCATTAATATTGGTTTTTAACTTTTTTTGATTTAACAAAAAAAATTCAAAACAATGAAACTTTATCACTCTTTCCGCATCACGCTCGCAGAAGATTTCTCACCATTTTTCAAACATTCTCAATATGATATCTTCATGAAAAAGTTTAGGTACTGATGTTGGATTAGTTGTTTGAAAAATAAGTTGGTTTGTACAACCTTTCATCTTTTGTGCTATTCTTAATTTGTCTTAATGATCTGTAGGGGTTGGAGCCACTGCACCATATTTTCCTAAAAGGTGGAGATTGTTCACCAAAAAGGAAATTAATCTACATGTTACAACGCTGTTAAAAAATGTGAGACCTATGAGGGTAGTGAATATGCTAGTAAGCAATTTAGATTGGGAGAGACGTAATTAAATTTTATTATTTAATTGAAGATTTCCAATTAAAATAATAATAAATCTACATTTATATATTCATATATTGATTGGAAGGATTCTCGCAATGGTCACTTCTTTCAATTAGATCCCCTTCAAGCCCTTGGGATGCCTAATACTTTCTTATATAATATAGTTGGGGCTTGCTACCTGTTGGCGTGTTGGGGTAAACAAACTTGATGTGTTTTTTTTATCTCGCAGTTGGAGTCTATGGAATAAGAAATAAATTTGATAACTTGAAAAAAGTAGTAGCTTGGCAAAAGTTGTAGAGAAAAGATTAATCTCTCCTACCTTGACAGAACTCATTGTCAATATCAACACCTACAAGAACTTTGTTGTGGAATTTTAACAAAACTAATAGAAGGATATGAAAGAGTGTATTGTAAGAACCTTGACAAAGATGGCCACTGAAACTTGGAACATTGTTTGTAGGAAGAGAAAATTATGTTTCTTTTTCCAAACATGTATGTTAGTATATTACTGTTTAATGAATATGTTTTCTTATTATCATATATGGTTTCATACTTTAACAAAACATTCGCCAAGACTTCACAATGTTTTATTATTCAGTAAAAGATTTGTCAAGATCTTACAAGATTTTATAATTCAGTGAAAGATTCTCCATCACTATACAAGATAATATAATTTGGTGAGAGATTCGCCAAAAAAATTATATATACATATTATATACTGATAAAATCGCCTCCCATTTTTCCTATGTATCATGGGGATTAGCCCATTTATTATACATATAAATTTAGGGTGGTTCTTAAAATTTTCCCTAGTCAATGATGAGAACATGTCATTGAAGGCAAAAAATCTATCATTAAGGCCTGCAGGTTCCATGGTACTGAAGGTTTCTGGATAACCTCCTTAGATAGTGAGCTGAAGTCGATAGAAAGTGATCCCTCACAGGAAGGCCTACAACACAAAACTCATGTCAAGTTTTGAAGAACAACAGTTTGGATTAATCCAGGACTGACTCAAGGATGGTCGACGTGATTGAGGGATATGAATTGCAAGGTAATTTTGACTTAGGTTGGACTTCTCTTGAACATATTTGCGAAACGACATTCTGACTTGGTAGCATTTGACTCAAAAATAATACCCAAACCAACTGAAGACTTTCAATGAGGTGCGGTCCACCGAGAGGAAAATGGATTTCCTAACTCAGACACAAAAGTGACAGAGTGTCATGTTCAAGAGCATACTGACTTTTACAATATAAATAAATGGTCTTTCTCAATTCCCCCCCACTATTACTGACAAGTACCTCTTTATTTTTGGAAAGCTTGAGGAGGATAACATACGTTTGTCTTGTAAGTTCATCCTTTGGATTAGTCATTCGAAGTATTTTTAACGAACCCTAGAAAGGAGTGGTTCGGTCTCATCATGATTAACGAGTCATGCATTGTTTAAGTTTTATGAGTCCGGTGAAGGGGTAACTCGATGCCATTTTCATGTTTAAAAAGTTTGAAAATACAAAAAAAGAAAACTTGTTCAATTCTTTCAATGTAAATTTTAACGAGCCCGAAGAAAGTAAAGCTCAGTGTTTTTCATTTTTAGAGAGTCACGAGAAAAACATAAGTAGACTCCAAAGTGTCATTTTTCATAAATTTAGTCTTTCAATCCCAGAAAAGGGTAAAATAATATAGGAGAGAACTCTATTGATCATGATTAGTCGATGTACACATTCTTCATAAATAGTATAGTTCAGTGTGTAAAAGGGTAAATTTATACTGAATAGACGACTATTCATTTACTTTTACAAGTTCGAATAGTTAAGTACCTGATGATATTTTCATGTTTAGGGAGTTTGAAAAGGGCATAAAGAGAACTCCTTGTTTTGATTTTTCGTAAGTTTTTAACGAGTTTGAAAAAGTGATAAAAATATACTCATTTCCAAAAAGATTCATTTTCGTAAATAACCTGTATTCTACACATTTAAACTCAAAAATTATCGTCACCGCTCAAAAATATAGTAAAAACATTAGAAATTTGGATTTGAGAGGCTAATTGTGAAGATGTAACCTAGGTCTTCTAACCAAACTAAATTTATCATTTAATTTAAACACAATAAGAAGGGAAATATGCTATTTATAGCTCAACATTTATTCGATGATAGTATACAAGTAAAATTTAATCAATAACATATTAAACAAGTAAGAAATTTTATTGCAATAATTTACATAAGTAATCAACAAATGGAAGAATACATGTTCCAGTAGCTTGGTTGGGATTCTCCTGACTTTCTTGGGATGCTCCTCTTGACTACCCGACTGAATTTACCTTCTAGCCAACTAGCAATGATTTCCTATCCCAGAGAACCTCTACAGGTTCCCTAGCCCTCCGAACCCAAGTCCAACCAGTTGTAATTTGTCCAAGTTAAAAACAACACTCTCCAATAGATCCAAGTTTGAGTTCTCTCATTTTTCTCTCCATTCTCTCCCTTCTCTTTCTACAAATTCCTCCCCAAAATAAAATCATCTAATGCCAAAATAAAGACCAAGGATCTCCCCCCTCCTCTCATCCTCCTTCCCCTTTTATGTTTCTTCCTCCCATCCACCTCAACTACTTATCATTAATGTCATGACTACCCCCTCATCCTTTTATTTTAATATCTTTGAGTTTGCTTAGGATATCTTATCCAAATTAGATTTGAGAAGACACCTTGGGAATAGAATATGGATATCTAATTTAGAATTAAATGTGAGAAGACACATTGGGAATAGAATATGGATATTTAATTTATAATTAAATTGGAGAAGACCATATCTTTTCTAAAAGTAGATTTGAGAAAACACCTTGGGAATAAAAAAATATGGATATTTAATTTAGAAATAATTTGGAGAAGACCATATCTTTCCAAAATTGGGTTTGAGAAGACACCCTCGGAATAGAAATATGAATATTTAATTTAGAAATAAATTGGAGAAGACCATATATTATCAAAAGTAGATTTGAGAAGACACCTTGGGAATGGAATTGTGGATATTTAACTTAGAAATAAATTGGAGAAGACCATATCTTATCAAAAGTAGATTTGAGAAGACACCTTGGGAATGGAATTGTGGATATTTAACTTAGAAATAAATTGGAGAAGACCATATCTTATCAAAAGTAAATTTGAGGAGATACATTTGGAATAGAATAATAACAAATAATAAAAGTCATATTAGTAAAATAAAATTACATATTCACAAGTGTAAGTTTATACCAATATTATTTAAGAATTGTAAGTCAATATCTGCAGGTTAATTAAACACTAATCAAAATCAGCCTGATAGGGTCAAGTAGGACATTACATACACCTTCCTTTAGAAAGCTTCTTCCCAAAGTTAGAGTGAAAATGACATAAGGAATTTGAAAGAAGTTTGACAATAAGGCATAACAAAATAGAGAGATATATAGTAGTCAAGTTAAGTAAGTTAAGCAATCATACCAATTCCTATCAATACTCTCCAACTAACCTATAACTTCCTATCCTTCCTAACCTACCTCTGCTCCCATCCTATCCATCCTCTGCTGCAATATACTATGGCATCGGCTATACCGATCTAACCACTAATAAAACCAATATGGCAAGAACATCGACTATATCGACCTAACTTCCATAGTAGAAATTGGTAATTGGCATCACATGTCTAGGGGAGTGTGTCCATCACTGCCCTCTCACGATTCCAGGCTTGGAGGTTACACGGTGGGAAATGCCTCCATCCATCCTCAAAACTAGGGATAAAACTCTAATATGGACCACACTACGACATTGGTTGGATACTTATTATCGAATCATCCAATTAGGTAGTCTTGTCACCTGCAATTTAAACTTACCCATGTCATAATAGTGCATATCAAGTACATACAAAAATGTAATAGAACAATGTACATTGTACCATTCCTCATTGGATGTCTCAACACTCCCCCATCAGAAGAGTAGATCTTGGTTATCATATAGTTCTTTCCAATCTGCAGGTTAGTTCTCATTCATGCATATATATAACTACAAAATATATAAGTGATCTTAATCATCATGTTATTAAGTCTAATATCCACGTGTCAATTGTGTACTTCCTAACAACATACTCGAAATAAATCTTACATTAGATAAATCATAATAGAGCCTTAGCATAGGTAGCTATCTAAGTCAAAATCGACATCACATATGCTCAAAAAGTGAGGGGTAGTCATGTCATATGTCTCTACATCCTCCCAAGTAGCAGATCCTGGGTTATACTTGTCCCACTGGACCTTAACCTGGTCCACCATGCGACATCCGAGTTGTCTAACACTATGGTCTAATATGCGTAATGGTTTGACCATTATGATTCCCGCGCCCAAGACCTGCAATTCCCTCCAATCCAGTTTGTGAGAATCATCAGAAACACAATGTTGTAAAATAAATACATGAAAAACATCATGAGTTTTATGCAAATGGGGTGGAAGTACAAGACGATAAGAAATTGGTCCAATCTTATCCTTCATTCTAAAAGGTCATATAAACTGACGTGACAACTTTGTCCCTTTCCCAAACTAAATGGTGTCTTTCTTGGGTTGGATATAAATAAAAACTTGGTCCCCTACTTCATAACTTCAATCAGTCCCATGTGAATTGGCCTAACTCTTCTATCTATCTTAGGTTTCCTTTAATATTTTTCGAATTTGTCCTACCTATTTCTCCATTTCTTGAACTAATTTCGTCCCAACTATTATTCAGTCCTTCAACTTTTCCCAACTCAATGGCGTCGTGCATGGCCTCCCATATAGAGCTTGATAAGGAGACATCCTGATTGAACTGTGGTAATGGTTATTATAGGAAAACTCTACCAATGGTAAGTACCTTTCCCACTAAGTCTGATTATCCATGACGTACATTCTAAGCATGTCTTCCATTACCTGATTTACTCTTTTAGTCTACCCGTCTATTTTTTGATGGTATGCAATGCTCAAGTTTAACTGAGTCCCCAATGTTGACTGCAAACTTGTCCAAAACCTAGATGTAAAGCGAGAGTCTCTATCAAAAATGGTCTTTGTGGGTAACCCCTGTAGTCAAATAACTTAGCTTATAAAAACCCGTGCCACATCAGTAACATCATAAGTGTATCCCACTGGGATGAAATGGGAACTTTTGGTCAATTTATCAACTACGACCAATATAGCATTGTGCCTCTATGAAGTGAGTGTCAAACCCACAAAAAAATACATAGAAATGACCTCCCATTTGGACATAGGGATGTAATTCGGTTGTAGGAGTCCTGCTAGATGATGATGATCAACCTTCACTTGTTGACATTCAAGACATTTGGCAAAAAACTAGACTATGTTGTGCTTCATGCCTGCCCAAAAGAAGAGTTTATTCATGTCTACATACATCTTCTTCACTCTAGGATGTGCACAATAGAGTGCTCTATGTGACTCTTCGAGGATGGTTCTTCTTATACCCCCTTCCTTAGGGATGTACATTCTCCCTTGAAATCTCAATAGTCCATCTGGTTCAAGGACATAACCCTCAAACTTTGGTTCTATCTGCTTCCCACTCTCGAGTGCTAACATAAACTTTAGATACCAACTATCTTCAAAGAGTTTTTCCAACACACGTTCCCTCAAATTAACCCTCAATGGTACTAGGGAGAAGATTTGTGGCCTCCTACTTAGTGCATTAGCCACCACATTATCCTTTCCATTAATGTATGAGATCCCAAAATCATACTCACATTCATATGTCCATTCATACCTAACCCCTTTTTGTTGTAATGTGGTGATGGGTTTGGCAATCTTTGAAAATCCTTCCACAAATCTGCAATAATAACCTGCTAGCCCCGTGAAGCTACAGACCTCATGAGCATTTTTCAATACAAGCCAATCCATTAGGGCCTTTATCTTTTCCAAGTCAATTGAAATATCTTCTCCTAAAATGATGTCCCCAATAGAATGAATTTTCTTCTGAAATAAGGAACATTTTTGAAATTTTTCCATACAACTGATTTTCCCTTAAGGATGTCAATACAACCCTTAGGTGCTCTTCATGCTCCTTTTCATTCTCGGAATACAAAAGAATATCGTCGAGAAAGACTTTCACAAATTGGTCTAAATAATTTCTAAACACACCGTTCATGAGACTCATGAATACTGCTGGTGCATTGGTCAAACCAAACGGTACAACTACGAACTCGTAGAGCCCAAAATGACTCCGAAATGCAGTTTTTGAGATGTCACCTTCTATAATCCTCAATTGGTGGTATCCAGATCATAGATCGATCTTTGAGAAAACTTTTTCTCCCTCCATTTGATCAAATAGGTAATCTATTCTAGGTATTGGGTACCTATTCTTTATTGTGGCTCGATTCAAGTCCCTATAATCTATGCATAGCCTTAAGGAACCATCCTTCTCCTTGACGAAAATCAATGGTGTGCCCCAAGGTGAAATGCTAGGTCTAATAAATCCCAAGTCTAAAAGCTCTTTTAACTACATCTGCAACTCACAAAGTTATGGAGTTGTCATCCTATAGGGTGTCTTGGAGATTGGTTCTACACTAGGTTTTAGGTCGATTGTGAAATTGATCTCCCTCAGAGGAGGTAATCCAGGTAATTCCTTGGGAAAAACATCCTCAGATTTTGACAAAACTGGGTGATGATCAAGGGAGGGCCATTTCTGGTCACTTACAGCCTCGACCACATATATTTTATAGCCTTGTCGAATACATCATTTTACCTTCATTGTGGAGATGAATCATAGGGACACTCCTCTCTTGATACCACAAATCTCAACTAACCTACCTTCATCATCTAAACAAATCCCCGTATTTTTGAAAATTTCTACTAAAGCTCGATGAGGTTATATCCTGTCCAATCTGATGATTACATCGTATGTCCCCAATGTTGTGATGTATGCCATCAACTTAGTTATACAAACCCCGAGGTTCACTTGACATTGGTCAACACTGGGTCCTACTACTTGTTTTATCCCATAAGCTCTTTCTACTTGTTTAAAGACATCGTGCTCATAATCTGCCCAACCACATTTTTCTAATGCAACTGGTGAAATGAAATCATCTGTAGAACCAGAATCAAACAAAATTTTAACTTTTACATTGTTTTTCATACGCGAGGTTTCTACCACAACAGATTGGTGTTCAACTTTTTGGTTATCAAATGTTGCATAGATTTGATGGTGGCTTGTTGCTCCCCCCATTGATTCTTTTCCTTCTCTACGATTGTTACCAATTTGTATCTTAGGATAGTCACACAAGTAATGAGGTCCCCCACATCCCCAACCTCATCAGTCAAATTGTTTCATCCCCACTTTGATTTTGTAAGTTTGTAAGTGAGTCTAATTGTTTTCATCCCCACTTTCTATCCATTCTCTTCAACTTTTGTAAGTCTCACATCTTCCTAGCAAGTTGATCAAATTGTCTCATTCCCACCTTAAATCTGTGAGGTTTCATTGTGTGAAACGATCACAAAATTTCTTAAACAAGTCAAGTCAATCTAAAAATTCCGAAACATATAAAGTCAAGTCAATCAAATTGTGTGAACTTTTATATTTATCGTGTGGTCCTCAAAGTGTGTGAGTCTACCACACAAGTCATCTAGCGATGGAATAAAACAAAAATCTTTATCATCATAAGTAGTTAATACCGCGTTGTCTTTAGTGTGACTTTTTGGAAGCTTTCCAGGTTGATTTTTCCAGTCTAATTTCTCTAAAATCTGGCAAGAATTCATTGAAATCACAAGTTTGATGGGTAACCCCTACACAATAGAAGTGCCCTAGCGGTTTTTCACGGTGTTGAATCCATATATATAGTGAAAAAACTAGTTTAAATAACACAAATTAAGATTTCACCACAAAGTTTTTCACCAGATTCCGACACCAGAAACTCCAAAAAGTCGCACTAAAGACAACTCCAATTAATACTCGAGGGTTTGAATCAACAAATGTTAGGACCCCGACCTTGTTGTTAGCCCAAGAGTGGGTGGTTGAGCCAGTGACTCTTAGAAAACCAATGAATTAGGTACTAGATTGTTGGGTGCATGCTAACAAATTTGTTCCACCATGGGCCCTTGGTGGCCTTTCAAACCGTCTTGTGCCATGTGCCTCCACTATAGGGCATGGGGTCCAAGCCTTTGGCTTCAGCGTGTTTGATGGGGCCTAAGCGTGTTGACATCACTTGTGTAAAACACTGTTATTTTTATTTTCAAGCTTTTATATTTTAAGTTGGATGGAGATGTCACAATCATTTGGAAGGAGATATCACAGTCTTGTTCCTCTTTTAAATAGTATTTTGCTCAAATTAATTATATAACATTTAGTTTACATCTATCTTAATTTTGGATCCATAAAGCTTCAAGAGGGATATTTTAACTAATAATTATAATTATAATTTTATTATTTTATTTTATTTTATTTTATTTTTATGTAATTTGACATAATCAAAATGTTTAGATAACATAACATAATAGGACATCAAACATGTTGTACGAGTGAATGCTATAACTTAAAGCATCGTGAATTATCTTTGTGATATTCCTCACATTTTCGTTAGGTACATGAAAAAGTATATTAAATAGTTCTTTCTTCAATTTAATTATATAATAAATATTATGAATAATTAAATATTATATCTTAAAACAAGGGTGGGGAGAGTACATGTAATGCCTTCACACTCATAAGAGTATCACACGCACAAGTATGTTTGGCCATATTGGAGAGAATAACCTTAGTTTTATTATCGACATATTATGGGGTATCTTTAATTTGGCACCGCATGGGCAACACACAATGTTGTGGCACGCCATCACATTTTAGGAAACTACGCGACTTGGATAAATCCATGTTTGGGCGAGTGAGTGAGTTGCACACTATCACAATGACTTGCTGAAATCAGTTGCATAAGATGAAGTGTGCCATGACCAAGTTGCAATACATGGTTCGTATAGCATGGGTGCTCCTAAGACACTGGTTGGGACCTCATATGAGGGAACATGGGGTGAGAGATTCAAATTTTGCGTTTCCACCATCATACGACAAAGGGCACAATTGACACAATGGCACAGTTAGCTTGGTGACCTATGACAAGGGTGTTCAATTGGACCAATGATCCAGGTGGATATTGGTGGCCACCCGCCTATTCCACTTGGACCCCCACCATTGTTTCTTTTAGTTTTTCAGTTTCCTTATTTGTAGCACAATTTACTATTTTTGGTAGTTTCTCGGGTCCTAAACTTCCGGAGCCGTTTTAAGGCCCTAAACGATGTTTTCTTGGAAAAACGAGGGCCATCAAATGTAATAATCCAACGTTGGCTATTCAAAAGTTGTATTCCTTAGATAGATCTTTCTAACGAGGTATTGTGTACATCAAACATAGATCGTATGCCAAAGTTACGACCCCGGGAAGTTAATGTACCAATTTACCCAAACGTGGCCCATAGTTTGGCACTTCACCTCCTACGGTTAGGTTTTTGGATGTTTATGGTTTTCCATTGTTTCTCAATAATAAATAGGCCTTTGAGCCTCATTATAAAATAGTTCAGAGGCATGTAGCTGCGACATATCTTCTCAGAGATAAGCGACCATCACCCTAGCTAGTCTTATTTTCATTTTGTTTGTAAGCATATTTCAGTATTTGATATTAATGAAAGGAAGTGTTATTTTTGTTGCATCTCTGTATTTATGGTTATATCTGTAATTTGTTGCGTTGTTCTTTAAATCCGGATCAACTAGATTGGCATGATGTGATGGTCATGTATACCCAAATGACCATGTCGACTTGCTTCTCTTTGAGAATTAAAATCATGTTTGAGAATTGAAATCATGTTAGACTGTATTATGAAGGGCCATGATGGGAATCAATTGAACGACAAAATCATAGAATACAAGGGCGCAATGAGAGGTTGTTGCAAAAATTCCTGCACTTGGTAATCAGTGGAGGATGGCCAAGGGTACTTTCAATCAATCAAGAGCTGAATTGTAAATTGTCCTGCCATCCGTAAAAGTCTCTAAGCTTAAAAATCGAAATAAAAGCATTTCTTATATTATACATTGCTACAAATAAATCTCAAGTAAGTTATTTCATTGTGTCCCTTAAAGTGAACATTGAATCTTATCTTGCATGGATTGGAGTAGGCTAAAGGGAAAAGGTCTAGAATTAGCCAGACAATCTCTGCCAGGTCAGTTTTTTTTGCTGGCTTTTTGAAGTTATCCTCCGAGTTGTATTGACCTTCGTGAATGTAAGGATCTGAAAAAAATTCTCTCTTTGTCTTCACAAATTGTCTAGTCTTCCTAAATATTCTATTCCTTTAGTGTGTCTTTGCACCTTTAGGGGGGATTGCTAATATTAATTCCTTTGATTTATTATTATTCCTTTGGATTTTTAATATTAATTCCTTGGGTTTATTGATCTTTTGGGTTTGTAATATTAATCCCATTGGTTTCTTAATTCCTTGGGTGTTTAATATTAATCCTTGATATGTATAATAATATATTAGAGTTTATAATCTTAGAGTTTTTGATATTAATCTTAGATTTGATATATTAATATATTAATATAGCATATTAAGTTTATAATATAGCATATATTAAGTTAACACCTAAAGCGTATATCAACCACATTTATTAATGTGATTGTTCCACAAAATATTAGTTGGCAAGCCTAATATTTAAGGTGAATTCATCTAAACTTAAGTAACTATAATTTAAACTATACAAATTTCCTATATTTTTTTTTTTAAGATAAAAATTAAAATAATCCATATTAAGAAAAGAAAAGAAATGTAATATTATATTATTATTTTGCATAATATTATCCTCACCCTCATACAGATTGAACAATCCTCACCCTCATACAAATCAAGTAGAGAGAAAAAAAAGGAGTCGTCTAACGAGGCGGAGGAATTGCCTGGACGGCCAAAAGTGGCCAGAATCCGGGCAAAAAAATTTCAAAAAATCTTGTAGAGACAGTGTTTGAATTGTGTTTTTGATGGTGGAAATGGATTCAACACCATCAAAAACGTCTAGGACACCTAAAATTTTGAAGTTTAACAACTATAACTTGGATTTACAAAAATCCTTGTCAGATTTTCTCTAAATATGACCAGAATTTCCATAACTTTCCAAGCAATTCCTTCGGCCAGTTAGACAATGACATTTTTTTGGGTTAAGTGAACATGTTCAAAAAATTGTAGACAACAGTGATTGGAGGGAGGAGAAGCCTTGATTTAAGATGTCAGATTGATCACTTGAAATTCAACCTATATTCTTGCACGTGGTTCATTTTATTTAGAAATTAATGTTTATATATTTGTTTTACTTAATATGTATCATAATTTAAATAATATAAAAATAAAATTTTAAAATTAATTAAATAATTATTTCCAATGTTAATTTTTTTTAATCATCTTATATTGAAGTTAAATATTATTATTAATTTTTTTATTGTAATTTCTTAATGATGGATTTGGAACAGACTTTTTTTTTTTGCTGTGCTGCGCTTTGTAGCCTGTGACCTAGACAGCGCCGCCATAGAGACCTCTTCATAGGTTTGCAGCTCCAATGGAGGTCGATGGGGGTGCCAATACCTCCCCTCCCGTGCCCGAACTCCTCGCATTCAAGAAGTTCATCGCGGATCTCTCAAGAGACCACTGTCCGAGACTCAACAGAAATTCATCAAAACGCTGGACTGCATCCCAATCGTGGAATTTCCAATTGCAGAAACATGCAGATCAACAATCAATCTTGCAGACAGAGGGCTCATAGGATAGTTTACCAGGCTTTGGCCTTCTCCCAAGTCCGTTGAAGCTTGGGTGCAAAGGAATTAGACACCGCTCATATCAGAAGGAATCAAGAGCCACTTTGTAGGAAAAGGATTCTACGTATTCGTGTTCGAAAGCTCTGAGGATAAAAATATCATCTTCAAAAATGGCCCATACTTGATGGGGCCTCAGGGTTTATACCTGGACAAATGGACCCTTGATTTCGACCCAGCCCAGAATGTGTCGTCTGTCGTTCCAGTTTGGGTCCGCCTACCTCATCTTCCTTTACATTGTTGGAATCAAAAATCACTGTAAGCTATCGGCAATTCGCTTGGAAGGTATATTGATCAAGCAGTGCAAAAGGATCAGTACTCATGCACACGGATCTGCGTGGAGGTTGATCTAGAAGTAGGGCTGCTAGAGGCAATTAAACTTACTGCAGCAAACTGGACACACATCCAGGAGCTAGACTACGAGCAATTACCCTTCAAATGCCGACACTGTCACGGCTATGGCCATTTCGCAAGACATTGCAAAAAAAAGGAAGCAAAAGAGAGCGAGAAAGAATAACAATGGACCACAGTGCAAAAAGCACAGACAGAAAAACCTAGAAGCAAAGGAATAAAAAAGGAAAACAACCCTGGGCCAACGGGGCAAGAACAAAAAGATGGGAACTCCAACCCCATGACGAAATCAGGATCTCAAAATGCAGAGCCCAGTAAGGCCGCAGAAGAGCCGGAAGTAAATAAGGATTGCAGTGAACAACCCAAATCCCCTCCTAATGGGAAAGGAACAGAGGAGCAAGGGCAAAACGTGGGAACCCCCGAAGTAGTCCCCTCCCCCTCTTATGCCGACATAACAAGAAAGAAATTACACGAATCACCAAGCTCATCAGAGGATGAGATCTTAGAAAGGCCTGCCAAAAGAGCAGGAAGAAAGTCCCTCAGAGAAGCAAGGGAGGAAGAAGCTGAAAGGCAAAATACTCAAGGAAGTCAACCCATTATAGAAATGTCAATCGACAGAAGTACAAGGACAAGGCCGCCAAAAGGAGGAGGCCCAACCACCCCTAACAGTAAGTAATTAAAATGGTCTCTTGGAACTGCAGAGGGCTAGGGAACCTGATGAAAATTGAAGCGGTCAAAGATCTACTGAAAGCGGAATGAGCAGACATATTAATGCTCCAAGAGACAAAGATAGAAGGGGAGGTCCTTCTAGAAATCAACAAAAAGAAATGGCAGAAGAACGCAGGAAAAGCAATAAGCGCAAGAGTCTCTTCCGGTGGAATAGCAGCCTTGTGGAAGGGAGACCAGTTCAGGCTCGTCAACTCCCACAACACACAACATTGCAGCTTCACAGAACTGAAGCACATAGCAAGTAAGTTAACCATTGCGTTATTCAATTTATATGTAGCGGTATTGTATTCTGAAAAGAAAGACTGTTGGAAAACATTAAATGAGTTTTTGGAATTGAATACCCCAAACAACACAATCATAGCTGGAGATCTAAATCTAGTGATGAATGAAAAAGAAAAGAGAGGGGGCAGGACCAGCAAGGATCAGATGATATATGTAGTAGAAGACATGATACAAAAATGGGACCTACTGGATTTTAAACCAAGAAAAGGGCTCTACACCTGGACCAATAACAGGACAGGGGAAGACCACATATCCGCCAGATTGGACAGGTTCTTGGTTCAAAGCACAATGTTGATGGAAAGGAGGCTAATCTCATCAGTCATTCTTCCCAAGCTTACCTCGGATCACAAACCCATCTGGCTAATGTTAGAGGATGAAGAAAATCTGGGCCCAATCCCTTTTAGATTTAGCCCATTGTGGAATGGAAAGAGTGGCTTTGCAGAAACGGTCCGACTAGCATGTTCCACCTCAGTCAATGGCTCCCCCAATTATGTATGGGAACAAAAATTAAAAATAACCAAAAAGGCTCTTAAGGAATGGAGTAAACTCCCATCAAATACTCCCAAAGATCAAAGAATGGAGTCAGTGCAACACCTAGAAAAGCTTCAAAGTGGAATGGATACAATAGATATAACTAAAACAGAGCTAGAAAAGGAGCAAGAAGCCCAATGCAAAACATTGTGCTCCTTCGGAAATGAAGAAGAATATTGGAGATTAAAGTCCCGGAGCCTTTGGCTGGAAGCCGGAGATAGAAACACAACATATTTCCATCGACAATGTAGAGCCCGTCTCTATAGGAATCACATCACAGAGATCACCACCTCCGATGGGAGGTCATGCAAAGGAATAGATCAAATAAAATTTGCGGCTGCATTACATTTCCACCATCTTTACAGTAAAGAGAATGACGACTGTGAAGAAGACAACAAAGAATTCCTAAAGAACATTCTGGCGCTGGTCACTAAAGAGGACAATGCAGCATTGTTGAAGCAAACCAATGAAGAAGAAATCAGCAAAATTATCTGGTCCATGAATCCAGATAAAGCCCCTGGGCCAGATGGGTTCACCATTCACTTCTACAGGATATGTTGGGACATAATCAAAACATATCTTATTCGAATGATAAAAGGATTCCTTCATAAAGCAAAACTGGGTGGCAGCACCAACTCAACATTCCTTGCTTTAATACCGAAAGAGTCAAACCCTGCTTCCTTTGACAGGTTTAGGCCAATCTCTTTATGCAATGCTTCATACAAAATAATTGCAAAACTCCTTGCAAACAAAATAAAGCCACTGCTAAACAAACTCATATCAGATTCGCAAGGAGGCTTCGTCAATGGGAGACACATTCTGGATAACGTAATTCAAGTTCAGGAAGCCATGCACTCCAGCAACCTTAGAAATGAGAAAGGCATGCTAATCAAGTTAGACATGGCCAATGCATTTGATAGAGTAAAGTTGTCCTTCCTCTATCAAGTTCTACTTTCCTTCGAATTTGACTAAGAATTTGTCAAACTGATCCAATCTTGTGCCATAAGTCCTTGGATTGCGCCTTTGGTAAATGGGAGGCCAGCTGATTTCTTCCAAGCCACGAGGGGGTTGAGGCAAGGATGCCCTCTTTCTCCATTTCTTTACATTTTAATGGCGGATACGTTGAGCAGAAAGTTGGAGCAGGACATGATAGCAGGAGCTTCCCCAGGTTTGAAAATAACTAAGGATCTCAAAGCAATAAATCATGCCCTGTTCGCAGATGATTCCCTCATGTTGGGCGGAGCTTCAAACAGAATAGCCTCTGCATTCAAAAACACTCTCCAAGCCTACTACAAAGCAACTGGAGCACTAATCAGTGAAAGAAAAAGCGTAGTCTATAGTTGGAATGCAGAAGAGGAAGAAACTCAAAACATAGCTCGCAATTTGGGGTTCAACAGATACACAAAATAGGACAAAATCAATTATGTTTGACTGCCATTAACACTGGGCACAAACAAAGTTAATCTTTGGGAAGGAGTAATAACAAAAATCAAAGGCAAAATCGCTGCATGGGGAGGTCAATGGCTAACTCATGGTGGCAAATTAACTCTGATAAAATCCGTTCTTTCATCTCTGCCAATATATCAAGTGTCCTACCTCATGGCACCAAAGTCGATTTCAGGGAAAATTAATAAAATCATGAGAGATTTTCTGTGGCATGGAGGCAAAGGAAATCAGAACAAATTCCATTTGGTTAAATGGGAGACATCAAAGAGAACCGTGAGAGAAGGCGGCCTCCAAATCCGCGATTCGGACCTCGCCAATACAGCTCTGGGATGCAAGATACTATGGAAGCTCCACAGCGACCCCAATCACCCTGTCAGCAAAACATTGAGGCATAAATATATACCAAATGCAAAACTCAGAAACCTGCAAAACGCAAACAGCAAAAGGAGCACGCTGCTATGGCAACTGTGTATCAAAGGATTGCGATTCTTCTCCCAAAATCTGTATCGTATCCCTGGGAATGGTAAGCGTGTCAAGTTGAGAATAGATCACATAATGGGGCAGTCGCCCTTAGCATCAAATGATAGCCTGCAAGAAATCTTCGAGCTTCTTGAAAGTAGAGGAGATAAGATAATATATGATATCTCAAAATGGGATGAATCCGGGTTCTGGATTGATTGGAACTTTAGTAACATACCAGATCATTTATCACAGCAAACAGAAACGCTAAAAGAAGAACTTCGTGAAGCAGCTCCGGTGCACAAGACAGAAAAAAGATAAATGGGGTTGGGGACCTACAGGAGTATACTCCTTAGCCAAAGGTTACGAGTTGTTGCAATCACACAGAGATACTTCTCTCCCTGTAAGGTTTTGGATGGAGGTACGGGATCCATTGGCACTGCCCATGGTTAACTTCTTCTTCTGGATATTAATGCACAAAAAGACTTTGACTAATGAAAACTTATTGAAAAGGAAAATAGCAGGTCCGCATAGATGCTCACTATGCAAAGAGGCCATGGAAACCATGGATCATCTGTTTGTAGACTACTCAGTTGCGAACAAAGTTTGGACACTCATACTCCAAGGACTCAAGGTGGAAATCCCCACGAAAATTTCAGTAGTGGACTTATTTTTATCATGGAAAGATCGCTATCCTTTGTCCTCCCTCAACTCCTCATGGGCCAGAATATGGATCACCATCTATTATCAATAATTCATACTTATGATCCACAAACAAATATGGCCATGCTTTGATGATTTCTTTGGTGTGTGTGAAGTGGGAATCGAGACTTGAATAGTTTGTGTGACAGTATTGAGTTTTCCGGGCGAGCAGTCTCATAATCCACAAACCATCTGTTTTATTATCAATAATTTCCATTATCCACAAACTATACATTTATAGCGTTGTAATAATTTTTTATTATCAATAATTTCCATTATCCACAAACTATACATTTATAGCGTTGTAATAATTTTTTTAATAAACAACGTTATATAACTTGTTTTCTACGTTGTAATAATTTTTTTAATAAATAACGTTATATAACTTGTTTTCTACTAACGAACTAGTTGCTTATGCCGAATTTTTTGAAGAAAGCTCTTCTTTCATGTACTGAGCGATCAAGCGTTTGATAATGAAAATCCTGGCTTGCTCAAGAGACTTACTATGGGAGGAAAAGTGGCGCAGTTAGGTTTGAAATGAATTTCATATTCTTTGCCTGTAATATTCTTTCCATACACTCTAAAATAATCTAAATTCTAAAATAATACAAATAATTTGAGGATCGTTTAAACATCGCCAATGAAGCTCATTCCACATTAATTCACGGTGCTTTCATAATGAAAGTGGAACCCACAAATTTTATGGATGTCAGTCACACAACTTCCCGGCAAGTCAATCAATTCCCAGATAGTGGAGCTCATTCCACATTTAGTCACGGCGTCCTTGACTTTGTGCATTTCGTGGACATCGCTCTTTTATGGATGTCGTGTCGATTGTTAATCAATTCCCAGAAAGTGGAACTGTAGTGGAGCTCATTCCACATTTATTCACGACGTCCTTGACTTTGTGCATTTCGTGGACATCGCTCTTTTATGGATGTCGTGTGGATTGTTAATCAATTCCCAGAAAGTGGAACTGTAGTGGAGCTCATTCCACATTTATTCACGCCATCCTTGGCTTCGTGCATTTCGTGGACATCGCGCTTTTATGGATGTCGTGTCGATTCTTTTCAACTACACTGAAGTTTGCCAAACAAAGTCAATTAATTTCCAATAGATCGTCTCCATTCTCCTCAACTTGTGTGAATCCTTTTTTTCAACCAAACATAGGTGCCGTTCACATCCATACAATCTTGTCCGGATTGTACCATAAAATTTACGAGGACCAAAAATTTGCATTTGAACCAAAACAATTTGGCACTTGGCATAATTTAAGCGGACCAAACCTTTTTGGCACTTGAGCGGATCAAACCTTTCTGTAAATTTGTAAGTTAGTGAAATTGTTTTCATCCCAACTTTCTCTTCAACTTTTGTAAGTCACACCAGCGAGTTAATCAAATTGTCTCATTCCCACTTTACCTAAATCTATCAGGTTTTGTTGTGGGAAACAATCACAAAATTTCCTAAACAAGTCAAGTCAGTCTAAAAATTCCCAAACAAATAAATCAAGTCAAGTCAATCAAATTGTCGTGAACTTTTATATTTATCGTGTGGTCCTCAACTTTTATATTATTGGCTTGTTTTCCACACAAGTCGATCAAACTATGACTTCCGAAAATGAAATCCTCCTCATCCAGCGATGGAATAAACCAAAAATCTTTATCATCACAAGTAATTAATACCCGGGGGTTTCAATCAGCGAATGATAGGACGCCGGCCTTGTTGTTAGCCCAACCGTGGAGGGAACTCCTATTTCGTAGACTATAGAAAAGTAAATGCTGGCTGACATGCCAAGCATTTATCTTTCGCCCTCTCTCTCACAGCACGCGAATCGAGATAGCAGCCTGGAGAAAGAGGGCGAAAAGTAAATGCCTGGCATATCAGCCAACATTTACTTTTCTATAGTCTACGAAATAGGAACCGCCAACCGTGGATGGGTGAGCCGGTGACTCTCAGAAAGCCAACGAATTAGGAGGCACCAGATTGGGTGCGTGCTAACACGTTGGTTCCACCAATGGGGCCTTGATGGCCTCTCAAACCATGTCTTGCGCCATGTGCCCCCACTGTATGGTGTGGGGTCCAAGCCTTTGGCTTCAGCGTGTTTGATGGGGGCCCTAATCGTGTTGACATGACTTGTGAAAACACTGTTATTTTTATTTTCAAGTTTTTATGTTATTTTTATTTTCAACCTTTTATATTTTAAGTTCGATGGAGATGTCACAGTTATTTCACTAAATATTGCACTTAAATTAATTATATAAATTTTAGTTTATATTTATTTTAATTTTGGATCTATAAAGCTTTAAGAGGGATTAAATTTCTCAAGATATAAATCTGTTTTTTGAGTTTTAAATTTGTGGAAAAGTTTGCACCTTGAAAATTTGGAGTTAAAATTTCTATTTATTTATATATTTTTTAATGTAATTTAAGTGAGTCAAAATATTTTAATTTTAATTATAATTATAAATTTTATTATTTTATTTTATTTTTATTATTATGTAATTTGACAGAGTCAAAATGTTTTAGATAACATAACATAACAGGTCATTAATCATGTAGTACGAGCGAATGTTATAACTTAAAGCATCTTGAATTATCTTTGTGATCTTCCTCACATTTTCGTGAGGTACTTAAAAAAGTATATTAAATAATTGTTTCTTCAAATTAATATAAAATAAAATATTATGAATAATTACATATTATATCTTAAAATAAGGGTGGGGAGAGTACACGTAATTCCTTCACACTCATAAGAGTATCACGCACACAAGTATGTTTGGGCATCTTGGAGATCTTAGCCTTAGTTTGATTATCCACACATATTTTGGGGTATATTTAATGTGGCACCGCATGGGCGACATACTATGTTGTGGCACGCCATCACATTTTAGGCTATCACACGACTTGGTTAAATCCATGATTGGGCGAGTAAGTGGGTCGCACACCATCACAATGACTTGGTGAAATCAGTTGTACAAGATGAAGCGTGTCATGACCAAGTTGCAACATGTGGGTAATATAACATGGATTCTCCCAAGACACTGGTTGTGACCTCATATGAGGGTGCACGAGGTGAGATATCCAAATTTGGGGTTTCCGCCATCATAAGACGATGGGCACAATTGGCACAATGACACAATTAGCTTGTTGACCTACGATGAGGGTGTTCAATTGGACCAGATTGGCATGATGTGATGGGCACGTTGACCCAAATGAATGAAGGAACAACTGCAGAGTGAAAAATTCATTCAACACATCGTCTAGTATGCAAAACAACATCCGGAGGAGAATAGACACACCTCCCAATTGGTGTGCTGGTTGCAGAGGTCACTCACACCTCCTATATATTCACCACAAGAAAGTTCAACGGTGTTAGGTCCCTATAATACTAGCGATTCCCCCATTACTATTGTCATTGTAGCCCTTATTCTTATTGTTGTGCCCCTATTGTCCCCATATTGTTATTAGTGTGCCCCATAGAATCCCACTATTGTCATTATTGTGCCCTTATATTATTATTGTTATGTCGGCTTTGTTTATATTGTGACTCCTCAGACTCTTATATATAGAAATGAGGTTTTCCCATTTATATCATCGAAGAATTGTTCATTTTTGTAATGTAAAGGAGGTTTCCCCCTCGAAGAGGCTGATTTTGAAGTCGTTGATCTATCTTTTCTTCTATTTTGTGAGTTGGTTGCATAACAAATGGATAGCTACGTGGAGATAAGATGGAATACAACATAGTATATGGTTGAGATGAACTGAGTGAGTCATGAAACAAGATTGAAGAGTTAGGTAGAGAGAGCATCACATGGGTCTTCTGTTGGCCACACCTTGGTTAGCAAGGCAAAAGGAATGTGGGCTTGGGTTCTTAGGGACAAAAAATTGCAAGTCGTCAAACTGTTGCATGATGCTACTATGGGCTAAATTTTAGGGACATAAATTCAAAACCCTAATGTTAGCCTCTTCCCACAACCTCAAAGCCCTAATGTTAGCCTCTTCTCACAATCTCCAACCTTCTCCTTGCATGAAAATCCTTCTAGCCTTATTTTTGTAGCATAAGCCTAGCTTCAATGGTCCTCTCCAATCCTCTGACCCGTGTTTGATTTATAGGCTAAGAGGAGAAGGTTTGGGATCCTCTTCCTAAGGGATGAGATCCATAAATGGTGAGATAAGGGATCCACAAAGAGAGGGAAGTACCTCCATAATGGGAGGGATTAGGATTGAGTAGGCATCCTTTCGAAGCTGTTAGTTGGGAAAGATTCGACTAACAAAGCTTCTGGACTTTACTTTTTATTTTTTACTTGCATTGAGACATGTGCGCAAGCCATAGTGTAAGAGAAAGCACACTTTTGCATAGACTTTAATGGTCTCTTCTGTGTATGCACAAAAACTGACTAGGGAACTGTGTAGGAAGCCAAAAATAGGCTTTTGAGCCTTAAGATCCATGAATTTCATTCTCTTTGGGATGTTTTGGGTTCTATCCTTGCAGGGGGATGCTTTGGAATAGTTTGATAAATAAATAAAGATCCAAAGTAACGGTCATTTTCCTAATGCGACAAAATGATGTGTAACAGATTACCCCCTAAAGTGAAAAGTTAGAAGGGATATTTGATGACTGCAGTGTTTTATCATGTCATGGTTCGGGTTAGAGACTACGGTCGGAGACTTGAAACAATCAATCAAATGTTACAATGCAATATAAAATCATCGCTGAGATATGCATTCCCATACTCAAAGCATAAATATCTCAAAGAACCAGTATGGAAATACATCTGAAGATCCATATCAATAAAAGACAGTATGGATGCATCCATAAACGGATCTATGTCTACAAACATGAATATTTAATAAATCCATGCAACCTAGATGGATGAAACTAGATCCAGGGTCTTGATCTCCATATCCTAATCCATAGTACGAATCTAGCCATGTGAATGAATGTCTCGTAGTCGAACATGGTAGAAACCACTTGATTACTGGTCAACGATGTGAACCGTTAACAAGCGCGAGAGAAACCACCAATAATGACAATGGTTCTCATGGTACTTCTAGTACAATCTATGAACTGTGAATAGATGTGTTGAAGTAGAACACTCATAGAATCATTCGATCGAAGGTCAATGATGAGAACACGTCGTCGAAGACCAGAAACCTGCCATTAAATAGTATTGGGTCCAAGGTAATGAAGGTTTCTAGATAACCTCCCTATATAGTGATATGGTCATGGAATGATGATGTAGGGTTGATATTTCATTGAAAAAGAATGTCATTTTTTCCTTTAGGTTCACTTCTTGTAATATTTCTGGGTCATTATGATTCCTACAAGATCATCCTGTAGGTTTTCAGGGGATCCTGTAGGTTTACAGGGGATCCTGTAGAAAACACAGTCCCCTTGGTTTTCAGGGGATCCTGTAGGTTTACAGGGGATCTTGTAGAAAACATAGTCCCCTTGCAAACTGAAGGAAATGAGTGGGAAAAATGAAAGAAATGGTAAAGTGATGAATGAAAATGAGTGGAAAAATAAAATGTGAGTGAAATAGGTCTCTTGGGGATCCTCCTTTTCTCTATGATCTTCCTTCTCACTGACCTGCAGAATATAAATTTTCATGATTTTTCTCTTTTCTCTTTTTTTTTATGAAAATGACTAGGTTGCCTATGAGAGGTTTTCATCCTAGCTATTTTCCCTGGGCACCTCAAGGGAGTTTTTCACCCAGGGATGATTTTATTCTCTTTTTTTATTCTCTCTTTTTTTTTTTTATTGACACCTTTGGGCCACCCAAAGAGGTTTTAAACCCTACAGTGGGACTCAGGCGCCTCATGGAGGTTTTCACTTGAGTCCTTATTATTATTTTTTTTCTCAGTTATTTGATGAGGTGGGAGCTGAAACTTGCTCCACTACCATCACTATTTTATTGATATCATCAATGAACTCTTGTTTTGACAATGGTCTCTTGTAAATTTTCAGTCGGTGTCCATTAACAAGTAAAGGAATGGCCTCTTCATCTATGGTTTTGATATGTACTGAGCCATTATCATGACATCTTTCTACAACATTAGGTCCTAGCCATTTTGTTCTTAACTTGCCCTTGTAGTCTTTATACCTAGAATCATATAACAAAGCCCAATCACCTTCTTGAAATTTTGTTTCCTTAATGTTCTTATCATGCCAGATCTTCCTTTGAAGTTGAATTACCTCTGTATGTAGGAGGGACTGCATTCTGAACTCATCCAAACCATTCAACTGGAGAAATATCTCTTTGTGTGCACTATTGAGATGTAGATCTAGTTGGGCTACCATCCTTAATGTGTTATACTCAAACTCAATGGACAACAAGGCCTTTTTCCCATAGACCAACTCAACTCATAGGGTGTGAATTTAGTGGTGGTCTTCTAGGTGGTATTATAGGCCCAGGTGGCCTCAACTAGTCTATCTTCCCAATCCTTCCTGTTGTTGCTTACCACTTTGGTCAAGATGCCCTCCAATGCTCTACTGGTCACCTCTACTTGTCCATTAGCTTGTGGATGATAGGGAGTGGAGGTTTTGTGCTTGATCCTGTGCTGGCTGAGCAAGTCTTCAGTCATGTTGGAGGTAAACTGGTTACCTTAGTGTATGAGCAGCTCTCTAGGGTACCCAAATTTGTAAAATACATTCTCCCTTAGGAACTCAGTGACCTTCTCTTATGTTGTTGCCTTAATTGCCTTAGTTTCAGCCCACTTAGTCAGATAGTGAGTGCACACAATGATGTACTTCTTTTGTTTGGAAGGAGGGTCAATAGGTCCAATGAAGTCGATGCCCCACTTGTCAAATGACTCGAAAGTCACCTGAGGTTGTAGAGGCATTTCATCCCTTGGAGTAGGCCTTCCCATTCTTTGTTACCAATCACACTAACTAAAATATCTTTTCACATCTTGATGAAGAGTGGGCCAATAATAGCCTTCTTGTAACAGTTTGAATGTTGTCCTCTTTATTGCAAAGCGACCTCCACAAGGCCCATCATGATAGGTCAGAAGGATGTCAAAGATTTCCTCCTCCCTGACACACCTTCTCAAGACTTGATATGGGCCAAGTTTGAAGAGATTACCCCCAATCCAAGTGAAGGGGGCACTATTCCTCACTATCTTTCTTTTCTCTTTAGAGGACAAATTCGGTGGGAACTGTGCAGATACCAAATAGTTTGCTATATCAATAAACCATGGAGAGAGAAATGAAATAGCAAATAAATGCTCATCTGGTAACTGGTCATCAACCATTCCTTATTCACCTGTAGGAAAATTTAATCTGGACAAAAATTTTGCAACAACATTTTCCTTACCAGGCTTATCAACAATAGTTAGATCAAAATACTGTAATAAAAGTAACTATCTTATAATCTGAGCATTCACATATGGTTTATTCATTAAATATTTGATTGCATCATGGTCAGTATGAACAAACGTTTGATAGCTTGTAATATAATGCCTAAATTTTTTCAATGCATGCACAACAGCCAGTAGTTCCCTTTCGGTCACTGTGTAATTTAGTTCAGCCTTTGACAGATTCTTACTGATAAAGTAGATAGCATAAGGCAATTTTTCATCTATCTAACCTATGGTTGCTCCTATGACTTTGTGTGAGGCATCAACATGAATATGAAAGGGAAGTGCCCAATTTGGGCCTCAAAGAATTGGTGCAGTGGTTAACTTGTTCTTTAGGGTGTTTAAGGCCTCTTGACAGCTTTTTGACCATATAAACACAAAGTCCTTGGCAAACAAACCAAATAAAGGAGAGGCCAACTTGCTGAAGTCCTTGATGTACCTTCAGTAGTATCCAACTAACCCTAGGAAACTTCTGACATCTTTATGCTTTTGAGGAGGTGGGACCCTTTGGATGATAGCTATTTTGTCTGGGTCCACCTGCAGTCCTTGCTGAGATATTAAATGACCTAACACGGTCCATCCAGTCATCAAGAGTTCACATTTTTCGATATTGAGGTACAAGTTCATTTCAAGTCATTTTTGTAGTACTTTCCCTAAGTTGGATAGAGTCTCTTGAAAATCATAGCCATAAAGTGTATTTAATCATCCATATAAATTTCTATCGCATCATGGACTAACTCGAAAAAGATACTCAGGACTTCTCTCTAGAACATGGCAGGAGCATTGCATAGGCCAAAAGGAAGGACCCTATAGGAAAAAGTACCCCAAGGAAAAGTGAAGGTGGTTTTATCCTGGTCTTCTGGCTGATGTGGATTTGGTTTTACCCATTGAATCCATTTAGGAATGATAAAAACTTTTTCCCTGCTAGGCCATGTAGCACTTGGTCAATGAAGGGTAGAGGGAAATGGTCCTTCTTTGTGGCTTTGTTCAACTCCCTGTAATCGACACAAATCCTCCACTTACCATTTTTCTTTCGAACTAACACCAAAGGAGAGACCCACTCATTGTCAGAGATAGGGTAAATGAATCATGCAACTAGCAGTTTTTGCAGTTCTTCTTTGAATATATCTTTAAGAGTTGGATTCATCCTCCTTTGGGGTTATCGGACTAGCTTTCAACCTTCTTTGATGTATATGTGGTGAGTACACACTGAGGAGTGTACTCCCTTCATTTCTTTGTAACTCGAAGCGAAGGCATCTAGATGTTCCCTTAGCATGTTGCATAACTTCTCTTCTTAGAGAGCAGAAAGAGATGGATTGATTTTCAAGGTTCTTTCAGGGTCGAAATCTATGGGTTTGATAGAAGGGGGTTGGAATTGGCCAAGCATAGGTCAATTGGATGATTGTTTTGGGTTTCCTTTTGCTACATCTTCTAAGGGCAATGTATTGGTAGTTGGAATTTGGAGTAGGTGTTCAATCAAATCATGTTCATTCTATTTTCCTCCTCCCACAGTTGCTTCTAAAGTATAAATTTGGGCAGAATAAACTTCATCTTCTTCCTCCTCATCCAACCATAAAGGTGAATTATGCTCTAGAGATGGCTAAGTAGGAAGGTATAGGACCAACTGCTTGGACATATGCCCATTTGTGATGGTCATATTCCCAGCTCTGTAGCTAATGTGAGCATCGATAGTGGCCAACGGGGATCTCCCAAGGATGAGAGGGTAACCAATAAGCTTAGCCTTAGGCTAGAGAACTAGGAAATCTGCAGGGTACTCCCAAGAGTCAATGGAGACCATCACATCCTCCACAATCCCCTCATGTGTCACTGTGGAGTAGTCTGCAAGTTGCAAAACTATTGTGGTCTTCCTCAATGAACCTTGGAGGTTGAGCTTGAGCATGGTGTCCTTGGTCATCACATTAATGGCATCCCCAAGATAGATCAAAGTTTGTGGGACAGTGGTTCCATTGATGTGAACATCTATTGCAGGGCTTCCAGGGTCCAAATACTTTGGACAAATTACCTGCCCCAGCATTAAGTCGGACAACTATCCAATGACATTAATTGTAGGGGCATCTCTTCCTCGACTCCCTAGATGCTTGAAGCACTTCTCCTTAATCAACTTATTGTAAATATGAACATCTTTTATTGCTTAGAGAAGTGGAATCTTTACACAGAGATTTTTCAATTCTCCTAGGAGTTCAGTCTCTTCTGGGGTAGGTTGGAGTGGTTGGGTTAATCTCTCAGGAAAGGGTGGATTCACTTTAAGAACGAATTCATCTCTTTCCTCCTCAACCTCTCTAGGTGGAGGTGGAGGTTGGTTATCTAGGAGAACTCTCCCAGATATCAGGTTAATATCTTGGATTTCCACACCATAAGCTGAATATGATGTCTCTCCACTGTATACTTGTTGAGCACGTCTGTTGTCCGGGTTTAGATTTGGTTAGGCATGCATCTGGGGTTGCTTGGGTGGAGAAAAGTGTAAAAAATATGGTTGGGCAGGGGGTGGAGGCAATAAAGCTTGAGCATGGTTGTATTAGGGCCTCCACCCCTGGGGCAGTGCATTCCACTGAGGTTGTGGCAGAGCATATGGCTGAAATGACTGGCTGGTTGACTGGGAGTGATACTGAGATGCAAAGGACCAAGGAGGAGGTGTAGACCAGGAAAGATGAGAAGGGGGTCCCCAAGAAGGTATGGCTATGGTCAGGTTGGGGTTGTAATATGCATGGGATGACCCTTGCATGCCCTGCTGGTATGGTCTAGGCCCATGAGGTCTCCTTTGGTTCATGTAGCAGAGTTGCTTAGTGACTCCTTCAACTCCTTGACATAAAACTTTGAGTCAAGGCAAAGAAGGTCACTTGTCTATGGAGTGATTTTCTTCACAGGCTGAGCAAATTTCAATAGATTTGAATGGAAATTCATTCCTAGGGTTCCTCTTGGTGCATCTAGGACAAAAAATGGCCAAACCTCTCGCTGCTTCCTTCTTGCTTCCTCTTAATGTGCATAGTGTCCATTTGCAAGGCAAGGGTTTGTAGCATCTCACTTTTGAAATCTTCCAGCATGTTTCCAATTTCACCCTTGATGGATGAGTTGGGAGAGGATGTACTGACCATAGGTTGACTACCCCTACCATTTTTCCTAGCTACCCTAGAATGGTTTCTAAAGGCAGTCTTGATATCCTCATAGGGTAATTGGTAGATATCTCCTCCTGCTAACAAGTGTAGGGTATCCAGAAGATCTTCCGTTACTCCCCTAAGCAGGACCAGCTTTAGTGACTCGGGGTCAAGTGTGCACTTAGCCCTTTTGTAACTAAGTTGGAATCTTTCTTCGTAATCCTCTAGGGATTCATAATTGCCTATGGTCATCTCAAAAATTTCCTCTTTAGTATACTTTGACCGATATTACTCTCAATACTTGTTGTTAAAGGCTTGCTGCATCTGAGCCTAAGTTATGAGGCTATCCCTAGGTAAACCCATGAACTAGCGCAATGATGCATCCTTGAGGGTAGATGGAAATAGTTTTAACTTTTTCTCATCATCTGTATAGCCATAGGTTCGGCATATAACAACAAACTCAAATAGAAAATTTTTAGGGTCTTCTGTGGTCAAGCCATGGAAATGAGGTAGGGCAGAGGGGCTTATATTTTTCATCTTAGTGTCCCCATTGGTTTCCCTGATGGGGAAGGCACCCTCAACACTCTCTCTATTCCCTCTGTCATTTCTATTTTCAACCATTGGTTCAGTAGGAATGGGTTCTTCTTCTTCCCCTGTAGGTTCTTCAAGTATGTCAGGTTTCTCACCTAAGGGTTCCTCCAGTTCACAGCCACCGAAGAAGAAGGAAGGTTGGATATTTGATGCAGTGGGGGTATTTGGTAAAAAAATTCCTAAGTTATCCCTATTCCTATGAGGCATGAAAATAAATGTTTTTTGGGTTGGTTTTGTGTTTTTTTCAAACATGGAAAGTACTTTGTAGAATTGAGATTGTCGATTAAATGAAAACTAACGATTGAATGAAAAACTACTTGTTGAATTGAAATCTTGCTTGCAAAATGGAAAGGAAAGTAGAAAATGTAGAATGAGAAAGGAAGAAACTAAATTACTTTTGCAGAAATAAAATAATGGCAGAATATTAGAGACAAGAAATAGAAGAAAGAAGCAGTATTCACATATTACGCAGACACCTCCCCAGCAATGACGCAAAAAAGTAATGAGTGCCAGTATTGCAACAAGAATGCTATAACTCCTGGGCTACCAGCTTTACTTTGTCAACCCGGGGTTCGTATAAACTTGGAGGTGATAGTACTGTATACATAAGTAAAAGTGATGGTTCTGCCTAATTGTCACGGTTCAACTAGCAAGAGAACACTCGGGTTTTCAAGCCAGAATTCTATGGAGTCAGAAGAATCTTGGTTTCTTGATGGAAGAAAGGGAAATATGCTCTAAGGGAGAGCTACTCTACTGCAATAAAGGAAAAGACCGAAATTCAATGATAAATCACATCATTTCCTAATGAACTGCTAAGAAAATATGCTTTACAATAATTCTAAATGAACATGAACCAAATGATACTATCTAAGAATGGAAGTAAGAAGCATCAAACATCACTAATGTGCAAGTAAAGGGACTAAAATAAATCTGTTTTTGTCTTTTTGTCTTTTCATGCAAAATCAAGTATGCAAACTAATTTCTTTTGGTGATGTGACAGGTGAATTAAGGATGTTGGAGGATGTATGGAACGGTTAGGATATGGTTGGATAGTATGGGAGACCCTTGGGAAGCTTTTGGTGACTTCCTAGAGGTTTTCCCTCAATTCGGCCTCAAAACAGGCCATTTCAGGAAAACCTAAAGGATGTACTAGAAACCTACAGGATACAGCGGAGAGCAAAATAGAAGGTGTTGGAGGTGATGGAAGGATTAGGGAAGGTTGTATATTGGTGGAAGGAAGTGAGGAAAGGTCTAGGATAATTCAGAAGTCAACAAAAAAGATACAGGATTGTTGGATTCGCTCAATATACTTGGAAGAATTTCTATGTAAAATGATGAAAACTAGTGAAGGCAATGGTGAAAACAAGGAATTACTATGGTGGATGAAATGGAAGGTGGTTGCTGGCTATAAAGTATTTTTCTACTCTTGAATCACCTTCTTTATATAAAACATGTATAATTCCCAAAAATCTATGTAAACAAGAAGCATTCCCATAAGCTAGAAAAGCATAATTAATGAACTAATTGCCTACATTATGCATGAGGAAAGTTGCTGAAAGGAATGAAATCCTAGATGAGATCTACTGCAAGAGTGAAGATAGAAGAGATGGCAATGAAATCCTACTTTGCAAAACTAATAAAATGCTAGCTTAAATACAGAAACTCTAAATCTTATGCAAGAAATATAAATCTGTGTTTTTGGGGCTGCATAAAGGTCCCTTCCTCAAATCATGATCCCAAAAGGAGGAAATGAGGATAAGACACCCACTGAAAACCATGTGGTATTCCTTTTATCCCTGCTTACCTGCTACTAAAGTAAGGCACAAATGGAAGCAAACTTATAAACAACCAATCCAATCTACACTACTTGCAATGAAAACACATCTAAAAGCAAATTAACAATGAAGCTATGAAACTAATCTAAACATACAGATACAAGGAAGAGGAGCCTTGGTTGCTAGGGTTGGGCCCTAGCACAAGAGCTTCAGCTCTCTGAGTTAACTTAGTGCTAGCT
The DNA here is from genome assembly GCA_031772625.1 of Pinus tabuliformis. NCBI lineage: Eukaryota > Viridiplantae > Streptophyta > Pinopsida > Pinales > Pinaceae > Pinus > Pinus tabuliformis. The sequence goes on along the minus strand of CM062820.1, from coordinate 1,047,990,008 downwards.
CAAAACAAAAATCATTCTTATTACCAAAACAGAAAATTACATCTATAAAACTTTCACTAGTGTGGAGCTCGAAAATAGCTTAGAGTTTTACCACAAAAATTCGAATCCTAATGAGGCTTTAGGCCTCTCTACTTATACAACTGAAGTCCCCAATGACTTCCTTAAAATTAGGGAGGCTCGCCTCCCAAACTCGAGATAAGCTAGCTATTTGTCTCTGACTTGCTTGGTTGCCTTCTAATCCACATGGCTTGGCTGCTTGCACTCCGAGCTGGTGTGTTGGATTGAGGAATATTCAAATGGGGGAGAAGTAAATGAGGAGGATTTACCTCCTACAATCCCTCTCCCTTGTCCCATTTGTGTTTTAACCTTAGCATTTGCAAAAATTCCTTGATTTTCTCCTTCAATCCTGCATTCAATGCATATTAGTCCACTAGGCATAATATCCAACTCTAACTCATCTCATAAACAAAATATAGTAAAATACATGTAATAAGTTGGGAGAAAAGTTGGGTTGACTAAGCTAGGAGATGAATTAAGGTCAATATAATTGCCCAATGGTGAGGCTGATCACTTATTGACCTTATAAAGAAGAAATTTTGCTTATAGTGTGAGTATTCATAGGATCTTGCATTGTCATTTAAATTTGCATTAGGTTAGTTTTCATTATAAGCATTCTTAGTCTTTTTAGATTTTGAGTGTGTGTGGAGTGTTTATGAAAAGAAAAGAAAAAGAAAATTATTTTTCTTATATAAGTTTTTCATAGAACCAAGTAGAAATTCCTCTTCATCGAAAGAAAATAACTACATCCATATAGTTAAGTTTCTATTGGTTTCTTTTGCGTCGAAAACATCATCAGTTTCACTCTCGTTATACTATTGAATTCAAGAAAAACCCTCTAAAATCAAGAAATTTAATAAAAAGAAGTAGAACGTTTTATTTTGTCATTAACAAACACCAACAAGTTTAAGTTCTTTAGGGCCTTGGAATAGGTGAGTGGAGAGTTAACTCTCCAAGGCCGCTCAAATTATAAAACATAGAAGTTGAATAACGAGTGAAATCTAGTGTCATTAGAAGGACTGGGAAAGCTCCATGACTAGGAGTTAAGCACGAGGGAGAGTGAAGACAAGGAAGAGAGATACCCCCTTTCCTACTTGTTGGATCTTACCTCACGACTATTCCGTCTGGTTTTTGATACGGACTAGTGCCCATTGTTGACTTTCCTAGGGATCACATAGGTGGCTGCAAAAGGGAATCCCATGGCACCTGTGGCAGACGTCGCATCACATTCATCAGTACTTTTGGAGGGTACCCTTGTGAATCTTGGGTTCTTGCAATGACAAAGGTTGTTGTCTGGAGGTCAGCGCAACTGTTTATGTTACCTTCGCTAGTAGGCCTGGATCGTCATTACCCAAGACTATTTTTGAAGGTCCTTGATTTTCACTTTCTTGTATTTTGGTGTCTGGTCCTCATCATCGGGAATGGAAATACTTGGAATTAGTCTGATTGAATGTATCTTTAAGGACTTTATAGAGAGTGCTCTTTGCTTGTAGTTGGCCTAACTTTACAAATTTTTTGAGTCTTTAATTAGATTTCTTAAAAATAATTAAAATTGGCTGATCGACCAATTCCTTGGTTTAGGAGGCTTCGTGGACTTTCAACTACACGTGCTAAGCCTTGTCCTTGAAGGTGTAGGGGAAATTCTGCCAGTGATTTTCAATCAGTGCCAATAGATGCATCGAAGATTGATCCTCCGGTTGGAGTTATTGATTCACAAGATAGATCTGGTACAGTAGAGAGTTGGATAGGAACATTCCAGTTCTTTTGAGAGCCCTCTTCCAATCAGAAGACGTTATTGAGGTCGAAGAGATTCCTGGGTCTATTTTGACTCCTAATTATCCTCTTCCTCTCGATCACCCAAATGTTTTATTATACACTAGGAATCTGACCACTAGGGCTTCAAGCCCAGGTTTATTTCAATCTTTTCCTTCGATGACCACTCCTGGGAGCATGACGTCCACCATGAGTGCTACTAGTATGCAAACTCCTATATTCGTACAAGGAGGAGGAATGATTTCTATACCTTTCATTACTCCTAGCACAACTATATTTGGATCTACCTCCATTCCATCTTCGAGTGGGGGCACCCAAGCTTTTGCCTCTAGCATTGACTTTTTCCCTTTTGGAATGCTAACCTATGCAATTCCTTCGGTTCTGTTAAGTATTCCATCATCTTCCTCCACGTCTATGACTTCCATGGCAAGTGGGTCAACTTCTTTTCAGGGTTTCCGTTTTGGGAGTTGTGATATACCACATTCCAACCCATCTTTAGGATTGGTACCTTTTCCCTTTATGGGTCAAAGTTATAATCCTTTTCAAGGCTGGACAAACCCTGCGGTTTGTGGACTTGGGGCCGGGAATTAATCTTACTTCAGCCAACAAGGAAATATTTTGTATTATTCTATTAGTTCATTCCATAACTTTTCTCCCTATGCTCATGCATGGAACCCTTACCAAGGGCTCTCTGCTCCTTTTAACACCTCTCTAGGGGGCAATTTCACTGGATACAAAAATTTTTCAACAAGAGTTGGCTAAACTCCGGTTTTTCCTGGACCACAAGGAGATCCTTATGGTTCAGCTGGGTCTACGAATTACTTTAGGCAACTTGGTGCCTTCGTTTATCCATGGTATTCTTTTTAGAATGTTGGGAATTCCGCCCAGACCAGGTGGAATCCTCAGGGTCGTCCACGACTGTCTTTTATGGAAACATTAAACTTGCGAGAGCTTTCTAAATTAACTAATGATCCAATTACATATAACCAAGCCTAGCCTCCGATCCCAACTAAACTTCCCTCAAATATACCTAAATTTCAAGGGAAGACTGGTGAAGATTCAGGTGACCATGTAACCACTTTCCACTTATGGTGTTCGTAAAACTCCGTGATAGATGATTGAATCAAGCTGAGATTATTCGAATGCACCCTAATTGGAAATGTGGCTAAGTGGTACATTGAACTCCCAGGGGGCACCTTCACTTCTTTTGTTGATTTGGCTATGATATTTTTCAACCAATTTCAGTTGCTTTTCCGTTATGATGTTGGAATTAGACTATTGGCTAATTTTCACCAGGATAAGGCAACCCACATTTCAAATCACATCGAGGAATGGAGGAGAAGGAAGAGGCTCATTAAATCCGACATCCAAAAGAATTCCTTCTTGAATGGTTTCTTAAATCTTTACAACCCGAGATCTCTAAGAATGTGTCCCTCTCCGGTGTGTTCACCGAGGAACAGGCTATTTTTAGAGGCCAACAGTTAGAACTTATATATTCTCAATCTGGGGTTCTTCAAAAAATTATGCCCGATGCTCCAAGGTCCAAATTTGACATAGCAAAGCCAAATCCAGGTCCCCATGCCGACGGGCTAGTCGGATCAATCGATGCTAACACGGCTAATTTGTTAAATCAATTGTAGCAGTTGTCTTTACAAACTGCTTCTTCTATGTAGGCATCACCATCAGTGCCTATGCCTTCTCAACCTAAGCCTATAAATGTTGTCCAAAATTCTCACCCCAAAGGAAACCAACAATTTGATGGGAAGAAGAAAGGACGAGGTAGAAAAAAGAACCAGGATGGGAAGGGTAATTAAAACAAACCCAATAATGATGTTGTAGGGGGTATAAAAGAGTTTAAGAAAAAAGTAAAATTTCCATGGAAGTTATGCAATGGAGATAATTTGACTCTTCTTTTCGCTAAGATCCAAGATGCTCAGTGCTTATTAGTTTAGGAGGGGTCTTCTAGCTCCCAAGATGTCCTAACTAACCCTTTTCCCCAAGGGCATCAGTTACTTGCTAGTGCAAACTCTAGTACTGGTACCCCCACAGGGGGCAATGAGGAAGGTAATAATACATCAAATGTTTACATGATGAGTTCACATATTGATTTTGTTACACGATCACATGATTATGGTGAATAAAAATCATCTAAGGCTAAGTCTGCTCCCGATGCTTCAAAGGCACTCCATATCGAGAGGCCCTTTTTTGAGTCTATACCTTAGATGCTGAAAGGGTCTACAAAATGCTCGACCATTAACCCTAATGCTAATGCGGCCCAGAACTACTTGACTGTAGAAGATCTGGCCTAGAGTCCTTGTGCTATGTCAGCGTTATAGGTACTCAAATCGTGCCCCACACAAAGGAGTGCATTACTCACTGCAATCAAAGCAGTTGATCCAAAAAAATCTCTTGTTCTTACATTCGATATGTCAAACATCAAGAAGAGACTCCCACATCATATGGCTTTCTAGATAAAGTCTACATATCGAAAGACAAATATCTTTCGAATTGTTGTCGATGAGCGAGCTTCCACATGTGTAATGTCCATTTCATGTTGGAAGGCTATTGGATCACTTCAAGCTGTTCCTTCACCTACTCTATTGACAACATTTGATGATTATTCTCATAGGCTACATAGGATTATTCCAACCTTTCCCATCTGTGTTGGGGGAAAGGTGGTAAATATTGAGGTAGAAATAGTCTATGAAAATCTGGATTACAACCTCCCTTTAGGCAGGACTTGGATTTATGAGATGGATGCTATTGTATTGTTGTTATTGCACATCCTTTGTTTTCCTCATGAAGGGATAATTGTAAAGGTTGATCAAATGGATTATTCTTCGGGTGAATCCCATGCATCTTCTGAGTCTACTGTTCCATTAGTAGATAATCCCAAGAAGCCTATAGAGAATTTAGGATTTGGAATGTACTCCTCCTTAATGGGTACCTTTGATCATCCTGCTCCTATATCTAGAATTAATGTTATTTCATCCTCCAAGGCACCTTCTTAAAGAGAGTTCCTTAGAACTCATTATTTTTCGAATCCTTGGCCCTTACCCTCATCTACCACCACATTATATAAGGGGTAGGTAGGTGAAATGGCATGTCCTATGTCTACAACATAAATTTCTTATCAGTCTATTGTTAACTCTGCAAACTCCGATCCTACTCCTTTTTCACCAGAGGAGCTCGATGGGGATGTGGCACCGGCCTCAACACTAGATTCGAATTTTGCTTAGGATTGCTTAGATATTGTCTTGCCATATGGATAAGCAATTCTAGAAGTAATAACAGGTGTTGAAAGACCATGGAATGATTTGCATCATCATTCTTATTTTCTCCCTCATTTGCGGGAAGTAGAATAAAGTTTGTCCAATCATTTTACTAGTGATGTTCATGTGGTTTCAAACCCTTCGGCTCTAGCACAGTTTTTTGCTGAAGATTATATGTTTGTTATTTCACAAACTGTTCCATTTAACTTCTCTAGGGATCCTCACAAGTTGGCGGAGCCTAGAAATGGGCTCTACATTAAGAAGTACTTTGCTTATGCTTCAGCTGACCATTTACTTGTTTGTATATGTTATATGATTATACATATCTGTTAGGGTCCCACCCTAACCCCCTTATTTATGTCATGGGATCACGTCATAGTCAAGAGTCCATAAAGCCCATATTAATATTTGTAAGTGGTTAACCCGCAATTAATGACGGGACCACAGTTAGTTGCAAATGGGCGGTAGTATTAGATAGATGGTATTAATAAAACCCACGGTATTGGCCCGTGGTATTGCATGTATGAGTCATATATAAAGGATAGAGACTCCCTGCGAGGAGCATCCTGTCTTGTTTTTGTAATCGAGCTCTGCTCTATTGGAGGTTGCCCCCTCGAAGAGGCCTGTGAACATTTCTCTCTGAATAATAAAATCATTGCTATTCTGTGTTCTGGGTATCTTTTCTTCGCATATTCTGTGTTTGGGTATTACTTTGCAGGTTAAGAGCATAACAAGTGGTATCAGAGCACTTTCCAGGGCTCGGTGGGATCTCCAATTTTTAGCAAATTCTTTTTTTTGGCTAGAGACATGTTCCGGCGTCTTTAAACCACGGGATCTGTCGTTAAGCGCATAAACCTGCGGATTTGGGGAGGCATGCACGTAGGAAATACAAGAGGTGGTCACGTCTGTTGGACTCCCTTGTAACCCCTGTGGGTACCCCTTTGAGTAGTAGCGCATTAGACAGAACCGCGCACGGACTGTCTTCCACGTACCCTCTGGGTATATAGGAAGCCCCCTAGCTCCCTTGAAACCTCGCCATAGATAAACCTTCGGCCATCTTGTGGCTACAGTACACTGAGAACAGCACTCGGAGAGATTACTCGCCCGTACGATAGGGTAGTCGGGTTGTACGGCTAAGGGTATGGTCGATCCTCCTTAGTTAGAGCCCTGAAACTTTGGGCCGAGTACTACTGTCAGACCCTTATGTATATTGTGATCTGTAGCACCTGACACTCCTCAAGACCATAGTTCCCTTTCTATTGGGGGATCACACATCATCTATTCCAGATCAGCAAGTGCAGCAGCAACAGACATCAGTCCCGCAGCTCCATCAGATCAGCAGCAGCAGTTGTTCCACCATTCAGATCTCTCAGATCCACCAGATCGGAGTAGTTGGGAAGGGTTCCTGTACCTGGATATACTTTTCGCAGGACTTTTGGCGGCATTGACATTTTGAGGATTTGGCGACTGCAGTATTGATCAAGGAGTCTGAGATCTTCCGAAGTGCTTATTTGTGATCTAGCCCATCAGCATCAGGACGACGAGCTGAGCACGGTGGTAATATTCAATTTATTAGAAAAAAAATTGGCGGTCCCAATTTTTCATGAAGTTGGTGGATGGTAGAAACTAGAGCTCAAGCGATGGCCAATGAAAGGCTAGACAAAATTGAAGCAGATATGAACGACCTCAAAAATATGATTAGCGGACTAACTAGCCAGGTACGACAAGCACTCGATAAGGGCAAGGAGCCAGCTCTCGAGGAACCGTATAATGACCATGAACACCATGAGGGTGAGTCTAGCCACTCTCGTCACGTCTGGCACACCCATTCACCACCCAGTCAGCGACCTCCCACGTTGGATATGCAGAAATTTGACGGTTCTCACACGTCCGCATGGCTAGCACAAATGGACCAGTATTTCAAATTGAATCGTCTCCAAGATGATTGGACTAAGCTTATGGTGGGGACCATGTACTTGGACAATGAACGATGGCAATGGGTGGAATGGCATCAACGTCGCAATGGACCTTTTCCGAGTTGGGCCCAATTTTCCAAAGCTCTTCGAGATCGCTTTGAACAGGGAGACTCCTTTTTGGGACGTCTCACTAAGCTCCGACAGACAGGTACAGTGGATGAATATATCACCGCTTTTGAATCCTTAGCCTTCCGCACTCAGAGTCTCTCAGATGAGTTCTACACAGAATGTTTTATCAGTGGTCTTAAAGAAGCCATCAAAGCTCAAGTTCTACTCCACCACGCTCCCACATGGACGGAGGCTTGCCAGGTAGCTCGTAAGGTGGAACGTGCCATAACAGCCCAATACAGCTGCCCCAATTTCCCCACTAAAGGTCGTCCCCCACAAGCTCACAACACGACTCAGACACTTAAGGTCCAAAAGGTGTCACCTCAGGAAATGGCTGAAAGAAGGAAGCAAGGACTATGTTACTACTGTGATGAAAAATATTCCCCTGGTCATAAATGCAAGGAGCCCAAGTTTTTTCAAATAGATGCCACTGACTACAGCTCCACCGAGGAAGATCCACCACTTGAGGAACCGGAGGCGATCGAAGAAGACAACCAAAAGGCGATTGTATCTGACGAACCAGTTATTTCGCTCAATGCGTTGGCAGGAATTTCTTCCCCTCAAACTCTCAAAATCAAGGGTTTTCTTAAACATCGCCCAGTAGTAGTCTTGATTGATAGTGGAAGTACCCATAATTTCATCCATCAAAAAATCGCCCAAGCAGCGCATTGTTTTGTATGGGCAGTTTCTAACTTCCAAGTCCAAATTGCAGATGGGGGCACAATGAAATGTGAAGGCCGCTGTGAAAATGTCAAACTTCAAATGGGAGATTATCAGTTGAAAACCCACATGTTTGCCATACACATGGGGGGATGCGACATTGTCCTAGGCGCTGAATGGCTCCGCACTCTTGGGCCAATCACAATGGATTTCCAGGAGTTATATATGAGTTTTAAGCAGAACAACTCCACACATACCCTCTGTGGCCTCCAAGCAGGAGCCCCCTCTGTCATCAGCTCGCATTGGATGGAAAAATTGTTAAAAAAGGGCCATCATGGAGTGGTAGCTCAATTTAATGCCATCCAGGTAGTCGAAACCAAGTCTCTGCCAATTCATCCTGACATGCAGCAGATTTTAAATAACCATCGGACGGTCTTTGACAAGCCTCATGGGCTTCCACCCTCGCGAGGGGAACATGATCATAGCATCACCTTGGTTCCAGGGGTCCAACCCCCAAATGTGCGGCCATACAGATATCCGTTCACTCAAAAGAATGAAATAGAAAAAATCATCAAGGAATTGTTGGAAGCAGGTGTCATTCGTCCCAGCATTAGTCCTTATTCATCCCCAGTGGTCATGGTCCTCAAGAAAGATGGGGAGTGGCGGATGTGTCCCGACTTCAGGGCCCTCAACAAGTTGACAGTCAAAGATAAATTTCCCATTCCGGTGGTTGACGATTTGCTGGACGAACTCAATGGGGTTCAATTCTTCACTAAGTTGGATCTTCGCTCCGGCTACCACCAAATTCGCATGAAGGAAGTCGACATTCCCAAGACGGCTTTCAGAACTCATGAAGGCCATTATGAGTTCCTGGTCATGCCATTTGGTCTCTGTAATGCCCCTTCTACTTTTCAGAGTTTTATGAATCACATCCTCAAACCATATCTCAGAAAATTTGTCCTTGTCTTCTTCGATGACATTCTCATCTATAGTGGAACTTGGGCGGCACATCTTCAGCATGTAGATCTACTCTTGCAACTGCTTCGCAAGCATAAATTATTTGTCAAGATGTCTAAGTGTTCGTTTGGCATGGAAGAAGTTGAGTATTTGGGCCACATTGTGGGGCGTGAAGGTGTCAAGGTGGACCCCAAAAAGATCCAGGCAATGCAAGAATGGCCTCAACCTAAGACTTTGAAGAGCTTGAGAGGATTTTTGGGTCTCACAGGCTATTATCGTAAATTTGTCCGCAACTATGGCCGCATAGCGAAGCCCCTCACTCAACTCCTAAAGAAAAATTCCTTCTTCTGGAACGAGGAAGCACAACAGGCATTTACCGCTCTCAAAAATGCCATGTGTACCACTCCAGTCTTAGCACTACCTGACTTCACCAAATCCTTTGCCATTGAATGTGATGCTTCGGGTACAGGTATTGGGGCGGTCTTAATGCAGGAAGGGCGACCATTGGCCTTCACAAGCCAACAACTCAGTGGGAGGAATCTGGGCCAATCTACATACGAGAAGGAAATGATGGCCATCTTACATGCAGTCGAGACCTGGCGACCTTACTTATTGGGGCGACGTTTCCGAATCTGCACAGATCATCACAGTCTTAAATATTTTTTAGAGCAACGCCTATCCTCCCCACAACAAAATAAATGGTTAGCCAAAATGCTGGGATATGATTATGAGATCATTTACAAGAAAGGGAAAGACAACAGTGTAGCAGATGCATTATCGCGCCAATTTGAGGAGGAAAGTACTCTGCTCGCAATTTCCCTTCCCATTCCAGACTGGATTGAAGAGGCTCGCAGGGAATGGTTTTCACACCCAGGGCTCTCCCAACTCATTTCTCAATTGCAGGTAGATCCTAATTCCAGCAAGGGCTACTCGTGGCAGAATGATATTCTTCGCTACAAGGACAGAGTCGTAATATCACCTACATCTACCCTCAAAAGTCGCATTTTGGCAGAATTGCACTCATCTCCCATTGCAGGACATTCGGGCTTTCAGAAGACGTATGCTCGCACCAGAAGATCATTCTTTTGGACAGGCATGAAAAAGGACGTCCTTACTTTCGTAGCCGGATGTGATGTCTGTCAATGCCACAAAGGGGAAACCGTCAACACACCAGGCACATTACAACCATTGCCCATTCCGGCATCAATTTGGACAGAGGTTTCCATGGATTTCATTACAGGTCTTCCAAAGTCAGGGAACAAGTCAGTCATCATGGTGGTTGTGGACCGACTGTCGAAGTATGCTCATTTCTGTGCCCTACCCCACCCGTTTACACCAACCTTGGTTGCTCAATATTTCATGGATCAGATCTTCAAATTACATGGCATGCCCACTTCTATAGTGTCCGACCGCGACCCGATCTTCACCAGCAATTTTTGGCAGGAACTCTTCAGAATACAAGGCACTCAACTCAAACTCAGTACTTCATATCATCCGCAAATAGATGGTCAAATCGAAGGCGTCAACAAATGTCTAGAAACCTACCTTCGGTGTTTCACTTCAGAAAAGCAACACCTTTGGGCACAGTGGTTACCTCTGGCTGAATGGTGGTATAACACCAACTATCATGCCACCACCAAAATGACTCCCTATGAAGCAGTCTATGGTCAACTTCCGCCTTCCCCTACTTCTTATCTCAAGGGATGCTCCAAAGTACAAGCAGTGGATCAACTCCTACAACACCGCGCAACCATGCTCGCCCATCTTCGTGAGAATCTTCATCAAGCTCAGAACCGCATGAAGCAACAGGCCGACCAACATCGCTCAGAGCGCAAATTTCAAGAAGGGGATCAAGTCTTTTTGAGGCTGCAACCATATAAGCAAACATCACTCAAAGACAAAGGTTGTCAAAAGCTCTCTCCAAAATTCTACGGACCATACCAAGTACTTCAGCGCATTGGAGAAGTGGCTTACAAGTTGGCTTTGCCACCTACGGCAAAAATCCATCCAGTTTTCCATGTATCGTGCCTCAAGAAAGTGATTGGGAACAATTGCCGAGTTCAAACCAGTCTACCTGAATTAGACAAAGAAGGGTCAATCTGGCTTCAACCCGAAAAGGTTCTAGACACACGAGACAAGCACCTGCACGGCCGCATGATTAAGGAAGTCCTCGTCAAATGGAAAGACACCTCTCCGGAAGATGCAACTTGGGAACCAACCACTATTCTTTAGCAGTTTCGGCAGCTTCAGCCTTGAGGACAAGGCTAGTCTTAAGGGGGAGGGCATGTTAGGGTCCCACCCTAACCCCCTTATTTATGTCATGGGATCACGTCATAGTCAAGAGTCAATAAAGCCCATATTAATATTTGTAAGTGGTTAACCCGCAATTAATGACGGGACCACAGTTAGTTGCAAATGGGCGGTAGTATTAGATAGATGGTATTAATCAAACCCATGGTATTGGCCCGTGGTATTGCATGTATGAGTCATATATAAAGGATAGAGACTCCCTGCGAGGAGCATCGTGTCTTGTTTTTGTAATCGAGCTCTGCTCTATTGGAGGTTGCCCCCTCGAAGAGGCCTGTGAACATTTCTCTCTGAATAATAAAATCATTGCTATTCTGTGTTCTGGGTATCTTTTCTTCGCATATTCTGTGTTTGGGTATTACTTTGCAGGTTAAGAGCATAACAATATCTATCTATCAGTTTTAGTGATGTTGATATTTTTGATCTACTTTGGCAAGTATTGATGAACGATTTGATATATCTAGGGTTCACCAATGGTGCCAGTAGACACACCCGGAACCTTGCTTCCGCAGCTTGGGTGATTTATTATCCATCTGGCCAGTTGATGGTTTCGAGAGGAGTATGTATTGGTCCTCCTTCAAGTAATATTGTCGAATATACTGCTGTAATTAATTTACTATCTGAGGCGATATCTTTTGATGTTGATTCATTAGTAATTTATTTGGATTCACAACTAGTGGTACCTCAACTAAATAACATCTATCGGGTAAGAGATCCTTATTTGTATTGCCAATTGATGAGAGTGTGTTTATTGCAAAGATCATTTGTTTACATCACATTTTTTCATATTCCACTATCATAAAATTCCTTAGCAGATTCTATTGCTAACCAAGCATTGATTGTTATATAAATCATTCATCTCATTAAAACATAAAAAATAATCGAAGTATCATCAATATATATGATCATCATAAAACCATCTATATATAGATAGATTTTTTTGTGTCCAAATTAATATACAAAATTGTGACAAAATTCCCTACAAAATTTGGGCTTATGCCCATCATCACGTCTAATAAAAAAAAATCTAATCATATATCTAATGATCCTGCTTAGGATGAGCATCAAGAAAGAAAACGACAACATTAGCAACCCGCCAAAATAGTCGCACCCAATCCCGTGGTACTCCCACAACACGTCATTGCATCTCCTCTAGTAAGTCCTCTATGGCCACCATGGGTACTTGGCAAGTCAATATCACTACGTTATCTCTGAACTACATGGAGGACTTTCTCAATCTCTAGGATAGCCCCTTTGGCATCTCTTCCACAACACCTATGTCGAGGAAGAACATTAGGTCTCACTAGTTCAACATATGTGTCATGATCAATAATTTTGTGATTGTTTTGTCTCATCAAAAATATTTTTAATTCATTTATATTGAAAATCCAATAAAAAAATATTAAAATTAAAAAATCATTCATACGTATGGCGCCCCATGCTGCATCTGGTGGTAATACTAGATTTGGATCTCCTCGGAAATCCATTCCGGCATAAGGGTAGTCTTTGAATGTAATGACCTATTATTCCCACCAAAGGAAAAACTCGTCATCAAATGTAGTCCTAGGGACCTCACCGCCCCCTAGTCGTTTCATCAAGTCAACCCACCTGCCCATTCGTGGATCTCTTGGGCTAATGATGGTGGATAATACCTTGGGATGAAGCCCAGGTACTCTCTCAAAAAAAAAGGAACATAAGATAGTTCTATATCCAAAATTCTCCATCTGACCCTTCTGAATGGAAGTGGGTTGTTTCTTCATGTTGGTTAGCAGGGGTGTACACCAATCAAAGACTGTAGTGAGACAATCCATTGCAAGGCTCATGGAAACACGTGAAGCTTGATGTAGAGCTACAAAACCATTTACTCTAGGTATGGTAAATAATAGGTTTCTTAGTGATAAACTCTCGACATTCTTGATTGGAATCTAACTTCCAACCTTTTCGGGGTTTCCAAGACAGTATATGCCACTGAGACTACCTCTCATCCTTCCGGTTGAGTGCACCCTCTCCCCCCTGCGAGAGATACCTGTAATGAAATAGATGTCCTCTAGTTCGATCCTTAGGGGCATTTGATCAGTCATGAATGCATCTTCTTTTTCACTCCAGTAGTGGAGTAGCAGCTCAAGAAATCGAGTATTCGCCTTCATGTTTGGCATTTTGAAGAATTTTAACAAACCACATCCTCTCAAGGCATCTAATGCATTTTGATCCTCCATCACGTGGTTATCAATGGCACTATGATCTATTTCACACCAGGTAATTGTCATCCTGCAAAAAATTATGTTTTAAATCTTTAAATCCATGTTTAAAATTTTAAAATCATGCACACACAGGTTCTTTAATAACACAGTTGTGTATAGGGATTTCCTACACGTGGGTCACCTGTATCCAAACCGCGTGTACGCAGAGAATTTTTTTTAAAAAAATAATTCCTTACGGTCAAATTTATGAAAAAAACATCTAAAAAGCATAAAAAATGATCAAAAGTATGATTAGAAGGTTACCTGGAAGATTTGAAGCAATTTGAATGATTGAATTTGATAGAGGAAGCTTGCTTTGGTTTTTCTCCACAACTCCTTCACCCAATTTCTCAAAACACAAATGAGAAACAGTGAGTCCAAAAGTCCGTATATAGATTGAAAAATGAAAATTAGTTTTTCTAAAGTTGGTTTCTCTTTTGTGGAATTTTTGACCTTTTGGTTGGAGTGTTGGGATGGGTTGTTTTTACAAGATATTTTGGAGATTTTTTGAGAAATTGCTTCGGTCCCATGATTGCAGACCCATGATGGCAGGTATCACTTTCTTACTAGCATATAGGTTAGGGAATATCACTTTCCACTGCATTTTACATACTAGCCTCCATACTGCGATATTGTTTTCCATAGGGTTGACCCCATCATGTCTTGATTCACAAACCATTTTCACTCGCTGACTTATAAAATCATGATATGATGGTAGAGCCAACCTTTATACTCTAGAGGCTCCTTTGTGTTGAGTTGTACTGCTACATTTCATGTTGGCCATTTGCACGTTTTGGCCTTGAGTCGACTTCACTTGGACTCGTGTTTAAGCCACATTTTGACCATGTCTTCTACAAAATCAACCTTATAATCACTTCGCCTCTGTAATTTGACACACCCTTTTACATGTGGAAAGAACATTCCTTTGAGTGTCATTGACCAGTTTCGTCACCTTGCATTGAGCATAGGAATGTTACCCTCCCAGGAACTAGGGCATCGTATTTTTGGGAACTCATTCTTTCCACTATACTATATCATGCTTTTATTCTTTTTTAGGCTTCATAAATACGAAAAAGACAAAAAAATTATATATCCCAAAAAATAGCGGGAATGGGACATTATTTGCATAATTGATGGCATCTAGAGTCAATCATGTCACCCTTGAACAAAGCACTCAAAAAATAAGTCTTTCCTCCATTGGGGTGGGATTTAGTTGGACTTAGGAGAGCCTTAACCTTGTTATCGAGTCAATACTCCTCTGATTGGTTATCTCTTCCAATCATATGGAGAGTTTTTTTATGCCTCCTACATGAAAAACTTATACAAATTTATCATATGCTGCCATGTAGTCACAGTTGAGTCGTGCTTTTGTTCAAGGGAAGTAAACCTGAGTCGACCTCTTTGTGGTGTCTCTTGACCTATTTTTCAATTGGCCATTCCTGGTTGTCAGAATCATGTTCGTTATCACATCAGCTATTTGGTCCTTTACTCATGCTGGTTAGAGAAGGTCTCCATTGACTTCTTGTTGGCAGGTCTTTCTCCTATCGACTACGACAAATTACTCTGAGAGTGGATCTAGAGCTGCACCCTTGCCCTATTTTCATTATTGATAGGTCATCTTGTGCTCAACATCGATCAATATCATGGGTCTTTGAGTTAGTGGTTTCCCTCGTGTTCGACATCATCTTTCATTATCACACATTGGGATTCGAGTAGTGCCTTGGTTTCCATTTGATCCTATTGGTGGATTCCTTGCCTTTGTGACAACTTCATTTTTGGTTGGTTCATAGGGTTTCTATCATGCACTAACTACATCTTGTGTATGCCCGAAACATGCTTCGGTTGCATTACTACCAAGGATAATTTTAGGGGCGAATGTTCGCCCTTTGGCGATTAAGGGTTTTAAATTTTTAGTGCAATATTTTGTATCATAGTACATTTTTACAAATCACCTCAAATAGCCCACCTTATTTTAAGGGAGAGGGTTAAATTTAGCCCTTGAAATTAGGACTTACAATTCCATTCGCCCATTTTCAAATAGGTTTATTAAGTGAATCCATTCGCCCATTTCAAGAATAGTTTTATTTAACTGAATCCTTGGGCCAATACCATATTGAGGTATGGTAAATTAATAAGAGAGGTATGGTAAATCCTTTTATACTGGTATCAAATCCAAATACCATATTTGAGGTATGGTAAATTATATAAATAAATGAGAGGTATGGTATCGTCTTTTATACTTACTCGGTATGGTAAATAAATCTAGACATCGTAAATCCTATTTTTTATTTAGTCCATATAGTTCTATTTATGAAGGCTCAGAAGAGGTTTTATTTAATTGAATCTATTGGCCAAATACCATATGTGAGTAGGTAAATTAATCAGAGTTATGGTAAACAAATCATTTTTTTTATATTTACTCTAAGTCACCTTATATTTACGATTGGGTTATATTTAGTGAAACCTATGGCCAAAATACTATGGGACAATACCATCAGATTGTTATTAATACCATGCAAAAACTTTATTAATGCTAATATCAAATGGCACATGTATTGACCCATGGTATTCACCAAAGGCATATTGCCCATGGTATTCACGGAATGTAGCCTATTTAAATGGGGGATTCCAACATGTAGCCATGCAAGATTCACTAGGACTTTACAAAGTTTATTATTTAGTGAAAGACTCGCCAAGCTTACAAGATTTTATAATTGATAAAATATTCGCCATGCTGGTGAGAGATTCATTATATTACATATTATATTATTGATATCGCCTCCATTTTTCCTATATACCATGGATTCTTTATTATATTTTCTAGGTTCTTAATTTTCATTACTACATCTTTGTTTGTTTGATTCCTTCCACATTATTGGCCTAATGGTTACACTCACGCTAGATTGATGAAGGATGCCTTAATGCCTTCCTTCTAGCAGATATTTTCCCATCGACTTCAACTCATTACTTTAGGAACAAGATCTAGAGTCCATTTGAGAGTACCTTAGGGTTTTCAGTCATTAGTGGCAGACTCCTTTGCTATTGACAATGGGAAAACATCATTGTCTCCTCATTGATAGATTCTTCCAAGTGTTCGACTAAAGCTCATTTATTCACACTTGTTAGATTGTACTAGGTACCTTGGCTCTCATCATCATTATCGTTGACTAGTCTCGTGTTTGTTAACAATATACATCAATGACTGGTAATCAAACGATTTCTCACATGCTCGACTTCAGATCATTTATTCCCATTGTGTAGAAATGTACCACGGTGGTTGGTGAAGACCTCAGGTTTTCATCAACATTTCTTAGTTCACTTGTCAGTTGCTCTTGTTTCTACTAGTTGACACCATCCACCTTATATGTTTCAGTTCCTTACAGCGAAATCCTATATGTTGGCACGAGAGTTGCAGTGTAGTACAATTTATTCCACCATTTTTTCTTGGTATTTTTTTGGATCAACTTTATGACTTCAGTGATCATCTTCCTACTTCAGCATCATTGATCAGTTCTTTATATGTGATATTCAGACATGTACTTATTTAGATATGATTGGATGATCCATTATGTATTTTCAGTTCCTTTATACTTGTATGCATATTGGATCCACTTTTGTACTTAACATGCAGACATGCTTTACTATCACTGAGGATGGGTATGATCTTCTCAGATAGTAGTTTCTTTCTTATCTCTTTCACTGGCTGGGCAGGCTGAATTCTGGTGAACTCCTCCCTAGTCTCGACATGATTCCTTCTATACACTTAATACATTTTTGCCATTATGTATCCCATTCAACCTCATATATTAGGGGGCATATGTTATAGCACCATTTAACACTCTTGGTAGATCTGATGCTCTGGTTATGGCCTAGGGCAACCCTTCCTTTCCAGACTTGGTCCAAAATCTAAAAAACTATTTTTTGTTTCTCATATGCGACTTTTCCCATTGTTAAAAGAGTGTACATGCATGTCAGTATCTACCCAACCAACGTATATGTGTTAAAACACTTAAAAATAATAAATCTCTTTAAATTCGAGTGGAGTTTATGGGTTTTACCTATTACTCACCTACTACAGCCCATGGCCCAACTCTTTCCCAACTGAAAAAACTAATTTGGAGAAGTATAAATAAACCTCCATGGAAAGGCCTAAGAGGAGAGATGAGATATTGATATTATAGTTGATTGATCCCTGATCGAGCCTAAATAAATCCCTGTGCCTCCTGCACTCCCCAAGCTTTAGGAAACTCTTGTTTCCTCTTTTGAGATATCCTTCATCCCTCTTATGATATCCTTGTGTATATTGATGGAGGAAGATTGCTGAGGTCGGGATAGGACGGATCCGGAGGACGGTTCTGCTTGGAGCTGGAGGAAGACTCAGGTTGTAG
Organism: Pinus tabuliformis; assembly: GCA_031772625.1. Classification (NCBI taxonomy): domain Eukaryota; kingdom Viridiplantae; phylum Streptophyta; class Pinopsida; order Pinales; family Pinaceae; genus Pinus; species Pinus tabuliformis. The sequence goes on along the minus strand of CM062820.1, from coordinate 1,047,972,270 downwards.
TTTTCCACCTTTCATTTAGCTTACATCAATAAAGAAATGTTGTTTTGTTCCTGATTTTTATCATTTTTATGCATTGATCCATGTTTTGATTTGTTTATAAATCTTATATTTATGTGTAATTGTTCATTTTCTTATATGATCTAACATGTACATTGTTATCACTTAGAACTAAAATTGATATATGTAACTTTTCATCCTAGCCCGATGATAAAGGTCAGTGCTAGTTTATTTTTGTTTTAATTTTCTTCCCTTAGAATCTGAAGTTTTGAAGAGTTTTTGAGTCAAGTTGTTCTCAGCTCCCATTGGTTCTCCTCCATCTACCATTGTTTTATAGCCACCTGTTATCTTATATCAGCCACCGGGTCTTTTTGTAATTTCGCAGCGCAATCATGATTAGGCAGTTTCGCAGCGCAATCATGATTAGGCAGTTTCGCAGCGCATCATTCAAATTTAAAACTGACCGCGCTGCGAAATCATGGATTCGTACCTTTCACAGCGAATCTTTCCCGAAATGTCAAGTCCGTTAGGTGAGTCATAGGCCGTGTCTTCTCATGTCAGCTCATGTACCTCTCTTACCACATTTTACCACTCATTGCCACTATCACCACCACTAGATCTGTTGATACGCACGAATTATCATTCCCAAGAAAGACAACCGTGCATAAATCTTGATGATGGCCGTAAGTCTTGCATGAATGACAAATCTGCAAGGTTACATCTTGAAAGATTTTAAACGGAAAAATTTAAAATTCAAGCGAGGCTGATAATCAAGCGAGGCTGAATTCAAATAGAAGCTGAAACACAATTCCAACCGGAGCTGGTAGTTATTGCTTGCGAGGATTTGGAAGAATCAATGGAGAAAAAGGAGCACAGATCCGGAAAACCTCTAAGGACTGAGCCTGAAGGCCTGGATATAACGCTGAGAAATGAAGAGGTGAAGAAAGCATTTAAAAAGGTCGGGTGCTGGAAGTTTTGCAAAAAGTTACAAGGAGGACACGCACAGGTAACTAAAGAATTTGCACTTAACTTCACAGGCTTGAATTCAAAAGTAGCCATGTTAGAATTGCAGGTTTCGCCAGAAGTGATATCTACTGTGACAGAGATCCCACGAGGACAAGAGGAATGGTTTAAAAACTTCAAATTTGACATGAATCCTTGTAAGGAGTTTTTGAAGGATGAATTTGTAAATGAAGATTTAAGTAAGGCAGTGCCCAGGAATTATGTCAAAGAATATTATGCTCACTTACTCACCTGCATACAGAAATATCTGACTTGTGAAGGAAGGTATAACAAGGTTTACTCTTACCATTTTAAACTCCTTCTGCATTTCACCGGGAAGGTCTCCATAGACTTACCTTTTTATCTGTTCCGTAGTTTGAGTAAGATGTGTGATAAGGTACAGCTGAGGAAAGAGGATTGTGAAACCTCTTTGTTTCATCATGGTTTGATCAAACTACTGGTTTTAGATGGGCTCCAAAAGGTAGACAGAGATTGGAATTCATTTATTTTTATGGCTGGCTTCAAAAGCCAGACTGGCCTCACTCCTCAACCTGCTAGAGATTCTACAATAGCTGAGCTCCAAACAGAAGTAAGAGCTAAAAGAGTTCCAAAGTCACAAGTAAGAAAACAAGTGAAGCCACTCGTCATCCAAGATCAACCTCAGCAATCAACTAAGGAAAAAGCTCATGGTAAAAAGACTGTACCTGAAACAAGCACATCTGAAGTAGTCTCAAGGATAAGAACAAGAAGCTAGATGAATAAGGAAAAAGGTAAAGCAATAGCAGTCGAAGAAAGTCCAGTGTCCAAGGCAAGTTTAAATGACTTATTACAGGCTATTGAATTTGAGCAGTCTCTACCAGTTCAAATCGAGTTAATACAGTCAGAACAAGAAAGCACCAAGAAATCCAAGGCCTCAAAAAGGCTTAAATTTGATGAGCCAGCTGAAGAGTTCGTTTTTAAACCTAGAAGACCTATGACAAGGAGATTCCAGCAAGTACAGGAAGTACTGCCAAGAACAGAGGAAACAGGGGAAGAGACACAGAAAAACGCAGGCAAAACAGTCATCACATCTCAAGAAGATAATATAGCAGCTATAAAGAGCCAATTAGAATCAGCCAAGCATGAGATCGCCAAATTGAAGAAAGCTGCTAGAAGACATGCAGTCATACACGCAAAGTATTATAAAGCTCTATGGAAAGGGAATGAAACTGTAGAAGCCCAGTTGAATTCAGTGGTTGATGGCCATTCACAATTTCACACCTGGACAGTACCAGCGATCAAAGAAGCCAAGTACATCAGAAGGATCAATATGCAACTGAGAGCTGGGAATAAGGCTATGAAGAAACAAATTGAAGATCTGAAGGCACAGCTAAGCCAGCTTAAAGGACCTGCTAAATGAGTTTTCATTTCAAGTAAGGTTTTGTTTCAAAAATTTTGACAAGTTTGCTTGATCTTATCTTTCTGAAGAAATATAAATTCCTATTCGACCTGTGGAAAATCTAAAGAAGTTTTTGGAAATCAAGCACTTGGCTAATAAAGGTCTCAGGTTAAAAACAAGTTGTTTTAAATAACTCAGCAGTTTCGTAGCGCGCTACGAAACTGCTGAAAGTGATGATTTCAACGTAAATCAAGCAGTTTTGAATTATAAGCGGGAATTTTGAAAGGGAAACGTCTAAAAGGCATACAAGGCATCATCTGAAGCTATCAACAGTCAACCAGGTCAAGACAGGTGGAGAAAATATATATTCAAATCCAACTTTAAATTTTTGCCGTAAAGTGAGCACATTTACCACAGTTCAGGATATATCAAACAGTTTGCAAGAAACGTTTGCCTACACACATGTACATGGGAAAAAGCTTACAACGCATCAAGGACGTGGCAGTCTGCTCTATTTTGGGTAATTAAAGGATAAAGGACATGCTTATTTGCATTCGAATATTTTGGGGAAAACTAAAGACCAGTAAACAGGGGTAGTTTCCTATCTTTCAGGGCATTGGAAAACATGTGTCATTGAAGACAACTATGGAGCCTTGAAGACCATCACAACTAAACTAGAAGGGAACCAGATGTCAAAGAACGAGGAATCATCTTAATTAAAGCCATCATGCATGTAATATGGAGTTAGAGTCATAGTTGATTTAGATCTCTAAAAAAACTCCAGTCAACACTTTGTTGTATTTATTAGTTAGTTAAAGGGTTAATAGGTGTCATTAGAAGTAGTTTTCGAATTCCCCTCATGCTGGAGGAGGAATCTCGATCAGTTAGAATAAGAGCTCTATATATAGCTGAAACAGAAATGTAATCAGGGTTGGAAAACTTTATAACAAAGCTTGTATTTGGCTTATGTAAGACTCATTTTCAGTAATATAATTTTGACTTTACTTCTCAGGATTCATGAAGGATTTCCTATGTTCAGAATATGTGATGTTGTCCTTTTCTTAATTCTTACAGTGGTATAGATGTATAATCACTCAGAATTCACTGAATGTGCTCTGATTTCCTGTATGCATTTATAAACTGTGTGGTCCCATATGAGTTGATGTTCTGAATGTCTAAATGCTGAATGCCCTGACTTCCATGTAAGGTTAAATTCACTGTTATATTGAGGTGTTGTTGACTCCATAAGCCCAATGGATAGTTGTTTAATGTGTTTCCAACATTCATATTTTTCACAGTTGTTCTATAAGAGTTAGCCATCTTATCTTTTATCAAAATCATTAATCCATCAAGAGAGAGCCCTCTCAGGTTGAGGAGGCTAGGCCTCAGCCTAAAGTAGGTTTGAAATAGTTACACTGAGATAGTCTGATCAGCAGCCTATCAGGGTCCTATTTTGGTGATAACATACATCATGAACATGCTTGCTTTTACTGTTGTTGTATATGCTCTTCTTGTATAATTTACTATTTTAAAGGCATCAGAAGAAGCAGAGAGTTTGGACTGTGCGGGGTCAACCCAAACATAGGACCTTTGGGTAAGGACACTTCTTCCTAGTTTAGTAGTTAAAGCATTTAAATTGTTTGTTTGCACATTTCTTGTTGTTGTATGCCATCTGCTCTATTGGGGTTTTCAAGCCAAGACCCTAGGGTGTTCCCACCCGCAACAGTAACAGTATGCTATTTTAATGAAACTTTCATTGTATATACAAAATATTTCAAGTTAAATTTGAACATCCATCTTCTTGAAATGATGTTTCCTTTGGTCCTTTGTGCAGCTTGTGTGATTTTGACTAGGAATTTGATGAGATAAAGGTATATATTCTACTATACACAGGTTTATATATTTTAATATGATGGTAGTGGAATCTGTTAGCACCTAAATTTACCTTAGGCTGAATGAAGGCAAAGTTCAGGGTAACCACAAACCATGCTCAGTCTGGTAGCTAGCCCTACCAGAACAGGAGAGGGCTCTCTCCAGGTCACGCTCAGTGAAGAATAAACAATATGGTCTGAGATGACTTACAATGAATATTGATTTAGGCTAGTAAACAAATGTGACAGAGGTATTTTGATGAATGATTGAGTTTTATGGGATGTGTGGGGCCAAGGAATAGCATGAGCAGAGAACTTAACTCAAAGACGCAGATTATTTCGTGAGGCAAGATAGGCGGAAAGTCTAGAAATTAGATTTTGAAATAATATGAGGTGGAGAGATTGTTTAAGAGTGTGAGAAGGGCAATCCTTTTCAACAAAAGAAAACATAGAATGTGAAAACTATCCCAAGGCAGAGCAGTGCATTGAATTCTACCTTTTTTACTTAGAAAGCTTTCACTGGAAATGAATATGAATGAAAATATGAAACTTAATGAAATACATATGAAACATAAAGAAAATACATTTGCTAAACTCACGCCATAGGAATCTCATGAACCAGAGCTGCAATCTTTCATTAATTCTCTGTCAAAATGTACAGTGAGTGACTAGGTGTCTCTCCCACAGTTTCCCAGAAATTCCAATCCTTTGCAAATAGTGGTGCATACAATAAATAGACTATGCCATTGGGAAATAGAACGACCCACAGTTGGGTAGTTTTTCAAATGATAACAAACTGGAAATGCAAAGCCAACCATTAGTTACAGGTGTAGTGTTACAGAAATGACAAATGGCTTGGATGACTGTTTGCCTTCCTTTGCCACTTGGATAGGAGCCCATATTTAGTGAAAATACTTTTTAAACATTGCCTTAGTTGCCAAGAAAAATATAGTGTAAATGAGCGGGCCCACTCAGAGAAAATCACGAATCTAAATGTCGCAGAGCGGAAGTGATTTTGGCCTTTGGGTCCCTGTGCGCCGCGCAAAAAGCTATATGCGCTGTGCCATTTTGGAGGCGATTTTGAGGTACCTGCTGGAGTCCAAATTGTGCCCAAGTGTCCTTGTTGGAAAGCCCTGCCTGTCTACTTTCCAACCCAAGTTGAATTTCTGAATTTGGTGCTCATTTTCCCCTCCAAAACTTCATTATCCCAAGACTACTTCCTGTGTGTCAAAATAGGGGCAGAGAGGTCATTTTTTGAGTGTTTTTGACCTCCTGGGACTCAAAACTTGCCCAAACTTCTTGTCCATGCACCAGCAGGGATGAATTTTCATGTTGAATGCAAAAATGCAAACCATTTGTGATTTGGAGCTCCCAATACTAAGCGCCGCGCCACTGGAGAAAAAACCCTGTTTTTTGCACAAAAATTTCAAAAAACAGCAAAAATGCCCCAAATTTTTTGAAATTTGGGTTGGAGCTTCCTTATCAAGTGTTATCCTAGGCCGAAGAGGCTTTGGCCAATATCTGAAGTCGATCGAGCTCCCTTTGCCTCTTTTGCTTCTTGATTGCCTTCCTCAATTTCGCCTTCAAATTCCTGATTCGGCCCTTGCACACTTTGTTTCACGCCATGTAGTGGAAAGCCATGTGTCTCAGCAATGCATCATCCTTGTCAGCCTTGTCCAGTAGCCTCTCCAAGTGCATGCTAATTCTCTCGAGATTGGCCTCCCGATCCTCATTAATCTCTTTCTCCAATAACGTGAGCTCAACTCTTCTCCTTTGTGCAGCTTGGCGATGCTCACGAATGTTTTGTAGCTCCATGATCGCTTGCTGATCCTCCAGCTATTTGTTCCTCTGCTCCAGATATTTCATGTTCCATTTTCCTCTTTTCAAATCAAGGGACAAGGCTTGAATCTCTGCTTGCTGCTCCTGGATGATCTCTTTAAGCTATGCATTTGTCGGTTCTGTATCTGTATCATCATCATGAAGGAGAACGAATTCGGTCTCTCGTTCACCTGATGGCTCACCTGAAGGCCCCTCATCCTGCATTAGCTCCTTGCCTTTGTCCTATTCCTATGATGTTGATGGAGGAAGCGAGGCCCCTTCAACCCCAGGTGGAGATAAGACTCACTTTGCCGCTGTAAACAAACGTCTGGTGCCTTTCTGATATGTGATGAAAACTTACACACTAGCAGTCTCATGGCACTCATACCGGCGAGAAGGTTCACCCTCATGCTTAACCTCTGATAATACCTGTGAAGTGCTGAAGAGGTCACGGAGATGAAATCATCCCAAGTAATGCCCTGCAATCCCAGCTGATGAACCACCAAAATCTTAATAAGAGCAAAGTGATAAACACTGTTAAGTTGCTGCTGAGGGGTCTTGTGCTGCATGAAGGTGTTCATCCTTTCTATGTTTCTGCAAATGAAATATGGGATGTTCATCATCCATACCCTGGTAAAGTGCATGAGCAACCTGATATGATAGGCATATAGACGAGAGAACCTCGCCTCACAACTGAAGTACTTCATGATCAACTTCATGAGTGGAGCATATTCATATTTCAAATATTGGAATGGAAAGACTCTTGTGAGCTGCCTCAAGAAAGTGGCCTTAATGTAAGGCTCATAATTCTGTTGATCAACCTTCTGTTTCTTCTGCCATGGTTCTCCAACATTCGGTATGCCGGTTGCTAATGAGACAGTTTCAGGTGTCAGTGTGAAGGTGACACCGGCGAAGATAGAGTGATCTCCATGTAGGTGAAGCACGAAAAGACGGGCCAACTCATGATGAATTCGAACATTAGCCACTCTTTGACAAAACTCAAAACATGATAGATGCTGGAAACATGACATAGCAAGAGGGCATGCCTGCAATTTTGTGATGGTGGTTGGCTCATCCCTAACATGTTTTCCACTTTTATGATGTCTCCGGGGAGCCTGTTCTTCTGAGGATGAATCACTTTGAGTTTCCACCTCGTACTCCGATGAATGCTCAGACGCCATGACTGCTGTATCTGGACTGTGCTTGGACTGCCATTTGATGATGGTAGTGAAATTATGTGTTGTTATGAACTCTGCCACCAAGGGGAACAATGTAAAAAGGGAATGTTAGGAAGGGGATTAATATGATGGGATTAGGGATTATGGGGAGAAGTTTTGTTTTAGGGACATGTAGGAGGGCTTGGGGATTTTATAAGGAATGGTTTTGGGGTTTTACATTGACAAATGAGTGGAGGGGATAGGGAATACAGGTTTAGTACTGTTTTAGGGTAGGGAAAGATGGGAAAAATGGAATAGGGGGAAAGGGAAAAATGGAAAGAAGGGGAAAAATGAAAGGGAGGAGGAACCTTGGCCTCAACACAACAAATTTGTAACCCTAAGAGCAATGGCTTTGATGATTTCAAGAGGTAGGGTTTAGGCGTTTTTATTGCAACTATACACGGCCATAAACCATCATCATATCCACAAAATTTGATGAGCAAGCAAGATGCAGACCCTACCTGTCAATTTGAAGGGTTTCAAAGTGATTTGTTGCAAGTTTGGCACAATTTCGGGCCTTTGTGGATGTGCGCCGCGCAGCAAACCCAGTGCGCCTTGCCCATGTAGTTTCACCACTGTGGGGTTGCGCCCTGTGCGTCGTGCTCTCTATGTGCGCCGCGCCCCTCTGTGTGTGCGCCATGCTCTGGAAAACACTTCCAACCTCTCCTAAAACGCGTGCTAACTCTTCACAATGACTTTGCAATGCTTTCTCTATAGCCTTGGTATGCATAATGACTTTGTTTCTTGTGGGAATATTATATAAAGACTTTGGAGTCATGGCTTTAGTTTTTGTTTCTTCAAAACCCCCTTTGATAATGTTTTATTTTGGCACTTTTTCCTGATTTAATTCAACTCTGTATTTCACTTTTCCCTTTGAATTTTTAGCTAAAATGATGCAATTTTTGGCACTTTTTGCAGGGGTTGTTGACATGGCATTTGGTCAAGGAGACCAGGGCTGCGCTTGGAGAAATCCACTGAGAAACTTTGAAATTTTTTTACAAATGACAAACTGTTGACTTTTCTTCAAAACAAAGTTTTGAAGAACAGTCGTAATATATCAATATGACGATGAAAATCTGTGAATCACAACTTCATAAGAGCCTCCCTTTGGCCTTACTGGCTTTATTGGACATTGCTTGAGGACCAAATGACCAATCCCTAGACTTGATTACCGAAATGACTCTCGTCCACTAAAAGGTCAAACATTGACTGTCATGGATTTTAATAACTTTGATGAAAAGACCTAAGCCAGTAGGTACAAGACATGAGGGGAATGAACTGACAAGACCCTTCCGTCAAATTATTGCATGCCTCTAGTGGAATGCAGCTGAGTGAATGGAGCGAGACACCTAAAAATGAGATGCAGAAAGAGTTTTGATCTTTGACGAAGGACTGACAAGACCGACTCTAACATTGGCTCCAATGGGGGATGGTAGCTCCAGCTCCTTGGAGGTGCCAAGAACTGCAGATCTTTGGGTGAGCAGACAGTGCCTTCGTCCATTGGGCTATGGAGTCATTATTTTGACAAACCACACAAGACTTTGACACATTTATTGAATGGAACTTGACTTAAACCGACATTAATTATGAAACCAACATGACTGAAAAAACTGACTCAATGCAAAAGGAAATGACTCATGACTGACTTAACTAAAACAAGAACTGACAAAAATTATTCAATGGCAGCAGTCCATCAAGATTCAAGGGTTTCAAATTATGATGACAGCCACCTACATATTAATGCAATATGTACAATCATGTGTAATGTGTCTTCCAATATAACCAATCAAGCAGATGCCTTCTTGATTGATTCTCCTGATCAGATCTCCTAGTCAACAATAGATACTGGTAACTGGGCATCCAAAAACACAGTTGACCATGATCTCCTTCATCACTGAATATTGCAATAATCACCTTCACTGCTGACTGCAACAGATTTTCCATTGGATCATGAAAAACATGAAGATTTACCTCCTGTTTAGGAAACAAGATGTATTTTTCTTTTGACGCTGATCTTCCTTCATAATGTTCTTCAGAAAAAGTATGGTCCTGGTCCTCAAAAATTTCTGAACAAGTGGATGAGCAGATTTCCACTTCAAAAAACATTTCAAAACATGAGACATATGAGGAAGAATCTGAAAGGGAATCCTAAATAGTTTGGTCTGCTGAAGTCTGAATATATGGTAGGTCATCTTCATACGATATGACAGCCAAATTCTCATTACATTCATCACATTCATCAATCATGAGAAAAGCAACTTTAGATGTTTTTTGAAACCTAACACTAACATTTCTATCATCTACCATAAATTCATCCAGAGGAACTTTTTTACTTGAGAAACTATCTCATCTTGCTGTTCATGAGCTGACTGGATTACCTCTTCATGAAGACTGTTTTTTGTTGACATGAGAACATTCGGATCCAAAACTCTGTCTTCTTCATCCCAGATGATTTCAGCAACAGAGTTCTCTTTCATGGGACTTAGTACAAGGTTTTCTTGGTCATCACAATCTGAATCTGAATCTGAAATGGGTGACTTGACATTATCACATTCTGGAATTATAACTGGACTTCCTTGCAGGCTGTCTTCTTCTATGGACAGATCTAAACCGGCACTTTTTCTTTCATCACTTTCAGCCATATGGAACTCTTTAACCTACTGATCTATTTCATGTAATTCATGTTGACTGTCAAGATGAAAAACTTCCTTCATTTTCCACCGTACAAAGATCTTGATTCTGTTGCAACGTTTCCTAAGCATCTTGATGGGACTCCTCTAGTTTCTCTTCATGTTGCTGAAATGGATTCTCGTACAAGGCTTCCATGATTTCATCATCCATAAAACTATCATCCTCATAGTATTTTTCAAGGCTTTCAATAAAAGTAGAAGCATGTTTTCAACAGTCATGAGCTAGATTTAATGATGGATAAGATTCTTGATATCTTTCAATGAACAGGGCATGAAAATCCTTTAAACAGTAAATACAAGCAGGCGGAAAACTTTCATACCAAGATTGGGCTTCACCTTCCAAAGTGGCCAGGAATATCTTCATCAAGCAATCTTCAGAAAAATCAACCTTCCACTTGCGAATATGCATGTGAAATCGAACTAGATGTAAAGCAACGTCCTTCTTACCATCATCTTTAAACGTAGGCAGATTCCTTGACCAATCTACCTTTGGAATTTTATTTGGAAAACCTGGGATGTGATCTCGGCTCATGGGAGCGTATCTTCTTGCAACCCGCTCCATTTTGAAAATATCAAAGCTACTGATCTCTCTGCAGTGGAGTCACCATGAAGGATTGATTGCTGGATTCTTCAGTGAATGGAGTCGCCAGGTGAATGATTTCAGCCTTCTTATGCATGATCGTTGTTCACCATCAACAATCAGCTCTGAACTTGAGATATGTACTGGGGCAAAAAAATCTTCAAGAAAACCATTTTCGTCCCCAGTGGAGTTGCCACTATGTTAGCACCTAAATTTGCCTTAGGCTAAATGAAGGAAAAGTTCAGGGTAACCACAAACCACGCTTAGTCTGGTTGCTAGCCCTACCAGAACAGGAGAGGGCTTTCTCCGGGTCACACTCAGTGAAGAATAAACAATATGGTTTGAGATGAGTTACAATGAATATTGATTTAGGCTAGTAAACAAATGCGACAGAGGTATTTTGATGAATGATTGAGTTTTCTGGGATGTGTGGGGCCAAGGAACAGCATGAGTAGAGAACTTAACTCAAAGATGTAGATTATTTCATGAGGCAAGACAGGCAGAAAGTCTAGCAATTAGATTTCGAAATAATATGATGTGGAGAGATTATTTAAGAGTGTGAAAAGGGCATACATACATGAATCCTTTTCAACAGAAGAAAACATAGAACGTGAAAACTATCCCAAGGCAGAGCAGTGCACTGAATTCTACCTTTTTTACTTAGAAAGCTTTCACTAGAAATGAATATGACTGAAAATATGAAACATAACGAAATACATATGAAACATAAAGAAAATACATTTGCTAAACTCACGCCACAGGAATCTCATGAACTAGAGCTGCAATCTTTCATTAATTCTCTGTCAAAATGTACAGCGAGTGATTGGGTGTCTCTCCCACAGTTTCCCAAAAATTCAAATGCTTTGCAAATAGTGTTGCATACAATAAATAGACTATGCCATTGGGAAATAGAACAACCCACAGTTGGGGAGTTTTTCAAATGATTACAAACTGGAAATGGAAAGCCAACCATTAGTTACAGTGTAGTGTTACAGAAATGACAAATGGCTTGGGTGACTGTTCATCTTCCTTTGCCACTTAGATAGGAGCCCATATTTAGTGAAAATACTTTTTAAACATTGCCTTAGTTGCCGAGAAAAATATAGTGTAAATGAGTGGGCCCACTTGGAGAAAATCGCGAATCGAAATGTTGTGAAACGGAAGTGATTTTGGCCTTTGGGTCCTGTGCACTGCGCCAATTTGGAGGCGATTTTGAGGTACCTTCTGGAGTCCAAATTGTACCCAAGTGTGCTTGTTTGAAAGCCCTGCCTATCTACTTTCCAACCCAAGTGGAATTTCTAAATTTGGTGCTCATTTGCCCCTCCAAAACTTCATTCTCCCAAGACTGCTTCGTGTGTGTCAAAATAGGGGCATAGAGATCATTTTTTGAGTATTTTTGACCTCTTGGGGACTCAAAACTTGCCCAAACTTCTTGTCCATGCACTAAAAGTCATGATTTTTCATGCTGAAGCCAAAAATGCAAACCATTTTTGATTTGGAGCTCCCAATCCTAAGCACCGCGCCACTGGGAGAAAAACCCTGTTTTTTGCACAAAAATTTCCAAAAACAGCAAGCTGGAGCTTCCTTATCAAGTGTTATGCTGGGCCAAAGAGGCTTTCAGCCAATATCTAAAGTCGATTGAGCTCCCTTTGCCTCTTTTTCTTCTTGATTGCCTTCCTCAATTTCGCCTTCAAATTCCTGATTCGGACCTTGCCCACTTTGTTTTGCGCCATGTAGTGGAAAGCCATGTGTCTCAGCAATGCATGATCCTTGTTGGCCTTGTCCAACAGCCTCTCCAAGTGCATGCTAACTCTCTCGAGATTGGCGTCCCGATCCTCATTAATCTCTTGCTCCAATGATGTGAGCTCAACTCTTCTCCTTTGTGCAGCTTGGCAATGCTCACGAATGTTTTGTAGCTCCATGATCACTTGCTGATCCTCTAGCTATTTTTTCCTCTGTTCCAGATATTTCATGTTCCATTTGGCTCTTTCCAAATCAAGGGACAATGCTTGAATCTCTGCTTGCTGCTCCTAGATGATCTCTTTAAGCTGTGCATTTTTCGATTATGTATCTGTATCATCATCATGAAGGAGAACGAATTCGGTCTCTAGTTCACCTAATGGCTCACCTGAAGGCCCCTCATCTTGCATTGGCTCCTTGCCTTTGTCCTGTTCCTGTGATGCTGATGGAGGAAGCGAGGCCCCTTCCACCCCGGGTGGAGATAACACTCGCTTTTCCGCTGCAAACAAACGTTTGGTGCCTTTCTGATATGTGATGAAAACCAGCACACTAGCAGTCTCATGGCGCTCATACCGATGAGAAGGTTCACCCTCATGCTTAACCTCTGATAATACTTGTGAAGTGCTGAAGAGGTCACGGGAGATGAAATCATCCCAAGTAATGCCCTGCAATCCCAGCTGATGAACCACCAAAATCTTAATAAGAGCAAAGTGATAAACACTGTTAAGTTGCTGCTGAGGGGTCTTGTGCTGCATGAAGGTGTTCATCCTTTATATGTTCCTGCAAATGAAATATGGGATGTTCATCATCCATACCCTCGTAAAGTGCATGAGCAACCTGATGTGATAGGCATATAGACGAGATAACCTCCCCTCACAGCTGAAGTACTTCAAGATCAACTTCATGAATGGAGCATATTCATCTTTCAAATATCGGAATGGAAAGACTCTTGTGAGCTGCCTCAAGAAAGTGGCCTTAAGGTAAGGCTCATAATGTTGTCGATCAACCTTCTATTTCTTGTGCCATGGTTCTCCAACATTCGGTATGCCGATTGCTAATGAGACAGTTTCAGGTGTCAATGTGAAGGTGACACCAGCCAAGATAGAGTGATCTCCATGTAGGTGAAGCACAAAAATACGGGCCAACTCATGATGAACTCGAACATTAGCCACTCTTTGACAAAACTCAAAACATGATAGATGCTGGAAACATGACATAGCAAGAGGGCATGCCTGCAATTCTGTGAGGGTGGTTGGCTCATCCCTAACATGTTTTCCACTTTTATGATGTCTCCAGGGAGCCTGTTCTTCTGAGGATGAATCACTTTGAGTTTCCACCTCGTACTCTGATGAATGCTCAGACGCCATGACTGTTGTATATGGACTGTGCTTGGACTGCCCTTTCATGATGGTAGTGAAACC